>CAWUFW010004212.1:0-600000 GCA_963921515.1 Calotriton arnoldi
ATGGCGCCCACGTCCCTGCACAGAAACCATCCGCTGACAAAAACAATCGCACACAACATGGCCAACAAGTCCACACAGCAAGGCACGCACAAATACACAAGCACAGTACACATCCCGAAAACACCCCCCCTGGACAAACAAAAACTACAAAGGCCAGAACCCCAGACACAACACACCTGAAAACAACAGACCATGAGGACACACCCACATAGGTAAGTACAAAAGCAGCACTCCCACAGACCACAACCCCTTGCAACATTGCAAACTAGAGAGGAGAGGAGAGGACACAGTGACACAGCAAGGACAGCAGCACACCACAGAAACGCACACATCACAACCACCACCACCACCACCACCACCAAACACCGGCACCACAAACCCCCTGCACATTACACAACACACACCGCACCAGCACCACAAACACCATGGCACCACAAAGAATGCCCAAGTTCACGCCCATGGAGCTGACGGTCATGGTCGACGAGATCATCAAGGTGCACCCACAAATCTATGGGAACCTGGTCCAGCACACACCACTAGCCACCAGAAAGAGAATGTGGAACCGGATCGTAGACCAGGTCAATGCAGTCGGGACCTTGCCCAGGAACAGAGTCGAAATAAACAAACGGTGGAATGACGTCAAGAGCCTGGTCAAGAAGAAGGAGAGCAAGAACAGAGAGCTGGCTGCCGTCACTGGCGGAGGGAATCCCGCGCTCTTCAAGACCTTCAAAGCGTGGGAGGAGAAGGTGCGAGTCATCATACATCCCGAGATCCTCGCCGGATTAGCAGGGGGAGTGGAGGCTGGTAAGTACAAACTAATGTATACCAGCACACCGCTATGTACTCACATGCACTACCACCATGCCACAGCTCCCAGGGACAAACACCCCCATGTCCAGCACACAATACACAACACATCACACACACATGCAACAGACACCACCACACACAGCCCAAACCGAACAACTGTAAGATGCGTGGGGACATGTGTACACTCAGCCAGCCACGTAACCACCAACAGGTCCCCAAATATGCCAGAAGCGCCACAACGAGCACCCACCACACCCATGTGTCCGCCATAGCTGCACTAACCGACAAGTAACAGGTAAGTGGCAGGAACACAAAGTGCAGTGGGTGGGAGGGTGGACAGCCCAAGTACAAAACACACCAGGCCCCTAGTCCCACAGCACAGCAAGGAGGAGCATCCCCCACACCCCACAGCCACGTGTCAGCCACCGCAGTGCACAACGACAGCCGAAAGGTAGACATCACGGTCCACAGCAATCGGTGTCAGTGGGTGTCCAGCCACCACCACGACCCACAACACCCCCCCACCCCCACAGACCTGCAACATGGAGCACCCCCGCTAGAACCATGTGGCATCCAGTACAGTGCACGCACGAACAACCTGCAGGTGGGAAACTGGACAGGGCTGGATTACTGGAGGCATGAGGACCGTAACACGACCAACACATGGGACATGTCACGTAGCAGACGAACACGCAGCACCGCCCACCGTCACGAACAAGTGAACAATGTGCACACGGACATGAACCACAGACTCACACCCCACATGACCCATCACAAACACAGCAACACCCAAGGAGCCACGTCTGCATGCACAAGCCACACTGAATATAGTACCACACGGCAGCCACTGTACAACCCATCACACACAACCGAAACACCATTGAAGTCCTGTCCATGTAGCCCCTACTGCCTGTCAACCACACACACCCCACAACTACGCCTATGTAAGACAAACAACACTAGACGCAACAGAGCGGAACAACATAAATGCACACGAACACCACTGAACCCATCAAACACACAGACACACCATGCACATACAACATACCATCCATCCCATCCGTCAGCCCCAGTCTCATGAAAGGCATGTCATCCGCACAGCTGCCACACATACAGCAGTCACGCTAAGATACATGCCCATGACCAACCATGTGCCAGAAGTCAATGAAGCGCACGACACACTGTGAGCAACAACACACAACATGGGCCACACCCCCCCCGAGCACTGCAGTGATGCACATGGCACAGGGCAGCACGCACACCAAGGAGATGGGACAACTGCAATACGTTGGCTGGCACACAACCATCACTCACTCATAACGATGCGTCCAATGCCATGTCCAGTAATCACAACAGACAGCAAATATGCAGGCCATGTCAAGCATGCACACACCTCAAACCATGCACTGTCATGCTGCCACAACACATGTCACGTTCGGCACCCATGGCTCACAGCATGTACCCCAAAGCATATTCCATCCCAAATGCGAATCTGGGGCATGGCCCCCATGTTGCCATATGCATTCCTAAGCGTCCCATCTGAACACCAAAAGCAAAGTACAAACCAGACCCAGGATGGGCCAGGAGCCCGCATACACCAGAGTCACAATAAGTAGGGGCACAGCAACACACCCATCGGCATGGCCAATCCGTCCCATGCCACATGTGCACAGCACACAGTCCCATTGTCAAGCACACACAACTACAAATGCTACAGCCACACACACGCCTCCGGGAAACCCATGTACGAGATTGCACGAACTGTTAATGTCAGACGACAAATACATACTTCGCCAGGTGCAACACAATAACAAATCTCATTCTCTCCACAGGTGACGAACTGCTGGATGCTGGGGATGGAGACAGCAGCCAGCACAGCCAGCCTACAAGCCCCCAACGAGGACACACGGATGTGGAGGATCTGTCCTCCTCTTCGGACACGGACCACCAAGCAGGCCCATCTGGTGTGGCAGGGCCCAGCCGCTCCCCAGGACCCCTCCTACCCACCAACCCATCATCCAGGGCTGCTGAACATTCCCAGCCCCCTGCTGCCACTGTCGTTGCGGCCACACCCACGGTTATTGCGGCCACACCCACGGTCATTGCGGCCACACCCACGGTCATTGCGGCCACTACCATTGCCGCAACCGCCACCATCGCCGCACCGACCACCACCGCCGCCACCACCACCACGTCTTCGCTGGCACCAGCCCCAGCGCAGGTGGTGGCCCGGCCGACTGGATCCACCCTGGGAGCCACAGCGAGGACCGTGGTGAGCAATGTGGCTAGTGGGCAGGCCGGTGGCAGCAGTACTGGTAGGAGGAGCAGGGTCAGGGAAACGCAAGTCTCCCCTGGGAGCCATGCCCAGCCTCAAATGGCCAGAGTCCTTGGGGCCTATGAAGAGGCTCAAGAACAATGGGTCAGGTCTGCTTCAGACACGCGGGAGGTGCTGGGGGTGCTGAGGTCCATGGACGCCCGTATGGGCCAACTCGTGGACCTCATGGGCCAGCTGGTGGTGGCGGTGAGGTCACAGCCAGGGAGAGCAGCTCCACCACCGCCACCACCTGCCGGGGCGCAGGGTCGAGCAGCAGTGTCCAGTACCCCTGCGTCCACAGCCAGTGAGCACACCTCACCCCCCACCAGCAGGTCGCCACCACACACCCCCTCCCAAACGTGGAAGGGGCCGTCCGAAGTACAAACAGATCTCCCGGGAGGACTACGCACGCTCCAGACGCAAGTGAGGCAGCCAGCCAGCCTTCCTTGACCACCCACTGCATTGACTTGGACTACGATCCCACTCCACACAGCCATCTGGATGGCATGTGTCTGTTGGACCATGGACATGGAACAAGTGGGTACACCCTGAGCATCACGCAGCCGTGACCGACAGCTCATTGTCACTGCACGCACCACTTTTGTCATCACCTCGCACACAATCACATGTCACAGTTTGAAATAAATGCACCTCTTACACAAACTGCTGTTTGTGCCCTGTGTTTTATTTGTACGGAATACAACGGCCACCTTGGGCGGAAAGGCACCTGATGCGTGGCATGGCAATGGAACCGGAGGGCCTGTAGGGACCTAGGGGTGGGAGACAGAACAGGAGCACATTCAATGAGTGTGTCACACACCCATCACACAGTACATGTCAACAACTACAAGCAATGTACACACATCGCACAGAGCAATAGGGCACAATGCCACAGCCACCAACAGTGGCATACTACCCTGGCCATGGAGCGTTGACACACAGCACGCAGTGAACAAACGGCCACCCTGACACAGCACACACACACCTGCACAGATACAGCCACATCAGCCGTCGTACATGGACACTCACCGTCAAGTGAAGTAGTGGGCGATGAGCTGCTGCCGCACATTACCAGCTTCCTCCTCTCCGCTGTCCTCCTCACTCGAGCTGTCCTGGTCTGCGGGCTGGGGCCCTGGTTGATCTCCGTCATCCACGATGAGGGGGATCTGCTTCCGAATGGCCAGATTGTGCAGCATGCAGCACGCCACCACTATCTGGCACACCTTCTGTGGGGAGTACGCCAGCGCACCCCGGTGCGGTCCAGGCACCTGAACCTGGACTTGAGGAGGCCAAAGGTACGCTCGACCACACGTCTGGTCCTCCCATGTGCCTCATTGTAGCGATCGTCTGCTGGGGTGCGAGGATTCCTCAATGGACTGAGCAGCCATGCCCCATTCGGGTACGCAGAGTCACCTGGGTGTGAGGGACACAGAGAACCGTTGCTATTCGAACTGGACAGGGGACAGCATCGCACAACCAGCACGCTACACCACTCCACATACTCACCGACAATACAGCCACGATCCTGTTGCAGATTGGACATCAGTCGTGGCAAGATGCTGTTGCGCATTATGTGTGCGTCATGGGCCGAGCCTGGGAACTTTGCACACACGTGGGTGATCACCATGTCCGCAAGGCACACCACTTGCACATTCAGGGAGTGCGTGTGCTTCCTGTTGCGGTACAGGTGCTCAGTGGCCTGTGGTGGAACAAGGCTAACATGTGTGCAGTCAATGGCTCCAACGACGTGTGGGATTCTGCCAAGGGCATAGAATGCACCCTTCACTGCCGCCAATTCACGAGCCCTGGGGAAGCGGATGTACCTGTTTCGGTACAGCATCATGGCTGCCAGTACATCCCTCAGCACCTTGCTGAACATGGGCTGGGACATCCCTCCTCCACTGCCCACTGTGTGCTGGAATGACCCAGTGGCGAAGAAATGCATGGCGGCCATCACCTTAGCCGTGGGGGTGACAGCTGTCGGATACACCCTGCGGGGACGGAGATGGGGTTCCAACATGGCACACAGTCGATGCAGGGTTGGCCTGTCCAGCCGAAACTTCCTAATGACCTCTGTATCGTCCATGTCCGCCAGCAATTGGTATGGGCGGTCAATGTTCGGTCTCCGCCTAGGGAAAATGGCAGTGGACACATGTCAAAGCAACACAACACATAGCAATTTCGCATACACATCACTGACATGACTGAGCAAGCACATGAGCCACAGCCCAGCTGTCAAGCTGGGACGGCACGGCCACAATACACTTACACAGGTCTCCCAACAATGGCAATGGCTAGTGATACAAACCACTGCCATGTGCATGCACATGGGGATCTAGGCCCCAATGACTTGCGGGGCGTGCTGATGGGGACTGACTGCATATTCGTCAAGCGGCAACGCCACGGCAACATGAATGTCTGCTGAGCATGGAACTGCTTCCGAGGCTGGATGAGTATGGCACACGACGACGACGATGTGGGCACAGGCTGAGCGGCCAAAACAAGTGGGACCTGTGGCACGAGGGGATATGAGACAGTAGTAGGTGTCAGCACTGCACCCTATGTACAGCACTGTACGGATCACACCTCCCGAAACATTGACAGGTGTCCACATTGACAGCCCCATGCCAAGACGGCTGTGTGCTTGCAGTCACACGTCACAGGTGAGAGGTTACATTGCACGTGCCAGGTGGCAGACGTACATAGTGGGAGCTGGCATGTGTGTGCATGTGTCTCCTGTTCAGGATCCACCAGATGGGCGCTGACTCTGTACTGACCATTGGACACAGCATGTTCCGTGGAAGGCTTGTGTGTGTGGGATGGTGGCACTGGATGTGCCTCCGTTGGGTGGGGGGCCATGCACAGGGCGGGTACGTCGATGATTGCGCATTGTTGGTCACGGTGGGTGCACCCACTCAGATGTGTTGCCCTGTGTTCAATTCCTATGTCCGCATGATGATGGACTGTAGATGTGGGCAGACTACACATTGGTCGATGTGCTGTCTATATGCATGTGCCTTCACACCAGGCACAGCTGCCCCTGCACATGTGACCCCTGCTGGACTCGCTGCTGGGTCTGTGGAGCTGATGCACCTTCTGTGCGTGGGGCGGACAGCTCTCCTCACTTCCCTCATTGCGCATGTCATGACTTTGCCGCAGGTGACATGGATCATGGAGGGCCCACATGTACGCGTGGGTAGGCTACACATGATTGTTCACTGGTCGCCACCCCCAGTCAGTGTTTCGAATGGGAAGGTTGTCGTGCTGGTGGTATATTCGATGTGGCGGATGGGCGGGCCTAGGTGCGGGCTTACATTCCGGACATGGGGGGTAGTTGGATTGGCGACTAGTTGCAGTACACACGGGACACGTCTCTTCCTTTCCACATCTGGGTCATCCCTTGTACTCACTGACAGTGATACAGTCATCTTCGCCCCAGCCCTCATGTCCTCCCCTCGCTCCCCCAATATGCATGTGCACCTGCGAGGCTAGCGCTTGCACAGGCAGCCCCAAGCTCGCACCAGAGAGGGCAAGGAGTGTATGTGTGGGTCCAGTTGCACGAGTGGGCTGTCTCAGGGTATGATGTGTTGCGGGACGCCGTCCACCTGCGTGGTGCCCCAAATGGAGACCCGGCCTGCATGGACTATGCATCACAGTCTTCGCCTTCCGGATCCGCCACCTGCGACACCCAGTGGCTGTGGCTGCCCTTGCGGCCATGCCGCGTCCGTCTGTGACTGATGGCCCACACATTCACTCTTTGGCCTCTCTGGGGAGGGCTCGGGGTGGTGGTGCACGCGCTTGCACTTAGTCGCAATGGCATGTGGCGTGGTTGGTATAATGGGCAATGGATGGGATGGTGCGAGCCACCTCCCGTGACGTCAGTGCTGCTCGTGCTGTGGTGCGTCCCCCTACACTTCCATTTGACTTGTGCCATGCTAGACGTTGAGGTTCTATTGCCTGCGTGATATGACCAGGAGGAGCGCGAGGAGACCTCTCACACACCATGCTCCACTGCCATCCCGTGCCCTGTATCGCCTGTGCGGATTGACTATGTTGGGGTTACACCTGGTCGACTGGGGCTGTGTGTGCCTTGTCAAGGGGCATGGCGGGCGCACAACAGGATCCAGCTTGTCCACAGAGGGTGGGCTGAGGTGCGCCTGGTACCGCTTTGTACGTGTGCCCGGCTGCTGTGCACACACGTGTTCACTCCCCCCGACAGGTGTCCTCTCACAATGCCCAGGGAAGCGGTGGTGTACTGTTCATGACCCCTCCCGACACGGCGTGCTCCAACTTGGCATGTGCGCATCTACCCGTCACACCCACCCACCTGAGCACTGCGTCCATACGACTTCACACGACACATGTGTGTCTTCCACAGTTGTGCTACTCATTTGCGTTGACATCCAATACCAGTGGACTACATGGTCATGTCACGACTGCCGTGTACTTCACATACTCTCATCCTCTCTCATTCGTACTTGTGAAATGAGTCAGCGGAGACAGTTTTGGTTTCAAACATTATATTGAGTCTTCTGTCCTCTGTGATGCAGTATAGTGGACACTACTGGCAGCGGAATACATGTTGAGGATATACTGAGCATGATTGCAAATGGGATAGGGTGTGGGGTTACATGTGATTGGCTGTTGCATGTGGGATGTGGGCTTCAGAGTTACATCTGCTTGGCCAAGGCTGTGCTAATGTACATTTACGTATAGCTGCGGAGCTGCGGACTTTGACACAGACGGTATACATGTAGCCTACCAGACCGCTTGGCATCATGGGCACAGTCCATCTCAGTTCCATGTGACAGGTTTGCTGCGGTTGTTCCTCATGCACGCGTGCATGTGAGATGACATCAGGGCATGTGCTTGCGTGCATGCAGCGGCGTGCCACTTGTTGTTGCAATGTGGTGGTTACTGGACATGTCACAGTCACTGGGGTCGTGTTGTTGTTGTATGCACTTGTCGTCCATGCAAAGGTCCTGGTATGGGATTCCCGGGGCGGGGGTGGGAGGGGTGCAGCACCCACAGACTCCAGGCGACCTATTCATGTCCACTGAGCGGTGTGTGTGTCCATGGGCGCTGGATCCATGTCGTGTCCTGGTTGTTCGTGCAGTTCCGTCCATGTGGGTGCGATACACAGACCCCATGCCACTGCCTCCCACGATGCATGCGGTGTTCCTGGATGTGATGGGGAACAGTGTGCATGTCCCGGTCATATCCGATGTCATGGCGATGTCGTTGATGGTGTGGTAACAGTTGCCGGTCGTTTGGTATGGCTGTTGTGGTGGTGACTGGCCAGTCCGTGCGGAAGCTAAGCATGGGTGCGGGGTTGGACATCATAGGTCAATCGGGGAACCTGCGTTGTGGTCCGACGAATTTACAGGTTGTCAGGTATGCGATGCCGTCCAGCAGGGCTTCCATGTCATTGGTGGTGTACATGTTTGCCAGCCAATGTAGCGGATGGTGGCTGTCAAGGTGTTGTTCGTAAGTTGTCCCTTGGAGGACCATGATGGGGCATGCTGGGTGACATTCGATGTAGCTGTTCTCGATGATCCGTCGTGTGGAGGCCCAGTGGTCCCATTTCAGTGCGGGTGCGATGTTGGCCACATACGCCATGCCCCCATAGGCAGAGCAGGCCCTGTCGTGTGCGTCCAGAGGGAGGAGTAGTGGTAGCAGGTCCGCCTTTAGACATGCCGGGTTGGAGAGGCATATCTCCACGGGATGCTGGTAGGGACACCTCCGACAGTAGAAGACGGGCATGACGCAGCTGAACAATGTGATGCGGTAAGTCAGTCGGTAACTTACGTTCAGCAGGGACAGGAGATCGCATCCCAATATATGTATCAGGTTGGTTTTGTACAGCTTGAGCTGTCCGGCGTAGTTGGGTAGGTGTGTTGCGGTTGCCATTTCGCAGCGGTGCGTTGTGGTGGCGTGCTCCGGCTGTGTGTGCAGTCTGCAATGTGCACGCTCCGAGGTTGCTGTGAGCTCTGTGTAGTCGTAGGGGGACAGGACTTGTGTTCTGTTGGCTTGTTTGGAGGACACGGGCCCTCATCCCACATGCTTCTCAGACAGTTCAAGGTCAGTGATGTGTGACTCCTTCCAATTAACTTGCATGTGGCCGACATGGGGGAGTGTTTTCTTCTTTCTTCCCCGTCCGTTGTGTGCTTCTGTGATATGCGCTATCTGCCCTGTGGTCGGTCTCCTCGGCATGCCTGTGTTGGTCTTTTCTTGGACAATGGCTGTATTCACCGGCTTCTTTCGTAGGGCTGTGGTTTCGGAGTTGGAATGGAAGGTCATTCAGTGCTGTCTGCTCTCCCTTGTGTGGGCGGCAGGCTGCCTTTCCGCTCTGCGTTGGGCCTTGTGTGTGAATGTTATTCTTGGGCCACCTGTTGTCGGTCCCCGGGCTCTTTGGTGTTCCGTTTTATATGTCTTGTTCATATGTGCAGGGTGGTATGGGTGTTTCAGTGTGGTACTGGCGTTCCTCTTCCCGAAGGGGCCCTGCTTCTCCTAGTTGGTGTTGCCGCCGCTGTGTGCTTCGCCATGTTTGTTACACTGGGGTGTGTCCTGCTGTTGCGTGACTTCACTGACATGTGTGCGTCGGTTGTGTGGCGTTGGGTGTTGTCCGTGAATTGGGCGTTGGGGACATGTCTGTGGCAGGCCTGTCACGTGTCATGTGCGTTCGGGGTGGGGCTGATGTGTGTGCTGCTTGGTTGTGTCCCTGTGTCTGTGTGCGACGCATGCATGGCGCTGCGGTTGGCCTCTGCGTTGTGCGCATGTGTGGCGGCGTCATCGCCGCTTTGGGGCCGTGACGGGGTCGTTGGTTCCTAGTCCCAGGTGGTGTGTACACATGTGTTACGCGATGTTACGATTTGGCCTGTGTGTCATATGTGGATGCAATGGTGGATGTGTAGTGTACACGCGCTGGGGGGGGGTTGTCTGCTTTTTCCGCCCTTGCACTGTGTGCGCTGTTTGCGTGCACTTGTTGTGTGTGTGCCTACCTGCGTCTCCGCGGTACGTTGCGTCCTTGGTGGTGCATCAGCAAGAGCATGGGGAGGGCCTGCAGTGCTGGATTCATGCTCGGGGGAGCCGCTTCTTCGTTGTCCGCTTCGGTTTGTCGTACGGTATCTCTTGGCCGTGGGAGCCGTTTGTTTGCGGCATCGTAATTTATGCGCCAGGCGGGACGTGTTTTCGTCGGACGGTGTGTGTCAGTTGGGCTGCGCCGCTACGTGTACGGGCGCACTTTGATGGCGGACGGTGTTGCTGGCTTGCCGGCGGTGTTTGGCCTACTTTTCGCATCGTAATTGGGCGGGCGTGTGGACTGCTGCGTGCCGGCGGTAACTGGTGGTTTTTGCATCCGCCAGCACGGCGGTTGTGCTTCCGCCCGCCATCGTAATGACCCCCTAGGTTTTTTTTTCCAACAAAGTTTATTGATTTTTCCATTTTATGAAAAGCATACATGTGAAAGCATCATTGACATCATCGTTCAATTAATCGCCTATGATTCGTGTTACATTCCGTATAATTATGTTTATCATATACATTGGTACGTAATCACATATTGGTTCACGATTTCACACATTTTGGTGCAGGAGATGCATTCAACTATCGTCTAACATGTAATAGCCCCTCCCTCCCCCCGTACTTGGTCTCACTTGTTGGCTGTTTACAGGACACAGAACCAGAGTTACTGGATTGTAGCCATGCTTCGTGGGTTTGTTAAAAGCTATTTCTTGTGTTTAAGGGTTTGTAGGGACTGTTCGGGCACTTCCGTTAGCGTGATATGCATAGGTTGCCACAAACCACTGTCAGCTAGCAGCAACTGCCTTTAGGAGCGTTATCATCTTGGGTAGGGTCGCCGATACCAGCTTTAGATAAAGGGGGGTGCTCTCATGGGGCCTGCATGTCCAGTGCTTTAAAGGATTCTAACATCATGTTCCATTCCAATGATATTGACTTTTTCTGTAGACCTCTATATTCCTCCCTGCCCAGCGCTTCACTCTCTGCCTTCCCCCAACGGGTCACCTCTTCCCACCAGCTCTGTACATTTGGCAGTATGGGTGATTTCCATCTTTTTGTTATTAGCCACTTTGCTATCAGTAATGCCAGATCTGCAAATTTGGATTGTACTTTTTGGTCCTTGGGTCTGCGGTACAATCCCAGTATACAGCTTTCAGGTGTGTCTAAATGTGCTCCCCAGTAGCTTTATTCACTGTCTACCACTTTTGTCCAGTATAGAGAGAGGGTCGGACATGTCCATAACATGTGCAATAGATTTGCATCTGGGGTTACACATCTGGGACATTTTGCCTCTACTTTCTGGTACATTTAATGTAGCCTGTGCGGTGTCAGGTATGCTCTATGCAGAATCATGTGTTGTATAAATTTGAATCTCGCGTTGCGTGAAACTTTCCTGGGGAAGGCTAATATTGATTCCCATTCCTTATCCTGCAGCTCGTGGCCCAAGTCCTGCTGCATGTGTAGGTATGCCCTTGTATAACCATTTTATCAAATGCCTGCCGTAGCCCATCAGGTGCATGGCATGCACTAGCTCATGCGTGGATGGTTCTGTGCCATTCAGGGACCAGTGTATTTTGACGTACCGGGTGATATGTGCATGTAACAAAAATAATGAGTCAGGAAGGCCTTGCTCATGGACAAAATCTGTGTGATTAAGGAGCATCTTATTTCCGAATAGTGCTCCCACTGTTGATACTCCCGTCAGTTCCCATTGACGTATACTTCTGTTCGTCAATGTTCCGGTAGAGGTAGGTATGCCTAAAAGTGGTATGTTCTGAGTATTTGGTATTGTCCGTTTCGTATACTGCATAGCTTGCCTCTAATATGTAAGTGCTACCTTTAAGAGTATCGGTGCTGTAGGTGGGATCTTTATGTGTGGGAGAAGCAGTGTGTGCAGTGTCCCTTGCGCAAGCGTTGTTGGTTCATAACCTATCTCATGCAAGTTGAGGCCCGCCAACCAGTACAATAGCCATTGTAGTTGGCTCGCCAGGCAATATTCTCTAAAATCTGGAGCACCTAGGCCACCCTTTTCTGTCGGCAGTTGTAGTTTCGCTAACCCCACCCTCCTACGGCCTGTTCCCCATATTAGTTCTATTAACAGTGTATTCAGTGCCGTGAAATAGTGATTAGGGATCACTATGGGCAAATTGGTAAAGTAATATAGCACACCGGCAGCATCACCATTTTTGATATTGCTATGCGTCCCCGCATAGTGAGAGGGAGGGATGTCCAAAAAGAAATCTGAGAGCGCAGTGTCAATATTGTTTTTGGAAGATTACCTTCTAGGAGGTCTTGGGGGGGTTCTGTATACTTGAATTCCGAGGTATTTAAAAGTGTTTTGCGCAACCTGTAATCTGTGGTCTCCAAAGACAATGTGTTGGATTTGTGGGTCGCCATTGAATAGAAATGCATGTGATTTATCTGCATTTATAGTTAGTCCCGAAATTCGCTTAAGTTGCACGAAGGCATTAGTTTTAAGGCTGTTATCTCCTAGCAGATTTTTGACGTATAGAATAATGTCATCTGTATAAAGAGACATTGCTTGTGTATTCGGGCCCCTTCGGATACCCCAATCTGGTGCCTCTTTACGCAGTCTCAGTGCCAGCGGTTCCAGTACCAGGACAAACAAAAATGGTGACAAAGGACGTTCTTGCCTAGTGTCCCTTCAAACTGAATACGTATGGGATATGTGCCTCCCTGTGCGCGCTCTCACCGTTGGTGATGTATACAATAATTTAACCCATTTCAAATAGCTTGGGGGGATGCCAAACTTACCAATGCCTGCCAGCATGTAATTCCAGCTCAGGGTGTCAAAGGCCTGGCGTAAATCTAGAGAAATGCACCCGGCCCATGTAAGCTCAGTGGGAGTTACATCCATAACGTGATATAGTCTCCGTATATTCAAGGACGTATTGCGTCCTGGTACGAAACCACACTGGTCTAAATGAATCAGTACCGGCAGCAAGGGGAGCAGACAGCGTGCCAGTACTTTACTTAATATTTTGTATTCTGTATTTAGCAAAGATAAGGGCCGGTATCCTGTGACATCTTTAGGGTCTCTGCCAAGTTTTGGGAGTGAGGTCACAAGTGCCTGCATCGTGGTGCCAGGCAGGTGGCCTAGTTGTAGGGCTGTTTGATATAAGTGCTCCAGGTGGGGGACTAGTTGGGCAGAGAAAGTGGCATAGAACTCCACTGGGAGCCCGTCCAAGCCAGGTGTTTTGCGGCGCGGCAACTCCTTGATGGCTTCCCTAATCTCTGCCTTTGTTATTGGGGCCGCCAGAGTTTCTCAATCTGTCTCTGATAATTGTGGGAAAGTAAGAGTGTTCAAGAAGTCATCTATTTCTTGATACCCTGGCTCTGGTGTGGCGTCCTATAGTGATTCATAGTAACTACAGAATGCCGCATCAATCTCTTTTTGTGTATTAACGGTTATTCCTGTTTGGTGTGGTGATTTCTAGTATGGGGGTGGGAGGCCATGCATTTCGTAGTATCTGCACCAATAGGGTGCCTGACCTATCCACCTCAGTGTGGATCTTCTGTGTATATGCGTGATAGTCTATGTTGCAGAGCCGCTCTAACACGTCTGCATAATCAATTCGTGCCTCCTGGAGCTCTTTTGCTCGTTCAGGGTCATTTAAGGCCGACTGTTCTAGAGTCCCAAGTTTCTCCTCTACTTGTTTTAGCTCGTTATGAACTGTTTATCGCGCTCCTACTATCGCACTGATTGACACTCCTCTGATGACTGTTTTAAACGCTTCCCATTCGATCAACCGGGAAGAGGCTGTGCCTGTATTTTCTGAGAAATAGTTACTTATGGTCGTGGATAATGTGTCTCGAAATACCGCGTCTTCTAGAGCGAGCGGGTTTAATCTCCATGTGGGTACTGGCGTGGGGATTCGCCCCAAAGTCAGGGTAAGCTCTAGCGAATTATGGTCGGAGAGCGTCTTTCCGATATATGTAACTTGCACGACCTGTGGCAGTAGGTCATTAGAACAGAATATGCGGTCCTATCGTGTATGTGGTGTGGAGTAGAATGAGTATTCTCAGAGGCCCTCGTGCTTTTCACGCCATGCATCTTTTAGTTCCCATCCATGTGCCCAAACGCTGAGAGCCATGGCTTGGCGAGCAGCTACCGTTCCCTGTAACGGGGGGGTACGAACGGTCCAGCGTTGTATCTAAAAGAGTGTTATAGTGTCCCCCCAGTACCCAAGGGTATCCTGCCCAATCTGCTAGCACCGTATTTAGATTTTCTAGGAATTTATCTTGATCGGTATTTGGAGCATATATACTGCCCAGCACCACATGTTTCCCATCCAAGTGCCTAGCAGCAGAACGTAACGGCCGTTAGTGTCAATTCGCTCCTCTAAGACGCTAAAGGGAAGGCCAGTTTTTAACCAAATTGCAGCTCCTCGCACAAATGCTGAGTATGATGTGTTGTGTATCTGCCCTCTCCATTTTTTCTGCAATTTGGCCGCTTCGGTATTAGTTAGGTGCGTCTCTTGTAGGAATACAATTTGTGCTTGTCGTCTACGTAACTGCGCGTAAACCAGGTGTCGTTTGTGGACCGAACCCAGTCCTTTAACATTCCAAGTAGTTATATTATATAACCCTGCATAATCCATGTGTATGTATAGATTCCCTTGGGCGCGCCCTGTGGACAGTAAAGGGTGAAAAGTGAGAGAACCATGTCCACTTGCATGTTTGAAAAGATGTAGGTGAGCCAAGTACATGAACTGTCTGTAAACTTCCCAATACAAGGTCTGACATTTTAACTATGTCCGACTAAACTAACATAGGTAACTGTAGCCGTAAGGGCTGTAACCAACAATTTGCATTCGCATTTGGGGACCTGACCATAGTGCGTTGATATGCCAAATCAACACCTTGTTGTGGCAAGTCATTGTTGTGGAGCGACCCATGGCTGTTAAGTAGCCGTTTCTCCATATATCATCAGTCATAGATGGTGCAACCTGTATAAAACCTAGCAATAGTCCCCCGTCACCTTTTGCACACAAGGCCAGCCTATCTATTCGGTGTATCAAGTGTATAGCACATTTGTTTTACAAATCCAAGCATTTTTAACACTGTACAAGCTTTTTTAGGTCTATTGCAATAAGGAAAAAGATACATGCACAGCATACGTTACCACCCCTTGTCTTAAATTGTCAATGCCTGTGGTAAATAGTCCCTCATCCCAGGAAGTCATTCGCCATCTGTGGGGTGACGGAGGGGAACAAAGTTGACCTATTATCAGAGTCTGAAGGCAGTGGTGTATCCTCTGAGGAGTCCTCTGCTGAGGGTGTGTCCATGTCTTTAAATGCCGCTGCAGTTTGCATGGCTGTCCTCCGGCCTTCCAGAACTTGCTCCCGCGATGGGGCCTTATCTGCTCTTTTTTTGGAATACCTTCATGCGTTGTGGCCTTCCCCTGGTCGGCTTCTGTGAGTTTGGAGAGGTGTTTCGTTTCGTCCCCTCTTGTCATCGATTGGGGAAGACTACGTCTAGCCAGGTCTGAGCTGCTTCCGGATTGTTAAAGAAGTGGCTCTTCTGGTCATGAATAACGTTTAGTCAAGCTGGGAAAAGCAAAGCATATATAATTTTCAGTGTTTTTAGCATCATTTTCACTTCTTGATATGAGGTCCTTTGGCGTTGTACTAGCATTGTGTAATCTGGGAATAATGAGATTTGTGTGTTTTCATGCAGTATAGGAAATTGTTCTCTGGCACTGCGGAGAAGGGTATCGCGGTCCTTGTAATTAAGCATTCTTGCGACTATGGGACGAGGTGGCGCGCCCGACATTGGTCTTCTGGTCGGCACCCTATGCGCTCTCTCCACCCAGAACATTTCTCTTAGGCCCTCTGGAACTACCACATCTTGTAACCATCACTCTATAAACTGGGTTGTATTGGGGCCCTCGCTATTTTCAGGCAGACCAAGGATGCGGACGTTATTGCATCTGGAACGTCCTTCTGCGTCTTCAACTCGCTCCTGCAGCGTGGTCACCTGGCGCTGGAGCTGGTTGATCTGGTCTGTATGTTCCGTTTGGCGTGGGGCTATTTCGGATAAGGTTGCTGTGTTGTCTTTAACAGTATCCGCTAATTTGGAATGATCAGATTTGAGCAGCATGAAGACTGTGGTGAGTGCTCCCAATTGTTGTTCAATTGCCCGCCGTGAGTCCCTTATTTCCTGTAGGATGACATCCAATTTGTCTGGTGGGGAAGCCATTATTGTGGCCAGTATGCAGCTCTCCATCTGTGTACGTGAGGGGTCCTCCATTGATTCTTGTTGCATGTGGCCAAACTCCGCCTGGTCCGTAGGTTTCCCCCTTGTGCGACCCATGTTGGTTCCCCCAATGAGTGTAACCGCTTGATTGGGGAGTTACCAGACTCGCCTGGCGCCTGTCACCTCTTGTCTTGGCTTCCGGAGTTATATTAGTGTACAGCGACCAGTCGATCAAGGATTCACTGTTGTCAGCACTAGACGAAGCAAGAGCTGGATGTCCTGCCAGTCCTGTGGGGTAATGATGATTGTAGAGGACAGTGGTTAGGGGTCTAATAGAGAGGGGGTCACCCCTTATAGTCATGCAGTATTCGAGATCCTGCCGGGGGCGCTACCCCAATAAGTTCAGAGCCTGTCAGGATTTATCACGCTGTGGGGCTCGCTCGCCAGTTTGGTTCAGTTCAGATCAGGTCCCCCCTGTGCTCCTCACAGAGCCCCGGGTCTAGGCTTTATGCCATGTGCAATCTATTTTGTGGCGCTTGTGAGGTCCCATCGCTCTCGTGTGTGCCATTTACATTGCCATAGTTCCCGCACACGGGGTCCCATGATGTAGTGTCACAGATCCGTGGGGGTATGTGGTCTAGGCCCTTGTGACTCTGGCTCTTCCTCTCCTTAATGGTGTGTGGGCCCGCACCTGGGTATTGTTATTGGCGCCTGTACTGTCTGTATGAAGGGAGTAAATTAGACTGACCTGATCCGGGCTCTCCGATATTGTTCCTCTTTTTGGCTTGCCCTTCCCTTGCTGATGCACATTAGGATCTAGACCGGGGGCACTTGGATCAGGACAGCCCCCGTGCAAATGGATTAATGACCTTGTGGCGCACCGCTACTTTTCCCCGCACAGATCTCCAGTCTGCAGGTGCAGGTCGCGCCCTCAGCCACAGCAGCAGGCGTCCGAGTGTCTGGGTTATTCTACTAGCCCCAGGGGGCCACTCCAGGTGCCATTGCTTTAGCATAGGCCACCCCTCCGTGGTCGCACCGAGCCCCAGCACAAGCAGCCCTCGTTACTCCAGGCGTGGCACGGGTTTGCTCACGCCCGTCCCGGCCGTCCATCCGAGTACAGCACTCCTGAGCGCGGGGAGCACCGACCAGCCCTAACGGGGGGATCCGGACCCGGAGCAGGTCGGCAACCCCGTATGGATCGAGCACTCCTCCGGTGCACCCACCTTCGCTAGACAGTGGACCTCTGAGACAAGGTATGTTATATCTGGCCTCCCCGTCTGCTCCGCAGCAATATGGCGCCCGTGGCCAGGCCGCTCACTTCGCTGTCGCTGACGGCTTCCCCTTAATTGTAGCTCATGGTTGCGTTCCGCGGATCGCTGGATCCCTTATCGTGTCCAGGCGCGGGGGAGCTCATTTCCGGTTATGGATGCACCTCTACTGGCGTGTTCCAGGTAGGATCATACGACACAGCACAGGAGCTCTCTTGCTGCACGTCCGCCATTATCGGCAGTTGGCCATGCCCCCCTTAATTAATAATTAGTTGTTAATTAATATTAATTCCTTAATTGATGAATAATTATGTTAATTGTGTATTTTTCTTTAGGTGCGGGTTGGGGTGTTATAGGGGTAAAGAGTGGGAAGTAATTTATTTTTAATTAATAAATAATTAATTGTCAAGTAATATTAATTAATTAATTGATAATTAATTGTGTTTGTTTTGTAATCATTATTTTTTTTTAGGTGCGGGTTGTGGGGTTTATAGGGGTAAAGTGTGGGAAGTAATTTATTTTTAATTGATTAATAATTAGTTGATAATTAATATTAATTAATTGATAACTAAATATGTTAACTGTTTAATTACATTTTGTTTAGGTGTGGGTTTTGGGTTTATAGGGGTAAAGGGTGGGGAGTAAATTAATATTAATTAAATTATAATTATTTGTTAAATACTATTAGTTGTTTAATTGAAAATTAATTTTAATTGTGTAATTAATTTTGTTTAAGTTTAATTTTAGGTGTGGGTTGTGGGGGTTATAGGGATAAAGGGTGGGAAGTTAATTAATTTTAATGAATTATAATTAAGGCTTCCGGTTTTCCGTTTTTACTGATTTTTACAGATAAATACAGACAGAAAACAATGTGTTTCCTGTCTGTATTTATTTTTAAAAGTGGAAAAATACTATAAATGGTGCTTCTTTTGAGAGACTCTCCATACTGTCTTTCATGAATTCTAGGCAACAGCTGAGCAGATAGACAGCATGGAGAGTTAAAAAACATGATGAGATTTCCTTAAATACAGGCATATGCTAACACATATTTGTAGTATAATGCTAATATGTACCTGTGAGTGTAGTCTTTTGTTATAAGTGACTGCTTAATTTGCTAAAACATGACAGGCATCCATGTATGAGTGCACGTCCAAGAGTTAAATAAACATGGAAATATTCCATTTTACAGCTCCATTTATTCTCAAAACACAAAATAAATATGAATAAATATCAATGAGTTGGCCACAAAATAAATATGGATAAATACAGACGGAAATGTTAAAAAAATAAATACCATAAAACCGGAAGCCCTAATTATAATTTGGTTTTTAATTAATAACATTTGTTTAATTGACAATTAATTATATTAATTGTGCAAATAAATTAATTTGTTTTAGATTTTAGATGTGGGCTGTGGGTTTTGTAGGGCTATGGGGTAGAAAGTATATTCATTTTGAGCAATTAATAATTATTTTTTTAATTAATATTAATTATTAATTTAATAATTAATTATGTAATTGTGTAAATACTTTTTTGTTAAATGTTATGAGTGTGTTGCGTGTTTTGTGGGGGTATATTGTGGGAAGTTAATTTATTATAATTAATTAATAATTAATGTTTAATTAATGAAAATTAGTTTGTTGATGAATATTTATATTGATAGTGTAAATAAGTAATAGAGTTTTGTGGTGTTAAATGGCGGGAAGTAGCCAAACAAAATTTATGTTATAATTAATGTTTTTGGGGCCGATTCACAGAACTAATCTGAGATAAAATCCAAAACTTACTACTTTTGGTATTCACAGAAGGCATTTAGTAGTAGTAAAGTTAGGATTCCTAACTTTACTTCTACTAAATGCCTTTTGTGAATACCGAAAGTCATAAAGTTAGGATTTTGTCTCAGTTTAGTAGTAGTAAAGTTAGGAGTCCTAACTTTAGTACTACTAAATGCATTCTGTGCATACCAAAAGTAGTAAGTTTAGAATTTTATCTCAGATTAGTTCTGTGAATCGGCCCCTTTGTTAATAAATAATTTCTAAATAAAAATATTTATTTGTATGAAAATTATTTCTGTATTTTGTTTATAATAACACTTGTAGGTATTTGTGATATGTACTTAACATTGTAATATGTTTGTTTTTTTTTCTTTTATATTAAATATATTTTTATTTTACTTTTCAACATATTTATATTTTATTTTATTTACTTTTTTAAATTATTTTATTTTGTTGAAAATATTTTGTGTGTTTTTAATGCTGAACTGACTGGAGTGGGAATATTAAATTTTGCCCCTTTGCTATCCAACACTTTCCCTACTGTTGCATTTATTGGAGTGGGAATAGTAAATTTTACCCCTCCACATTCCAAACTTAGTAAGCATCTGTGCACATATTACCAGTTTCCGCAATGCTCCAGTAAATAAACATTGGTACTATCCTTCTTGACATACATTGCATCTTTCTTTAACTCCTTTCTGTGCACACATAACATGTTTCCATAATCTCTATGCCCACACTAACAGTTTTCATAATAGTTAACACGTTTCCAGTTTTCACGATACCTCAGGAATTACAAGGTTCTAGTATGTCACAGTGGGCTCACGTTACTGATTATCATATTGGCTTAGTTAACACGCACTAACAGGTTTCACGACCTCTAGTTGACAAGAGGTTTATGTTGCCTACAAAGCAGAGATTTGTATCCTCTTTCTCTCTCTAGTAATAGATTTGGCATTTTGAGAAGTTCTTGTCAGCATGCACCCCACACACACACACTCCCACAAACACACACACTTCTAACGTATGTGCTATGCCCATATCAAATACACCGATGCACTGTACATCACTCTTCTCACACGCAAAGGCTCTCATACCACTCATAAACATTTTACCTACTTCCAGTACATGATGCTCTCTGCGTGTATTGCTGTTATTTATATGAGTACAACATATACATCTATTGTCCAAACAAATTGCATCCGAAAATCCATGTCATTGGAATATGCATGCCTTCCAGTCAATTTACAATTTACAACATACTTCTTCTGAGGCACAAGATCTCATATCTGTATTGCTTTCATTGGTTTCAATATTGTATCCACATATTATTATTCCAAAATTGGTACTTCCCTTGGCATGTGACCCATTCCTTCTCTCCTTAGATGGCAAGTGCTCAACAAATAGCACTAGAATGGTGAGACATAATGAACTGTTGAGCACTAGAATACTGTATTTGGTAAATGGAAATTAAGGAAATGGATTGTTGTACGAAACTGGGGTATTAATTGAAGGTGGTGAGTACCTATGTCAAGTAATAACCACAATAACCACCAACCTTGTCAGGGTAACCCTGCAACTCACTAAATCAACCTGAGCTCAACCCCCTTTGTAGCTATGGCACAAACAGGCATAACATATACGCAATGTGTAAAGCATTTATAGTATTTATTCTGTTTATTCAACAATAAACAGTAATCAAGTCAAAACACAACACAAGAAAACTTCCAAACCAATTTAGAAAAACAAAGAATATTTTAAATACAGTGACACCAAAATGATAAAAATCCAATAAGCGAAATCGGAATTATGAATATATACGTTTAAATTTGAAAATAGCAGCAAAAAGCATTAAGAGCCAACTGCGGTCATCTGGTTGCACTTCACCAGTACCTAGGCACAAGTCAAGGTGACCGTGATGGGACGCCGATCAGATACAGAAACTTGGTTTGATCCATTCGGAATGTTTACCATTGGACTTAGTCTCTGAAAAGGAATCGCCATCGTCCACAAATCCACCCTCCGCCTCCGCCTGAGCACACTCCCCGACGAGCCCACAGATATGATGGAACACCTACACTTCAAGATACTGACCAGCCCTACCACCACCCTCCGAGGAACCCTCATCTACCGATCCCCTGGACCCCATCGGACCGTTCACCAACTCCATCACGGACATCATCCCCCCGCATGCCATCGCATCCACCAACTACACCCTGCTGGGAGACCTCAACTTCCACCTCGACAACCAACTGGACCCCAACACCACATCCCTCCTGGACAACTTCCACAACATCGGACTCCGCCAAATCGTGACCGAACCCACGCACTCAGCAGGACACACCCTCGACCCCCTCTTCACAACAGGAAACTCCATCACCTTCAGCCACACCACCGAACTCCCATGGACCGACCACCGATGCGTCCACTTCACCTTCAGAACACCCACCATCCACAAACACCAGCACCTGCTCCTACGAAGAAACTGGACCAGAATCACCGACGACCAGATCACCTCCTCACTCAGCAACTCCACACCAACCATCGTGGAAAACGACGACCCCAACACCGCAGCCCAAACCCTGCACAGATGGATCTCCGAGAGCGCCAACACCATAGCCCCTCTCAAGAAAAACAACAACCACGCCAAGAAAGCCAGATGGTTTACCACAGAACTTCGAGAGTCCAGACGCACTTGCCGCCGCCTCGAAAAGGCCTGGAGGAACACCAAATCCACAGAAGCACACAACAACTTCAGAGCCGCTACCAACGCCCACCACCAACTCCTCAGAAAAGCAAGGAAAAAAGCGATTGAAGACAGAATCTCACACACGCACACAACAGCAAAGAACTCTTCAACATCATCAAGGAGTTCGCCCAACCCACCAGCGAGTCGACTGACATCCCTCCCTCACAAGACCTCTGCGACAAACTCAGCACCTTCTTTCACCACAAAATCAAGAGCATCTTCGACAAAGACAACCAACACACAGAACCCCCACCAACCACCGCCGACACCCTGAAGCCAACGATTGACAACTGGACAGCCCTCACCACCGAAGACACACTGAAGACGATGAAGTCTATCCACTCCGGGGCCCCCACGGACCCCTGCCCCCACCACATCTTCAACAGAGCCGCCGACGCCATCGCACCCATGCTCGGTCACACCATCAACCGCTCCCTGGCGACCGCCTCGTTCCCCGACGACTGGAAACACGCCGAGGTCAACCCCCTCCTGAAGAAACCCTCGGCGGACCCCACCGACCTCAAAAACTACAGGCCCATCTCCCTGCTCCCGTTCCCTGCGAAAGTCATTGAGAAAGCCATCAACAGCCAACTCGCCACATTCATCGAAGAGCACAACATCCTCGACTCCTCCCAATCCGGCTTCAGAAAAAAACACAGCACTGAGACCACCCTCCTCGCCGCAACAGACGACATCCGCACCCTACTGGACAAAGGAGAAATGGTAGCCCTCATCCTCCTCGACCTCTCAGCAGTGTTCGACACAGTCTCCCGCCGCACCCTAATACGCAGACTCCACGATGCAGGGATGCAGGACAAGGCCCTCGACTGGATCCGCTCCTTCCTCTCTGGCAGAACGCAGTGGGTCAGACTCCCCCCTTTCCTCTCGGACCCCACACCAACCACCTGCGGAGTCCCTCAGGGTCCTCCTCCAGCCCTACGCTCTTCAACGTCTACATAGCTCCGCTTGCCCCCATCGTCAGAACCTACAGACTCACCATTGTGTCATACGCAGACGACACCCAACTCATCCTCTCCCTATCCAACGAACCCAACACCGTCAGACACAACTTTCGAGAAGGCATGGAAGCCGTCGCCAACTGGATGAAAAACAGCTGCCTACAACTAAACACCAACAAGACGGAAGTACTCATCATGGGCCCAAACCCTGACACCTGGAACGACACCTGGTGGACCCCCGCCCTCGGAAACCCGCCCACCCCCACGGACCACACACGCAACCTGGGAATCATCCTGGACTCCGAGCTCAAAATGGACCGCCAGATCAACTCCGTCTCGTCCTCCTGCTTCCACACCCTCCGCCTCCTACGTAAGACCTTCAAATGGATCCCCCTCGAACACAGAAAGACCGTCACTCACGCCCTGGTCATCAGGAGACTCGACTACGCAACGCACTCTACGCCGGAATAAACAAAAACCTCACACGCAAGCTACAGAACATCCAGAACGCCGCCGCAAGACTGGTCCTCAACCTGCCAAGACACTGCCACATCTCCCAGCACCTGCGCACACTCCACTGGCTCCCCATCGAGGCAAGAGTCACCTTCAAGATGCTCACCCATGCACACAAGGCCCTCCACGACACCGGACCAGCATACCTGAACAGCCGACTCAAATTCCATGCACCCCAAAGGACCCTACGATCAGCCCAGCTCTCCTACACCGTGGTCCCTCGCACCAGAAGAACCAGATCGGGAGGCCGCTCCTTCTCCTTCCTCGCGGCCAAAGCCTAGAACACCCTTCCGCTCCACCTCAGGCAGACAACATCGCTTCCCATCTTCGCAAGAAACCTCAAAACCTGGCTCTTCGACTGACCCCCTCCTTGATGGACTGGAACCTGCACCCCCCCACCCCCAGCGCCTTGAGACCCTTACGGGTGAGTAGTCGCGCTTAACAAATGCCTGATTGATTGAAGTCAAAAATCCTCAGCAGGGCAAGACAGCAGGCTGTGGCTGAAGAGGGCTTCTTATTGTCGGAAAGCCGTAAGATGAGACCTCGGGAAAGCAACTGACTTTTGGAGGGAAACCTTGGAGCAGCAGAAATTAGAATTTCACAACCAGAGAAGGTCCCTTATTGGCCATATACTTTTTGTGCCTTTGCCTGGTGAAGATTTCTAAATTCGGACTCAAATTATTCCAGCGGGGCAAGGCTGCAGCCTGTAGCCAAAGAGGGCTCCATGAGGCTGGATACCTTGTCTGTGAGGTCCTGCTGAATTGGATTTGCTGCTGCAGAAAAGCTCTGAATGGGAGCAGCACGAATCTGTGGCCCAGCTACAATACACCTTCTTTGAATCTGCTTGGTTCTCTGGAGGTCTTTGAAGACAAAAGGTTTAGAAGTCTTAGGTTTCAGGAGAAGCTAGGAGGAGTACACTTTGACACCAGTCAAGTGTCTAGGACCTTGGGGAAAGCACTTCGGGGTGAAGACTCACTTCAGCAGAGTCCAGCAGCATGGTCTTGGGCAAGTCTAGTTCTAACTAGTCCAATGGGCAGTTGCATAAATGACCTCTTTTAGCTTGTTTTGTGCCTGTAGCTTGAACAGGAAGTCTGCCTTATGAACCTTAGAATTCACTTCTTTGTCATGGGTCCAAGAGGGAGAGCAGGTCCAGTCTTAAGTGCTCTTCTCACGTCAAAGACAGCAGGTCCAGTCTGCTTCTTTTCTTCCACAGTTTCAGAAAGTGTTCTGATGAGGTTATTATGCGTGCCACATTTTGTCTGGTACCAAACTGGGTGTGTGGAAACTCCTGGCCACTCTCTAATCACCGGTGTAAAAGTTCCCAGGGGTTACTCTATCCTCATTTGCAGCATTTCCTGTGTGTCCTACTGGAAACAGCCCCAGAGTGCCCCTCTCCACCTAAAAGCAAGATGGTAGAACATTTCTTCCCCTGTGCAGAGCTCCTGTGGAAGCCATGGAAATGAGCCACCCCTTCTCTGTGGTCACTCAAAACCAGTTCTGGGGGAAGCTCCTCTCCCACTGGGATTGGTGCCGAGCTCACTAGAGGGATTAAGGAGGGGCAGGCCCAGGTGTTAGTTACATCTGCCTGTGACAGGATTGGCCTTTTTGAGGATAATTAAATTCCAGGGCACAGGTCAAATTGCCATCCTGTCAGAGGAACAGAGCA
Organism: Calotriton arnoldi; assembly: GCA_963921515.1. Lineage (NCBI taxonomy): Eukaryota > Metazoa > Chordata > Amphibia > Caudata > Salamandridae > Calotriton > Calotriton arnoldi. The sequence goes on from CAWUFW010004212.1 coordinate 25,294, forward strand.
CCTCCCCACACACAAGGCCTTTGTCTCAGCTCTGGGATCAATGTCATACCTCATCAAAGGAGCTATTGAGCTTCTGACGACAGGTGTAGCTCATGCAAATGGACCTCTAGAAGATTAAGGCAGGGTAAATGTAACTCTCAAAAAGTATCTTTTCCAAAATATGTATAACAAATTGATTTGCCAGGCCCAAACGTTCCTTTTTAATACATACAAGTCACCCCAAGGGTAGGCCTTGAACAGCCCATAGGGCAGGGTGCTGGGTATTAAAAAAGTCAGAAGTGCACTTTTAAATTTTACTTGTCCTGGCAGTGATAAACTCTTAAATTCGATTTTCACTACTGCAAGGCCTAGCTGTCTATAGGATAAAATTGGGATTCCTTGTGACATTTAATAGGTCATAACTTTCAGCTGAGAGAAGGTACACAGGTTGACTGAGGTGTCTAAAGAATTGTAATTTAAAGCTCTCTTTAATGGTAAATTTGGGTTTTAAGTGACAATTCTGAAAATGTCACTTTTAATAAGTTGCCATTTTCTTGTCCCAACCATTTGATGTCTGCAGCCTATATCCTGTGTCACAAGAGGTGCAGCTGGAAGTTGGTCTTTGTGTATTGCTCCTAGACAGTAAGACAAAGTGAGGCTAGGTGTTGGCAGGATGGGCCACTCTGACTTAACAAGTAGGGAGGAGCTGTCACCTACCACATTTGCACATCACAAAGGCTCTGCCTGAGCACATTAACAAAGGGCTTGTCACTAGTCTTTTGTGTCCCCAGACAAGCTGGGACCAGGGCAGGGAGGAAGGGGATGCCTGACACCTCAGAGGGGTGGAAACCTCCAGAACTTTCCCCTACTTCAAATTGGGCACCAGGTAAAAATATATTGACACCTTATCCACTCTTTAGTACACATTTGGACCTGTGGAAGACTCAGAAGAAGGACTGCTGTGCTGCTCTGCTGCAAGAAGAACTGCCACTCTGCTCCCCTGCTGCCCTCCTGCCTGAGTGAGAAGGACTGTACCTGCATCTTGAACCCAGGATTACCAGAGTGACTCCAAGGGCTAGTTGGCTGGCCTCCTGATCAGAGGCTCAGGGACAGAACAGGCTCCAACACCTTGTACCCAGCACCAGGACTCTGCCAGCTGTGAGTCTGGCCTTCCAAATGGTTCCGCCCAAGTCCTGGACCCTTGGAAGTGGGCCTGAAGGTGCTCTGCCATCCCAACTGTGGTCCCAGCAGAACTGACTCAGGGCGGCACATCGCCTTGCAAAACTCCACATTGGAACCTCTGAACGATACATCCCAGGCACAGAGCTTCGCACCGCAGCATGTAGCTTCCTCAGAACCACTGCTGGATGACGTATCCTCGACACAGGTCTTTGGTCTCTCAGCCTTGTAGCTCCTTGGAACCGCAGCTGCGCAATGCATCCTTGACATGGGATCCCTCAATGCTTTGCAAAAAGTATTTAAGGTACTTTGTTCAGTGGGCCTAATCGGATCCCTGTAGCCGGCCAGCACTCAATCCCTGTCAGCTTGAACTTGTGACTTTGTCCCAGTGTAGCGTGACCAGATATCCAGAGTTGGTGCTCTCTGCTTTTTGGTGCTATTTTCACCTAAATCTTTAAAACTGTATATCTCCAGTTATACTGATTTGTTTGTTATTTTGGTTTTAAATTATTTATAGAATGTTACTCTATTTTCCTAAATTGGTGTGGGATTTTTCTTGTGTTGTGGTTTACTTTATTACTGTGTGAATTGGTGCATAAATGCTTTACACAGTGCCTCTAAGTTAAGCTCTGTGCCAAGCTTCCAGAGGGTCAAGCACAGGTTAATTTGGGGTTGACTTGTAAATTTACCCTGATAAGGGTTGTGGTTGCTCCTTGAGTAGGGTTTCAATCCCTTCAACTACCGACCCCATTTCTTACATGCTCCTTTTTCTTTCCTTATGGAGGCCAACCCTAATTGAAGTGTTTCTTTAAAGAATTAAGAAATTGAGAGTGTCCAGTTTTCTCACAAGATGATCTTATTGTAGTAAATCACCTGGTAATGTCCTCCAGTGGCCTTGGTGGTAATGAAAGCAGCGTTCCCCTGAGTTGTTTGAAACATTTTTTACCGTGTTCAACTTTTTGAAACTTTTTAGGCTGGGAGCGGATTTCACCTCCATTTTGCACGATGCTGAACCATCCATGAGGATTCCACTTTACTCTTCCCGATAATAATGTGAGTTAAACCTTATGTGTGTACATTAAAATAAATCCACTCTGCATTTGCAGAATCTCCTTTTCAATGTTTGCATTATTTAACCAATATATTCTCCTATGACCATGAGGTTAATGCTTCCTTGGAACACAGCTTAAAGCTCTCTGTATTTCCCTATATTTGCATCCAGCCACTTCTTTTCACTTGTAATCGCTAAGCTGATTAGCTGTCCTTGCTGAAGCGGTGGTCTAGCTGTAGCCTAGCAGCGCATAGGCTGTTCACATGATTCTAGTGCCTATCAAAGAACATCATATAGCACTATTTCACATGCAAATAATGTTTCTTTCTACAGTTTTGCATCCTCAGATTGCATGCTATGTCAAAAGCCTTCCCCTATCTTCCCAAGACACTGCACGAAAAACTTACTGTGACTTAAAACTTCTAACTGTCCTCTTTCTGTTTCTTTTGAATGACTCTCTTCTTACTTTCCATCCCCGACACGCCACTTCACTTTAAGCACAGCCTAGTATGTCTGGCTTAATCTTTATTCTTGTATTTCTGCAAATTGCCCTAATTTCATTAAAAGATTTCAAAACATCAAAAAGTCTCCTTCTTTGAACGTTATACCTGCAACCTAGCAAAACCTAATCTCCTCTATCTCATCTTTTAAGCCCACCAAACAACTGGAAGAAATATCATGCCTGCCCTCACTAATGATGATGCCTAACTCCTATTAAATTAATCCACCACAAAGAAACTGGAGTAAATGCATGGAACAGTTTTCTTGAGAACACAAGACTAATGCCAATAGCCAATAACCATTAGATTAACCACAATCTTGAGTTCCAGAGCAGCGTGCTGCCTGGTGTACAGGGCAGCATCTTCTTGGCAGGGGTAGTAATTACTATAAAAGTGCAATTACAGTAGAAATACAATACAATAAATACAGTTTTCACAGATCTCCCTTGGATGGGAATGAATCGTATTTTATCAAAAGTAACTGCCAATAGTGTTTTCTCAGGTCTGGCCTCGATTACCTTCCTTTATTCCTTTATTCTAGTGCTGTGCAAGTTTAGCCCTAGAAAGTCGTGCATTTGTATTAATTACTCCTTAGAAATATTTCATTCCACATTCCATCTGTGGAAAGTCTTTTTTTTTATTATAGAGACAGGGCGTAGCTTGTTCAATAAGATTGGGGGAGGGAGGGTGAGCTTAAAATTTCCCAACAGTCACGCTGGCATATCCTGGTAAAATACATTATTTGAGAAGTAGCGCATGAAGGGGCTTAAGTGGGAAGGGAAAGCAGTATGGATTGTTAGGGTAACTCGAAGGACAATATGTTGTAGAAAACCAACAATTTTAAGAGCCTTTAAAACAGAAAGGAGAGCGTGTGTGAGTACTTTTGCCTGTGTGTGCATATAAAAATGCCAGGTGAAATCAGACAGCCACCTCGGCATACCTGAATGACCCACGTACCCAACTATTCTCTAGAGAATACATTTATTGCGGGGAGTGTAACACCCCCAAAACACGCCCCTGAAGCTACACCCCTGTATAGAAAATTCTGTGTAGAAATAAAAACTGTTTTGGGAAGGACTGATCTGTTAATGCAGCTTAAGTGCTCCACAACTTTTTTAGCTATTAATGTACTCATTATTCAACAAGCTAGTATTTAGCTTTAAACATTTTGTCACCACTGGAAGTGAAAATAATATACAAATCTGAATTTATCTCTAGTCAAAATTATATATTTGGTAGCAATTTTCAATTTGAGGACCACATTTTAATTATCATTTAATTCATAGATTAGCTCTGACTTATTTAAGATCATTAACTGAAATTAACCTGCCAGTTTGAACAATTTGTCACTGGCATTGTCCAAGAGAGAGACCAGAATCAACAAAACATCTGCATAATATTTTTGTTACCCTCGCTTGCCATTTAAACAATTGAATTTATCAGTTCCTCTGCAGTTTTGCAGCAAAAGGCTCCAAGAGAATGACATATCAATCAATCAATCAATCAGGGGTTTGTTAAAGCGCGACTACTCACCCGTAAGGGTCTCAAGGCGCTAGGGGTGGGGGGGGTGACGGTTCCATCCATCAAGGAGGGGGTCTGTCGAAGAGCCAGGTTTTGAGGTTTCTTGCGAAGATGGGGAGCGATGTTGTCTGTCTGAGGTGGAGCGGAAGCGCGTTCCATGCTTTGGCCGCGAGGAAGGAGAAGGAGCGGCCTCCCGATCTGGTCTTTCTGGTGCGGGGGACCACGGCGTAGGAGAGCTGGGCTGATCGTAGGGTCCTTTGGGGTGCGTGGAATTTGAGTCGGCTGTTCAGGTATGCTGGTCCGATGCCGTGGAGGGCCTTGTGTGCGTGGGTGAGCATCTTGAAGGTGATTCTCGCCTCGACAGGGAGCCAGTGGAGTGTGCGCAGGTGCTGGGAGATGTGGCAGTGTTTTGGCAGGTTGAGGACCAGTCTTGCGGCGGCGTTCTGGATGTTCTGTAGCTTGCGGGTGAGGTTTTTGTTTATTCCGGCGTAGAGTGCGTTGCCGTAGTCGAGTCTGCTGGTGACCAGGGCGTGAGTGACGGTCTTTCGGTGTTCGAGGGGGATCCATTTGAAGGTCTTACGAAGGAGGCGGAGGGTGTGGAAGCAGGAAGACGAGACAGAGTTGATCTGGCGGTCCATTTTGAGCTCGGAGTCCAGGATGATTCCCAGGTTGCATGCGTGGTCCGTGGGGGTTGGCGGGTTTCCGAGGGCGGGGGGCCACCAGGTGTCGCTCCAGGCATCGGGGTTTGGGCCCATGATGAGTACTTCTGTTTTGTTGGTGTTTAGTTGTAGGCAGCTGTTTTTCATCCATTTGGCGACGGCTTCCATGCCTTCTCGATACATCAATGAAACTGGCCACCCCATCAAAAGCCGTTACTAATTATTAGTAATACTGAACTTATATTGCAACTCTCCATTAACCACAATCCTACATTTGGGCTTTGGATACACAGACTGAACATTTAAGAAAACCTCACCCAATCCGAATTTGATCACCATCTGCCATAAATTTGGACAATGTAGTTCATCCGATACCTTTCTGTGTCAACATCTCTCATCTTTCATCCTTGCTTTCTGACATCTGTAGAGCAAGCAGATTGTCGTTTTATTCTGACTATTCATGGGTATAGTGGTTACTCGTGTATATTGAGCCCAATGCTATTCTGCCAGACGGCCTATAATATTATGCTGTTTAAAGTTCTTAAACATCGTGAGATTAAGAATTTAGGACTTTGCTACACTAGATACTGAAGGATGTTTTCTTCTAGTTGTCCTAAGGTGTTTGTTGTTTTGTGTAAACGTAAGGGTGGTATGCTCCTTTTATCACTTCTTGTTGTTCACTGTGGTCTGCCTTGGGGAATGTTGGAAAAGGAATGTAGATTGTTTGTGTATGAAGGTTAGCTGCTGTTGAAGAGGTTAAGGCAAACTGTGCTGTGGCTGGAGTTTCTCTGCTGAAGAATAAACATCTTTCTTTTATGGACTGGAATGGCGTGATCTACTTTCACAGTGTTAGAGTTTGGCAAAAGAAGGATATCTGCAAAAGAAATTGATGGATACCCCCTCCATCTGATTCATAGGGGTTATTTAGATTTTGAGAGATGAGGGGCATCTGCCAACCTTTGGGGGATGTCCCGTCCATCTTACTAAGAGTGTTTGTACAGCTGGAACACCACCAGTTTTTGGAGGATGTCCTTTATCCGCAAAGCTCTGAACACCCTCCGTGGTTCCTTTTAAAGATCTGTTACATATCTCATATCCTCTCTGCATGTCCATAATAGCTCTTATGTCTGGAACAGCTCATCTTAAGTATGTCTAAATGAGTAAAATGTATCACTTGGAATCATTACATATAAATATTTACGTACATCTTTCAAGTCAGAGTCCTGAATTTATTTGCAAATATTGTCATTTCCGTTCAATTTTCTAAATTTTCTTATGCTGTCATGAGATATTAAAGCTAGGACATCCTGAGGAATTCCAGTCGCCAAACATCAAACTGAAAGCTATTTGCTCATCTATTTCTGCTTATTTGTTGCCACCCCGTTCTAACCCAATCTTCATCTTTTATCAAATTCTTCTCATTGTTTTTAACCACCATTCTCAGCGCCATCATGTTGACTTCAGTCTCTGGTTTTACGTAACACCTACAAGAGGACCCTCATGGCACCCCTTTATTTGGATGCAGTCTCAAATGTCCCCCGCCCTACTAACATTGTTATTGTCTTCACTCAGCCCAGGGGGAAGCTCTGCTACTTTTTCTGAAGGATCTCCTCAACAACTAAGTTCCAGCATTGAGAGCTTTCACTTCCATGGAATGTGCAATATGATACTAGACCATCGGATTATGGCAATGCAGAATTCTTTAAAGATGCCTCACTTCCAACATTGCAACTAGGAGTCCAGGTACTGAAACCAGTACCAAGGAGCATACTGCCATTAAATCTTAGCACTGCCTGTTTCAGCATAAATGGAGGGACAGATTGGGCCCACTTCACAAACTACTGTATACCCAACATCTCACATTTTACAGAGCCTCTGTCAGTAAAGCTGAGAAGAGCTACTATGCTGCCTGTGTCATCCATTTATTTGCACTACCTTTTCAGTCTGCTCTTCTGCATCTTATCAAAAATAAGTAATTTGGCACTGTACCTTACTGAGCTGTCCCCTTTGTAACACTTCTGTAATGCTTTACTTTAAAATCTCACTGAGCACCTTCTTCTTTACTCTACTTGGACATTCTTGTTGCCTTTCACTTATTCTCTTGACTGTCTTAATCTGAGGTCTTAGAGCAAATTGCATCCACCTGCAAGTCTCTATCCCAAGATATCCTCCATCTTCTTGCAGTTTTGAAGGAACCTTTGACCTCCCACTTTAAGTCACTGGCTTTGTGAACCAGTTTGACATTCTCATTTCAGCTTGAAATCCCAAAGCCTTACTAATGAGGAGGACGAGACATATTGCATGGTGATTCTAACTTACAAAAAGGTGAGTCAACTCTGATGCATTGTTTTTAATGTTGCTGAGAACTTGAGTGCCAAGAATAAAATGTCTTATTAGTCTGAATCTCCACTCAATTATATTTATATTCACTCCAGATTCCTTAACTGATCAGGTCAGACATTGCATATAACATCTTCAAGACCAGTTATATTTGACATCATAATCTAGGCACCAATGATGCAAACTAAATCAATTTGGTTACCTTTGGATTCCAGCATGCCCAGAAGGAGCTGTTGAGATGCCAAGCTGATCTAGGGATTGGCGCCTTCAAAACATATATCCACAATCATTCGTCAAGATCGCCATCCTTCACACATCCACAGTCCTTCTTTTAGATCTCTATTCTTCACATATTCATAATCTCTATTCCCAGTCTCCATACTTTACACATCCAAAATCATCCTTCCAGATCTCCATCCTTCAATTTTTGGGAGCGAGCAGGATAAGTATTCAAAATGAAGAATCTATCACAAAATAGAAGTCTCTCTGCCCGGAGAGTCCTGGGGTCTGTTTTTACTTGACATTCCGTGCAAAGTCTAAGAATATTCAGCTTATTTCATCCTTTTGAGTTCCACACACAATGTCCAGCCTGCAACGGTGAACTGTGTGTACCACTTGTACACACAGCCTCTGCGAGTGGTCCTTACCTGTGTAAAATACAGTGGCGGTGTCAGGCAAACTCATGCCTTTAAATAAGGGCACACGTTGGACATGCCCCCTTATTTTTATGGAGGGGGCGCCGTCTTCATTAGCCCTCGCCCAAAATGGGACTCAGAGGTGTCCTCTTTTATAGTGACAGCTCTCAAGGTGCCAGTAAGACTCGGTTCTAGAAGGAGGGGCAGGACGGCCAGGATCCCTCCCCCCCCTCCCAAAGGTGCCCACTCATGGTCTATTTACATGTGGAGCCCCGTGCTTTTTTTTTTTATAATGCTTCATGTCTGCAGCTCTGCTATATCTGCATACACGCTTAGATTTGATGAGAGCTAGCAATTACTTGGGCCACTTTAAGTGCAATGGGGCAAGTGTGAAATCAGCAGTAATGGATGCTGCCGATATCAAATGCAAATAAATAGCAGATCATATCATGTTACATCCCTACTGTAAGAAAAGCGAAAGGAAATACTCAGCAAAAGTGACTCAAGAGGCAAAGACAGTGACATAACAGAAGCAATCTGGAAACATTTTTACCTTCCAAAGAAAAGTAAATTAACTGTACATGTAATTAGAACATATATATTTTAATATTGATATATTTTCTTTATAATGTAAGTCCATTCCTACAGCAAGATAAGCAAAATAATATTAACTGTTTTTCATAGCTACCTAAATGCCACACTTCTGCCGTTTCTAAGCACTATAAAAATAATAGACGTTACTATTGCTCAATTTATAGTACTCAATTTATCCATTTCGAAAGAATGAAAGATAGCGTCTGTCAAAGCAAAAAATGAACACAATCAATGTTATAGCCCGACTCCGGGTTAAAGAAAGAACATGCTATAGTTTAAGCCACTTAATTTACTTCAGCTTAATGGATACGTCGACAAGTGCATTTTTTAGCTTTGGGCCTTCTGAAGAAATCTACACGTATCTTGTAGGTCACTGGTTTGATTCCCAGCAAGGGCATCTCAGCATTCCATCCTTCTGGAGTGATAAAATAGGAATTACTGAGCCAATTAAAAGGGGAAATTTGCCATTCACAGTGCAACAAAGTAGCAACATATACTGCAACAAGTGCCATATAAACACAGGTGTTGATGATTTTTTGAAAAACCAAAGGTTTCAATGGAAATTGAAGTTCCAATAGGTGTATGCTACAAACAACCAAATCTCAAATATGCTGGAACACATTCAGGTAAGGCACTTTTTCAGATGAGCATACATCCTAGCTCTGTACAAAGACTGTAACTAATCCTGAATAATTCAAGGAGTCGTGTCTTTGAATATATTGTTTTGTATTGTATTGTAATTGCATTTATATAGCGCTTACTACCCTTGATGAGGCGTCGAAGCGCTTTTTCGGCGAGTAGCACGCTACTCCGGAACCCATAAAGGATTAGTGTTGAATTAGTATAGTGAAATATGAAAGTAATTTGAGTGGTGGATAGGTTAGTCAGTTATTTGGATTCAGAAGGATAGCGGAAGGATAGAAGAGGGAAAAAAAGGATTGTATTTATATAGCGCTTGTTACCCCTGATGGGGAGTTGAAGCGCTTTTTTGGCGAGTAGCATGCTACTCCGGAAACCCATAAAGGATTAGTGGTGAATTAGTATAGTGAAATATGAAAGTAATTTGAGTGGTGGATATTAGTCAGTTATTTGGAGTGAGAAGGATAGCAGAGGGATAGAAGAGGGAAAAAGGTTTGCATATATATAGCACTTGTCACCCCTGATGGGGTGTTGAAGCGCTTTTTTGTGGAGTAGCACGCTACTCCGGAGCCCATAAAGGAATAGTGTTGAAAATTAGTATAGTGAAATATGAAAGTAATTTAAGTGGTGGATATGTTATTCAGTTATTTGGATAGAGAAGGGTAGCGGCGGGATAGAAGAGGGAAAGAGGTTTGCATTTATATAGCGCTTGCTACCCCTGATGGGGAGTTGAAGCGCTTTTTTGGCGAGTAGCACGCTTCTCTGGAACCCATAAGGATTAGTATTGAATTAGTATAGTGAAATATTAAATTTGAGAAGTGGACATGTTAGTCTGTTATTTTGATTTTAAAAGTATAGTGAAGGGATAGAAGAGTGAAGGATTTATACTTTTTTTGTTTTGGAGCTCATAGCAGTAGGAGGAGGCTCGGATGAGTAAAAAGGGTTGTGGAGGGGTCGAGTCAGAGGGAAGAGTTTAGAAAGGCTTGTTTTGGGGGATCGGTATAGTAAAAGAGGTGTCAGATGATGCAAGGAGGGGTAGAGTAGGGAGAGTCTAGAAAGGGTTATTTTGGGGATCATAGTAGTGGTATGGGGTTTGGGATAAATGAGAGAGTGGATGTAGAGCATATATTGATAGAGGTATAGGGTGAGAAATAGGGTAGTGCATTGGAAAGAGTAGTGGAAAGAAGTTTGAGTTGAGTCAGAAAGTTGGGGTAGAAGATATATTGAGAGAGGTATAGGGTGTAGAGATAGGGTAGTGTATTGGATATGCTGAATTAGAAGAAAGTGATAAATATATTGATCCATAAGTACATGGAAAGTATATAGATGCATAAAGGAGGTAGGTATATGGAGATTAAATATATTGATTGAGGTATAGGATAAGAAATAGCATTGAATATGCTTTTTTAGGAGAAAAGTAATAAATATATTGATCCAAGTACATGGAAGGTATATAGATGCATAAAGGAAGTAAGTATATGTAGATTAAAGATGCATTAGATAAACTCTGGTTTTCAAGTGTTATTGTACTTAAAAATTTATTTTATTTATTTTTTAACAACATAATTATCCTACATGTTTATACAAAGCAATACACAACGATAGGTACATATCTATAGTACAAATAAATGATTATATACAGAGGGATATGCTGTGAATTTTTGTTTGCGTATGGTGCTTATGTGGGGAAGAGCCCATTCTTGAGTAGTTTTCTGAAGATAAGGTGGTTGTCCGTGGATCTTATGTTGGGGGGTAGAGAGTTCCATAGTTTGGCTGCTTGAACAGAAAATGATATGCCACTCATGGTTTTTTTCTTGTATCTTGGAATTTTGAGGCGAGGTGCTACTGTAGAGAGGAGGTTCCTTTGTTGAATGTGTGGGTGATTTTATTCCTGATGAAGAGCGGTCCCATTCCATGTATCGCTTTGAGGGTAATACAAACCAGCTTGAACGTGGATTTTCTGGCAACCGGTAACCAATGCAGGGCTCTCAAGGCAGGTGAGATGTGGTCTCGGGGTTTGATATGCAAGAGTAGTCTGGCAGCCCAGTTCTGAATCTGTTGTAGTCTTTTCATGGTCAGTAAAGGTGATCCGTGGTAGAGACGATTGGCGTAATCGACTATGGACAGAACAAGGGAGATGGCAGCTTGGACCTTGTGTGGAAATCCCAAATGGGGGAAGATTCGTCATGCGTTTTTATAGTGACAAAGCTTGATTTTGCTAGTTTGTCCACTTGGGCCTTCATCGATAGCTTGGAGTAAATGGTCATTCCGGGGGTTTCTTAATTCCTTTGATACTTTAGGTGGTGATCCCTGTTCATCAGGCCAGGCGGCAAGTGGGTCATAATGTTTCTAATCGCCACACGGGAGTATTTCCGTTTTGGAAGCATTCAATTTGAGATGGCTCCAAGTCATCCACTGATCCACGGCTCTGAGACAACTGAAAATTGGAGAGTTTCCAATGTCTTTGGGGCATTCCAGTTGAAGGAGTATTTGTGTGTCATCTGTATAGTTATAGCACGTGAGGTGAAATTGATTGATCAGTAACGGTAATGACTTCATGTAGATGTTGAAAAGCATGGGCGAGATGATAGAGCCTTGAGGGACCCCTGCTTTTGTGGAGTATGGTTTGGACGAGAAAGGTGGGGTATGGATGACATTAGTTCTGTTTTGAAGGTAGGACGCGATCCAGTCTAGAGCAGTCCCTTCTATGCCGGCTTCATAGAGTCTTTGTTTCAGAGTGTCATGGTCAACCATGTCAAAGGCAGCCGAGAGGTCCAAGAGGAGTAGCGTAGCAACCCTATTGCGATCAACTGTGTTCTTCAGGTCATCCCAGATGGCAAGGAGGGCAGAATCTGTGCCTCTTCCCGGACGGAATCCTGTTTGGAAGTCTGAAAGTATGGCATTCTCTTCAATGAATTGTGACATCTGGGCGAACGCTGCTCTTTCTATCAGTTTGCCCAGGAAGGTCAATTTGTAATGGGTCTGTAGTTGTCAGGGTTCAGCGGGTCCAAGTTTGTTTTCTTCAGTAAAGGGCGTATGTATGACTTTTTGAGTTCTTCTGGAAATATTCCGGTAGTTAAGGAATTGTTGATGATTCTTCTTACTGGAGTGGCAGCAGAGGTTGTTAAAAGAATTGTCTTGAACGTTTGCAGGGGACACGGGTCAGAAGGGCTGCCGGCAGGCCTGCTTACTTTGACCAGGTCCATAAATTCATTGTGTGAGATGTGCTGGAAGGAATGGAGAGGTTGGGTTAGAGTATTCTTGGATTGTTGTTTTGTAAAAGGGTTAGTACTGGTGCTTTGTCTCTGTTCCTTCTAGGCAATTTGGTTTACGAAATTCATTGAGTATTTTATAGAATTCTTTATTTGCACATTTAGCATTTTGAATTCTGTCTGATTAGCACCTTTTCTTAGCTTTTTTGATAGCTGACTTGTATAATCTGTTAATTTTCTGTATATGATGTTTGTCTTGTTTGGCGTTTGTTTTGAGCCAGGTATGTTGCAGCTTTCTAATTTGTTGTTTTATGTCTTTTATCTCTCCAAGGTGCTTTTTTCTTTTGTTCTGTTGTGTGGTTTTGAGTGGTATCAGGATGTCAAAAGCTTCCTGTAGCTTCCTGGAGAATAGGCAAAAAAGAAGGTGGCCTTTAAGGGCAGGCAGTGGTCCCTGGAACCACTATTTGGAAGGGAACGCCCCTTCCAAATAGCGAGTCTCTAAACACTTTTTTGCGAGTCGCAATTCATTTGCGACTCGCAAAATTGTGTTAGTACATAGCCATACCAATTTTAGCATGCGCAAACGGGTCGCTAACCCGTTTGAGCATGATAAAATTGGTCGTACACCTGGCCCATAATGCCTATATCCTGAACTGTGTTCATCTGCACAAGTATTCACCCCAATCCTGGGTCATCAAGCAAAGCAAAAGGCCCGACATGACAAGCACCACCATATTTTTAAACTTTAAGGTTAACATGGTACTTGTAGCTGGCATCCTGACTAATACAGCTGTTAGAAATGTATGGAAGTTAGAAGCCTTGGCTGCAGAATCACCTAGAAGCATACAGAATTCACAGCTCCTACAGTTCAGCAATGTCCTCTGGCCAAAATAGGACATTGCTGTAGGAGCTGGGCCTCGTGACAGCAGATTTGTGTTATTACTTGTGTTTTGTCATACACAGTGCTTTTGCTGCAAGACATCGATGTTGCGACAGCGGTGGGAGTTTAACAGCAGAGCTATGACCAAGGCCCAAACTCCTTTCAGGCTCTCATTGTTCTGACAAGAAGTGTTTTTAGCATCTCCCTTTGTTTCACTCTAGTGATAATATTAGCACATTACCTACCCTTGCAAACATCTGCACTTCAATGGCCATCTCTGCCCTCGCCCCTACTTTACTATTAATCATCTGACTACCCTTCTGTTCAGAATCTTTAAAGTACTTTTAGAGCATAGTTCTGGATGCATCCTTAGCACACCGTGGACAGCTGAAGGGCAGGACCACTTGTGAGGGATCAGTCAGTGGAGGCTTAAATAATGACCAGCTTTTCATACCAAAATGTAACAGCAACAAACTTTTTAACCATGTAAAGTTTATGAATTACAGATGGGGCTGGAAGGAGGTAAAAAAGGCAGAAAGTTACAAACCACATTTTGTTATGCTATCTATACCAATGCCAGGTGGCTCCAATTCATGTGTGATACAATCAGCCAGTTCCTGGCTTTCAGCAAGCAGCATGTAAGGCTGTCAGCACATCAATCGTTGGCAGGCATCCTAATTTATAGACCCCCCGGTCCTGCGGGTAGGTTTCTTGACTCCATTAGCAATGCTGTCTCTCCCCTCACCATTAAATATAAACATTGCCTAGTTTTAGGCGATTTTAACATTCACATGGCTAATCCCACAGAACAGGAGCCCACGAGACTACGAGAGTCACTGGCTATCCTGAATTTGACACCTTTTGTTCTTCACGCGACCCACGAGAAGGGCCATATCCTGGACCAGATCTTCTCAACCGATAAAATAGTGACTCCCGCCCCAGTCCCTTTAGTATGGTCCGATCACTTTATCATTGAGTTTGTCATTGAGAACGTCCTCCACCATTGTAAACCTTAGGGAAGACCACATTCTCGCAGCTTTAGATCTTTCAGCCAATTCACAGCTGAGGCTCTAACGGCTGCCCTCTGCAACCACCCGATTCCCTCTAACGGCAATGTTGAGGATGATGCAGACGGTTTGGATAAGTGGCTCCAACTCCGCGCTGATGAGCTCGCCCCCTCCTCCTTACGACCAGCTAAGGTCTTCCGTGCTTCTGCACCGTGGTTTACGGCAGCGCCTAGAGAGGACATGGCGTAAAAACTTCGACCCAAATGACAAAAAAACCTATAAACAGGCGTTGAAGGTGCACTATAAAAAAATTCTGGAAGAGAAAAAATGCTTTCTCTCTTCAAAAATCACACAGGCGACTAACCAAAGTAAAGAGATTTTTAAAACTGTCAAGGAGTTTTCATCCCCAAGAGCGATTGCAAGTACTTTCACGCCTACTGAGGCCTGGATGAATCACTTAGCCTCCTTTTTCCATGAGAAAATTAAAAATATTCAAGACACCTTCTCTCTGGTGCCCTCGGCCAAAGGCGGAAATCTAGCGTTTTCCTCCTCATCTACCCGACCTAGGGGTATGCTGCTTATGCAGTTCCCCCCCATCTCCCTGGAGAAATCTCTGGAAATCATGAAGGCCCTTAAATCAGGTTCACCGTCTGACCCATGTCCAGCCAAAGTGCTGGCGTCAATAGCGGAGGTAATTAACCCTATGTTAAATCGGATCCTCAGTGTTTCCTTGGAGTCTGGGCTTGTCCCTGACAGGTGGAAGAAGGCAAAAATACTCCCCCTGTTGAAAAAACCCCGGTTAGATCTGGAGAAAGTCGCCAATTATAGGCCAATATCTCTGATCCCTGCTTTCTCGAAAGTTCTTGAGAAATATGTTAACAGCGTCATCACTACATATGCTGAAACTAACTTAGTGTTCCATCAGAGCCAGTCCGGTTTCAGGTCAAATTTTAGTACGGAAACCGCGCTTCTAGAAGTCTCGGAGGCCATCAAGGAGACCTTAGATAAAGGCAGGAAGGCCGTGCTGATATTGTTAGATCTATCAGCGGCTTTCTATACCGTGCCCCATGATCAGCTCCTCCTGAGACTTCAGGAGTGTGGCTGTGGGGGCAGGGTACTCCGGTGGTTCTCCTCCTTTTTGAAAGACCGCCAACAAACAGTTTGGTCTCCCCCCTTTGCAGCTCCCATTCCGGCTTTAAATGTAGGGGCCCCGCAGGGCCCAATACTCAGCCTTACACTTTTCAATCTTTATATGACCCCCCTGGCGTATTTGGCCGAAGCCCATGGAGCCAAAATTGTATCCTACGCTGACGATACACAACTGCTCTTCACCTGTGATAAGGAGGCAGATTTTAAAGGAGAAGCGATTAATGCCTGTCTTTCAGAGGTGTTCTCCTGGCTCCAATTGCACCAACTGAAGAGTAACTCCGACAAATCGGAGATTATTCTTTTTGGTCTTCCTGCCGACAATGTGTGGCGTAATTGGTGGCCCCAGGACATGTCTCTCCCTGCCTCCTCGGTCAAGACAGTTAAAAACCTAGGAGTCAGGTTGGAAGATAATTTATCCATGAACTCCCAAATACAAGCTGTAGCAGGCTCCTGCTTTGGAGTGCTTAAGATGCTCAAGCAGTTCTTACCCCTTCTGTCAGTAGCACACAGAAAAATTGTGGTCCAGGCGTTAATTACATCTAGACTGGACTACGTCAACGTCCTTTATTTGGGAATCCCAGAATACCTGCTGACACGCCTACAGGTCGTACAGAACGCAGCGGCCAGGGCAATACTTATGCTTGGCCCCAGAACACGGATGTCCCCCCATCTTAAAGCCTTGCACTGGCTCCCGATCCGCAAGAGGATAATTTTTAAAGCGATGGTTTTAGCCTATAAATCACTTCACGGAACTGGGGCCCCGTACCTCAGGAAAAGAGTTCAATTCTATCACCCGCGTCGTGCTCTGAGATCCGCTGCGCTCCATCTAGCGCGTACCCCCAAATTCCTTCGTGCACGAATTGGCGGCCGCTCCTTTCAGGTGCAAGCAGCGCAACTTTGGAATAGTCGCCCGTTGGCCCTCAGACTGACTCAGGACCTCCTCATCTTTAGGAAGTCACTGAAAACATGGTTATTCCAGCAATAGCTCACTATTTAGTGAGTTAAGAGCCTACAGTCTGTCACGCTTAGGTTGTTTAAGCTCCGGGACACTCAAATGAGTAGCCGTGCCCTCTACAAATTCCGAGTAACATAACATAACATAACATAACATGTTCCACTTTGGGCTTGTAGTTTTACTTTTAATACTAAGTTCCCAGTATTCAAAGAGACAGTGGCTAGAAAGCCAGGACTGGCTGAAGGTGTCACACATGACATGGAGCCATTTGGCAGCGGTGGTTTTACACTTTACAAGATGTCCTAGTTCATTTTGAAAAGTGCTTGTTTCACATGCCAAACCAAAAGCAAACCCTGTTTACTTATTTTATGAAAGTTCACTTGTGCATTCATATCAAGCTTTAAAACAAATATAGCTTGTGCCCATCAGTTTAGCTTTTGTATAATGGAAAGGTTTATACCAAGATTCACCAATACCCAATACAGATACTGCATGAGCAGGAGCAGTGCAAGTTTCCCTAATGCAAAAAATGGTATAATGCAGGTGGTATAAGCAGGGGGAGCAACATATAACCTTGTCATACACAAACAACATGGCCTGCACAGGTAGCAACAGTTTAAGCTTTCCCCCATCACAATAGGTACAACTTGAGCATCAGCAATGCAAGTTTATCCTCGTGAAACAGGGGTAAATGTGGCAGTAGCAGTGCAAAATTCCCTTTGCTAAAAAAGCAGGTACAGCATAGCAGCAACAGATTAAGCTTACCTCTCTTATCAATCAATCAATTAAACAGCATTTGTAGAGTGCAGGACTATCACACCTAGGGGTATCTGGGTGCTGAAGGTGCCGTGTCTCCATGGAGGAGTCAGGTCTTGAGTTTCTTTCTGAAGTCCGAAAGTGAGGGAGCTGTTCGGAGATCGGGGACAGGTTGTTCCAGGACTTGGTGGCGATGTAGGAGAAGGAGCATCTGCGGCTGTAATAGATGCAGGGGGTGTGTGCACGGGCGAGTGAGGCAGAGAACAGTTGTCTTGCAGGATGGTGGAAGTTCAGTCGATGGTTGATGTAGGATGGACCTTGATCATGTAGGGCTTTGTATGCGTGCGTGAGGATCTTGAACTGGCATCTCTTCTGGATGGGAGCCAGTGGAGGTTTCTGAGGATGGGGGTGATGTGGGTCTGTTTGGGGAGGTACACATAAACAAAGAAATAGGCAGTCCGGGATAAACAACTGCACCACCTTACTATACACAAATAGTAGATATACTTAAAGATTCAGGTTGCCCACCTCCCTGGTCCACTGCCTTGGGACCATACAAATCTAATACATTTAAAAAGCACACAGAGAGGCAACACAATATTACAAAAATGCACAAATGCACAGTAAGTGAATCAATCCAGACTCTTCAGTAGTATGCGGTATATTCTTTTTAATGTCGCAAGATGATTGAACACAGCAGCCGCAATACAGCCAATGCGTTTCGCCCCAATGGGGCTTCCTCAGGGCTGCAAAAGCAACATGGACAAAATGAAATATTCTATTATAGACATACCACAAAGAATGATTAATACATCAATGATGTCTAATATTGCCATATAAATTAAATGTTTGCCAAAATTGCCAAACCTGGCATAAATATCATCTCTTTAATGCCAAACATTAGTAGATCAAGTTCTACTAACAGTGACAACAGAAAAAAGGATAAACCGGAAAAACCCAAGAAAGAAATTAGAGACACCAAGTGAATTTTTAAAAATTTCAAAAAAAGCCCGACATATAAGCCAGTGAAAAGAATTAGGGGTCGATTCCGATCTCGGTCGGAGGCGCACCCAAAACTATTCGGCTGGGAAAAAAGCCAGGCGAATGCCTGTTTCCCGTCCGATTCGCACATTCTTCCGAACGAGCAAGTACGATGCGCACAACTGCATAGATTCCGACCCAGTCGTACTCACCCAATCCAGGTCCTGTTCTCCGACCGAGCCGGATCCGTAAACGCAGAATCGAGTCGCACGGAAGCCAAAATGCAGCCCCGTCCGGCCGGACAAGTACGATGCGCTTTCCGTACGCGCCGAACCCGTCGCTACGCACGGCACGTCAAAGCATTCGGGAGAGGCGCACATAAGCTCCGAATCGCGCCACAACACGATCCACAGCTATGAGACGAACACGCCAGCGACGAGGACGAGGCGAAGCAAAGAGAAAGACGAACGAGACGAACCAACTATGAATCCAATCGTGCCGATCCTACCAATACTCTACATCTACTACCGGAACAGGCACGGACGCGTACGGCGCAGAAGGTAAGTCAGACACCAAGCTCAAAAACAAACTACACGTACCCGACATATCACACACACACACAGAGGGATGCAGAAATTACTTACACCAGCAACAGCAGCACCATAGGGGCGGGATGGCCATCACCAATACCACATATACACATAGGGGCCTGGATGCCCACCACCACTACCACCCCTACTCAGGGGGTGCCAGATGCCTGTCACTACTCCCACCTCCACCCAGGGTGTGCCAGATGCCTACCACGACTACCACCTCTACCCAGGGTGTGCCAGATGCCTACCACTACTACCACCCCTCCCCAGGGGGTGCCAGATGCCTACCACTACTACCACCCTTACCCAGGGGTGCCAGATGCCTACCACTACTACCACCCTTACCCAGGGGTGCCAGATGCCTACCACTACTACCACCTCTACCCATGGGGGCTGGATGCCTGTCACTACTCCCACCTCTACCCAGGGGGTGCCAGATGCCTACCACTACTACCACCCCTCCCCAGGGGGTGCCAGATGCCTACCACTACTACCACCCCTACCCAGGGGGTGCCAGATGCCTACCACTACTACCACCTCTACCCATGGGGGCTGGATGCCTGTCACCACTACCACCTCTACCCATGGGGGGCTGGATGCCTGTCACTACTCCCACCTCTACCCAGGGGGTGCCAGATGCCTACCACTACTCCCACCCCTCCCCAGGGGGTGCCATATGCCTACCACTACTACCCCCCTACCCAGGGGGTGCCAGATGCCTACCACTACTACCACCCTTACCCAGGGGGTGCCAGATGTCTACCACTACTACCACCCCTCCCCAGGGGGTGCCAGATGCCTACCACTACTACCACCTCTACCCATTGTGTGCCAGATGCCTACCACTACTACCACCCCTCCCCAGGGGGTGCCAGATGCCTACCACTACTACCACCTTTACCCAGGGGGTGCCAGATGCCTACCACTACTATCACCCCTCCCCAGGGGGTGCCAGATGCCTACCACTACTACCACCCCTACCCAGGGGGTGCCAGATGCCTACCACTACTACCACCCTTACCCAGAAGGTGCCAGATGCCTACCACTACTACCACCCCTACCCAGGGGGTGCCAGATGCCTACCACTACTACCACCTCTACCCATGGGGGGCTGGATGCCTGTCACTACTCCCACCTCTACCCAGGGGGTGCCAGATGCCTACCACTACTACAACCTCTACCCATGGGGGGCTGGATGCCTGTCACCACTACCACCTCTACCCATGGGGGGCTGGATGCCTGTCACTACTACCACCTCTACCCATGGGGGGCTGGATGCCTGTCACTACTCCCACCTCTACCCAGGGGGTACCAGATGCCTACCACTACTCCCACCCCTCCCCAGGGGGTGCCAGATGCCTACCACTACTACCACCTCTACCCATGGGGGGCTGGGTGCCTATCACTACTCCCACCTCTACCCAGGGGGTGCCAGGTGCCTACCACTACTCACACCCCTCCCCAGGGGGTGCCAGATGCCTTCCACTACTACCACCCCTACCCAGGGGGTGCCAGATGCCTACCACTACTACCACCTCTACCCATGTGGGGCTGGATGCCTGTCACTACTCCCACCTCTACCCAGGGCGTGCCAGATGCCTACCACTACTACCACCCCTCCCCAGGGGGTGCCAGATGCCTACCACTACTACCACCCCTACCCAGGGGGTGCCAGATGCCTACCACTACTACCACCTCTACCCATGGGGGGCTGGATGCCTGTCACCACTACCACCTCTACCCATGGGGGGCTGGATGCCTGTCACTACTACCACCTCTACCCATGGGGGGCTGGATGCCTGTCACTACTCCCACCTCTACCCAGGGGGTGCCAGATGCCTACCACTACTCCCACCCCTACCCAGGGGGTGCCAGATGCCTACCACTACTACCACCTCTACCCATGGGGGGCTGGATGCCTGTCACTACTCCCACCTCTACCCAGGGGTGCCAGATGCCTACCACTACTACCACCTCTACCCATGGGGGGCTGGATGCCTGTCACCACTACCACCTCTACCCATGGGGGGCTGGATGCCTGTCACTACTACCACCTCTACCCATGGGGGGCTGGATGCCTGTCACTACTCCCACCTCTACCCAGGGGATGCCAGATGCCTACCACTACTCCCACCCCTCCCCAGGGGGTGCCAGATGCCTACCACTACTACCACCTCTACCCATGGGGGGCTGGATGCCTATCACTACTCCCACCTCTACCCAGAGGGTGCCAGATGCCTACCACTACTCACACCCCTCCCCAGGGGGTGCCAGATGCCGATCACTACTACCACCCCTACCCAGGGGGTGACAGATGCCTACCACTACTACCACCTCTACCCATGGGGGGCTGGATGCCTGTCACCACTACCACCTCTACCCATGGGGGGCTGGATGCCTGTCACTACTACCACCTCTACCCATGGGGGGCTGGATGCCTGTCACTACTCCCACCTCTACCCAGGGGGTGCCAGATGCCTACCACTACTCCCACCCCTACCCAGGGGTTGCCAGATGCCTACCACTACTACCACCTCTACCCATGGGGGGCTGGATGCCTGTCACTACTCCCACCTCTACCCAGGGGGTGCCAGATGCCTACCACTACTACCACCTCTACCCATGGGGGGCTGGATGCCTGTCACCACTACCACCTCTACCCATGGGGGGCTGGATGCCTGTCACTACTACCACCTCTACCCATGGAGGGCTGGATGCCTGTCACTACTCCCACCTCTACCCAGGGGGTGCCAGATGCCTACCACTACTCCCACCCCTCCCCAGGGGTGCCAGATGCCTACCACTACTACCACCTCTACCCATGGGGGGCTGGGTGCCTATCACTACTCCCACCTCTACCCAGGGGGTGCCAGGTGCCTACCACTACTCACACCCCTCCCCAGGGGGTGCCAGATGCCTACCACTACTACCACCCCTACCCAGGGGGTACCAGATGCCTACCACTACTACCACCTCTACCCATGGGGGGCTGGATGCCTGTCACTACTCCCACCTCTACCCAGGGGGTGCCAGATGCCTACCACTACTACCACCCCTACCCAGGGGGTGCCAGATGCCTACCACTACTACCACCTCTACCCATGGGGGGCTGGATGCCTGTCACCACTACCACCTCTACCCATGGGGGGCTGGATGCCTGTCACTACTACCACCTCTACCCATGGGGGCTGGATGCCTGTCACTACTCCCACCTCTACCCAGGGGATGCCAGATGCCTACCACTACTCCCACCCCTCCCCAGGGGGTGCCAGATGCCTACCACTACTACCACCTCTACCCATGGGGGGCTGGATGCCTATCACTACTCCCACCTCTACCCAGGGGGTGCCAGATGCCTACCACTACTAACACCCCTCCCCAGGGGGTGCCAGATGCCTACCACTACTACCACCTCTACCCATGGGGGGCTGGATGCCTGTCACTACTCCCACCTCTACCCAGGGGGTGCCAGATGCCTACAACTACTACCACCCCCACTCACAGGATGGCTAATACATGACACAACAAGCACACACCAACATAAACAATGCAACATAAAGACATCCCCCCCAACACCATGACAAGCGTGTGTAGAATGTGTCAAATGGCTACAACACTGAACATGACTTTGAACATACAATGTGACCCCCTATCACATGTGCCACACATAAATGTGTGTGGCCCCCACAATGCAAGCAGACCATGACCACTGTGGCAATGGGGTCCAACCCCCATCATCACAGTGACCAAAATGTAAGTGTGGGGCCCATAGCTGAAGCACATCTTGAACATTGTGGCAATGGGGTACAAACCCCCATCATCACAGTGACCAAAAGGTAAGTGTGGGGCCCATAGCTGAAGCACATCTTGAACATTGTGGCAATGGGGTTCAAACCCCCATCATCACAGTGACCAAAATGTAAGTGTGGGGCCCATCTCTGAAGCACATCTTGAACATTGTGGCAATGGGGTACAAACCCCCATCATCACAGTGACCAAAAGGTAAGTGTGGGGCCCATAGCTGAAGCACATCTTGAACATTGTGGCAATGGGGTTCAAACCCCCATCATCACAGTGACCAAAATGTAAGTGTTGACATTGAAAAAGCTGCAACTGCCAAACTGCATGGATGATTCCTGGTCACAGAACAACAAACACATCAGTGGCAAAGTAGTGCTTGTGTCCCATAGCAACATAGATTGGGGGAGGCAAACACTGCAGTGCAAATAAGACATACCTTTGGCCATGTGCAGACAAACATCACCCATGGGGGCTGACACTGTCAACATTCATCAATGACACAATGACAGAAGTGACCATGATAATGCAGACCCACATATTTGCACCAATGGGCACACAAATGCAGATACCCTGTGGAGACTGTAGATGTGAGGTGAACAGATACCATACCATGGCAGCAATGGGACACACAAACAATGATCATTGTGCTGACTGATGACCTAGGAGTCCCAGGGACAGCAGGGGAAACCCACCAAACAACATACAGCCAATGGCACACTAAAGACATGCCAATGCAGTGGTGCAGATGCACAAACACAAACAGGCAGACCCACACTGCACATAAAAAACAACAGGTGAGGGGGGGGGTGCCAGTGTCCCCAGGCAACCACACAACACATGATGAGGCCTGAATACCAATTACACAGATGTGCATACAGTGCTACACAAAGGTAACTCATGGATCCAAATCCCCTATGTGGGCAATCAGGCATTGTTAGATGAGAGGGAGCACTAATCACACATGTCACACAAGCATGTAGGAACAGCAACTGACACAGCAAGACACAGAGACACCATGGCACTACCCCCAGGGTCCCCACAATGTGGTGACCCTGGGCTGCATTACAATCCCACTGTGATGACAAAGCTAGATGTCGTTCACACTGTGAACCACAGTCATGTGTCCTGAGCAACAAACTACCATCACACCTACACAAGCACAAATCAATCAGCACGGCCAGTAAGCCAAGGCCAACATGGAGGCAGGGGTCTAGCCGTGCAACAACTCACATCTGCACACACTCAACACCACACACCTCGACCTCCAACAATGTGCAGCAGTGAAGCACACATGCACTGGTGACATTGCACATGCACCCATGACAATCCCATGGGTGGTGGTGGGAACCAAGGTGCAGAAACACATCACACATGGCCACTCAACAAGACCCTTGAATGTCTGACACACTGCACACTACGCTGTACATGGACATGACGGCAATACCACACCAACCAATGGGATCCCAGCCACAGTCCCACACCAATGAAGAAGCCAAGGTCACCCACAAAGAACACACATAGACAACTACCAACATTGCAGCCCTGACCCTGAGGAGTGCCAGCAGTCACTCACACAACGTGTCACAATCACTGAAAGCTAACACAAACTGGAAATCACATGACAGGTGTAAACAACAAGTGCCAAGGGAATCCTGACTGTGACCCATCTGCGTCTGCCCACAAACTCAGCCCTCACAGCCAACACACCTATGGGTGACACCCTGATGACCAGTAATGTGCCATGCACCCACATCACAGAGAACCCAGGGAGAAGACTTTGGGGGAACATAGGTCAACTCAGCAAGCATCACAAACAGGAACACCACTAGGGATCCCAGCATGCACAGCAAAATGGAAGTGAACACACAGACATGCTCATACAACACACACCTTGGGCGCAGGCGATGTCACAGGAGTACACACTGCCATGAGGGGACTCCACTCCTGTGTGAGGAAAGCTGTGCCATATGTTGCCACAGTAGGGCTCCATCATGTCAGCAGAACACTTGGTCACACAGTCAACAATTTGCACCAAATGAAGGCTCCCGTCACATCAGCCTGGTCATGGGAGTGGCAACTAAATCATCAGCACAGATCCAACACACATGTATAGCAAGTTGCACTGACAACACAGATGAGTCCTTCCCCATTGATGCCCAAAGCTGCATGTCCAATGGAGATGGCCACACCGTCAGGGAAGTAGAATAATTGAACAATGGCAAGCACAACAGATGTGCAGGGGTGGAAGCCACAGATGTGACATTGCTAATGTAAGTAGGAAATCCCATTGCCAAATATTGAAAATATGACACCCTCAGATGCTGCTAAGGATGACATGGATACACCACAGGATAGGACACATTCCCCCTGGACCCCATGGGTTCCTGAACAGTAACACTTCATTTTCATGAGACCAAATATCACCATCACTGCAGCAAGGGCATGGTTAGCATCATCAACATCATGTACATCAGAAGCAAAAGCACTAGAGAACAGAAAGTCGCTTTATTCAGCATATGTCTGTTCAAAAGTTGAAGTCCAGTAAAAAAGAAACAAAGGCCAATGGCCAGTCCATCCTGAAAGTCTAAACAGGGTGACAGTGGCAGATGTCACCCTACGCATGCCTGCACTGATAAAAACCAGGGACAATCCCCTCGGAGGGGTATACGGGGGGGCAGGCCAGGCACCGCAGGGACAGGATCAGGGCTCACCAGAAGGAGGCAGGGAAGGGGTGGTGGGTGCTGAAGAGCCACTGACAACTGCAGTGGAGGTGTCTGTCATGGTGTGTGCCGGCAGAACTGGGGGGCATGACACTGATGGTGTGGGTGCCGGCACGACTGCAGTGGACCGTGCAGATGGAGTGGACAGGTCCCCCACTGCAGTGCCCAAGTCAGACAGGGTGGTAGTGGACTCCACTGCAGTGCCTACCTCCAGGGGAGGAGAATGGGGATCAGGTAAGGTGGGCAGGACAGAGGGGGAGGACACCGTCTCCACACCAGTGGCACAGACTAGCGCAGCGGGGGGTGGGGCCGGAAGAGCAAGTGGCAGGGGGAGAAGGCCGGATCTTTTTGGGGATGGTGTATCTGTGGGTGGGGGAACCTGGGGCAGGGTGTGGTGGTGGCACCTGTGGAGTGGGAGCCTGAGGGATGGAGGAAGGAGACTTGGTGCCTGAGCTGCAGGGCAGCGGCGGGGTCTTGCTCTTCCGGGTCCGGGGGGACTTGGGGATGGGGGCGTCAGTTGGTCTGCTCCTGGGGGAGGGTGTCCGGGGGCGAGAGGCACTCCGCTCCGTGTGGGTGGGCTTCCTCTTCCCCCTGAATGCTGGATCAGCTGGATCGGAGGGGAAGAGGCCGAGGTCACTGAGGAAGAGCCGCTGTGTCTTTGGGGTTGCAGGTGAGGCAAGGGAGGGGGCTTTGGAGGGAAAGGCAACTGAGGACTGCGCAGTGCTCGTGGATGCGTGTGTGTGTGCCTGGGCCCCATCCCCTGTGAGTGTGGTTTCAGTCCCCTGACTGTGCGTGCGTGTGCGTCTTGTTTGTGGTGTGTGTGTCTGTGTGCTGCTCGTGTCTGTGCTGGTGTGTGCCTGTGCCGGTGTGTGTGTGCTTGGGACAGGTAAGGTGCTGGGGAGTGTGGATGGGGCAGAGGCAGGAGGGGTGAGGGACTGTTGGAGGAGGGACACTGCTGCCATCAGGGAGGAGTCCATGGACCTATTGCCCCTCTGTAGGGCAGACATGCCCGATGAGATGCCCTCCATGAACGACACCAGCTGAGTCAACAGAGCATGGAGGACACTCAGCATCGCTGTCTGCCCTACATGGAGCTGGCGAAGGAGGTACACAGACTCCTCACTCAGGGCAGCAGGGGACACAGGGGCAGGGGGTGCGGTGCCTGGCCCGAAGGAGACACGCTCCCGAACATGGGAGCCTCCACGGACCTCAGGAATGGGAGCCGATGGGAGGGCGGTGGTGGTGGTGGTGGCGGGGACAGCAACACTAGCTGGGGTGTGGTGGCTGCTGACACCCGCATCCACAAGGGAGTCATCCTCCGAGCTGCTGTGGTCCTCAGCTGAGGTGGATGGTGCTGAGGACTCCTCGGTGTGGCTCCCCTCGCCCTCCGTGCCACTGGGTCCCTCCGACCACTCCTCGGCTGCTGACCCAGTCTGGCTCTGCGGCTCCTCCTGGTCCGTGGAGCTGTCCCCTCCTGTGGCTGTGGATGTATCTGCAAACAATAGGGAAACAGACAGACATCAGTCACCTGCACCGAACGCACACACCACAGTAAGTACAGCACATTACAGTGCAAGCCCTGGCATCTTTAGTTGAACATTGCCAAAAGTGCCCAAACAGAATAGGAGTAGCCATTGTCAGTCTGATGGTCAACCATGGCACTCACATACCTCCTGGCCTTGCACACATCTGTCTGGTGTCTGTTGGATGGCAATACCCCGGTGTGGACACATGCACCACCTACACAGTAGTTGGACAGTGCAGAAAACACGGTGAAGCATGTGAACATGCACACATCACAACTCTTGCCACTGAGTCAGTACAGGTGTCCGGATGAAAGGGATGCCCAGAGTCAAATATGAAATGCATGTAATGCATACCAGCGACAGACACCATGATGCACCCATGTCCTGATAGCCATTGCCACAATGGTGTGCATGTAGCACATGTCACTCCCCTGCAGGATCACTCATAGGAAGTTACATGCCATGGCACAGGCATGCCTGCTAAGTCATACATCACTGTCTCCAGTCACATGGGCAGGGCAGCCAGACAACAACAGTCTGCACTGTGTCACAATAGTAGGTCATGGGGAATGCAAGTCCTGGAGCTGAACAAGTGCACATGTACATCCCCCACACACCACATCATCTGAACCCTTATCTGTCCATGTCATACCGATTGGACATATGGGAGACCTGTAACACAACCCTCTGAACCTGAGCACCTCACAATCTGCTGTGAATGGGTAACAGCTGCCTGAACTTCACATTCGCATACCCCAGTCTGCACGGTCAAGTGATCAAACACCTATGTGTCACCCAAGTATCGTCTACTATGGTCACATCTCCGGTGGCATGCTGAGCCCCAACCGAGAGACACCCCAGCAGTCATGACAAGGAAGCCACAGCACACTGACACAGAGGCAGACACCTGAGGGGACATATCACTGAGCACAACGTGTCAGCTGATACACGGGAGT
This sequence comes from Calotriton arnoldi, assembly GCA_963921515.1. NCBI lineage: Eukaryota > Metazoa > Chordata > Amphibia > Caudata > Salamandridae > Calotriton > Calotriton arnoldi. Next base: position 52,927 of record CAWUFW010004212.1, read on the forward strand.
GGGAGTACAGAGTGTATTGTATGGCCTGGAGTAGGCATGACTGTCCTGCCCCACATGAATGAGGGATGATCCCTGGACAGTAGGCAGCTGGCTAAGTATGTGTGACACACGTAATATACACACTCCTGGGGCCCAAGCATTGTTCCCACCCGCAGCATGGGTGTGTGCCAGATACCCCAGGCACATGTGGTGGATCAGCTCAGCAATTGGACCACATATCAAAGTAACACGCAGATTACATGTCAGAACACAGGCATTGTGTAAGCAAAGGACCCACCCATGATGCCCACCACAGAGTTAGGGGAACAGATGCTGTCCCCCACCTTGAGTCAAGCAAACTGCAAGGACACAGTACCCAAGTGACACAATTCCCTGACTGCAAGGGCCACACCTGGGTATCAGATAAGGAGTGGGCAGTGCACAATCGAGGGACATGGGTCCTGGACCACATGACTGATGTACTGTGGAAGTTCAACCAGGCCAGAGGAGGGCACATAGCATGGCAGACAAAGTTCACAATGCAGTCATGGACTCACCCCCTCCTTGCTGCTCTCTAGCCTTCAGCTGCCCATCCAGATCAGGGAAGACCACCGCCAGGATCCTGAGCATGTGGGGGGTCAGGGTCCGGTGTCCGCCCCTCCTGCGAGGAGGCGACAGCTTCAGCTGGACCCGTGCGATCCTCCGGGTCCAGCCCCGAAGGTCCTGCCACCTCTTCTGGCAGTTGCGGATCCGGCGCTTGTAGTCCCCCACGGATCTCACTGCCCGGACGATGGTCAGCCATATCTTCTGCTTCTGGTGGGCATCAACCTGTGAGGAAGACAAAGTGAGAATGCCATTACTACACATGCAACATATCCGTGCATTACACAGTTGGATTTACATGTCTCAATCACAGGGGCACATGATGTACACAGGCAGTGCAACGATGGCTATGGACAGTATGCCAGCAGTTACTACATGGTATCATTGCCTGGGAAGTAAAACCTTGTTTAAATGCACTGTCACTGCACTATACCTGTTCAGTGCATGTAACTGCACACTATGGGGGGTGACAACTACTCAGTGAGCCTGCTAGCCAGTGGCGTGCAGACTGTTAGTCTTGCTAGTCAGACAACATGCACATTTAGTAAGGCAGTGGACAGCACACTCACCTGCTCCCCTGCTTTCCCATACAGCTTGCTGTACTGTGGAAGGAGGCTGTCCAGCAGGGCCTGGTTCTCCTCAGTGCTGACGGCTGGGGCTCTCTCCACAGTATGTGCCATTGCAGGGTCCAGAGGGTGCAGATACAGCAGCAGTGGTGGTGGCAGATGTCGTCCTGGAGCATGTAGTGCAGGCAAGTGAGCTCTCAGGGGAACAGCCAGCATTATATGTGTGCTAGAGAGGCAGATACTATCCCATGTGTCCAAAGTGATAAGTCCAAGTCTTTAGCATCTTCTGAATCTGGCCAATCCATGGAATTGCACCACATACACACGCCCACAGCATCCTTCAAAAGTTCAACTTCATGACACCCATGAATTTGCAACATTGTTGTGGGTGACCAACTGAATTTCCAGCATCAGACTCGTTCAAGATTTGAAAACGCGTCCGTTGCCAGGCCAGGCCATAGCCAATGGGTGCGCAATGATCGGTCCATTGCTGTTCAACGCGTACCCGGATACAACGCGTACCCGCTCACATTGAATGCAATGGGCCGGCCGGGCACACCGATCGGTCCATTGCTGTTCAACGCGTATTGCGGATACAACGCGTACCCGCTCACATTGAATGCAATGGGCCGGGCACACCGATCGGTCCATTGCTGTTCAACGTGTACCCGGATACAACGCGTACCCGCTCACATTGAATGCAATGGGCCGGCCGGGCACACCGATCGGTCCATTGCTGTTCAACGCGTATTGCGGATACAACGCGTACCCGCTCACATTGAATGCAATGGGCCGGCCGGGCACACCGATCGGTCCATTGCTGTTCAACGCGTACCCGGATACAACGCGTACCCGCTCACATTGAATGCAATGGGCCGGCCGGGCACACCGATCGGTCCATTGCTGTTCAACGCGTACCCGGATACAACGCGTACCCGCTCACATTGAATGCAATGGGCCGGCCGGGCACACCGATCGGTCCATTGCTGTTCAACGCGTACCCGGATACAACGCGTACCCGCTCACATTGAATGCAATGGGCCAGCCGGGCACACCGATCGGTCCATTGCTGTTCAACGCGTACCCGGATACAACGCGTACCCACTCACATTGAATGCAATGGGCCGGCCGGGCACACCGATCGGTCCATTGCTGTTCAACGCGTATTGCGGATACAACGCGTACCCGCTCACATTGAATGCAATGGGCCGGCCGGGCACACCGATCGGTCCATTGCTGTTCAACGCGTACCCGGATACAACGCGTACCCGCTCACATTGAATGCAATGGGCCGGCCGGGCACACCGATCGGTCCATTGCTATTCAATGCGTATTGCGGATACAACGCGTACCCGCTCACATTGAATGCAATGGGCCGGCCGGGCACACCGATCGGTCCAATGCTGTACAACGCGTCCCTGTACAAGTCACTGGCATATGTCACCATGCCTGTCACAGGTGAATATATGCCAGCAACATATACTTCCCAGGGAGTGAGGGGCACACCTACAACACCACACCCTGTCCACACTGTATCCTGAGGCATGTAAGGCTGCATTACCTATTCCGTGTATGGGGGTGAACATGTTGTTCTGTGGGTGGCACTTGGGGGCAGCCACTCCCAGGCTGTGCACGTGTTCATGGGGACAGAATCCTTGGTGTTTCATGTACATGACCACTGTGATGTGCAACTGTTCATTTCTGTGCATGTGGCATGGTCACATTTCACGGTGGTGTATGTGTATGTCATGTCACATACCCCCTGAGTCCCAGGTGTGACGGTATGTACGTCCCAGGGTGACCCATTGCCACAATGGTGATGGTCCTCCACAGTCTGTGTGCATATTGTGTTTACAATGTCTCTGATTCCATGTGCACAATGGGAGACATTCTCCACATCCACGTTGTTTGTGCATGGACTTTGATGTTGTACGTGTGTGTGTCACAGACGTCCATGTCTGTCCTGCAGAGGCAACAGGGACCACTACCTGTGGGGGTCATGGTTGTTTTGCTGTGGTGTATTCATTATACACCATGTCATGCCAGTGTCCATGTGGCAATACAGGGTCCCTGGGAATCTACCTGTCAAAGAGCTGTGATGCTGGGGCACATCTGTCCTCACATGTCACTGTGGGGTGTGTTTGGAACGTGGCAGCAGGAGATGGGAACTGTGACACGGCCTCATGATATCCCATGGCACAACCTGGGACTTGTTGATGCCACTTGTTGAACTGTGATGTTAGATGTTGGCCATGTATGTGCCATACATGTCCTTACGGAACTGCACACATCATGTACTTGTGCCTCATAATGATGTATCATGTGATATTGAGTATGGACAATGCCACATATGTGGAGTGACTGACAATCTTTCTTTCTTCACCTATGCACTGCAGGGCACCAGCTGTCCATAGACCATTCCCTGACCTTGCAACCATGGTGGAACGGGACTGCATCCGACGGTACCGCTTCACCAGGCCGCTGATTGAGGTGTTGACGGTGCGGTTGGACCCACATTTGCAAGCTGGCCGGACATACCCTACAGCGCTGACCCCCAAGGTGAAGGTTATGGCAGCCCTACACTTCTTTGCCACTGGTACCTTTCAACACACTGTGGCGACTGCTGGTGGGATGTCACAGACCATGTTCAGCCGTGTGCTCCGCGATGTTTTGGAGGCTATGTTGATTTAACTGAACCAGTACATCTATTTCCCTAGACTCCAACAACTCACTGACGTGAAGAGTGACTTCTATGCCCTGGGGAGGATGCCGCATGTCATTGGCTCCATTGATGGGACACATGTTGCTTTGGTACCACCACAGGCCCAAGAGCAGGCATACAGGAACCGCAAACACTACCACTCGGTCAATGCACTTGTGGTATGTCTTGCAGATATGAGCATCTCACACGTCTGTGCCCGTTTCCCCGGTTCTGCACACGATGCCTACGTGATGAGGAGTAGTCGCATCCAGAGGATGATGTCACAGATGCGGAACCAGCGTGCCTGGCTTGTTGGTGTGTACTGACTTAGTGCCATTGTGTGTGTTCTGCAATGTAGTGTTCCACCCTCTTTTCCAACTCAGCTAATGTGCAATTGTCTGCATGTAGGTGACTCCGGATACCCCAACATGCCGTGGTTGCTGACGCCCCTCAGGAACCCTGTGACACCAGGCCAGATGCGCTACAATGAGGCACATGGTCGGACCAGGAGAGTGATTGAGCGGACCTTTGGTCTCCTGAAGAGCCGCTTCCACTGCCTGGACAAGACAGGAGGGGCCCTCCCATATGCCCCAGCAAAGGTGTGCAAGATTGTCATCGTCTGCTGCATGCTACACAACCTGGCAGTGCGGAAGGAGTTGCCTCTCATCCTGGATGACGATGACAAACATCCGCCACCTGTGGAGGATCCTGGTCTGGACCACGATGCCAGTGATGATGATGATGATGATGATGATGATGATGATGATGATGGTGATGTCCGCACACAGCTCATCACCAACTTCTTCAGCTGAATGTGAGTATCCAGAGATGTCGTGTCAATGATGTGAGTATGCATGATATGTGTTGGTGGTGCTCTGGTGCTGTTTGAGTGTGTTCATGTGCTACATGACTGTATGCGTGTAGCGATGTGTCCTTACAGGTAGTCTGCACTCCCCAACAGTGTTGACATGCTAACTTGGTTCTGGGTGGGTATCTTGTGACATGTATTGGGCATGAGTATTGCAGTTCTGTCCTGTTCTTCAGTGCTTTTGACTGTGTTTCATTTCTGTTCTTCACAGGGTACTTTCAGAGTGGTTTGGTCAACTGTGATCCCCAACACCGTGATTCGACTTCCAGGGTGGTAGCTGTCGGGTCCCTACAGGTGATGTGCGCCACACCCATGGACTTCCTTCCTTCTACACTTGTTGACTGTGTGCCCGCTGCCAGGTGGGATTGCCTTGCATCTGTAGTGGTTACAACATGTTGCAAATGTGTAATAAACCTGTGCTTCACTTTGTGATGTGCGTTGTCTGTGGTCACACATCTGACTGACATTTGCTTACTGCACCAGTGGGCTAGTTGACAGAGGTTGTGAATAGGTGTTGTGTCTGTGCATTGCACCGTATTTCCTGGCAACATCAGTGTAGGCGATGAGTCAGATGGGCTAGGTGTGTATATGTTGTGTAGCCCTGGTGGTGTGTCTCCCTCATATGTGTCACGTTGCCATGACTCACATGCCTGTGTTGTACTTGCTGTAGCAGTTAGCATGCACAGTGTAATTTCGCAGGTCATCATCTCCATGACAGGAACCACGTTGGAATCACAACAGAGGCAGGTATGGTGTATTAGTGTGTTTATTGTCATACATGTGTGTGTATAGTGCACAGGATGGTGGGTGCTGTACATTTTGATTTCAATCCTAAGTTCCTAGATGAATTGGAAGTCCTGGTAGCAGATATGTCCAGAATAAAGTCCACAGTCATCTGATACATTGGTCCAACTTGTACTCCCCATGTCATGTGGGGGAGTTGTGTTGCAGTCAACAGGGTGAACAGTTTGCGCACAAAGGTGATTATCCAGTACAGGTTTTGGCTTCCTGGGGGTTGCACATGGCCATCGGCCTCTCACTTGCCCCTCCTCGGACGACCCCTCTTCTTTGGGGGGGGACCCTCAAGTGCAGGCTGCTGCGGTGCAGGGGACTTTCCGCCAGAGTCATCCTCCCTCCCTGTGGCAGTTGCAGTTGTTTCAGCACCAGATGTTGTGGGCACACAGGGAGGTGTTGACTGGTTGCTGCTCATCTGGCGGAGGCATTGTAATATGTCCCTATGCACCGCCGTCATCTCTTGCAGTGTGTCCCACTTGGACTCCACGCGGGACATGTGCGAGTCCAAGCGGGCATGATGGGCAGCCTGTTGCTGTTTAATGTCCCTGAGGAGCCCCACTACCTGGCTGAGCTCTCCGGTGCTGGACTGGTACGCATCGGCTATGCGTACCAGTTGTGGGTCATCATGCAGTCCAGACCCCTCTGCGATCAGTGACCTATGTCTCCCACCCCTCCCACCACCCCATGCGACACGTGCAGTACCTGAGGTGGCACGCACAGGTGACCCTGGGCCCCCTTGGGGGTTGTTGGTGGTGTTGGTGTCCATAGCCCCACGTTGGTCCAGGGTCCCTGTGCTGGTGGTGGTGGTGCTCCTTGGTCTGTCCGTGTCAGCAGGGGTGGTATGTGTGTTGACAGTCGTTGGAGGGGTGGGTGCAGGGGTGCAGCTGGTGGTCCTGCTGGTGCTGCATGATGACTTGCTCCGGAGGTGCCAGGTAGGTCTTCGTCATCCGAGGAGGGCAGAGGCTGTTCCACACCAGTGAGCTCCGTTTCCCCTTGAGCCTGGGACAGGGACTCCTCAGCGTCTGCTGCTGTGTCCCCATCATCACCTGTTTTTGGGAGACACACACAATGTATGTTATGTTTCTGCAGGCATGAATTGTTGACACACATGACAGTTGTGACTGTACCTCTGGATGCGGGCCTGTACATTGCATTGTCCTAAGTTGTCACAGTCAGAGGTTGATATTGGTGTAGCACATTGTCCTGCATACTTTGGGCATTTCTATATGAATGTTGGGGTGTGTACATGGTCTGCATTGATTGTATTTGGTTGACATCCGGTCCTCCTTCCCACCCAGCCAGATATCCCACCATGGAACGTGCTTCCATTGCAGGGAGTGCAAGTTGTCTTTCAGGATGTCAGTCAGTGGTGTCCTGCTGTTGGTTGGTGCACAGTTGCCAGCAGGGCCATGTGCTCCCCACAACTGAGCACCAGTGTCAGCCATCTTGTCAGTTCTTGTCCACTCCCTGTGATGTGCGCATGGTTCAGGGTGGTGTTGATGGGACAGTTGTGGGGGTGACCAATATCTGTGACTACCACTCCCATCATGCTATTGCCTCCACCCCACTTCCCAGCATGCCCATTCTTACTTGCTTTTGGGTGGACTTCACTGTGTGTGGGTGTGAGAGCAATGGCAAGATGGCTGACAGTGGTGTCCTGCTGTTGGTTGGTGCCCAGTTCCCAGCAGGGCCATGTGCTCCCCACAACTGAGCACCAGTGTCAGCCATCTTGTCAGTTCTTGTCCACTCCCTGTGATGTGCGCATGGTTCAGGGTGGTGTTGATGGGACAGTTGTGGGGGTGACCAATATCTGTGACTACCACTCCCATCATGCTATTGCCTCCACCCCACTTCCCAGCATGCCCATTCTTACTTGCTTTTGGGTGGACTTCACTGTGTGTGGGTGTGAGAGCAATGGCAAGATGGCTGACAGTGGTGTCCTGCTGTTGGTTGGTGCCCAGTTCCCAGCAGGGCCATGTGCTCCCCACAACTGAGCACCAGTGTCAGCCATCTTTGAAGTGGCTTTTGACTCCCTGTGAGGTGTGCATGCTTGGGTGTGAGCTTGCTGGGCCATGTGGGTGGGGGATGTTGGGCTGTGACTACCACTCCCATCATGCTGTTGCCTCCACCCCACTTCCCAGCATGCCCATTCTTACTTGCTTTTGGGTGGACTTCACTGTGTGTGGGTGTGAGAGCAATGGCAAGATGGCTGACAGTGGTGTCCTGCTGTTGGTTGGTGCCCAGTTCCCAGCAGGGCCATGTGCTCCCCACAACTGAGCACCAGTGTCAGCCATCTTGTCAGTTCTTGTCCACTCCCTGTGATGTGCGCATGGTTCAGGGTGGTGTTGATGGGACAGTTGTGGGGGTGACCAATATCTGTGACTACCACTCCCATCATGCTATTGCCTCCACCCCACTTCCCAGCATGCCCATTCTTACTTGCTTTTGGGTGGACTTCACTGTGTGTGGGTGTGAGAGCAATGGCAAGATGGCTGACAGTGGTGTCCTGCTGTTGGTTGGTGCCCAGTTCCCAGCAGGGCCATGTGCTCCCCACAACTGAGCACCAGTGTCAGCCATCTTTGAAGTGGCTTTTGACTCCCTGTGAGGTGTGCATGCTTGGGTGTGAGTTTGCTGGGCCATGTGGGTGGGGGATGTTGGGCTGTGACTACCACTCCCATCATGCTGTTGCCTCCACCCCACTTCCCAGCATGCCCATTCTTACTTGCTTTTGGGTGGACTTCACTGTGTGTGGGTGTGAGAGCAATGGCAAGATGGCTGACAGTGGTGTCCTGCTGTTGGTTGGTGCCCAGTTCCCAGCAGGGCCATGTGCTCCCCACAACTGAGCACCAGTGTCAGCCATCTTTGAAGTGGCTTTTGACTCCCTGTGAGGTGTGCATGCTTGGGTGTGAGCTTGCTGGGCCATGTGGGTGGGGGATGTTGGGCTGTGACTACCACTCCCATCATGCTGTTGCCTCCACCCCACTTCCCAGCATGCCCATTCTCACTTGCTTTTGGGTGGACTTCACTGTGTGTGGGTGTGAGAGCAATGGCAAGATGGCTGACAGTGGTGTCCTGCTGTTGGTTGGTGCCCAGTTCCCAGCAGGGCCATGTGCTCCCCACAACTGAGCACCAGTGTCAGCCATCTTGTCAGTTCTTGTCCACTCCCTGTGATGTGCGCATGGTTCAGGGTGGTGTTGATGGGACAGTTGTGGGGGTGACCAATATCTGTGACTACCACTCCCATCATGCTATTGCCTCCACCCCACTTCCCAGCATGCCCATGCTTCCTTCCTTTTGACTCTGCTTCCCTGTGGGGTTGTGTGCCTGTGCTGACAAGATGGCTGACAGTGTTATCCTGGGGTTAGTTTTGCTACAAGTCCCATGTGTGTCCCTGTGCTTCACACTGCATGACCCAGGGTTGTGGTTCTTTGTGGGATATTTGATTAGAGTGTGAGGCAATACATTCTCCCAGGTGAGTTGTGTGGAGTTTGTGTTAGGGGTGTGTGTGAGTGGAGCTGCTGGTAACTATGGTCAGTGCTGTCAGTCCTCCTTCCCACCCAACCAGATTCTCCACCATGGAACGTGCTTCCGTTGCAGGGAGTGCAAGTTGTCTTTCAGGATGTCAGTCAGTGGTGTCCTGCTGTTGGTTGGTGCACAGTTGCCAGCAGGTCCTTGTGCTCCCCACAGCAGTAGCCAGTGTCAGCCATCTTGTCAGTTGTTTTCCACTCCCTGTGATGTGAGCATGGTTCATGGTGGTGTTGATGTGCGCATTGTGAGGGTGGGCAATATCTGTGACTACGACTCCCATGATGCTATTGGCTACACTGACTTGCCCAGCATACACAAGATTCCTTCCTTTCAGTGGGCTTCACTGTGAGGTGGTGTTGTAGTGGTGGCTACATGTCTGGATGTGTTTGTTAGTTATATTTGTGCCACTGCCTAGCTGTAGTTGTAGTTGTGTTTGTACATGTGATGACACAGTTACATATCACTATGAGATGGCATGTGTTGTGTTTATCTGACTGACATACACATTTTGGGATGATTCTGTTCTGGTTGGTGTGTATTTGCTTAGGGTGCATGGTTTGACTCTCCCCTTGACAGTGATGTGTGTGTATTGTCGCACAATATTGTGTACATTTGTTGTGTACTCACCAGGCTCTGGGATGTTTTCTAGTCCATAGACTCTCACTGGTGGTAGGATGGCCCGCACCTTCTCCTCCCAGGGCCTGAGGTATACTGGTTTGCAGGGTGTGTTGGCTCAAGAGGTAGTCCTTCTTCAAAAGCTCCCTGACCCTCCTGCGCACGTCATACCACCTGTTCTGGATGTCTACCTTTGTCCGCAAACATGGTGATTGTGCGTTCACCCTGTCGACGATCCTCTCCCACATCTTGGTTTTCTGCGACATGGGTGTCTGTTGGACCAGTGTACCAAACAGCTGTGGCTCTACCCTGAGGATCTCATCTACCAGGACTTCCAATTCACTATCTAGGAACTTATGATTCTTCTTTGGGGGCATGGTGATGGGTGGTGATGGTGAGTGATGTGTGTGTTGGTGTGCAGGTGAGGGTGTGTGAGTGTGTGTTTAGCTGGGTGTATGTGAGGGTGCTATTTGTTGAGGTGCTGATGGTATGTGGCTTGTGTGATGGATGAGCTGTGGGTGGGTGTGTGGTTGCTGTCTGTTGTGTGCTGGCAGGTCATTAGAATTTGCAAAGGATCATGGTAGGGATTTGTGTCCTTTATATGGGTGGAGTTGTGGGTGTATCCTTGTTCCCTGTCCCCCCCCCCCAGTATTTATTGGCTTTGTAATTGCTTGTTTGGTCTTTTTTAGTGTGTTTTTCCCTTTGTACTTTTTGTGCATGTAGGAGACGTTCTTGTGACCGAGTCGGACCCTGCAGTTGTCTCGTACGAGCTTCTCCGGGTCGTTCACGCTGTGTTTGTGCTGTTTTCTATGCTGCGTACGCGTCGGTCGCGGTGTATTGGGTTGCTTCTGCTCGCAGTTTTGTATGCGTGTCGGTCGTACGGCTTGGGCTCCGTGCGACTCGGTCGTGTTTTCCACGCGTTGCATCGTACTGCGCGGGTCGGACTTTGCGGGTACGTTTCGTTCGGGTTCATTCCTGGTGCGTGTCGGTCGGTTCGATTCGCGTGGTTTTCCGGCCGGATGGCTGTTTTCCGCGCGGCTCGGTCGTTCGGCTTGTGTTCCGTACGAGTCGGTCGGATTTTGCACGCTTCTCATCGTACTTTGCGGGTCGGCCTGCACCTGTACGTGTCGGTCGGTATTAATTCCGGCTCCGAGTCGGTCGGTACGTTTTCCGGCCCGAATCGGAATCAGCCCCTAAGTCTTTATTATCAGTTTCAAACAGGGTTCTAAACAGACTCCAACGGTTAGAGACATCAGACCACACCTACACAGTACCTGACACAACCTTAGTGTACAAACACAATAAGGTATATGTCCCATATGCCCAGGAGAAGAAAAGGGCCACGCTAAAACCTCACCAAAATAGGAATCCTCCAATCTTACAATGATCACTGACGTACCACGATCACTACTTGATACACTAAAAAATATAAATAGTAATACACGCAGCATATCAGTGATATGGCCTTACTTTAATTTACAAAACACCAATTAATCATGATCAAGTGTGATTCAAAATACCTTTGCAACAGTACGAAATCTTTCATCAGTTCCCAGTAATAGATATGAAAAATTCCTCAATTTATTCGACACTTAAAATCAGTGGTTCCCAATTGCTGCAAAAAATGCAGATAATTACCTCCAGTGTACAGCATGTATATGGAATTCATTTAGACATATAGTATTAACCACAGCATCTGCCTTCAATTACCTTAAAATATGTGAAATCCGCAATTTGTGTTGCGAAATCCAGATTTAAATTTCTCTTATGTTCACTATGATAGGTGAAACTCCAAACACTGTAAAGAAAATATTATTATCTTCGTTAATTTACTATATTACGTCATCAGGCCGGCATGCAAAGTGTATTACATTAAAGTCCACTAAAACGTGTGTGATATATTAGGAAATCGCCTGCGTTACGATATTAGATGAGAAATGGACATTATTCAGAAATAGGGGGCTGTAAGGGACATACAAATGAAGCTGACGTTGTTAGGATGCATGCCGGCCTGATGACGTAATATAGTAAATTAACGAAGATAATAATATCAATTGTAGTTAGAGTAGACAATCCCACGAGATATTTGCTGGTGAATTTCCATAGCTTCGAGCACAACTGGTTACTTTCACCACCTTTCCCACATCGATAAGTTGCAACTTTGCTCGTCCTTGGTTATTCCTCTCCTCTCCCATGAGAACTCGCCTCCGTGCTTATTACCGCCCTTCTCCTTGCCAACTTTGTCTTCTCATACCTTACTATCTAATGAAAACAAAACCCTCCTATGCTAACTAATGAAGTTTTCTCTCTCCATGCCTGCAGTGGAAATGAAATACAAATACACACATTCTACATTGAAGGTTAAATACGAATTACATGTTAAACTCTAAACGTGAGCATGGACCAAACTTGTTTCTCGAGGCTGACTCTAGACAACTTTAGTAATGAAATGAAATAATGAAATGAAATAATGATTCATAAAAACATGCACTGCTACCCGAGGGTGTCTAGGCGCGCGAGCTTGCTAACGGGGCTGACCAAGGCTGAGAGGACTCCTTATAGTTTAAAGAACCATGTTTTCAGTTTTTTCCTGAAGATGAGGAGGTCCATTTCCTTTTTTTTAAAGTAAGGGGAGGCTATTCCAAAGAAGGGAAGTGCTGCCTATGAAGCTTCTCCTGCCCCATTGTACTCTCTTTGCTCGAGGTACAATGATGTTAAATGCTGATTCTGAGTGAAGGGATCTTGTATTGTATTGTATTGTATATAGCATTTATAAAGCGCAACAAACACCCTACGGGTACCCTGGCGCTAAAGATATGTGAACACAGACCAACGTAAAGCAGGAGGACAGAACCTAAAATGGGCAATACTCAGAGACAACAGGATCAACTTCTGGGGAACAGCCACGTTTTGATCCTTTTCCTAAACAAGGACAAGGTACTACATTGTCTTATTTCAAGTGGCAGTTCATTCCATAGTTTCACGGTGGCAATACTAAAAGTTCTTCCTCCCAGTCTGACCCTGTTGAACCTGGAGACCTTTGCCAGACAGGCAGAGGAGGATCGGAGGCTCTGGGTGGGAGTATACCAGACCAGTTTCTTCTGTAGCGGCTTAGGGCCGAATCCATGCAGAGCCCTAAACCCTATACATATGGATTTGAAATATATTCTTTGCTGCACCGGGAGCCAGTGTAGCTCAGCTAGACACAATGAGGCAGAAAAGCCTCGTGGTCTAGACAGAGCTAATTTCGCTGCCGTGTTCTGGACATGTTGCACTCGCTGAATCAGATATTTGGGGGACTCCAACAGTAAGGCGTTGCAGTAGTCAAGTCTGCTTAAAATAGCGCCTCGTACTATCAAGGCTCTGACCGAGATGGGAAGCAACGGAAGGATCTTTCTCAATGCTCTAATAAGACCAAAACATCACCCCACCGTCTTATTCACTTGCGTCTCCAGTGACAAGTTGGCATTGAACATGACTCCCAAGTTTCGCACCGTCTTAGACGGCGCCAGGGGAGTAGATGTACCAAGAGGCCAAAAATTGTGAGGAAGAGGCAGAGGGACCTTCCCAACTGCGCAGTGTAAACTTTTGGTCTTATCCGAATTAAATTGTAGAGAATTATTTCGTAACCACTGCGCAGTGTCGTGCATGCAAGCATGAAAATCCTCCAAGGCATTAGGTTGGGTTCCATCAAGAGATAGAATGATCTGGGTGTCATCAGCATAGTTTACCAATTTCACATTGTGAGCCCGAATGGTATTGATCAGTGGGCTCAAGTAGATGTTAAATAAAATTGGGCTGATGGCAGATCCTTGTGGAACCCCATGACAGATGTTAGTGAAGGCTGATTGGAATGGTGGAAGAGCCACTGCCTGACACCTGCCAGATAGATAGGATCGAAACCAGTCCAGGGCAGTGCCCAATACTCCTACCTCTTCTAAACGGGTCAGCAAAGTGCCATGGTTAACCGTGTCCCCTGTCTGCCAACAGACGAAGATCGTCCATCACGGTCACCAAAGCAGACTCTGTTCCGTGTTCTGGACGGAAACCAAATTGCACATCCGCCAGACGGTTGTTACGTTCTAGGAATACTGACAGAGATTTGCTGACCAGACGTTCGAGGATCTTCACTGGGTAGGGTAGGAGAGAGATGGGCCGATAACTACCCGGGCAGGTTGGGTCAAGAGTGGCCTTCTTCAAGAGTGGCGTAACCACAGCCTGTTTCCAGCCAGAAGGTACAACCCCGCTGGATAACGATTGATTGCAAATCTGCCGGAGTCTGGGAAAAAGTTCTGAGGCAAATTCCTTCCAGATTTTATGTGGAAAGGGGTCCAGTGGGGAGCCCGAGGAGACACCCAAGGCGAGCCCGCCAAATTCCTCCTCCGAAGGAGGCTCAAAGTGATCCAAGAGACTCAATTTAACAGTCCCTTCACCAGTCTGTTTTCCTACACAGGACACCCTTCCCACACCATCCATCAAGGTTACTACTCCATGGGTCATAGCTTCTTCCCCTACGGAAATGTTTGTTTTAAGCTCAGTAATAATAGTGCTGATTTTTTCGTCAAAAAAGGTTGCTAAACTGTCGCAGAGAGCTTGAGTTGGCTGGATCTCGTTTTGTGAGCACTGTGGGTTAGTGATGTCATCAACTATTTTGAAAATGCATTTGGACTTATTTAACGAGTTCAGAATGATCTCTGCGAAATATTCCTGTTTAGCGGAGAAAATTTCTTTTTTGTAGAGAGATATGGCCGCTTTCCAGGCGATCTTATCCTCGTCTACATAGTGCTTTCTCCATTTTCTTTCTGCCTGTTTACATTTTAATTTCAAGGCTTTCAGTTTTTCATTGAACCACCTAGCGGAGGGTCTACCCCTGTTTTTACAATTTTTCAGAGGGGCAATTTGATTAACAGTTGCAGTGATTTGATTACAGAGATCCACATAATTCTCCTCCACTGACCTGAGTACATCAAAATCCCCTTTGATAGCAAACGTTGGTGACTGTGTTGCCTTTTCCAGTATCCTCTTCCAATCCCTACTCAGGAAGCTCCTAACATCCCTCAGAGCTGGAGCTCCTCGGCTGGGGATGGACGTCCGAAATTTGACCAGATGGTGATCAGTCCAGTCTACAGAGAGCACCTCCATATGTCCGGTAACCCTTTCATCACTAAAAACTAAGTCGAGCATGTGCCCCCCTATGTGTGTAGGCCCTGTTACCCCCTGAAATAGGACTAGACTTTCGCAAGATTGGAGAAGGGTATGATATCCTATATCTAAAGTCCCATTTGGCCATAAATTGAAGTCCCCTGCAATAAGCAGCCTCGAGTGAGTAAGAGCCATATTATTAAAAACATCAATCAGCACCTGCAATTGAGGTAGGTTGACTGCACCAGGGGGCCTATAGCACACTATGCCATCCAATAGGTGCCCCCTGGGGTCTTTTAGAGAGAACCCCAGGAGCTCAAATCCCTCCACTGCGTCAATATTCATAGGGACAAAATCCCACCCTTCTTTAAACAGAAAACCAACCCCACCACCTCTACCTGTGGCTCTAGGCTTGTGAAATATCTTATAGCCTGGGGGACACGCCAGTCCTAGTTCAAGAACGGAGTCAGGAAAGGTCCAGGTCTCAGTCATGAGTAGCATATCAAGATGATGCACTTCAATGAGTAGTTGAATCTCTGTAACATGTTTAGGAAGAGATCTAACATTAAGTAATCCGCAGACCAGAGCCTCCTTCCTGATAAAGTCGGACTTCGGGCTGGCAGTATCCTCAAATATAGGCAGGCCTACCCCAACACCACTGATCTCGCCTATCTCCCGCAAGGCCCGGCTAGAAAAACAGAGTTTCCTGGCATCACGGGCAGCATGGCTGGCGCTGTGCGCGGACCATGCGCGGATGGGCGCAGACGGGCTTGCGCGCCCGCTGCGCGCGTCCGCTGCGCTCCCTCGATCTTGCCGGCATAAATATCCGGTGTTGGCGTCAGCTCCACCCCTCACCCGTTCTGATTGGCTACCCTGGGGGAGTGGCACCAGGAAGCAACAGCGAGGCTTGAAACGCCGATAACGCTAGTCGCAGCGAGATGAAAGTTTAAAAAAGCAATTTCAGATTCAATACAGTGCAGGCAAAATGGTTAAAAAACAATTTAAGAACAACTCCCTATACGCTGGGTAGCATACACAATCTAAGTGAGCGCTCCCGGAATCTTGCCGACATAAATATCCGGTGTTGGCGTCAGCTCCACCCCTCACCCGTTCTGATTGGCTACCCTGGGGGATCTTGGCGGGATGCACCAGCAAAAGCTACGCCTGAAATATTGAGGGCCTTCCCCATGAAGAGCCCTGAAAGCAATACACAGGGCCTTAAAATGTATACGCTTATCAATGGGTAACCAGTGGAGAAGCAGAAGGGCAGCTGAAACTGATTCTCTTTTAGGGATACCAAGTAGAAGGCGAGCAGCTGAATTTTGTAGAACCTGCAGCTTGTTAAGACTTTTCTTTCTAATATTCATGAATAGAGCATTTGTAACAACGCGGAAATAACCGTTTTTTGCAGATCTTTCGGTATAAAAGGGGAATATCTTTCTTAGTAGTTTCATGGTTAAAAAAGGAGGCAGATGTGATTGCATTTACGTGCCCTTCAATGGTCAGTTGACTGTCAAAAATAACTCCAAGGTTTTTTACCTTTGTGACTGGCGATGGAAGTTGGCCAAGTTCAGATGGCCACCAATCTTGGGACCAAAAAGAGAGGTCCTTTCCAAAGAGCAATACCTCAGTTTTGCCCGACTTTAATTTTAAGCAACTTTGGGCCATCCATTTTCCAATCTCCAGCATGCAGGTGTGAAAACGCTTTTCTGTCTCTGTAGGATTCGATGATACTGAAACCACTAATTGGGTATCATCAGCATTGGTAACTGCAGAGAACCCAAAAGATCTAATATGTTTGGCTAAAGGGGTCACATATATGTTAAAAAGGGTCAGGCTAAGGGACAAGCCCTGGGGGAGAAAAGAAGGGGGATTTAAAATCGTCAGCTGCGACAAACTGAATTCTATCTGACAGAAATGATTTTAAAAAAGCAAAGGCTTTGTCCTTTACCCCAATATCCTCAAGCCTATTCAATAGGATTTCATGGTTTACAGTGTTGAAAGCTACTGAAAGGTCTAATAAGACCAGCACTGCACTGCCGCCCTCATCCAGCGTGAGTCTGATATGTTCCGAGACACTTATCAGGGCCAATTCTGTGCTGTGATGTTTCCTGAAACCGAATTGGCAGGGTTCTAGGTGGCTCTGTTCCTCAATGAAGGCTGTCAACTGAGAGTTGATAGCTTTTTCGATTATTTTGGCAGGAAGGGGCAATTTGGAAATAGGGCGATAATTACCTGGATCTGTAGGACCTAAATTAGCTTTTTTTAAACAAAGGAAGGGTGGATGCTGTCTTCCAGACACTTGGGGATCGTCCTGACTTAATCATTAGATTAACAATTTCCGTTAGGTAGCCTGGAATGGTGTCTGCTGCTAGATGATTGATTTTAGGTGGGCATGGATCCAAAGGGGATCCGGACTTTGTTTGCAAAAGAATAGTTTTTATTTGCTCCTGGGGAAGTTCAGAGAAGGCGGTTAAAGGGACCTTACATTCATTACCCTTAGATTGGGGACCATTTTGATTAATCAATGGGTTAGGGGAGTTAGAGGAAAAAAGATTAAAAATGGAATTAACCTTACCTTGAAAGAAGGTAGCCAAAGAATTGCAAAAGGTTTGGTCAATGCCCTGATTCACCTTTTCTGGAGGTTTGGATAACTGTTTGACAGTGACAAAAAGTTATTTTGAAGAGTTGTTCGCCGTTTCTATTTTCTGGGTAAAATATTTGGATTTTTCTTTAATGATCGAGTCTTTATACATGGCTAGAATTAGTTTGTATTTCTCTTTTTCTAAGTTCTCATAGTGGCGCCTCCATTTTCTTTCCTGCCTGCAACATGCTTGTTTATGAAGTCTTAGATTCTCTGTAAACCAGGCTTCAGAAGGAGTGTCCCTGTTCTTCCTGTTAGCTTTAGCCAGTGCTATTTTCTCTACGTCTTTGTCCAGCCATCCCTGGTATGAGCTAGCCGCTTTGTCGGGATCTGCCATTATGGAGGGCCGTGTTTCAGATAGAGTGACGTCTAGCTCTGTCTCCCTTATCATATGCCATTTACGGGAGAGCCTTACTGGTCGGAGTTTGTTGTAGGTTGCAATGAGGGGGATTAATTTGATGTTAAACATAACTGCCTGATGATCATACCACAGCAAGGGTAGGGCTGCTGAAGTAGACAGGTAAGGGCAGTCAGAGAAAATGCCATCAAGTCGGTGACCTGCTTGATGTTTCAATTCTTTGACCCGCTGCTCTAGTCCTAGACTAAGCAACATGTCAGTGAGATATACTGCATCCATGTTGTCAGGATTTTCTAAGTGTACATTAAAATCACCTAAAATCGTGAAATCGGGGGAATCAATTTTTAAATCTAAAAACTGGGGAAAAATAGGTAAAAAGGCAGAGCAGGGCCTTGGGGGACGATATAATAGTACTCCATTGAAAGAATAATGCTTGGTAAGTTGTAGTTTGTATGCCAGAGCCTCTAGTTCTTTCGAGCTCGTAAGTTCCGTAAAGGAGTCTGTAAAGAACTGGCAGTATATTATGGCAATGCCTCCTTCTTTTTTTCCTACCCTGTCGAGTCTATAAATGAGATAGCCTGAGGGAACTGCTAGGTCTAAATCAGCCCAGGACTCAATGATGAATGCCAAATCTAAGAGCTGTGCCTCTAAAAAGTCTCTGAATTCCGTGGCGTGCTTCACCAGGGATTGCGCGTTAATAAGTGCGCACCGTAGCTGTTTTATGTCAGAGACCCCCTTTTCATCTGGTGATTGGAGGGTTTTTATTTTCAAATTAAGTAGGTTACTGTTACATTCTGGACAGGATGCTCGGTTATCGCAGTCCACGGGGAATAGCACTGGACCGTTGCATGTCCTACCTGGGCTGAGTTCTCAGAGCATTTCTGCGGAGTATATGTGAAAACTATGGGGCTGCATGGGAAAACCACCAGTGGGACTGGCACTGGGCACGGTCCAGGTGAAGCCAAGTGCAGACGGGCTTGCTTTGGCACACCTTCTGTGCGCCAGAGGCGCACACACTGCGCGCGTCTGCTGCGCGTCGACGCCATTGTCCGGTTTTATCCTGGAAGGACGTGGTATAGAAAACAACTATACCGCCGCCCTCCCAAGATGGCGTCTATTACAGGGAGGCCGGAAGGAGTGAAACCAGTTACCCCTCCCTCCACTCAAACAGCATGTAGGTGCTGCGGTGGACCGTGGAGGAGGAAGAAACCACTGACTTTACCGGTAAGCAGCAGCAAGAGACCACCACACCTGCCACCTTTAAAAATACCCTCGAGCCCCAACAGTTCAAGTATAAAGTAAAATGAAGTTTAAAAGCAGTTCAAAGCAGCAAAAGGCACCTCGTATGCCTCGAGTGCCTCGTTAGCAGCTACTCTCCGCTGTAGTGCACAGGATTACAATAAATGTGCCCATTTGTACACACACAATAAATGCAGCTCCTTAATACATGTATAAATTGTAAAGAATTACAAAGATATCATTCTAAATGCACCTGCATGAAATAAATTTGTGTTACACGTATAAATGCTTAAACATTAGTTTACACATATTTAATGTTAATAACCTCACAATGTGACACATTTATGTTAACTTATCCTATCATATTAATATGTAAGTATCACATAAACCCTTATTAGTCACTTTCTATACATGGGTATGTCATGTGGAATAGTTTAAATACGCAATACTCCACTCCCTTTAGTAACGTTAATTACACAGAATATATTTGAGTGCTGACTATGCATAAATTTGATGCACTCTTACAATATCTCAGATGGGATCAAGATTACACTTCTCGAGATGCCACTCCTCTTACAGACCTGCTGTCTCACGTACACACTTGCACCTTCTTTCTTATACTCATGTCACAAGCGTTCCCTCCTCTCTCAAATAATCTTCTCATTTGTAAATCATTCTCAAACACCCACTTCCTCCCTCATCTCTCACAGGACTTTACTTCACTCAGACCCTGCATCTTTATCTCCTCTTCTTTTTCTCATCTCCTGTTCCTCACTTTTCATCTCACGCGATCACTCATACAGACACACATTGTACTGCGTTGTGATTGTATTTATATAGCGCTTACTACCCCAAAGATGGCTGTACTACTTATGCTACCTATCACTACTGTCAATGTTGACACAATATTTTTAACACCTTGACCGCGGTGCGAATTCCGCCGCTGTGCGGGTAAATAATGAGTGGGCGTGTCTTGGACGGCCCCCGGCCGTCCTCCGCAGATGCCCACCGTGACGTCGGATGGCCGGGGGCTGTCCGACGCATCGAACGAGTTAAACTGCATTAGGTGAAAACAAATCTGAGCTCAACAATTAAGGCAGTAATTAAAACAATATCAACACAGAGACCACGCTGATTACGTCTCAGAGCAAATACAGATCAAGGGCTGTAGAAATAAATCAATGCAATGATCATATCAAGAAAAAAAACACGGGTATTTAGCTGCACAAGGAAAGCAAAATTCAAGCATGCGGCATATAAAAACTGTTGGACTTGGTGCACTTGTACCGATTCTTTAGTCATCAATTTATTGATGAGTTCACTTATGCAGCTGAAACCTGCATGGTCACTGTTATTTGGAGAAACCTAGCCACCTCCTAAGTAACTACAGTGTAGTAAGGTACACAAAACAACTTCTTCAAAAATGTGTTAAATCTTCATGCACTATGCATTTCACCACAAGAGGTAGGGCGAGAAAGGAAAATGGTCCGTTCTCTTTAAAGTCATGGATATGATGGCCCTGTGACATCACTTCCTGTGACATTACTGCCCACTGTATTAGCCACTCCTGCTATGTTTTTTAGGACTAGCTCTCTGGGGAGGGAGGGGGGCGGCTTTCCCCACCCATGATAGTGAGAACTTGGAGCATTCAGCTTCAGCTAAAGGCAAAACGGGAACATTCACGTTATAATTTCTTCCTCCTCCAGGCGCTCACACTTTTTTAATGTTAAGTTCGATTTTTTATTGGCATTTGCGTAAGGCACAACTGCCATTGAAAGGTGGCCCAGATGTATTCAGATGCATTGTTCTGAAATGGGTCCGTAGAAAATACCACAATCAATGGCCCTGTTTATGCTTGTGTGGGAATGCCACTTTTTGACTGCACTTTGCAGTGATCTGGTTGTCTCGCTCTTCGTATCTTTGTGGGGGCCTGTTAGGAAAACGTAACAAACCCTTCTTAGGAGAAGAAAAGGTAGAAGGGGCAGAAACCTAAGTCACACACTGCAAAGAAGGCAGACGAGATATAAAGGATGCTGCAGGCCATTTGTTATATGGCTGAGGGAGAAAAGGAAACGAGTAGTGATAAAGAACGCGGGAAAACCAAACAGTACCACGTTGATCTTGTTAGCTGTCACCGCCCAAAGAGAGTCACCAACCGTACTTGATAAGGGAGAAAACTATTTAGCTTATGTCTCTCTCAACCATGAGCTGAAGAGAACAGGGGGCACTGAAAGGCCAATTCACAGTTCAGAAAAGTAGGAGTTACACATATCTTACTCATGTTTGCTAATTTATTTACTTTGCCATGTGTTTGTGCACAAATACCATAATAAATCCCATAGTAAATCATTTGTGGGCGTTAATATGATTTGCAAAGATCAAGAGATTTTTGGTCATAGGTAAATTGGCTTACACACAGCCAAGTGAAGTGAAAAAACCAACACTCTGTCTCTATATATTTATATATCTATTTATAAATAGATATAGATATTTATAGATATATATATGTATGTATATAAATGTATGTATTTATATATGAATATATATATATATATAAATATATATATATATTTTTATTTATTTATTTTATTTTTTCTGTGAAAAAACCAAAGGTTACGGAGACGTTATAGTTAGGCTCAGGTTTCATTCATACAAAACTAGAGTAATTCAGCAGTTATTGTTAGCTGAGCTAACTACAACTCGCGCCCCCGCAATGCACTGCTTATGACCTCACATATTCCATCACTCATGACATGGTCAGTGTCCCTCAGGAGTAAAGTGGACTTCATCCCTCAACCAGTAGTGCACCACAAGCCGCGTTTGCAGAGTGGTGAAGACCTCCGAAGACCTCATAGCAATTCCGCTGTGTCGGACTTACTAGAGATAACAATAGGGGTAGGTGGCCCCCATAGACCTCCTTGGGGGCGAACTACCCACCTATTACCTCTAGTAAGTCCCACAAAGCAGGATTGCTGAGACCTGAAAGGAGGCCACGCCCTCTTTCTCCACCACTCTGCAAGCACGCCTGCTGGTGCACTACTAGTAGGGGGATGAAGTCCCCTTGGCTATTGATCGTCCTTGGGGGGCCAACTACCCTTCCTGTAACCTCCAGCATGTCCCACACAGTGGGTTTGCTATGAGGTTTTCGTTGGCCACGATCCCTTTCTCTTCCACTCTGCAAACGCGCCTCCTGGCGCCCTACTAGCTGGGGGAAGAAGTCTCTTTGGTTCGTGAGGGGCCTTGGGGGCCAACTAGCCCTCCTATTACCTTCAGTAAGACCCACAGAGGTAGATTGCTGGGAGGTCATCAGAGGTCACGCCCCCTTTCTCCACCACTCTGCAACCGCATCTCCTGGCGCACTACTCATTGGGGAAAAAGTCCACTTTAGTCCTAAGGCCCTCAGGAGGCAAAGGGACCTCATCCCCCCACCAGAAGTGAACTGAGAGGCGCGTTTGCAGAGTGGTGAAGAAAGGGGGGCGTGGCCTCTGACCACCTGTCAGCAATCCCACTGTGTGGGGCTTATAGGAGGTAACAGGAGGCCTTGTTGGCCCCTAAGGACCCTCAGCAGCCAAGGGAACTACATCCCCCAACCAGGAGCATGCCAGGAGGCACGTTTGTAGAGAAGTGAAGAAAGGAGGCGGGGTCTTAGGCAAGTTGCCAGCTTTTTTCTTCTTTTTTTATATTTTAGGAAGGGGTGCCCATGTGGCTCCTCTTCCATGGACCATTTTGGGCCCCGGGGTCCACATCCCCCGGGGCCTGACCCTTATTTTAATTTATTTTTATAACTAAAAATGAGGCTGGCCGCGTGGCCCCCTCCCGTGCCATTTTCAACCCCAGGGACTCCATCCCTGGGGCTAGCCCGTTTTTTTATTATTATTATTTTTTTTTTTTTAAGGGAGGGTGGGTCCCGCAGCCCCCCTCCTAGGCCGATTTTGGGCCCGGGGACCCCATCCCCCGGAGCCAGGCCTTTATCTTTTATTTTTTAAAGAGGCTGATTCTGGTCCTGGGGAACCCATCCCCCGGAGCCAGGTCTTTTCTTTTTTTATATATATATTATGGCAAGGGATGGGGGCCAAGTGGCCCCCCACTGCGCCATTTTCGGCCCAGGGACCCCATCCCCCAGGGCCAGGCCATTTCGTTATGGACCGCGAGGGAGCCTGAAGGCCCCTGTGGTCCCTGCCAGCTCCCTGCCTCCTGCGGGAGCCGGGATAGCTTTTACACATAGGGAGCTACTGACATGAAGCTCCCTGTGTGTAGAAGCAAAGTGTGCTCCGCCTTGAGCAAGTGAGAGCAAAATGCTCTCACTTGCTTAAAGCGGAGCACACTGTTTGCTCTGGCATGGTGGGAGCGGTGCTCCCACCATGCCATAGCAAACTGCAATGTACTGGGGGTGGGCACCCCAGGACATTGCGGAGCCGGCACTGGGGGTGGCAGCCCCCAGGGCCATATAGGGCTCCTGGAGGGGGCTGCGTGGCCCCCTCCTTTGTTTAAATTTTCCCCGGGGAAGATGGTGGTCCCCGGGGCTGGGGTCTGCAACAGACCCCCTTAATTAATGCATTTGGGCCCCAGGGAGGTGGCAGTTCCCGGGGTAATGGGGAGGCCCTATGGCCTCCCCCGCATTACTTAAAACATAAAAACAGTGTTCCCCAGGGAGGTGACGGTCCCCGGGGCAGTGGCGGACCACGAGGCCGCTCCACATAATTTTTATTAGACCCGGGGCTGCGGGCGGGCCCAGTGGGCCCGCTAGCATTCATAATTTAAAAATGCCCCAGAGAGGTGGCGGTCCCCGGGCAAGGGGGGTCTGCGAGGACCCCCCATATTGTTATAATTAGCTCCGGGGAAGTGGAGGTCCCTGGGGCAGGGGGGGTCCGCCACGCACCCCCACATTGATGGAATTAGCCCTGGGGAGGTGGCGGACCCCGGGACTGCGGGCGGGCTCAGTGGGCCCGCCCACATTAATAGTTAAAATAGCCCCGGGCAGGTGGCGGTTCCTGAAGTTTCATAAGCCCTAGGAGGAGGGCCCTGTGCGTCCCCCTCCTATATTTCACATATGCCCCCAGGACCTGGCCCACTCAGGGGTTATTTTAAAGCAAGACCAACATATCTGGGGGTCAGGGTATTCCTACCCTGCCCCCTTTTCTTTAATTTTTTACTTTTTTCTGGGACTCGGCTGCAGGCCGAGTCCCAAGATGGCTGTCAACACTTACTGGTTGAAGTGTTGGCAGCCAATCAAATTGTAGTAGGACTCGCGAGTCCAATGCAAGGACTCGCGTCCCCAGATATCTATATTTGTTTTTAAGGTAGATATCTGAAAATCTACTGAACAGATTTACACCAAATCACAAAAAGCACGCTTTCTGGACCAACAACTAGTTTTCTGTCAAATTTGGTGTAATTCCGTTCAGCAGTTCGGGCTGTAGCCGTGTTAAAAAAACAAAAAATGCCCATAGACATAACCTGGGGAAAACACGTTTTGGGGCCCCCCTTTTTTCTCGGCCCCCACTTGACGGAATACCCCAAAATGTTCAACACAGCAGCTGAACCAAAAAGGGGACGTTTTTTCAGAACATTTTGTGGAGATTCGTCAAGCGGCGCCAAAGTTATAGGCAAAACAAAAACGCTTTTCCTGTGGAAACTTTGGTCCTAACTATAACTACCTACTGGCTATTGGCAGTAGGATATATATATATATATATATATATATATATATATATATATATATATATATATATATATATATATATATATATATATATATCCATCAACAAGAGTTGCCCCATCGAAAGAGCCTCACACAGGTAGGTATTCTTCACGTTTTATTAGATGAAAGCTGCAGCATAGTTTCAGGACATCTCACCACAGTGTCAGTAAGCCAACGCGTTTCGTACTCCCTCGCACTTTATCACGGGTATATATATATATATATATATGCATTATGGAGTGGCAGTAGCCAAGACATAGGAATTCCTCAGACTTTTGCATGCTAATAACTTTGTCACCGTTTGCTTGAATCTCCATTAAACTTAGCAGACCTATTCTTTTTTCTCCATTGGCTGATGGGGAAAGTTTCATGGTGATTAGTTAAGGGGTGCAAAGAAAAACGGGGGGTCGCAAAACAGGTTTTTCCACCAATGTATTTTCCATAGACTTTTTAGACAGACGTATCAGCAAAATGGCTGGATGGATTTACATGAAATTTGGCAAGAATATAGATTATGGTGTGGAAAGGGTCTTGGTTGTTATTTGATCTGAATTTCTTCAGCAGTTTTTAAGTTATAAGGGACAAAAACGTAGTGATATATTGGCCTGTGGCATACAGTGGTACCTTTGCGGTACATGGTGATGGTGAATTACAATATTATTGATTAATCAAAGTCCTTGTAAAATGAAAGACAGCCATATTGTTTAGACAACAATTTGTCTTTGTTCTGTGTTTTCATGTGAATCTAGATTATTAGCATTTTTGTACTGTACCGGAAGACATGAGGCAGATTAGCAAACTCTGTAGAGGTAGGCAAAAAATGTTTTTATTGGTTTTTATATATTTTTTTAAAGTTTACAGTGAACTGCAGTACCTTCACATACTTATCAAGAAAGTACTGTGGTATCGATTGAAATCTAAAATATATATATATATATATTCACTGAAAAAACCATAGGTTTCAGGCACGTTATAGTTAGAAATTAGCATTTAAAAAACCTTAGAAATTCACTGAAAAAACCACAGGTTTCAGGGGCGTTTTAGTTAGTTGGACATTTCACTCGTACAAAACCATAGAAATTCCCCCGTTATAGTTAGTTCTACTAACTATAACTCGCGCGCCCGCAATGCACTGCTGATGACGTCACATATTACATCACTCATGACATGGTCAGTGACATCACTCATGACATCACTGATGACATCTCAAATGACATCACTGATGACATCACTGATGACATCATCCTTGTGATAGAGTGGCAGACCTCCTCTCACCCTAATATAACTGTCGGGGTTTTCCAGTCCCACAACCAGCTGAACCAAGATCCGCGGGAGCGAAGATAATGCCCCTTCACTCCCAAAGGGTATAGTCACCTCTAGTCAGGTAAACACACCAAAGGTAGACTGATGCCCCCTAGGGAGTGGAGAGACCAAAAGGACCACCTGGGCTTCTTTCAAGAAGGAATATCTGTAGATCGGGGAATCCTGCAGATAACAGAGAAACAGAAGAGAAAAAGGTTATAGAGGGATAAATGCCCATACAGAAATATAAGACTACTAGTGTAAAGAGTCACTTTGTATGCTTGCCCATACTCACTTGCACATTGCCAGTGTGACACTTTAAAAGGTTCTCTCCAAATAACAATAAAAAAAGGTGAAGCGTAAGTAGTGTTCCTTTCTTGCACACAGTGTATAAAGTTCCCAGTAGAATCCAAAAAAAAGCAAACTAGACTCCAGCGAACCTGACTTCAAGGTCTTAGGCAGATTAAGCTGATGTTTGTCCAGTCTTCGCTAATGAAGGGAAAGGGGGGCGGAATCCGAAAAGATGCAGATAATCAATAACCAAGAAAAAGGTCCAAGTTTAAACAGCGACTTATCCTGCGCCGTTATCTGTGTGCTTCTGAAAGATGGCAGCGCTTGTTTCACCCACCGCACTCAACCATGCGTGAAAAACGGGTCTGTGACCGGGATAGGGATTAGCGCGACTCCGCGCACCAAGGAAATCCTCAGCGCCTCACAGCGCGGCAAAGTGAAGAAAAAGAAATAATAAACATCCGTTATCAGCGCGTCCTCGCGCTAAGGGCAGAAATAAAAGCAGCGTTTCACGGCCGCTTGCCAAAGTCCACACAAGGGGAGGGGTAGAATAGAATTGCTGGGGAACTTCAGAGAGGAAACCAAGGTATTACACGGGAAGCAATCCAGCAGCAGTTCCACTCAGGAGAGTTTTCCAAACTCGAACAGGCAAGGAAAAAGGCGTGGTCCTAGCCAAGGATGAAAGCCAAGCACCTGGTAATGGGAGCTGGCTCTCTATATGCTGGAAAAGGTCACCTGACCTCTCCTAGTGCAGCATGGGAAAGCATACAATGTGATAGCCATCGCAGTGTATTCTGGGAATTGTAGTGCCTGAATTGTTATTAGGCAGGGAAAGGGTGCAAGAAGCCTGACGCCTGACAGTTCTCCCCCTAACGGCCTAATTACAGGTCTAGGTTTAGAAGGGTGTAATGCATGGAATCTTCTCACTAATACTGGAGCATGAATGTTTTCCGCAGGCTCCCAGGTTCTATCTTCAGGTGCATATCCCACCCAATCTACAAGATATTGTAGCTTTCCCCTGTATCTTCGGGAATCTATAATACAACGGACTTCGTACTCTAGTTCCCCTTCAATGGTGATGGGAGGGGGTGGTGGTTCAGAACAGGAAGGAGTGGCAAAAGGTTTGAGCAAAGAAGTATGAAAGACAGGATGTATATGCATGTCTGATGGAAGCTCTAATTTCATTGCTACAGGGTTAACTTTCTGTATTATAGAAAATGGACCCATATATCGGGGCTGGAGTTTGCGTGGTCCAGGTAGCCTAAGGTTTTTTGTGGATAGCCATACCCGGTCTCCCACCACATAATCAGGTGCAGGACGTCTGTGTGTGTCAGCGTGTTTTTTCATCTGTTGTTTGGCTTCAAGTAACTCTAGTTTGGCCTGTTCCCATATGGACATAAGGAGTTTGTGGTGTTCAGTGACTGCTGGCACGTCTAACAATTCGGGCGGAAGGTGTAGTGGGAGAAATTTAGGATGGCAACCAGTAACAAAATAAAAGGGAGAAATCTTGGAAGCGGAGTGCATAGAATTATTATAAGCAAACTCAGCTAAGGGGAGGGCTTGGACCCAATCACTGGTAGTGGTGCTAATCAAACATCGAAGAAACTGCTCAAGGGTTTGATTGGTCCTTTCTGTCTGCCCATCCGTTTGCGGATGGTAAGCCGAAGAGAGTCTGTGGTCTATGTGAAGCACGTTGCACAGTCCTTGCCAGAATTTAGATACGAACTGCGGACCTCTATCTGATACAATCACAGTGGGTAACCCATGCAGTTTCACTATGTTTGCTATGAATACCTCTATGAGGTCTTTAGCCTTCGGAAGTTTCTTGAGAGGAATGAAATGGGCCATCTTGGATAACATATCCACTACTACCAGTATGACAGTAAACCCTCTGCTCCCTGGTAGATCTGTGATAAAATCCATGCTGATACAGGACCAAGGGCAGTCAGGGACAGGTAAAGGCTGTAAAAGCCCTGCAGGAGCACAATGCAGAGGTTTCTGTCGGGCACATGTAGGACAGGCTTTGACAAAATTAGAAATGTCTTGGGACATACCCTTCCACCAGAACCATCTCTGACAGGTTTGCAGGGTCTTTTCTCCACCGGGATGTGCGGCCATGGGTAGGGTGTGACACCAGTTCATAATCATAAGTCGTGTTTTTTCTGAGGGGAGAAACAGACGGTCCTTGTGGTAAAACAAACCCTTCGCTATTTTATTCAAAGGGTCTGCCAACCATTTCCCTCGATCCAGTTTGGTAAACTCCTGTTCTAACAGCAAGAAAAAGAGTCGGAATCAACCTCTTGCCGTTCACCCAGTGCAATGATTTTATTCTCTGGTATGATGGGTACAGGGGTCTCCTCTATGTACCTATGATCTTTTCCCAACCGTGAGAGGGCATCTGCTTTTCCGTGCTTGGTTCCTGGACGAAATGTAATAACAAAATCATATTCACAGAAAAAGGATACCCATCTCATCTGTCTGGGGGTAAGGGCTTTGGCAGACCGGAAGAATTGGAGATTTCTATGGTCAGAATAGATAGTTATGGTATGAGGGGACCCTAACAAATAATGCCGCCACTCCTGGAACGCCATCTTTATAGCCAAGAGTTCTCTTTCTCCTATTGTATAATTCTGTTCAGCTTGTGATAGGGTTTTCGAGAAGTAGGCTACTGAATGGAGGGTGCCTGACTTTACGTCCCGCTGGGATAACACTCCACCTACTGCATACTGGGAAGCATCAGCTTCCACAAAATAGGGCTGCGTCTCATCTGCGTGTCTGATAATGGGTGCCGAGGTGAATCTGTTCTTCAGGGCACGAAAGGCTGCCTCCGCAGCGTTGTCCCATTCAAACGAAACTCCCTTTTTTAATAATCTGGTTATGGGAGCCACTAGTTCAGAGAAGTGATGTATAAATCTTCTATAAAAATTAGCGAATCCTAAGAAGGATTGCACTTCCCTGACGGTTTTGGGGCTAGCCCAACTGGTGATAGCAGACACTTTGGTAGGATCCATATGAATACCATCAGGGGAAATAACAAAACCTAAGAAGTCCACTTTCTGGGTATGAAAAAGACACTTGTCCAATTTAGCGAACAAATGATTATCCTGGAGTCGTTGTAGTATTAGCCTCACGTGCTCCAAATGCTCTTGTTCAGTCTGAGAATAGATGAGAATGTCGTCTATATAGACTATAACAAATATGTCTAGGTATTCTCGGAGTATCTCATTCACAAAAAATTGAAAAGCCGCAGGGGCATTGCATAAGCCAAAAGGCATTACGCAATATTCATATAATCCAAACTTAGTACGGAAAGCCGTCTTCCACTCATCTCCTTCCCTGACTCGTATCAGATGATAGGCCCCTCTCAAATCAAGCTTGGTAAAGATCTTGGCCTTGCGCACCTGATCCAGGAGATTGGAGATGAGTGGAAGAGGGTATTTGTTTTTACCGTCACTTTGTTCAGTGCACGGTAGTCCAGGCACGCTCTCAATCCCCCTTCTCTCTTAGGAATAAAAAAAATAGGAGAGGACACGGGGGAGGTTGAATGACGGATAAAGCCCTTCTTTAACATGTCCTGAAGATACTCAGAGAGATATTTAGTCTCGGGTTCAGTTAAAGCATATACTCTGCTAACCGGCAGCTCGGCGCCAGGAATCAAATCTATCCTGCAATCATAGGCTCTGTGCGGGGAAGTGCAACAGCCTTCTCTTCATCAAAGACACCAGCGAAGTCGAGATACTCAGAAGGCAGGATTGGGGATTTGGAATCGGAAAGAGCGCAACACAAAGGGGCTTGCCATAAGGTGGTTTCTTGATAGCAATGTGTCATGCAATAGGAGGACCGTAGCGTTACTTTTCTGGAGACCCAATCTATATGTGGATTGTGCAGTTGTAACCAGGGCACTCCTAATATGGCTCCAAAGTTAGGGGTGTCAATCAGATCGAATGAGACAACTTCGGAATGTCCATTATCACATACCATGATAAGTTCCGGAGTGTGATACTCTACCAATCCAGAGGATAACTCAGTCCCATCTACCGCTCTTACTCTTTCAGGTTGTGTCTTAGGAATAAATTGCAAACCAAGTGCCTTGGCTACTGTGATATCTAGAAAATTCCCTGTAGCCCCTGAGTCTATCAATATAGACATAGATTTTCTATGTTGGGTGGGTAAAACAAAGACAACAGTAATAGTGAAGTGTTTAGGCACAGGAGACAGGGTGTTGGCCAATGGCCGTGAGATCTGTAACAAAGACGGACTTGGAGGAGCGATCTCTGGACTCTCCAAGTCAATTAGTTTTCCAACGACACAGCAGCCCCTGAACTAACCACAGTACTCCTCAGAGCAGCACTGGGTTTGACGGGACATTCCCTGGCAAAATGTCCACCCTTCCCACAGTAGAGACAGAGTTTTAGTTTTCTTCTTTTCTCTCGTTCTTCTGTGGACAAAGGGCCTCTTACCCCTCCTATTTGCATAGGCTCGCTAGAGTCCTTAGTATCTTTCTTTTCACTTCGAGAAAAGACAAAACGAGGGTATTCTCCCTTGTTCTTTTCTCCTTTTCTTTCTGTCAAGCGATGGTCTAGCTTGACCACTAGGTCCATAAATAATGAACAATCCTCTGGGGGATCCACTATCTGGGACAGGATGTCTTTAAGCTCATCTTTTAAACCTCTATAGAACAGAGAAGTTCTCTTCTCCTCAGGCCACTGAGTCTCCGTGACTAACCGGTTAAAGGTGGTAATATAGGTTAACAGGTCTTTCGAGCCCTGTTTGAGATTAAGCAATTCATTGTCGCTTGCCTGCATGTACGAGTGACGAGCAAAAAGACTTCTCATTCGTTCTTTGAACTGAGGCAAGCTGTACAGAATGGCATCGTCATTTTCTACAAGAGGTACTGCCCAGAGGGCTGCATTCCCACTTAAATAAGATATGATAAAGGCTACCTTAGCCGCATCATCTGGGAAGGAGGCCGCACGACATAGAAATTGAAGGTGGCATTGATTCATAAATACAGCGTACTTGTTGCTATCCCCATTGAACCTCTCCGGCATGGCTAAGAGTGTGTGGGGTGGAGTAACTACAGTCACATTAACTGGGGCGGTAGTAGGAGTAGAGGGAACACTTGTAGCTGTAGGAGGACTTTGAAACTGACCTGGCTGAATGTAACTGCGTTTGAACTTAGGGTGGGTTTCAGTCCCTGTGGCCTCCAATTGTTTGTGGGTTTTAGAATATCTAGTTCCGTTACAAGACGCTGATTCTCCCCACGTAATAGTCTAAGCTCAGTTTGCAGATTAACCACAGTAGTGGCTAACTCAGTCATGGTAATTTCAGGTTTGTCAAGGGACATGGGATCAGTCATGAGCGCGTCATAAGAAGCGCCTTTACTCATCTTCGCTCAGGGGATTTTAAGTTCGTGGGCTTGGCTTTCTGTCGGGGTTTTCCAGTCCCACAACCAGCTGAACCAAGATCCGCGGGAGCGAAGATAATGCCCCTTCACTCCCAAAGGGTATAGTCACCTCTAGTCAGGTAAACACACCAAAGGTAGACTGATGCCCCCTAGGGAGTGGAGAGACCAAAAGGACCACCTGGGCTTCTTTCAAGAAGGAATATCTGTAGATCGGGGAATCCTGCAGATAACAGAGAAACAGAAGAGAAAAAGGTTATAGAGGGATAAATGCCCATACAGAAATATAAGACTACTAGTGTAAAGAGTCACTTTGTATGCTTGCCCATACTCACTTGCACATTGCCAGTGTGACACTTTAAAAGGTTCTCTCCAAATAACAATAAAAAAGGTGAAGCGTAAGTAGTGTTCCTTTCTTGCACACAGTGTATAAAGTTCCCAGTAGAATCCAAAAAAAGCAAACTAGACTCCAGCGAACCTGACTTCAAGGTCTTAGGCAGATTAAGCTGATGTTTGTCCAGTCTTCGCTAATGAAGGGAAAGGGGGCGGAATCCGAAAAGATGCAGATAATCAATAACCAAGAAAAAGGTCCAAGTTTAAACAGCGACTTATCCTGCGCCGTTATCTGTGTGCTTCTGAAAGATGGCAGCGCTTGTTTCACCCACCGCACTCAACCATGCGTGAAAAACGGGTCTGTGACCGGGATAGGGATTAGCGCGACTCCGCGCACCAAGGAAATCCTCAGCGCCTCACAGCGCGGCAAAGTGAAGAAAAAGAAATAATAAACATCCGTTATCAGCGCGTCCTCGCGCTAAGGGCAGAAATAAAAGCAGCGTTTCACGGCCGCTTGCCAAAGTCCACACAAGGGGAGGGGTAGAATAGAATTGCTGGGGAACTTCAGAGAGGAAACCAAGGTATTACACGGGAAGCAATCCAGCAGCAGTTCCACTCAGGAGAGTTTTCCAAACTCGAACAGGCAAGGAAAAAGGCGTGGTCCTAGCCAAGGATGAAAGCCAAGCACCTGGTAATGGGAGCTGGCTCTCTATATGCTGGAAAAGGTCACCTGACCTCTCCTAGTGCAGCATGGGAAAGCATACAATGTGATAGCCATCGCAGTGTATTCTGGGAATTGTAGTGCCTGAATTGTTATTAGGCAGGGAAAGGGTGCAAGAAGCCTGACGCCTGACAATAACCTTTGATACACACACTCAAAAATACAAACTAACATTTTCAAAACAATGGACATACCAATACCAGTTACAACACACCTATTCAGTAATTCCAAGATCTACACACACATCCACTCATTCACCAACAGTCCCTATACAGTCACTCATACATGTACTCACTCATCATATGTACTCATACACCTATACATCCTGTTACACACCGCCACTCATCCATAGAGTTACTCACACACATAGTCACACATGCAAACAAAGTATCAAACATCCATTTACTTGCATATACAGTTATACACACACTACACACTTACTTCTACAGAAACTTACACATACTTACTCTCTTAAACAATCACTTATAGAAACACCTACTTATTTGTACAGGAACTCTTCCAATCTCTCACTCTCACATATACTCACTTATATACACCAATACTCACATATACTAGTTTAAAACATATGTAGTTACTCATAAAGACACTATTGAGACAGTCATTCACTCACTAACACACCCATACACATACTCATCCACCTATACAGTCCTGCACACATGCTGTCTTCAACACATACAAACAGTGAGTCACTCATTCATGCATCTATGCACTAAGTAATACCCCCACCGAACCATACAGACACTCAGACACACATACTGATACTCAAAAACCAACTAATAACCCATATAGACACTCATGTAGCTACTCACCAACCCATGCAGCCACTTATACACAAAGTGAGAGACTGATACAGATATTTTCATATTTAAACATTACTCACTAACCCATGTATTCACTAAGATACACTTAGTCAGTTATACAATCAATTTTACAAAACAAAATCATCCATTTAGACACTTATATACCCATTTATTCTTCCATCGACCTTGAGATATACATATATAAAACATATTTAATTTTCAGAAAAACACACATTCACTGGATGATGTCATCAGTGATGTCATTTGAGATGTCATCAGTGATGTCATGAGTGATGTCACTGACCATGTCATGAGTGATGTAATATGTGACGTCATCAGCAGTGCATTGCGGGCGCACGAGTTATAGTTAGCTGAACTAACTATAACGGGGAATTTCTATGGTTTTGTACGAGTGAAATGTCCAACTAACTATAACGCCCTGAAACCTGTGGTTTTTTCAGTGAATTTCTAAGGTTTTTTAAATGCTAATTTCTAACTATAACGTGCCTGAAACCTATGGTTTTTTCAGTGAATTTCTAAGGTTTTTTAAATGCTAATTTCTAACTATAACGTGCCTGAAACCTATGGTTTTTCAGTGAATATATATATATATTTATTATACTAGGTATACATGTGAAAATGTCTCGGTCCCCTGTTTGCCTCGGTGGCACGGAAAAAATGGGTGGAACTGACGTCAGCACGCCGACGAGGTTCTCTTATGGCTCCGATGACGTCATACGGTGTCGCGAGCGGAGCCGTGCTATTATGACGTCCTCGTTGACGTGGGAGAGCTAGGAAAGAATTTCCGTGGAATGCTGGTGCAGGGGATATTCACCTAAGTGCTCAGGCTAGTCCTTTGGGAGCAACTGTTTATGTTGCCACTCCAGAAACCGAAACCAGTGATCCGAGGGCAGAGGCCCTGCAGATGGCACACAAGGTGGGGTGCCCAGTCGTGTGCACCGGCGGGGCAGCGAAGTGACAAGCACCACAACCCACAAAAAAGGTAACGAGGGCACTGAATAACACAGGATCTTCTCTTTGTATCTGGCAGGAACAACGAAGTTAAAATGCCCTAGTACCAAAATGTAGAATTAGTGCTACAACGGTCTTCAAGAGGACCTGCGATGCCGCTTCTGCCTCCCGTACCCTGGAGGTGGCACATGGGTCACGCGGTACGGTCATACTGCGGTGGGACGCACACTCGTTGACCTCTCATGGCACTGCTCCACACTTCAGGGAGGACGCTTTCCATTAGCTATGTTTTCTGATGACATGTCGCACCGGCCCCGTCCAACAACAGAACTCCTTTAGATCCAAACAGACTCTTCCACTCTCTCACCGGGAAGTGAAACCAGGCCACGTGGACACTTTCACAATACAACAGCCGGGAATGCACTTTTCGGTAAAAAAACACATTCCTTCCTCCTAATTAATCAAATAAACGTCTCACTGAAGAACAGGGGCCAGCTTCGATCGGTAAACAGCCGTTACAACGACTTTTTACTTAGCGATACCATTACAACGCATGCATTACCACGCATGCATTGTACATCACGAAGTCATTACTACGCTTTTTTTAGAACGCATGGTCATTTACCACGCATGCCTTTACAACAAATTTTGTTGTAAAGGTATGTATGGTAAATGACCATGCGTTCTAAAACAACATGTAGACGATCCATGTCGTTGTAAGGAAACAGAGGCTGTTCCGTTTCCTCACAACGACGTGCACCGCCCCTCAGAGACGACGTGAAGCAGGAACCACGAGGAGAGAGGAACCACGAGGAGTGAGAGGTAAGGGGATTGGGCATGGGGTGGGGGTTTCTTTTCTAGGGTTTAGGGTAGTGCAGTGGTGTTTGGGTGGTGTAGGGGGTCGTGGTGGGGGTAGTGTTTTAGGGTTTAGGGTAGTGCAGTGGTGTTTGGGTAGTGTAGGGGGTCGTGCTGGGGGTAGTGTTTTAGGGTTTAGGGTAGTGCAGTAGAGTAGGGGGTCGTGCTGGGGGTAGTGTTTTAGGCTTTAGGGTAGTGCAGTGGTGTATGGGTAGTGTAGGGGGTCGTGCTGAGTTAGTGTTTTAGGGTTTAGGGTAGTGCAGTGGTGTTTGAGTAGTGTAGGGGGTCATGCTGGTGGTAGTGTTTTAGGGTTTAGGGTAGTGCAGTGGTGTTTGGGTAGTGTAGGGGGTCGTGCTGGGGGTAGATTTAGGGTTTAGGGTAGTGCAGTGGTGTTTGGGTAGTGTAGGGGTTCATGCTGGGGGTAGTGTTTTAGGATTTAGGGTAGTGCAGTGGTGTTTGTGTAGTGTAGGGGGTTGTGCTGGGGGTAGTGTTTTAGGGTTTATGTTAGTGCAGTGGTGTTTGGGTAGTGTAGGGGGTAGTGCCGGGGTAGTGTTTTAGGGTTTAGGGTAGTGCAGTGGTGTTTGTGTAGTGTAGGGGGTAGTGCTGGGGGTAGTGTTTTAAGGTTTAGGGTAGTGCAGTGGTGTTTGGGTAGTGTAGGGGTTCATGCTGGGGGTAGTGTTTTAGGGTTTAGGGTATGGCAGTGGTGTTTGGGTAGTGTAGGAGGTCGTGCTGGGGGTCGATTTAGGGATTAGGGTAGTGCAGTGGTGTTTGTGTTGTGAGGGGGTCGGGCTGGGGGTAGTGTTTTAGGGTTTAGGGTAGTGCAGTCATGTTTGTGTAGTGTAGGGGGTCATGCTGGGGGTTGTGGTTTAGGGTAGGGCAGTGGTGTTTGTGTAGTGTAGGGGGTAGTGTTTTAGGGTATAGGGTAGTGCAGTGGTGTTTGGATAGTGTAGGGGGTCATGCTGGGGTTAGTGTTTTAGGGTTTAGGGTAGTGCAGTGGTGTTTGGGTAGTGTAGGGGTCGTGCTGGGGGTAGTGTTTTAGGGTTTAGGGTAGTGCAGTGGTGTTTGTGTAGTGTGGGAGGTCATGCTGGGGGTAGATTTAGGGTTTAGTGTAGTGCAGTGGTGTTTAGGTAGTGTAGGGAGTCGTGCTGGGGGTAGTGTTTTAGGGTTTAGGGTAGTCCAGTGGTGTTTGTGTAGTGTAGGGAGTCGTGCTGGGGGTAGTGTTTTAGGGTTTAGGGTAGTGCAGTGGTGTTTGGGTAGTGTAGGGGGTCGTGCTGGGGTAGTGTTTTAGGGTTTAGGGTAGTGCAGTGGTGTTTGTGTAGTGTAGGGGGTCATGCTGGGGGTAGTGTTTTA
Organism: Calotriton arnoldi; assembly: GCA_963921515.1. Classification (NCBI taxonomy): domain Eukaryota; kingdom Metazoa; phylum Chordata; class Amphibia; order Caudata; family Salamandridae; genus Calotriton; species Calotriton arnoldi. The sequence goes on from CAWUFW010004212.1 coordinate 89,715, forward strand.
GGGTTTAGGGTAGTGCAATGGTGTTTGTGTAGTGTAGGGGGTAGTGTTTTAGGGTTTAGGGTAGTGCAGTGGTGTTTGTGTACTGTAGGGGGTCGTGCTGGGTTCTAGTGTTTTAGGGTTTAGGGTAGTGCAGTGGTATTTGTGTAGTGTAGGGGGTAGATTTAGGGTTTAGGGTAGTGCAGTGGTGTTTGGGTAGTGTAGGGGGTCGTGCTGGGGGTAGTGTTTTTGAGTTTAGGGTAGTGCAGTTGTGTTTGGGTAGTGAAGGGGGTCGTGCTGGGGGTAGTGTTTTAGGGTTTAGGGTAGTGCAGTGGTGTTTGGGTAGTGTAGGGGTCAACCAACATGAATGTGTCCTTGTGTGATGTAACCAATGCTCATGTAAAGCACTCCAATACCTGACCAGTCTGCACTATATAAAACTGCAAAAAAACTAAAAATAAAAGTGTTTTGCACACTTCTGTCATTGGGCTATACGTGGGCTACCTCTGGGTGATATTTGTGCTACATTTGGGCTCTTTTTTCTCTGGTGGCCATCTTGGGAGACTTATTTGTTATGAAGTTTCCTAATTTCCTCATTTACTACAGTCTCCTCAGTAGGAAATGCTCTCAGTTTTTACTTTGATTCCATCAAGAAGGCATTCAGATGTGTCACACATTTGCCATAAATTCAGAATGTTAGCACTCTAGTTGTTCATTAGATCACTGTAGTAAAGCTACTGCTCACCAAGGAGTTAACTGGAAGTCTACTGCTGTTATTGAAAGTGATTGTTTCAGTCTGCATGTCAGAATTTTCTAATGAAATAGAAGAGGATTTGAGATCTCACTTAAAACATGCCCTAAATTTTCTTTTTGCAGCACTAACCATAATTTCTATGGCAAAATTAACCCCCTCATTTTGTTCCTTTTTAAATTAAATGTTTTAAGTGTTACCAGTTTATTCCAATCAAGATGGCTTCAGGTGTGCCATACTTTTGTCATAAGTAAGACTGTTAGCGCTCTAGTTGTTCTTTAGAACACTCTGGGAAGCTGCAGTAGAACACAAAGGCATCAACTGACAGGCTGCTCCTGTTGAAATATAACAGGAAGATATTTGAGATCACACTTGAAACATGTCCTAATTTTTCTTTCTACAGCACTAACCATAATTTCTATGACAAAATGAACCCCATCATTTTGTTCCTTTTTAAATTAAATGTTTTAAGTGTTACCAGTTTATTCCAATCAAGATGGCTTCAGGTGTGCCATACTTTTGTCATAAGTAAGGCTGTTAGCACTCTAGTTGTTCTTTAGAACACTCTGGGAAGCTGCAGTAGAACACAAAGGAATCAACTGACAGTCTCTGCCATTGTTGGATGTACATGTTTTACTGAGAATGTCAGACTTCATTCTCACATGACTGAGAAAGATAATGTGAATTTACAGAAAATATGCTCTCATTTTAGCTTCTGGAGCACCTTCCAAAACTGTGTGGGACAAGCATGTGAAAATAGTTTTCTCTCAAACATGATTCATGATATCCCAGCAGAAGGTTTTTCACAGGGTAAAATCACCTTAGAACACACCACAATTCCTGAAATTAGTATGGTACCGTCAACAAATGAATTCTAATGTAACTAAAGTCTGTTATCACCCTTTATAGTTCTCCTTTTGGTAACCCTCAAAATCTTCGATTCACTACAATGCATTTCAATGGGGTACTATCATTTATATTGGTCCCAAGATGGCTGCCAGCAATTCCAGGATGAAGTGCTGACAGCCAATCAGATCTCACGATGACATGTGTGGTTAGGCTCCGCCCAGATATATATGTGTTTTTACTTTTGATTTTCTCAGCAACTACTGAACGGATTTACACCATTTAACAAAAGGGTTCTTTCTGAACCAAGAACTACCTCTTTGCCAAATTTGGTGTAATTCCGTTCAGCAGTTCGGGCTGTAGCCTTGCATAAAGTTTCCTATGGGAAATTGATTTTTGACTCTTATTTTTTTAATTTCTCCGCAACTACTGAACGGATTTACACCATTTAACAAAAGGGTTCTTTCTGAACCAAGAACTACCTCTTTGCCAAATTTTGTGTAATTCCGCTCAGCAGTTCGGGCTGTAACCGTGGCTAAAGTTTCCCTACGGGAAAATGAATGGGGAAAACACGTTTTGGGACCCCCTTTTTCTCGGCCCCGCATGACGAATCACCCGAAACTTTCAGGGTAGGAGCGGACCGGAGCGGGCCATAAAGTTTGAAAATTTCGCAAGATTCGTCAACTCGACGCAAGAGTTATTTCAAATAGAGATGTTGCGGATTTCCTATGGAAAATAGGTCCTAACTATAACTATCTACTGGCGACCGCCAGTAGATTATATATATATATATATATATATATATATATATATATATATATATATATATATATATATATGACAGAAGACACTCCAGTGTATGACTTGCCAGTCCATGGCATGCCACTCCACTGTATGACACTCCACTCTGTGAGACTATACGCCACTCTACTCTACAACACACCACTCCACTCTACTACATGCATGCCATTCCACTCTACGCCACTCTACTCTATGCTCCTCCACTCTAAGACATTCTATGACATGCCACTCTATGTCACGCCACTCCACTGTACTCTACGACAAGCTACTCCTCTCTATGCCACTCCACTCTATGTCACTCCTCTGTGTGCCACTCCACTCTACAACACTGCGCTCTATGCCACTCCATTTCACGCCACTCCAGTCTACACCACTCTACTCTACACTACTCCATTCTATGCTACTCCACTGTATACCATGACACTATTCTCCACGACACAACATTCGATGACATGACACAACACTCTATGACACACCACTCCACCATGCTCTACGACACACCATGACATTTTACAATATGCCACTCCACTCCACTCTATGACATGCCATTCCACTCTACGACACTCCACGCAACTCCACTCTACAACACGCCACTCCACTCTATGCCCCTCCACTCTAAGACACTGCGACATGCCGCTCTATGACACTCCACTCTATGCCACTCTACTATACAACACTCTATTACATTCTACCCCACTCTATCTACCTCCACTTTACGCCACTCTACTCTACTGTATGACATGCCAATCCATTCCACTGTATGAAACACGACTGTCAAACATTCAAACATTGAGACTTCTGAAAATGTTGCGGACCTTGTCAGCCATCGTTTCACAAGTCACTGCCTGATGGGAGTGTGCAATACATCCATTTTTTTTGCAGCAGTGCCTCCATTTCTACACAGACTGACAACGTGTTTTCTGGTAGTCCCCAAATTCCAGTCCAATGAAGGTGCCACTTCCAGCCAAGACATAGGTTTGCTACTTGACAAGTATTTTGCCAGCCTTTTTAGCACAAGACAGGTAAACAAATTGTGAAAATCATAAAAATCCTGTGCTGTTCTCCTTAAGAATATAAACTGAGAGCGACAAATACAAGATTAAAACACGTCAAAAGTGCGTTAGAGCTATCTCAACTATCAGTAATAATTAAGGTAACTAGATGCTGAATATCCATGTTTAGAAGTAGAGAGAATTTTGCTGGAAACGTATTTATGCATCTTCTCATTGCCCTTCTAGAATCTCAAAAAATCTACACATGGTCGAAATGAATTTATTTATTTATTTACTTACTTAACAAGGTGGCAACCTTAGCCAGACAGGCTGGTGTGTTTTATCCTATTTATAGAGAGGGGGACACTAGGAGCTAATTATTAGGTCCAGTCACCCTTGCTCCCGAAAAGTAACTAGTACACACAGGGAGTCACTGTTCCTTGTAGAGGAAGAAAAAGGAAGAAACTTTTGTTGTGTGCTACTCTATCTGTGGGGGATAGTGTGTCCTCATCATAATTCCCTCACACACCCCGAAGGATGTCATGCTTCATCATTTGGGCTTTGCTCCTCGTCGGGCCGGGCGCTGCAATGCCCTACGGGTCCCCGAAGGGTCACTTTATCGGAGATCTTTTGATGAGAAGCCGTTTGGGTGCGTGGGTGCAAGTGGCAGTGAAGTCTAAAGTGGTGAATTTAAAAATGACTGGAGGGAGGGTGGGTACTATTTATTAGGGTTATCCCTCTGTCATTGTTAAAACAAAGTGTGTGGTGCTGCTCTAGGGGATATTATGTCCCTCTGTAGCTGGGTATATGTCCTTAATGGACATATATAACGGTCAACATGTTTCGCGCTGTATGTGGCCTCAGAAGGAGATCCAAAGCGCTTCTTCAGGACCAAAGGAAGTTCAATTTTAGTATCAAGCGGCGGCCTAAACTAACCAGTGCCGCCAAATCTGTAGACAGGGAGAGGCACGCAGGTGGATCGGCCCTGCTATTACGGGAGAACCTTCCTGAGTGCCCTCACTGATCTCATGAGGTCCTGATTCTAATATTAAGGGAAACGCTACTGCTTTCTACAGATTTGGCGGCACTGGTTAGTTTAGGCCGCCGCTTGATACTAAAATTGAACTTCCTTTGGTCCTGAAGAAGCGCTTTGGATCTCCTTCTGAGGCCACATACAGCGCGAAACATGTTGACCATTATATATGTCCATTAGGGACATATACCCAGCTACAGAGGGACATAATATCCCCTAGAGCAGCACCACACACTTTGTTTTAACGATGACAGAGGGATCACCCTAATAAATAGTACCCACCCTCCCTCCAGTCATTTTTTAAATACACCACTTTAGACTTCACTGCCACTTGCACACACGCACCCAAACGGCTTCTCATCAAAAGATCTCCGATAAAGTGACCCTTCGGGGGACCCATAGGGCATTGAAGCGCCGGCCCGACGAGGAGCAAAGCCCAAATGATGAAGCATGACATCCTTCGGGGTGTGTGAGGGCATTATGATGAGGACACACTGACCCCCACAGATAGAGTAGCACACGACAAAAGTTTCTTCCTTTTTCTTCCTCTACAAGGAACAGTGACTCCCTTTGTGTACTGGTGTGTTTTATGACATTAAGGGTGGAATACACCCAAGCAGAATTATTTTTGCTGTCCGAGTGCTGGTACCTGTGTATTTGATGGCCCCGGCTTCCTCATTCCAGAGAAGCCACTGAAACCCTGCAGCTACAGAGAGAAATTAAACAAGCAAACAGGAATGAAGCAAGCCGGCTGACCAGACTGCATAACCGAAATCCCAGCTATATAAACAAGGCTCTGCTGGGCTCCTGATGGTGTCTGGAAGAAGAAGGCCTCGAGTGGGGTGGGAAATAGTTATTTCTTATTCACCTGATTCCCAAACGATGGCATTTATTACCGTGTTTAATTTATATTTAAAAGAGTGTGGGACTCAAAGCTTTTGTTAGATGCTTTCTCTAGCACTGCTGAATGCTGAGGTTGCAAAATGCCAAGGTTGCCTAGTCTTGATTCCACCTCACACCTCTTTCTTCTGCCACTCTAAACTTCCAGTCTCTTTAGCTCTCTCTTGCGATTTATTTTTCAAGGCTGCTTTATCCCTTTATCAATGTTCTCCGATCTTTCGATTCTTTCTTCTGCCTCCCTTCTCTTTCTTTCTAAACATTCAAGTTGAAAGAGAGTTAAGGTTGACAAATATGTTTGTTGTGACATTGCCATTGATGGAGCATGATTATTTGAGAATAATCTTGCTCGATCGAGTCTGCTCATCCAGTGTGAACTAATATTGATAAATATTTACTAATCGTGTGATGAACTAAAACGTGCGAAGGTCTCCAGAAAAAGCACAACATAAAATGTCCAAAAGCGAGCTAACACATTCAGAGTTCCTTAAACCTGCAATGAAAAGAATGCAGAAGAGAAATAGGCTGGAGAAATGAGAGATGATTTTGTTATGAGAAAAACTTACAAAATATATTAAAGAACATAGTGCAAAAGTAAATGCCAAATAGTATTATAAAATTGTGATAATGAGAAATGCTTCAAGTAGAATGATTCTTGTTTGTGTTTATTTCCAGAACATGAAAATCCTATTAGAAAAGTGATCATTTATGCTTTTAGACAAACGCAATTAGACAAAATGCTTATAAGTTCAGTTTGAATTAATGTTTTCTTATATCGTTTCCATGCATTCACTATTTCTTTATACAGTTAAATAATGCTAAGTCTATTCTTTTAAAATTATGATTTTGCGGTTCTCCTATGTAGGCCTTCGAAGCAGCCCTGACAAGTGTATTATTTCCTTTTACTAACGTAGGTCTCAAAGAATGTATTTTGTACTTTATTTGTTCTAAAATGCTGATTTATTTGCTTTCCTATTGCTGAAGTTTCTTTCTATGATAAAGTATTCTTTCTATGAATGATAATGACAAATTTGTTGCAAACGAACATGGAAGTGAGCGCACGGATGTACAAGTTATAACGTGCTTCAAGTTTCAATGTGCTTCCTATTTCGGAAGTAGTTTAACATTGTATAAAGGAAACAAAGGTGGTTTGTCAGAGTTCCGGATGATTTTGACTGGAGAATGATCATATCACGATCACACCATGGATCCTAACCAATGGAAATGCGTAATACAGTGAAGAAGATACATTTGAGGGTTGGAATCGGGAACAGTTCGAGGTATAATTGCTCTGTGGAAAGAAACAAACTCTCTCTAGCTCTCTTCATCTTTGGGAGAACTGCTATTGTTGCTGCTGCTACCGGCTGGCTGACTTTTTCCCCCTGCATTTCAGGACGTGACATGCCGTCGGTCCAAACCTTGATTCCCCTGAACTGAACTATCCTGATTATCTCTTTGCACATCATCGGCTGGTGGTGTTGTACAGGCCATACCTTTCCGATGGAAGGGTTGCCTATTTACAGACTTTTGCACGCTGTGCGTTAGTTCATTGATCTAGGTTCGTATGAAATCTCGAATTGCATTCTGAATTTGCAATGTGTATATTTCTCTTTGTCTGTCTCTCTCTCCTTACACCAGTAATTGATTTATGATGTATTTTACCTATATTGACATTTTATTGTGATTTTACCTGTATTCATTGAATTAACCAAAGTACTGATGTTCTAATGTATTCTTGTGTATTGACCATTCATATTTGAAGTTTAGATAAAAGTACCTTGATAAATATACTGAGTTTGTCCTTATCGACGAGTGTTTTTTGACATGTTATTGTTAGACTGATGTTGATTAGGCATTTTCTTCATTAAAGGTCCTCATGAGGAAATTGCCTCCGTCTCTAATTATTTGAGTTCCTATTAGATCCTATAAAGATCTATCGGAGGACCTCAAGTTTTGTAAGTGGTTGTAGAGTTTCTATGGGCCCGAACTCTTTGGTTATAACAGATTTGTATTGTAGTTTGGTTCAGGGTTTATTAGGTGACATTGTGAAAGTATAAAATTTTACGCCGCTACTGCTGGATCACCATAAAAACTAAGTTGTTAAGAAATTCCTCATTTAAGGTGCTAACTTCACTTCATGTCCCATTCCCACCATACTAAGTCAACCTTAACTTGTACCCTTGATATTTCTTAATAAAGCATGTGTTCAAAAGTCTATGACATGTTCTATGAGGGTGTGAAAAAAGTTTTAGAAGCTTTATTGTTGAGCATTGTAAAATGCTGGCTGAATCAGAACAAGATGATTGACCTATTAATATGTAATGGTGGTGGTATTGGGTTATATGTGTAGATGTGTATGATTTGTGTCCAAATCTATGATGCTAGTTGTGTAGGTGTATAATTGTGGCTGTATACATTCTGTTACTACTGGAGTAAGAATGCAATGTGATGTATGTGTATTAATAATGTATTGTGTGTAAATAGTTAAAGGGATGTATGACTATGCGTCCAAGTTCTTGTACTGCACTGCATAGCATTGATAAATGGTGGCTGTGTGGGTACATGATGGGTGTATGATGGTTATTGTGTTGGCATATGATAGTGCGTATTACTATTTTATAATTTTTGTGTGTGTGCTATTATGCATCTTTGGATGTATGAAGATAGGTGTAATTGTGTGTAGGAATAGTTAGGTTGCCTTTTGATGTTAGATTTATTTTGCTAGGCATGAGTGTAGTGTAGTTGTTTTGTTGTGTGTGATAAGGTGTATGTGATCAAGTACTGGTATTTGTGTGCTATTATAATGACGCTTCCGTTGTCACATTTGATAGGTTCATGGCTGTATGATTGTATTGTCACATGATGTTAGGTCGATCCAGATAAGAGGGAGGGTGGGTTTAAGACATGAAGGAATGTATGACAGTGTACCTAATTATGTTTTATATTGCGGAGTGCACTATTTTTTGTTTGAATAGGTGTGTGATTCGTCACATACTCTATGCTGGGAGTGGAAGGTAAGATTGAACTAGTACAGTAGAGTTGGGTCACGAGATGAAGGTCACACCTTAATTTGGAAATTTGTTAACTTTTTATTTTTTTGTTGCAAAGCCATTGCAAACAATCTAAACTCTGTTTCTCCCTTTGCACGTTAGTTTTTAGGGCTTTTTTAGGTGACTTAGGCAATTTCTTTTGGGTTTTTTTCAAATGATATTTTGTAAACAATATAATTTTACCATGTGTCACAAGCCTGCCATACTAAGTCAACCTTAACTGACACCACTGCAGTGCTTAATTTGTAAACAAAATTGTGCCGGTGCCCAATGCTCTACTCAGAAGCCCGCAGCCAGTTCAATTAAACCTCTGCACAGCAAATATCATGGCTGGTAGTCTTAAATACAGTGCATGCTTCTTTAATCCACTACCAGACATTCCAGGCCTGATTCACAGAACTAACTTACGTCAAAAACGTAAAGTTAGTACTTTTTGGTATTCACAGAATACACTTACTCATTTTGGTATTCACAGAATGAATTTACTCATTTCGGTATTCACAGAAGTTAGTAGTCCTAACTTTAGGACTCCTAAATGCCTTCTGTTTATACCGAAAGTCTTAAAGTTAGGATTTTCTCAGTTTAGGAGTAGTAAAGTTAGGACTCCTAACTTTAGGACTCCTAAATGCCTTCTGTGAATACCGAAAGTCTTAAAGTTAGGATTTTTCTCAGTTTAGGAGTAGTAAAGTTAGGACTACTTTACTGCCCCACCCGCAAGCACCGGCTCAAATTTAACACAGCAATGCTGTATTATTTGAGAAAGCTGAAACGTGTTTGAGAGACTCACTGATTGTGTTAATAAATGTGTTAAAGTATGGATGATAGTGTGACTATATTTTGCCCCTTTCTGTTCTACACTCCCTCTGTGTGATCCAAGCCCCTCCAGCCCCTCTGTGTACCATCCTGCCTCACCTTCTGCCGCCCCTATGCCAACATCCATGAGTACCGCCACTCTCCTTTTTTTCTTCTTTTTTTTTCTGAGTTTTATATAGCGCGAACTTGTCCCGAATCGGGTATCAGAGCGCTTTACATAGCACCAGTTGCATTACATGAGGACACATTCATTTTTGTTAGGCACGGGGAGATTAAGTGATTTGCCCAGAATCACAGGATGTTCAGCGTCATTGCAGAGACTCAAACCCAGTTCCCCAGATTCGAGGTCGACCGCCCTAGCCGTTAGGCCAACTCCTCTCTTCTCCTCTCCTTGCACCCCTTCTATGTGTTCCTGCTCTCCCCTGCAACGATCTGTCTGCTGCACACTTCCCATCATTGTGCCTCTAACCTCTAAAGCCCCTGAATACTTTTGCTCCCCTGTTGCCCATGTGGTCACCCTGTCCTGTTCCAATAGTCCTTTTATATGCCACTTTGCCCCCTGCAGATCATCTTTAAGTCATTCACCTTCACTCATTTAATCACTGCCCCCTCCTGCAGCTCCTCTGTTTGCAACCACCCCTTGCAAGCCCTTAGTGCTCCTACCCAACTCTTTGTGTTCCTTCAACCCCGTACAGCCCCTCTCTATGACCCTTGTTCCCTGCAGCTTCTGTGTGCTCCTCAGTCTGTAACATTGGCAAAGACAAAAAGCCTGACTTGGAATTTAAGTTGCAAGCCAGATGTATTGCCAATATTTTTCAAAGTTTCTACGACACACCCAGCCCCTAGGCTAAATTTCTTTTTTTAAAACTCTCCTTAAATTCACAGATTTCTGGAGACACAGAAATAAAATGGTGCTGGGGACAGAGATATACCATGAACACCTCCTGAGAGGGGGCCATGTTAGGCCTATCTCCACACCTTGCCCAAGGGTGATTGTAACTTGTAAATACTACCCAGTTTTGCCAAAGGTGATAGTAGCCTGGGCATTTACCCCTTTGCCCTTGTCCAAGTGGGGAATTATTATTTTGTCAACTGTAGCATCCTCCCCAGCCTGGGTACATGTAAATGATCACACCATACATGGAGCTCAGTATTACACACCTTTATTCCTCAGAGTGTTTATCCGTTAAGTGCCAGTTCTACGTCATGAATTTTTTTAACCACACTCAATCACTTACGTCATTATTCTACGGAGTCCGTCAGGGAACAGAGGGGTCCCGCTATCTCTAACATACACAACACTACATCTCCTCTCTTGTTAAATAAGAAGTACACAAAAAATATATATATACATCCTAACTTCTCAATGAGTCTACAAGGTGCTCGAATCAATCTTCCAGATCTTGTTGCGTGAGGTTGAGGAGACACAGGAGACATAGGAGAAGCACCCATGGCTTGCATAGGTGACACAGACACAGGTGCAGTCTTTGGGCTCGCCTGACTTCAAGATGGAAGGGTCTCACTCTGAACGTCTGGAGTCAATGAATCTCGAGGCAGATGTTTCAAATAAGAATCTCTTGTGATGGACTTTGCAGGACAATGAACAGCCACCATGTGTTCTTTACTAGTCATAACCCTCAGGGGGTTAGCTTCAAAAGGAGCATCAGACTTCCATTTCCATTTCTGCCTGAAAATCCACTTGTTCTCCTCTTTTGCACATAGTACTCCAAACACGGCAGCGTCTATCTGCATAGGTCTTCATTTTTGTGTTGGTGAGATGAATCAGTAGTGCGAGTTTATCAATGTCAATAGATCTTTCAGTGGTCCATTGTGGCAATTTTGTTCTCATGGCTCTCCCAAACGTTAGGGTGGCAGGGCTTTCACCTATGGCAGAATGGAGAGTTGAAATATATGCACAAAGAGTAGAGTGAAGAACTGATTTGAATTCAAGTCTTTCTGGCACAGTGCGCAGAACAGTCTTCTTGAGGGTGCTCATAAATTACTCGATGACACCATTCACCTGTGGCCAGAGAGATGTGCTTTTCTGATGCTTGACATTTAGGTGAGTGAGAAAATCTTTAAAATCTCGACTATTGAAAGGCGGGCCATTGTCAGATTTAAAAATCAAAAGAACACCCCAGGTTGCAAAAATACTTTCTAATCTCTCAATGACTGACGTGAGTGGTTGACAGGAATTTTAATCAACAACTACTAGTAGATGAAGACCATTGTCAAGGGGTCTAAAGAAATCAATTGCAATGTTCTCCAATGCAAGCTTTGGAAGATCAGACATGTTTAACGGATGCAGGGTTGTTTTGGATGACAAGCAGTTGCACAAATGACATGCCCTTAATTCCTTTTCAACTCTTTCATCAAGGCAAGGGAAACACACTCGGTTCCATAGAGCTCGTTTAGGAGCAACAATTCCACGATGTCCTTCATGTGCCAGTTCAATGACTTGCTGTATCAGGCTCTAAGGCATTACAATCCTCGATCCATGTAGTATAGTGTCTTCTGGGGTAACCAAATGTTCTTCACGCAGATTTTTAAATTTCTGGTACTCAATGTCATCACGAAGAGGTCGAGTATGTTTGCTACAAGACTGATGTGTAATAATGTCTTTGAGTATTAGAAAATCTCTGTCAGTGCTCGTAGCACCAATGATTTGTTCCACTGATATGGCAGCAGGGATACTTGATTTTACGATGAAGTTAACATAAGCATCAGCCGCTTTAGAAGTGGTACCATGACACATTATTGGTACACATGAGAAGTAGTCGGCAGGGTTTTGATTTTGTTTTGGACAATGCACAATCACATAATCATACTCCTGCAATCGCAACCCCCACCTCTCAATGAAGGAGGCATCTTGGCTTTAGGATTGCTGAAAATGGTGAGTAATGCTTGGTGGCTGGTGACAACCGTGAAGTGCTTTCCATACAGGAACACATGAAAATGTTCACAAGCTCACACCACAGTGAGGCATTCTTTTTCAGGTTGTGAATAAGCATGTTCTATCAGTGACAAACTCCTGCTAGCATAAACCACAATGAGTCTTGGTGCATTGGGATGTCCATTGTGCTGGGCAAGTATGGCACCTAGCCCCACTTGGCTGGTATCAACAACAATCTCCGTTTGTAGTTTCAGATCAAAGAATTCCATTTCAGTGACATTCTCAATTGCATGTTTAATTTTCTTGAAGCTTTGTTCATATTCACGTGATCATCGAAATGGAACATTTTGCTTCATTGAGTCAATGGGGCACTTACAGTGTCAGAGTCACATATGTACACCGAACAATAACTGGCCATGCCAAGGAAGGATCGCAGCATAGTTACATCTTGTGGGGAAGAAGTAGATGACAAAGCCTGTACTTTATTTGGATCTGGAGTCATTTCCCCATCACAAAAGAAATGACCAAAGAACTTGAGCTTTGTTTTATGAAACTCACACATTACTTCATTTAAAGTGAGACCTGCATCCGCAAGTATACGACACACTTGTGTCAGAGCTTTATCATGGTCCTTTCGTGTGGCCCCAAAAACCAGTATATTATCATTGTAATTGAAAGAATTTGTGACAGGCTGTATTATGCAACAAAGGATATTCTGCAAGAGTTTTGCAGCTGATGACACTCCAAAACTTAGTCTTTTATATCTAAATAAACCAGCATGAGTTGAAAAGTTAGTAATGTACCTGCAATTTTCTTCCAGTTCGACTTGGTGATACCCTTTGTTGAAATCAAGGCGGGAAAAGACTTTGGCTCCATTCAGCTGCGTAATCATGTCAGCAATATGCTGACCTGGATGTCGTTCTCTTTCAATCACCTTGCTAGCTTGGCGCATATAAATGCAGATGCGCATGGCTCCTCCACTATCCTTCTTAGGCACTACCACTATGGGTGACACTCATGGCGTCGGACCAGTGGATCGCTCAATTATGTCATGCTTTAATAGCGTCTCAAGATCTTTCGGAACAGCCTCTTGTAAATGAAACGTAATTTGACAATGTCGTTGAGTAACAGGATGGATGTCCTCATTTATGTGAAATTGCACTTTCATTATCTTGAGTCTTCCTAGTCCTTGAAACAAGGATGGATACTGATTCACTATCTCATGATAGGCATTGACGTTTCCAGAAATCAGCCCCATGTCAGAAGCACTGCTGAAACTGAGTAACCATGCACTTGATGATGAGACGCTAGGAGGAGTGCAAACAAGATGGCCGCACCTTAGTGAGGCTCCGTTAACCCTGGAGCAAATAATCATCATATATCCTGAACCTGGGGGCTAAACTCGCCCGAAACTGCAGCGCATAGACCCGGAAGACTGTAAGAGAAGACACGCATCACCTGCGGCGAACCCGGGGCTGTGGTGGCTCCGCTGAGCACGGACTGAGACTGCGATCCGCGAATCGTGCTTCTGTGAACTGAGGCCTGGGCAGGCTGAGACGGTACGATCCTCGCAGAAGCCAGGGGGGCCCGCCTGAACGGGTCCGTCGAATTTTTTCCCAGTAACGCCTTTGGAGCCACTACAGTAGGCACCTGGGGGAGACAGCAGTGGCTGGGGCGAGGATAGCGGATATATCCAGGCCCACACAACACACACCGCCCAGCGACCGTCCTGGAGTGGGAAGCGGACACGCAAGGCCCGGGACTGAGGCCTATCGCAAATGTGTAAAGACCCACGAAAACTGTAAGTCCAGATAGCGACTATACAGGGAAGGAGCGGGAGGGCACGGCGGTGGGAAAGATAATTGGCGCTGCAGCCGAGCGCTCGCCCGCACACTGCCCAGAGGCCATCCGGGAGCAGGGGCTGACGCGCGGAGCCGAGGACTGGGGCCTAACCTAAGGACACTGCTAAAGACATCGTGCAGGGCAGGCGAAATAACCGCGGCGGGTTAAATCCACACCCAGACACAGAGCACTGTCCCTGTTTACTACGTGACATTGCCTGGGGAGGCCCCCCCCCCGAGCCAAGAGATAACGGCAGGCGCGCGGCCTGGTTAATCTCCAAGCGGGGCGCTCAGGAAACCTCGTGCCAAAATTTGTAGGCGGCCGTGCCTGCTCCTCATACCCGCCCGACAATGGTCAACGAGTGATCCTCCCGCCTGCATGCCGCCTGACGACCAATGACCCTGTGGAGCCCATAACGAGAGGATAGAACTGACAAACCTGCTCCGCGCCACCCATCCTGCCGCGGCGCTCCGGCTGGGATGGGGCCCCCCCAGACGTCATACAGAGCCTGCTAAGACACCACCTCTCGATCACCTGGGGATACGGTGTGAGAGCATCAAAGGGGTCGCTGCTGAACATACAGACCCCTGCACAGCACTGCTCCTGCGACCCCCCCCCCCCAAGAAGGAAGGGCTAGGTCCCAATCACCACTGCGTATACGGGGACTGTGACCGTACGCACCGGAGCTGTGCGCCGCCGCGGAAGGGGGACAACTAGGCCTCGCCCTAAAGCATCGTGGGCTCCGCTGGGGAGCAGGCCTGACGAGAGACTAGTGTGCATTAGACCCCAGGAGTGGGGAACAAGGACAGCGTTTATCAACCCCCCAGCACACGAGCTTGCTACATTTGTGGGATTGATTCCCACAACAGGGACATACGCATACCACCGTCGGCGGGCTGAGCGCCAGGAGGGACGAGGCGCAAGCCTCTGCAACACGACGCCCAGAGGGGTAAAGATGACAAGCATGCCACTTAGTTTCTGAGCACCATTAGCTGCCCACTACGGCCCAGGAGAAACTGCACCGCCCCCACTGTGACGAGGCAGCCAGAAGATCAGATTAGAACCGTCGAGGGGGGGGAAACTGCCTCTCGCCCGGCCGACCAAGACAATGGGGAAACCGGACAGCAAACAGCCTAAACTAAACTTTGATACCCGCAGGACGCCAAGGGGACAGCCACCGGAGCTAGAGCACGACGGCATAAGCCAATCAAGCCAGGGCACCGACGAGGTGGACATGAAGACGCTACTTCTCACACTGAAAACCAGTTTTGCCTCAATCGAGGGGAAAATGGACTCCATGTGTGCCAGAATGGACCAGATCACCCAGAAGATCGAAAAACAGGATGGCAGGCTAAAAGAGGCCGAAACTCGTATCTCAACGCTGGAAGACGAACACGCACAAGCGGAGGGGCAGCTCACGGACGTAGACAAATTGCTCAAGGTTATTGCGGCAAAAAATGAGGACATCGAAGCCCGCTCTAGACGGAACAATATCCGCATTGCTGGCGTTCCCGAGACCACCAACACTGGGAGACTTGAGGACTATGTAGAGCGACTACTCACCACCTGCTTTGGTCAGGAGGCCTTCTCCAGAATGCTCATTGTGGAACGGGCGCATCGCACACTGGCACCAAAGCCTCCGCCTGGAGCACCGCCCCAGCCCATAGTCGCGAGACTACTTAACTATCGCGACCGTGATACTGCCCTGCGTAGGGCGAGGGAGCTGAGAGACGTCGTCTTTGAGAACAATGCCATCTCATTATATCCGGATTTTACCCTCAACGTTCAAGAAGCGCGGAAGAAGTTTGCTCCCATCAAAAAGAAGCTCCAGCAGGAAGGAGTGGAGTACGCCATGTTATACCCCGCACGTTTGCGGATCACTCACAACGGCTTGTACCACATCTGCACCACTCCACAACAAGCGGCGGACTTCTTCAAGAAGACAGTGCTGGCTGCCAAAAGAGCGGAGCGTTCCCCATCGGGCAGAGGAGACGGCCCGACGCAGCATGAAGAGGACTGAGAGGCGGACTTACATGACACTGCTTGCAGGTTAGGATGTGGTCGCTGTCAGCGTAGAAACCCGCTCCAATATACAGGTAACATTAGCTGTTGTCACTGTAATACTTCCCGGTCTAATACCAATCCACGTGTAGAAAGCGGGTACCCCGCAGGACATTGACATTGCATTCCAGGGACCCCTTCTGCACATTACGACAGTGCAGGAGGAGTTGCCACGCCCTCTGGGACACACGTCTCCAAGGGAGTATCCCTTATCTCCATTAATGGGGATTGTATTGTTAGGCTGTTGCCTTAGTTGTTTTGTTGTGGGGGATCTGCATTTATGGGTCACTAATAACCCTGTAGTTTACGAATTACCAGTTCTATGTATTGATAATGCCAGCATACTCTTGTCCATATGCCTCCCCATATCACGGACGCTTCACAAACCCACTGAATGGACGAAACACTGTCAAATCACGGATAATGTGGCCCAAATGATACAACTGCTTTTTGATGTAATGGGAGGGATTGAGAGGGTGGGAACTGTACACGGCAAGTTGGGGACGCCGTTGTGGGGGGAATGTTGGGTAACAAGGTAGGCTTTTTCATGTTAGCTCTAACAATCAGATTGCGTGGGTACTGTTCACATGCAGACATCAGTACAGAATCGATACACCCATGTACATACAGGAGATTAGGCAATGACGGGTGAGGGACAGAAAACCAATACCATCGCGAGCGCGAGCCTCCTCACTTGGAACGTTAGAGGGCTGGGAGACCCCAGAAAGAAACTACACATTTTGGCCTACTTAGACAGACACCACGTCAGCATAGCTATGCTGCAGGAAACGCATACCCTTCCCACAAAACAGCCCCAGTTCGCCTCAAGATGGGCCTCGCATAGATATTTTTCCTCGTATTCTGCCTTTTCCAGAGGGGCGGCAAACCTAATTAAAAAAGCGGTGCCTTACATCAAGGAGGGCTCTACACTTGACCCACAGGAGAGGTTTTGCATGACATGGGGAAGGCTAGCATCGGCTTCCGTGACGCTGGTGTGTAGTTATGGACCCAATGTGGATGATGAAGACTATTACATCACCTTATGGGCGCGCATAGTAAGCATAGGCTCGACCCACCTCATATGGGGGGGACTTCAATTTAACGCTGTATCCCTCACACGACCGTTCCCACCCACTGCCACACCACTACTCCAAAGCGCAACGCCAACTCCAGCAAATAGTCGCTGACAATCTGCTGGTGGATGTATGGCGCCACCATCACCCGTCACAGCGCGAGGGCACATTTCACTCGGCAGTACACAACAATTGGTCCAGGTTGGACATGTGGCTCAGTATCGCAAGACATTGCGCTGCGTACACTCTCCTCTCGACATTTAGCACGTACCTATTCGGACCACTCCCCTGTGATTATGTCAATGACCCTCCCGGGAATGTCACCCCAAACTAGACAGTGGCGCCTACAGCCCACGGCGCTCCTAGATATGGTGTTTAAGTCTGAACTGGGGGAAACACTAGAAGAATACTTGAGAATTAATATAGACTCAGTGCCGTCCCTAGCCACTGTGTGGGAGGCAGTGAAGGTCACCGTAAGGGGCCATTGCATAGCCAAGGCAGGGGGAATCCTCAAAGACATTCGCACAACGCTAGCACGCCTGGAACGCCAGATTAAGCAGCTGGAAGCAAACGTACAAGGGACGCGTGAGGGCCCCACACTGGCCAAGATAGGTGAGACCTTAAAAGAGTAGCAGGCTGAAGCGGAAAGGGAATGTCTCTTTCGAGGCAAATATCACACGGCGCGCAGATATGGCGAGGGAGAGCGCCCTGGTAAAGTGCTTGCCGAGACCATCTGGCCACCTAGAACGGCGAATCATGTACTGGTCATCCGAGATAGGGACGGAGTGGCACATCGGGACACGTCGGCCATAATCGGGGTTTTCACCGCGCACTACCGAACACTGTATACGGCGTATGCGGCGCAACAAGATGAGACTCCGCAATACTTGCAACAGATAGAATTGGCCTGGCTCAGCAACCGGCAGAGAGAATTCTTAGCGGCTGACTTGGAAGAAGACGAAATACAAGCAGCCATAATGCAAATAGGGAACGGTAATGCGCCGGGACCAGACGGCCTTGGTATAGAATTTTATAAGACCTACATAGATACACTGGCCCCCCTCCTGAAAGCAGTCTATACGGAAGCTGCCCAAACGGGGATGCTCCCGCCTACCATGCGGGAAGCAATGCTGGTCTCACTACTGAAACCCGGAAAGGCCCCAGAATCTACAGACTCGTATAGACCACTGTCACTGATCAACTGTGACGTCAAGATATTGGCTAAAGTCCTGGCCAATAGGCTAACACTCTTGATGGATAAACTCATTAGACCTGACCAAGCGGGGTTCGTACCTGGCCGATCAACCTCACATAACTTGAGGACCCTCTTCTCCATTCTTCATCATATCGACCAGGAGGAACAGGCGGTGGCGGTCTTCCTAGACGCCACCAAAGCGTTCGACTCCCTGGAATGGGGGTACCTATTCGCAGTCTTGACTCACATGGGACTTCCTCCGGGATTTCTCATGTGGATTAAATTGCTGTACAGTCGGCCCTGCGCCCCATTGCTGCTGAACGGAGAACGCTCCCCAGCCTTTTGCATCACCAGAGGCATGCGGCAGGGATGCCCCCTTTCACCCCTGCTATTCGCGATAGCCATGGAACCGTTGGCAGCCATGCTGCGTCAGCACCATAAGCAATATGCACTAGATTACCCCACGAGGCCCGTCTTAATCTCGCTATACGCGCATGATATCACGCTATATGTGCGAGATCCTGCTGAAGGATTAAATGCCATGATACGCGAAATAATACAATTTGGGGCCTTCTCGGGTATCACCATCAACTGGGGCAAGTTCCAAGTCATGCCGCTCACGAGCTGTACCACTCCGTTTCAAATGGACTATCCGCTGCTGTGGCACGATGGTGAGGTCCATTATCTGGGAATCACTATAACCAAGGATAAGGAAGAACTTCTGCGAGCTAACTACGGGGTGGCCCTCGCTAGGGTAGAAGACCTGATCACTAGGTGGATAGCTCTCCCGCTCTCCCTAGCAGGCTGGATAGCCTTAATGAAGATGGTCATCATGCCCAAATTTTTATATTTGTTTACAAACATCCCCTTCACCCCTGGGCGCCCCTTCTTTACTAGGCTGAAGAGCCAACTCATCCGTCTTGCGTGGGGCGGGAAACAACCTCGGATTAAATGGTGCACCCTCACGTTGCCGTTCGCTCAGGGCGGGTTTGAAGCGCCCGATCCTGAACTCTACTATCTCAGTGCTCAGGCACACTTCGCCGAATACTGGCTCGCGCCTCCGCCCTTTATGACACACTTGGCGGTGGAGCAGGGGCTTATGACACCATTACCTTTTGCGGGGTTCCTGGGTGTAGATGACAAAACAGCCAGGGGAAGGAGATCCACCGTTGCTTGTACAAATAATGCGTGGCGCGCCATTGCCAAAAGGTCCCAAGCTCCCATGCTATATTCCCTGCTACTTCCCCTGCTTGACCAACATAACCTGCCAGTCACACAAGAAGGGATTTGTAAACGCATGCTTCTCAAACTAGGCATAAATACTTGGGGGGACATGTACTACCAGGGGCAGTTCAAGAGTGCGGCCGAATTCTTAGGCGACACATCACCCACCACCATGGACCGATTCCTATATATTCGCTTGCGATAAGCTGTTAAAGCTGCTACTCCCGCATTCCCAGAGGAACCTCCCACACTGCTCCCATTGCACCAAACGTTACAGGCAGGGGCACCATTTAGGCATTTAGGAGAACTAAAGTTAGTGCCTTTTGTGAATACCAAAAGTCGTAAAGTTAGGATTTTTCTCAGTTTAGGAGTAGTAAAGTTAGGAATCCTAACTTTAGTACTCCTAAATGCCTTCTGTGAATACCGAAAGTCGTAAAGTTAGGATTTTTCTCAGTTTAGGAGTAGTAAAGTTAGGAATCCTAACTTTAGTATTCCTAAATGCCTTCTGTGAATACAGAAAGTCGTAAAGTTAGGATTTTTCTCAGTTTAGGGGTAGTAAAGTCAGGAATCATAACTTTAGTACTCCTAAATGCCTTCTGTGAATACCGAAAGTCGTAAAGTTAGGATTTTGTCTGAGATTACTTTTGTGAATCGGGCCCAGGAGTCGTAAGTGATTTATGTGAATACCAAAAATCGTAAGTGCCTTCTGTGTATACCAGAAGTAGTAAGTTTAGGATTTTGTCTCAGATTAGTTCTGTGAATCGGCCCCTCTGTGTTTATCTGCTTCTTCTCAGACGGTCCTCTTGCACCTGGCTGTCGCCGCTCGTTCCACTTTTCGTAACTGGTTATCACTGAAGGAAGGTTTCCGCTTTTAGCACTTCCTTGCACTTAGCAATCACTGCCTATGGTGCTTCTCTATCCCTGGTTGTCGCTGCCTTTAGCGTTGTCGTACAGTATGAATGATGGCTCTGTGTTAGGCTGTGGCGCAGTATTTCTTGTCTCGACTTTACCAGCAAATTTCTAGCCGACGACAAACAAGCTTTCTGTAAGGCTTTCACCTTCTTTACAAGCATTCCACTGGCTGGAGTGGCGCTTTGATTCCACATACGCCAACCGTCGATTTTCCACTACGACTTAGCCACACGTTGCATGCACGAGCAGTTTGCTGGACCACTGCAAACTGTCCGGGAGAGCACTCTTGGTTTTTCGGGTTGTGGGGTTTAAGTAATCCCCTACTTCCTCACCAGTTGTAGCGTCCTCCCCAGTACGGGTACATGTAAATGATCACGTCGGTATTAGCGACTTTATTCTTCAGAGTGTAACCGTTAACCGCCTGTACTACGTCATGAATTTCTTAACCACACCCAATCACTTGCGTCACTATCCTACTGAGTCTGTCAGGGACGGTTGTATGATGGCACAACGCATGCCTGATCAACGCATGCCTGAACCACACAGTCTTAACCACTATTATGTCTTTACCACGCATGCCTTTACCATGCAATTTCATGTTAAAGACATGATTGGTAAAGGGACATGTGTGCTAAAGATCATTGCCCTGCCCCCAGCCCTGCAAACTGTCCCTTTTCACTGCCCCGCCCTGAGCCTTAAAAATTCACCCTACGCCCTAAAAACTTCCCCGACCCTAACCTCCCCCACCCTGAGCCCTAAAAACTGTCCCTTACATCCATAAAGTACCCCAACCCAGCCCCCCACCCTGTGGACTGAAACTGCCCCCAGCCTTTAAAACTGTCCCTTTTCCCCACCCCGCCCTGAGCCTTATAAACTGTCCCATGCCCTAAAAACAACCCCACCCCCTCCACCCTGAACCCTAAAAACTGACCCCCTACCCCTGTAAACTACCCCTACCCAACCCCCCGCCCTGAGTCCTAAAACTGGCCCCAGCCCTGTAAACTGTCCCTTACCCCCGCACCGCCCTGAGCCCTACAATCTGACTGCACGCCCTAAAAACTACCCCGACCCTAGCCCCCCGCCCTGAGCCCTAAAATCTGTCCCCTACACCTGTAAAGTTCCCTGACCTAGCTCCCCCTGCCCTGAGCCCTAAACCTGCTCCCTGCCCTATAAACAACCGCGGAAAACTACCCCTCCCCAATCCCAGCCCCACTTACCTCACCACGTCCTCTCCCGATCCTTCCTCTTCCTGTTTGTTTTCGTGTACCCACCCATCCGCTCTGCATCTGGACAATGCTTTGCCTTCACTACGCATATGTGTTGTTAAGGCATATGCTTGGTAAAGCAAGAGTGGTTCGGCTTGCGGGGAAACAGCACGTGTGGCTGAGCCCGTGTTGTTAAGGCTGTTTCCCATCAGGGACCAGAGGGATCCCACGTTATCTCTAGAATACACAACACTAAATCAACTATCCCTGCCTTGACCAAGAGCAAGGGTACTGTGTACAATCTTTCGGCCTCAACATGTCCAAGGGACTAAAATAAGATAGAGAAGTGGGTGCCAAGCTGGCATCTGCCCGTATACACTGTTCTCAGTTTGGAAAAGAGTTCAAGGCAGGTAGCCCACACAATGCTGCAGGTCCTCTAGCATCCACTCCTGTGTCCTGTGAGAAATTGAGACAAGGGCAAAGGAGTGTTTGGCAGGACCCTGTTCCGCCATTACCCACAGTATGCATCAAGCCACGGAAGAGTGGGTCCCCTCTCCCTAAGGTAAGGGGTTTGAAGGTTCACTCCCTCCTTGCATTTCAAAAGTGTCAGTAGGGGCGAGGTGGCACACATTGTGGCAGCACGGAGTTCACCAATACAATTCAAGAGTGCCCCCATGCTCCTGAGCAAATTAGGAGGTAATTATTTAACTCCCCTCTCTGTCCTTGGGATGGACGGCGTGGTTATGATAAACTACCCAGGTACTGGCCAGCCCTGGATGGTCGGATTAAAGGCCTTATCTCTTTCTGACCTGTATAACAGGCTATGAGAGACAGTCATAAGTAGTCAAGATTACTTGCCCATTTATGAATAATGTGCTTTGGGTCTCCTACAGAGCTGTCTTTTTAACTGCATTTTTCTTAGTTTTCTTATGTTTTCCTTCAAATACTTGCAAACTCCTGAATGTCCAGTGTGCATGTACAAAACGATTTGCATACACAGAGTGGTCTTATTGTCTGAGCATGCCTGGTCATGCATTCTTGGACTTTTGGAAAAAATATAGTTTGACAATCCCATTTTGATTATATCTTCAAAAGAGCTGAACACATTTTTCCACGAACCAAGAAAGGCACTAAATGACCGAAAGAATACAGTGACATAAAATGTTGGTGACAATCCATTCAACAGTTTTGGGGTTACTCACGTACATAATTTTCGTATGGGAAACACATTTTAAAGGAGAGTGCACTGTGATTTTGTGATCACCCATATGCCGTTTTAATGTCTGACTAATGTACACCTAATAGGAGGACATGCTGTAAAAAATCCCTTTATATATTTTTTCCTCCAATATTAGTGCAAATTGGTCAAGGGGGTCCAAGTTATTAAGGACACAAAAATCAGATTTCATAAATAGTTTAATACAAATGACTTATTTTATCAACCTCCGACCAATGAAAAGCTGGATTAACAGCATCAAGATTTATACTTGTGACCTGCCTGTCAAACACACATTTTTGAATAGCAAGGGCTTAATTCATTAAGCTATTATTTCTCAGATAATTAAATGTCATCAAGTTGTTTTTCAGTCAATTGAGTGCATAGCTAGGCACCCACTTGTCAAAAACATTTTGCCACAGACAAGTAAAAAATACACCAAAGGGGTACAAAATAGATATATGCAGGGGAACACAGTGGCAGTAAAATTTGATATCCTAATGTACTTGTAATAGGGCGGACGGAATATCTGTCACATTTGTGATGGCGCACCCATCCCACAAACTCTAAATTAGGCCCTTAATTCTTAATAATGGAGCGGGAGCACTACCCATGACACTCAGACCAAACACACTTTTGGCACATTTAATTCTCAACATGTCACAGCTGGTCAACTATTTGATGGACGCCTAATCATAGCTAACATTGATTTTTGTTGTTACTGAAAGCAGAATTTAATGCCACCCTTTATATACGCACTTGTACATGCTAATCACTTTTTGCTTTCATTTTCCTCAGGACAAGTAAACAAAAATCATTTATGCTAATAAAAACTACAAATTGTCAGCACATCACTGTTCAAAACAATTTTAAAAATACACATTTTGGAAATACATTTGAGAAACACCAATTTTTATTGTTGGGCACTGAAGAGTCATTAAATAGGTACCTAGATAGCAGTGCCTTGGGGGCTGTGTTTAGAAATAACATGAGCTTAAAAGCAGCTGCTGCAGATTTCAATGTATGTCCAGCAGTTCTCAGTCAACAATACAAATGTCTAGATAACGCTGGTGGTTAATGTACATGCTGGAGAGAGATTCAAGATTTGTCTAGCTGCAGTTTTAACTTATCATAAAGTAGGACAATCCAAGTATAAGACAGAGACCTATGAACTGTCATCAAAGGGCTGAATGCACATCGCATGGTATAGGTTGGAACATTATGTTTCCCCCCAGTTTTCTTTATCCTAATGCTGCTAAAATGGGTTTGTTTGGGTAGAAATACATTCCTCTTAGTAAAGCCCACCTCGACCAAAGAGGTACTTTTTAAATCCTGAGTTTGTGCTTACCCAGACCAAGCACTCTTAAAATATACTGCCTACTAGTATCAGTGACGTGATTTCTACACCTTGTAACCCTCATTGTCCTATGCAACATTCCCTATTAACTGCTTTAGAATGTAAAGTGCTCTGACACCCTACACTGGTATGAGTAACGCTATAAAACAGATAAAATACATGTAAGAGTGTGGTTATGGAGAGATGAGGGGCACTGTTGGAGACTGGTAATGAGAGAATTCGTGGAGAAGGAGGCCATTGGTGGAGGGGGGTGCAAAAAAAAGACTGTCCTGCTACGCGCCAGCAGCACTAAAGCTGGCCCTGCCAAATTGCAGGTAGACCATGCGAGTTTGGTCTATCTCTAAAAAGGCTTATTAAAAGCTGAGGAGACAGGTGATAGCTGTAACAGAGATGCTTTTGGCGTTAGCCCCACACCTCCCAAAAGACATTCCGCACTCTGTTTTGGCCTACTGGAAGTTCAGGCGGCAGCAGAGACACGGGGTCATTATCCGTGTCAACAAAGTGATTGGAGATCTGTCAAGACGACTTCCTGCTAGCACACAGGGCCTGGAGACCAATTGTCAGTGTTGTGTTGTTATCTTTATTTGCCTGTGACAACACTCCCCCGTGTAAAAAGAGCACCCTGACACAAACACCTATATGTACTCTCACCGTTGTAACTGCGAGTCTTGGCAACACAGTGTCAGGATTCACTCGATGTTGTATTTAAATAATGTCTGTAAATGGTGACCGACCGGGCGAAAAATACACCCCTGGAGGTCGGCTCTCTCTGCTAGGATGTCTAAATAATACTGTAGCTATTGCCCACCAGAATAAAGTGAAGAATCGATTTCGTTTTCCCAGAGCCTGCTGGCCGGGTTGACTTTCCGCTCTTTAAACAAGCATTTGCAATGCAATAGGTCTCGCATTTGCGAGAGTTAAAGCTATTGGCGTTGTAAATGGCAATGTCTTTTACCCATGTGTTTTTGTTTTGAGTGTTGTGGCTGTATGTGGTGTACTGTAATTGTAACTGTATTTATATATAGCGCTAAAAAGCCAAAGATGAGCCTGCAGTACACTTAGAAAAGTAACTTAAGACAAAGCATTAACAATTAAGTTCAACTTTAAAAGTTTAAAAACTATCACTTTTTTTTTTTTTTAAAGTGCCAAAAGTGCCTTCGATGCAGTGATGTATTCTGATGTACTAAGATAGACCACTTCTGCAGGAATACACTTTTTGAATTTTCAAGAGCCTTTACCAAAATTTTATATGTATGCCGCACGATTTACATGCTCAACATTTTCATGGATCGGCTCGTGCACAGGCCACGTCAGACCTTTGGCTCAGCTTAGATTCGGTTTTCCCTCTTAATTTTTGGCTCCCCTATGCTCGAGTTCCCTAAAGGATTGACTAAAAGTATGCGACATCTTCTGTGCTAGTGCTCGAGAGCTCCTTCCTTCCTTCCTCCCTTGAAAGCAAATGTTGCCCACTCACAGGAATTTCTACATGGCTGTCGGTCACAGTACCAGGCACCTTACAGTGTCGCGTCCTCTCTTAAATTTTCCTATTACAAGATGACAAAGTGTTATTTTTGTTATTTTTACCACAAATGATTCTTGAACTCTCCTAAAAATAAAAATAGTTTAATGGAGTCTAACACCTGAGCATACAGAAAATCTGGCAGCCATGGCTCTATAATTATTCAATTTTACGCAAATAACAAACAACTTTATCAAAAACTGCAGACAAGGTGGATAAATAATATATGCAATTTAAAGTGCAAACTATTGAACAAGAACATCAACGCCCCTTAGTGCTCATCATCACCACAGACAAACGCTACAGTAGTACACAGCACTACAAAGCAGAAACCAGTAGGGCCGGTCATAGTGAACCGACCCGTACATCATCAGATCTAACGCCCGTCGCGGGCCCCTGTGACCAAGAGAGACCACCTCGCCACCGGGACTCAGTCAGTCAGTCAAAGAATCCTTTATTTGGTCTTTCACAACCATAAAGCACACAATAAAAAAAAATATATATATAAACAAATATCTAAAATCTATCAATTACAAAAGTTTAAAAAACACGATATTAGTGCAAATTTACAGTCCCATTTGTACCCTTATTCCCTTATTTAGTGTCCGCTTTTCGAAGGAGGGTACCAATCGATGTAAGTAACTTTACCCCTCTGCAGATTAAAATGTTTGATGAACCCCCCCATCCAGCAGGTTACGGCCTGCCTACAAGTACGCATGTTAAGTTCATTAAAAATCGGTTTTATTAACGCCTTTCTTGCGTCATTAACAATGGGGCAGACACACATCAGGTGGCATATGGATTCTTTATGGTAACCACATAGGCGACAATTTTCGTCTTGATGTTTGCCTTTCCAGGCTGGTAACAAGTCATTGGAGTCATGTTCTCCTAATCGGTATGGCATGAACCTTTTTTTTATCGCAAGTCGGAAATGTGCTGCTAAATAAGCTTGCGGTTTAAGTTGTGAATAAGAATTTATTACCGACCAGGCGTGACGACGTTTTACTAAAGATTTTTGTCTTCCAAGATGGACAATTTCTTCGCAGTAGCGTTACACACTCTGTTAAATACTACCCTTCCCATCTTGCTGTCCCATGCCTCTTAAATTTCTAATTCCACCAGAGCTGATCTCAAGTATTCGCCCCATGTGTTGGATGTTTTCTGATCGAACTGGGCCTTAATTTCTGTCCAGCATAAATTGTTCAGGGATCCAGGTTCTGAAGAGCGGAATTTCCAACATAATTTAACAAAAATGATTTTTCTCTGATATTTTTGGTTCTGGAGGCCGAATTCCATGCCGATCTGAGCTGGTGATGCGGCTTGTGGGAGGTTAAAGACTGCTTTGTACACCTTGGTCTGAAGCTCATTTAAAATGTCAATTTCCCAACCATGCCATATTTCTAGGCCGTAAGCCAGTGTAGGTAATAGTTGTGCTGCCATTACTTTCAGGAGATGACTATAAGAGGGGCAGCTCAACTTCTTTTGCAACTGTTTGTATGCAAAGGTTAGTGATTGGGCTTTTGCTCTTATTGTCCTTTTCTGGTCTGTGAAGGACATACGTCGGCCCAGCGTGATTCCCAAATATTTATATGTGTTGGTTTCCTCTATTTGTTCGCCCTTTGCGTACCATTTATGTTTGCCGGACCTGGGGCCCGCTAGACGCACCACCTTTGTTTTCTTCTTTTTTTTCCTCATTCGCCTCCAACCCCAGACAACTAGAAGAATAGGATGACGCTACTGTTACTCAATTTTTGAGACGTAGGCTCTCGAGATGACCCCCTCCTACCAGTAGCAGACAAACCCACCTCATGTTGCTGACCTCTCGTTGTCAAGGAGAGGGTGGTTGCGCTCTCTTCTGATTACTCGTAACCGATGACTGTTGCCGAAGGCTCACTCAAGATCGAAACTGGAAACCAAGAAGCGGCGAAGCCTAGCACAGTCTGAGAGCTTCCCAAGAGGCATAATCATAGGATCAAAGAATATTTAACTAAAGAGGAAACTGATTAATAATTAACCAGGAGACCAGTTTATCAAACAATCCCAAATGACTTTCTTTCTGCTGCTCTTCAGTCTGGCCAAATCAGTCTTAGAGGTTTTATACAAAGAGGACAACCAGTCTGAGTGTATGGGGTGAATGGCCTCAACCCATCTCTTACATATTTCTCGCCTAGCTAACAAAATAGCGTAGAATAAGAAGCCTCTAATCGAGCCTGTGACTTCACTTAGTATATCAAAAATAATGAGGCTAAGAGAAATATGAACCGGGTTGCCTAAAATGTCAGTTAGAGTATTCCCTACTCTCTCCCAAAATTGGCTGGGCAATCTCAGAACATATGTATATCAGAGGCATTCACCATGTCACATTTTTTGCAACTGACAGGGGATCCCTTAGCCATTTTTGAGAGTCTAGCCGGGGATAGGTAAGCCCTATGTGTAGTAAAATAGTGATTTCTCCTAAACCATGCTGGCTTTACGACTGTGAATAAGGTGTTGAAAGATGTTTGCCACAGATCTACCCAGTGTATATCTGGTATGGAAGCTCCCCATAATTCTTTGGCTAGGCCAAAATCCCCCTCAATAACCTCCTCAATGGACTAATAAAAGAAAGATACTTCTTTCTTCCCTACCGGCCTCTGTACCAGTTGCTCTTCCAGCATGTTCCCTCTGCCTATAGGTTTTTTAAGACTCTGGGACCAGCTTTTCAGTTGTAGGTATTTGAATCTAGACATACCTTCCTCTAACTTATCGTCTAGTGACGCCCAAGGCAGAAGTGAACCCTCAACGGCCAAGTCTCCCCACACCAAGAACCCAGCTGTTTTAAGAGGGGCAGCCAGTTTGTCCTTCAAACAGTCCGGGACCCCCGGGGAATCCCACAGTGGTGCTAGCCTTGAGAAATAGCCTAAGCCCGTGCACTGTTTAATTCTGGCCCATGTACGAGCCATACTCAATAAGACTTTCAGCCTGATTCTCTTGAAGAATTTCTGGTCTCCATATTTAAAAAGAAAGCCCTCATGAGATAGTCCCACTTGATCTAGCATAGCCAAAAACATTATCCCCCTCTCCGATGAATCCGGGGATTTCAGCAACATTCTTGAGTGTGTTAGCTGGAAAGCCCAGGTGTAGTACTGTAGGTCTGGTAGTGTGAGGCCCCCTTTTTCCCTCTTACGCCTTAGCTTTTTCCAGGAAATCCTCGTGGCTTTATGGGCCCACACAAAATAATTAATGGATTGCTGTAGCTTATCAATTGCCTGCTTCTCAAAATATAGGGGAATGGTGTTAAAAAGAAAAGTAACTTTTGGCAGAATTACCATCTTTATTAAATTGATTCTACCCAAGATGGACAAAGGGAGATGAGCCCATGATTTCATAAGTTTCTGACACTCTTTTGAGATATACGTGAGATTTGTCCCCGAGATCTTATCTATATTCTGGACAATCTTCACCCCCAAATATCTCATCTCACTCTTAGTTTGATGTCGACACCCCGGTAAATTCCATGACATGATCTCAGTTTTTCCTGCATTAACTTCATAGCCTGAGACTAGACCAAAATCCTGTGCTAAGCGGATGACGTGAGGAAAAGACAACTCCAAATCTGATGTGAGGATTAAAACGTCATCTGCATATAGGGCTACCTTCCTCTCCCATACTCCGCATTTAAATGGTGTAATACCCGTCTCCTCCCTGAGACGTTGAGCAAAAGGCTCTATGTACATATCAAATAGGAGGGGGGAGAGGGGGCATCCCTGTCTAGTTCCTCTTTTAATCTTGAGGGATTTGGTCAAACTTCCATTAACCAAAAGCCTCGCCGAAGGGTCACTGCAAATAAGATTAATAACTCGACGGAATTTTGGCCCAACATTAAACTTCTCCAGCACGGCCGCTAGATAGTTCCAGTTGACCCTATCAAATGCCTTGGTGGCATCCAGTGTCATTGCTGCCAAAGGGAGTGAGAAAGTGGAGGCAAAATCGATGGCACCTATAAAATCATGGGTTAGATCAAAAAGATTCCTACCTCTCAGAAAACTCTTTTGATCTGCATGCAGCAAACCACCTGCCACCAAACCCAGCCTGTCAGCCAAGATTCTAGTAAAAATCTTATAGTCGGTGTTTACAAGCGAAATAGGTCTATATGAACCACAATTAACTGGAGGCTTCCCTGGTTTTAAGATCAATGTTATGGTAGCTTCTCCCCACGAGGTAGGAGGTCTAACACCTTCAACCAATACTTTGTTAAAAAGAGTTGTCATAGTCGGGATTATTGCCTCTCCCAGGAATCTATATAATTCTACAGGAAGGCCATCGGGCCCCGCGGCCTTACCCGCCTTACAAGCAGAGATAGCCTTCCTGACCTCCTGTTGAGATATCTCAAGCTCCAAATTTTCACTTTGGGAGGAATTTAAGGAGGTAAGATTAATTCGACTTAGCCATTCCTGTACACGGTTGCTATCTACCTCGTTATCTTGACACTTACAAGTAATGAATGTCAGTGGTACAGAACACATGCGCCAGCACCTCCCTCCTATTATTCCAAGTAATACAGAAATAAACCAAAAAGTTTAACAGTGTGCTCAATGTATAACACCGTGCCACCCAACCGGTGTTGTCTTATAATAGGAAGAAGAACTCCCTATACAAATATTGTTAATTTAAATTACAGAGCACAACCAATTAGTATAGCAAAAAAACTGACTTTGGTGTCAGTTTATTTAATCATGAAAAACAGTCATTCACATCAAGGTTCAATACAAATTTTTTGAAAGTGAAATTGGAGTAGTTGACACGTAGTAGATGTTTTGTGAAATGTTGACAGCCGACACGTGTTTCATCGCAAGACGACTTCTTCAAGGCTCATCGGTATCTATGTTTTCCTTATACTTGTATATCGAATTTTCTCAATATATTATGAAGAATCGCGAAGTAAACCGAAATGACCGTGCTTGATCGGGCGTAGTGGTCTTGAATGATTGACAGGTCAATGCTGAGAAAGATGTGAATATTCGTATCGCAGTTTCACTGGGCAAGTACTTTCCCACGGTCCAGCAGCAGGATCCCTGCTGGAAAGCTCCTGATCTCCAGAAGTGTATCTCCACTCCGTCCCGTTCGCGATTCTTCATAATATATTGAGAAAATTCGATATACAAGTATAAGGAAAACATAGATACTGATGAGCCTTGAAGAAGTCGTCTTGCGACGAAACACGTTTCGGCTGTCAACATTTCACAAAACATCTACTACGTCTCAACTACTCCAATTTCACTTTCAAAAAATTTGTATTGAACCTTGATGTGAATGACTGTTTTTCATGATTAAATAAACTGACACCAAAGTCAGTTTTTTTGCTATACTAATTGGTTGTGCTCTGTAATTTAAATTAACACTACCTCGTTATCTTCATCATATAGGTCTTGAAAGAAGGTAAAAAAGGCTTCTCCGATCTCTTCATCATTAACTACCAGTAATTTAGTGTACTCATTATCAATTTGTTTTATAAGATTTCGTACCCTATCAGTCTTAGCCTTCCATGCCAAAAGCTTGCTAGCCCCCTCACCGTATTCAAAATGGGCAAGCTTACTAGCTTCCCATCGTTTAGAAATCCGCATCTGAATAATATTTTCTAAGTGATCCTTCAAAGTTTTCAATTTCGCGAAATGTGCTGGCATATTGTTGGGTCGGTCTCATTATTCATCTTCCTTTCGACCTCCTTCAATTCACACTCAGTATGTGCAACTTCCTCCCTGTACTGCCTATTCTTAAATGAGGTCCTACTTGTTACTAACCCTCTCAAATAGGACTTCAAGGCATCCCACACTACTGAGATCTCTGCCGAACCTACATTTACCTTTAGAAAAAACTCTGTCTCCTGAGATAAATAACAGGCTTTTGATTCATCTAAAAGAAGTGTACGATCAAATGTCCACACCCTCGATTGTTCTTTCTCTAACAGATTTAAATCCATCCATACCGCTGCATGGTCTGATAGGTGAGGAGTCAGATAACCTATATCTTTGACTTTGCCCCTCAAATCATTGTTAATCAAGATGTAATCAATCCTAGATTTGTGTCTGTATTTACGATTGTAAAATGAGACACCTAATTGGACACCTGATCTTTCTCTCCAGATATCAGATAGGGCATTCTGCCTCATCATCATCTGAAGATCAATCAATCAATCAATCATTTGTAGAGCACACTACTCACCCGTGTGGGTCTCAAGGCGCTAAGGGGGTCCTGGATTTAGACAGAACATTTGCCCTACTACTTGGGGATTTGTCCATTTGAGGGTTCAAGACTATGTTGAAATCTCCAGCTAGAATAGTCGAATCTGGAAATCCCAACAAATTCGCGAAGATAGTTTTCAGAGTGGAGGGGTCATCCTGGTTAGGGCCATAATAGCCTACTACTGTTAAAAAAGAACCCTCAACCGCTAGCTTGACAATGGCCCACCTGCCACTTGAGTCTGTCATAGTATTTAAAAGACGAGCATTTGCCTGTTTTTTAACCAGAATGGTCACCCCCCTTATGTTAGCGCTTTGACTGAAGCTAACACAGTGCTCCACCCATCTGAGCTTTCCACAAATCCCACTTATTTCTTCTCTCAGGAGGTGTGTTTCCTGTAAGATAATTATCTGAGCAGGGGAGTCTTTAAGATATTGAAGAATTTTTTCCCTCCTACTTTTTACTCGGAGGCCATTAACATTCCAGGATAAACACTGCAATGTTCTCATGGAGGATTAAAAGACAAAACCCTGAGTGTGCCCGGTCCCCCGGGTGTCGACCTCAAACCAAGAACAATAGCCAGTAAAAAATAACTAAACCAAGAGGCGAATGAGAATTTTTTTTCTTTTTTACCCCAATGCTCCCCCACCCGTGCTTCCCCTTCCCCACCCTTGAGCCCCTCCCTGGAGAACCCTACCCCCATTTACCTGGACTAAGGGTCCAGTTTCTGCCTGCCGGGGCGCCCTGCCCCATCCCTAACTATTGCTGTTAACTAAAAGTGAGCAAATAGCTAAAACTCCCCCCAATTCTAGTATTGTGACCCCCGTATTTAAGTTGACCCAATTCCTAACCCTAGTTACCTCAGGCATTTCTTTACAATAGGTAAGGATTTGTATGTCTTCTATCATAATCAACTGTTCACTAACGAACATCCAGCCCTGTAGTAATTTTGTGATGTGACATTCTAATAGGAAACTATTTAGGGACTTTGACCAATTTATCCAAGAGCTCCTCCGCTTCCTGCACTGTTTTCAAATTATACATTTTGTTATTATGCATAATTTTTAAGTGTGCAGGGAATTTTAATTGGACAACCCCCCCCAATTTCTTAAAATCATCCATTTTCCTTCCCAGCTCCCATTGTCGAGGGCGTGGACATTTGATCGTACACTTCTTTTAGATGAATCAAAAGCCTGTTATTTATCTCAGGAGACAGAGTTTTTTCTAAAGGTAAATGTAGGTTCGGCAGAGATCTCAGTAGTGTGGGATGCCTTGAAGTCCTATTTGAGAGGGTTAGTAACAAGTAGGACCTCATTTAAGAATAGGCAGTACAGGGAGGAAGTTGCACATACTGAGTGTGAATTGAAGGAGGTCGAAAGGAAGATGAATAATGAGACCGACCCAACAATATGCCAGACACATTTCGCGAAATTGAAAACTTTGAAGGATCACTTAGAAAATATTATTCAGATGCGGATTTCTAAACGATGGGAAGCTAGTACATTACTGGGGAACAGCCCCGCCACCCACCGACCACGTACGCAACCTAGGGGTCATCCTCGACCCCACCCTCTCCATGACTAAGCAGGTCAACGCCGTTTCCTCATCCTGCTTCAACATCCTCCGAATGCTCCGCAGGATCTTCAAGTGGATCCCCACCGAAACAAGAAAAACAGTCACCCAGGCCCTCGTCACCAGCAGGCTGGACTACGGAAACGCCCTCTACGCAGGAACGATGGCTAAGCTCCTGAGACGGCTGCAACGCATCCAGAACGCCTCTGCACGTCTTATCCTCGACATCCCCCGACGCAGCCACATCACACCCCACCTGAGAGACCTGCACTGGCTCCCTGTCAACAAGAGGATAACCTTCAAGCTCCTCACCCACGCACACAAAGCACTCCACAACTCCGGACCAGCCTACCTCAACAGACGACTCAGCTTCTACACCCCCACCCGCCAGCTCCGCTCGACCAGCCTCGCCCTCGCCACAGTCCCCCGCATCCGGAAAACGACCGCCGGCGGCAGATCCTTCTCCCACCTCGCCGCCAAGACCTGGAACACCCTCCCCACCAACCTCCGACAGACCCAAGACCTACTGGCCTTCAGAAGACTCCTCAAGACCTGGCTCTTCGATCAGTAGCAGCACCACCCCCCCTTCCCCCAGCGCCTTGAGACCCTCGCGGGTATGTAGTGCGCTTTATAAGTGACATGATTGATTGATTGATTGATAGTAAGCTTGCCCATTTTGAATACGGTGAGGGGGCTAGCAAGCTTTTGGCATGGAAGGCTAAGACTGATAGGGTACGAAATCTTATAAAACAAATTGATAATGAGTACACTAAAATAATGGTGACTGCCATTAACCCGTTCCCGCATGCCACAGCATTTTTGTCAAGTGCACTCTATCTGCCACAGCTTTTTCTCTGTGCTCCTTAGGGAAGGTAAGGGAAACAAGAAGCAGCCGCCATTGCAGAAGCCTGCCTCCCACCCCATGAGTGCTGTGTGGGGCTGGATAGAAAATGGCTGACATTACTATGCACTCGGTGCCTGCTTCAGCAAGACTTTAAGTAAATAGTGCTTGCTAAGAGCTAATGAAAGCTAGGGAGTCCTGGGAGGCAACAACAGGAGACAGGGGACAGGGAGGTAGTAAGGAGGGACAACTAAGGCTATTGAGGAATCAAAAGCCATCATTGACAAAAGGCAGGAAGCGCAGCCAATTGTAAAGAAGGGTGGGAAATAGGCGGGGCTTAAAGTCCATACCTGAATACAGCATGTCTCGAAGAGAAAGCGCAAGCGTTGCATAGGTGGGACGTAAAAGCGGAAGATCTCAGGCTTGTCCGCATTGCCGTAGTTTCTTGCTCCTGCCTCATTCTGCTGTGGGCGCATCTTTATATGGAATGACCAGAGCATGGGTATAATGCAGACCCCCCACCTTTCAGCCCCCCCTTCACCTTCCCCGGAGCCAACATAAAGTCTATGAATATCTGTCAGTTACGAAGTCTTAGGGGCCCTCACCACACTCTGGCGTGGGATCCTACACATGGACGTCAATTCACCAACATGCCAGGGGTAGCGGATGTGACTTCACATGCCCTTTGACCTTCACTTTCACTCACACATACACATTCTTAAACATTCACACGCTTACACATACACACGTATTCACACATACACACACACACACATACACACAAACATACATACACTCTGGCTTAACATACACATACAGAAACTTTCTCTTACATAAACACACTCAAAACTGGAAGTACGCTCACAATATACATACATTTAAAAGCATTGTTTTTACTTACCTCAGCTGCTAGGGAAAGTCATATTCCAGCTATTTGTACTCCATTTTTGATTAAAC
This sequence comes from Calotriton arnoldi, assembly GCA_963921515.1. Taxonomy (NCBI): domain Eukaryota; kingdom Metazoa; phylum Chordata; class Amphibia; order Caudata; family Salamandridae; genus Calotriton; species Calotriton arnoldi. The sequence continues at coordinate 124,960 of CAWUFW010004212.1, forward strand.
TAATAGCGAATAATGTAATATTATTTACGATTAGTATAATACAAAATGGACAAAAAATAAGGCGAGTGAATCCCCCACCGACATCCATAAGGACGAGCTGCTTCTGTTCCTAGTACTGATTTTGCCACTACTGCGCTAGGGGTAGCAAAGGCAGTGCCAGGGGTCACAAGGGGCATGCCAGAGGTCGAACAGCGACCCCCCAGGTGACCCCTAAATGTCGCCCATGGGCCTACATCGTGAGTTACCTCAGTGATCGAAGTGCACACAAAAAAAGTATGGAAACTCTAATCCTGAGTGCATTGTGGGTGCGGTCAGTGAGTATAGGGGCGGTTCAAAGGCATGGTTTAAATGAACAAAATATTCTGTAACCATTTTGTTGGTATTTCACCTTCAGGTAACTCCAAATAAAATAGAAACATATTCTAAATGGAAAATCAATGCAAGTTCAAATAATCAATGGGAAATGTTCTATTTTATGTTATGAAACCTCTGATGGTTAATGAGATCGCTGCAAATGGCGAAAGAGCCACATAATTGAATCCTAGTTGGTGCAGTAGAGAATAGTGGCATGTGTATTTTTTGTGCCACGCCATCCCGCCCTGTGACAGAAGTCATTATTTTAAAATTGCACAGTAGACAGTATAAGATAGGCTGCCACGAAATGTGCAAACAGATTTAGGTGTAAGATCAAAAAATGTTTTCAAAATATAATTTTTTTTATGGCTGGCTTGGCAAGCCAAGATGGTGGACGTAAGCTAAGCGTGCTCCGTCCAGCCTCATCATTTATCCTTCTTTATCCTGTCCTCCGGTCCTAATCTCTCCGCGCTGATCGTGTCCCGAGTGGGGCGCATGTGGGGGCTGCGATCGGTGCCTCCAGTTGCCCCGTATCCTGGCGAGAAGAGCCGTGGTGGCTGAGGCCTGAGCTGCGGCCGGGTGACGCAGGGCAGAGCCACGGCCTGGAGTGGAGGCTGGTACCCGGCGTGCGGTGAGCCTGTGGTCCCGGAGGAACTTCTGCGCTTGTGGCCGTGCCCCTGTGGCGGCGGCTTGCGAGGAGCGGAGGTAGGCAGCGGCGGCTCGAGGGACTCGTCAGCGGAGCCGTCCGTGTGCTCGTCCCCCTCCCCCCGCGCTCCTGCTGGATCTGAGGCAGGGAGGTCGGCAGCCGGATCGGGCCGCGGGGAGCCGGTAGTCTGGGCTCTCGGCGGTCGTGTTGGACTGCCGAGGGAGCTGAGCAGAGAGGGCGCTGAGATTTGTGCCTGGCGGCCGCTGTGCTGCCCTATGCTGGGATTGCGCCCCCCTGGGCAGCGGAGCTGCTGGCGAGCCCTCCTCTGCCCTGAGCTTTGTTGACGGTGCCGCGCCCTCGCCCCAGCGGCCATTTCGGGTCGCGCGAGTTGGCAGCGGCAGAGACAGATTGCGGGCGAGTTGGTAGGGATCCTCGGCTGACTCTCTTGGAGGTAGGAGGTCGGCATCTGCGTGGGCCCTGAGGCAAGTGGGGGTGGCCCCCCCAGGATCTCCATTATTGAACCCTGGGAGCTGCGGCTACTACTTTGGGTGTGATGCCTCATTGCAGTGAGTGAGGGCCTTGACGTTGGTCCGCTGTAACCTGGCTGCCCCCGGAGGGGGGCTCCCTGCCGGTTCTGCATCGGGGCTTATTGGTGGTCCTGTGTTTGGCGGCCGGTTCGGGTCGCGCGGGACCATGGTCTACAGCCCCGGGGACCTTCTTCGCCCTGTCTCTTCCTGCACCTGGGGGGGGCTTTAGACTGGCCAGTGATGGTCACAGGAGTGTGACGCCTTTCTGCTCCCGCGGATGGGCCTGTGGCCTCCAGGCGAGGCGGCCTGAGAATTTGAGGCCGAGTGACCGGACAGTTGGTTGGGTACCGCGGTCGCAATGACGAGGGACAGGCCAAGTGGGGGCTCGGACAAACAGTGCATGCTGGATAAATACACGGCCCCCGGGGCCGCCGCAGCAGCGCCTGGTGGATCTCAGGGGGTTGCGCCAGATATTCCGGACAATGCTGCGCTCATGGCCGCTATTAGGCAGTCCAGAGATGTCCTTGATGCTAAAATTGGGGCGGTTGGATCGAATGTCATGCTCCTTTGGCAGGCCCTGCGGGACGCTGTGGCCCGTATCACCGAGGCTGAAACGCGCGTTTCAAGAGTGGAGGACGAGGTAGCCGGCCTGCGGAAGTGGGTGGCTGCCCTCGAGACATCCCAGCGGGGCTTGGAGACGCGCGTGGAGGATGCGGAGGGCCGGTCCAGGCGCAACAATCTCCGCTTTGTGGGTTTTCCGGAGGGGTGTGAAGGGGGGGACATGGAACAGTTCCTCACTCAGTGGCTGGAGAGCTGGCTTCCTCCGGAGACCCTGTCCCGTTGTTTTATCATTGAGCATGCCCACAGGGCTCTCGCTCAGAAGCCTCCACCTGGCGCCCGCCCGAGGCCAGTTATTGCAAAGCTGCTGAACTACCATGACCATGATGTGATACTCAAACAGCAAAGGGCCAAGGAACCTTTGCTCGTTGACAATGCGCGCATATTGATTTTCCCGAACTATACGAAGTTAGTTCAGCAGCGGCGGCAGTCTTTTTTGGCAGCCAAGGCCCGACTTCGTGATCTTAAGCTTACCTATGCGCTGCTGTACCCTGCCCGGTTGCAGGTGGTGTATCGATCCCGCACACATTTCTTTGACTCGCCGGAGGAGGTGTTTCAGTGGACAGATGAGACGGTGCGACTGCGTCCCCACACGCCTCCTCGGAGGGAGTCCGATTCCTCTTCCAGCTCGGCACCTCGTGGGCAGCCCCACAAGAAGCTCAAAGATCGCCAGCCCTCCAGGTCTAATCGTTGATCACGCTCCTGCAGTACGTCCTCCCAGGCCGGCTCGGCCTCCCAGCAGACTCCATCGGCTTCCTAATTGGTGGGTAAGATTGCAGTCCTCTGTAACTTTGATATCACTGTTTGGATTGAAGGACTCCATGTGCGGGCCGGCTTCTCTGTGGGACCTTCCGACGGAGTGGGGGCCTGCTGATTTTGGACTGCAACTTGGGGATCCATTGGTCGAGGTGGGCCGGGACTCCCTGTTGGGGTCTGCGGGCCGCACTCGCCGCGACAGATGCTTCATTGTTCTTGAAGTATTGGGTGGGGGGATTGTTGGGTTGTTTTTGTTTAGGTTGTTTTCAACAGGTCGAACTTTGCAACAGAATACTTAGGGCTCCTTGTATGCACCACTTGCTTTCTCATGTACCAGTGTTTCCCATAGGGATCTTTCATGGCCGACTCAGGTGATGGCTCTCGGGCGTCCCCCGGGACTTTTAGAATAGTGAGCTGGAATGTCAGGGGGGTCCTGGACAAAATTAATCGGGGGCTGTTCTCCAGCAGGCTAAGAGGGCTCATGCTGATGTACTCATGCTCCAAGAAACACATCTTATGGGTTCGAAAGAGCTCTGCCTCCAACGTTATGGCTATGCCCACATGTTCCATTCAGGGTTTGTAAGAGGGTCACGGGGGTGGCGATTATGATTCACCGCAGGGTCCTATACACGCACGTGAAGACGTGGGCTGACGCCCAAGGGCGCTATTTATTCCTGCAGGGCATGGTCAGACAGGAACCGGTGATTCTAGGTTGTGTATATGCCCCTCCTCCGCTTTCGTGGGGCTTGGTGGAGCGGCTCATGTCCTTATGGGCGGATATGCCTGACGGCCTGTCTATAGTTGGGGGTGATTGGAACGACGTGCTTGATGTGACCCGGGATCGCTGGAGGCCGGGGGAGAGTGCGGCCGCTAGCCAGGTCACAAAGCTTTCCTCTTTGGTGTCTGGGCTTGATTGGGTGGACCCCTGGCGCCGGATGCACCGGAATGTTCAGGGCTACACGTATCTCTCTGCAGTTCATAATTCCTTCTCTCGCCTTGATTATTTGTTTGTCCCTCGGGTGGCAGCGAGTAGGGTAGTGGAGGAAGATATCCTTCTGAGGGTCTCTCAGATCACTCGCCGATTACCTTGACAGTCCGGATGGGCTGGCCACAGCAGCCCTTCCGCTAGCGCCTCTCGACGTGGAATCTCCAGAAGGCGGATTACAGGGAATGCCTGGAAGGCGCCATTGACCAATACTTGTCACTTAATGTTGGGTCGGTCTCTGGGGCTGAACCTCTATGGGAGGCACTGAAGCCCACTCTACGGGGCGTTGATATCTCCTTTTGCGCGGCGGCTCGCAGGGCTCAGAGGGAGGCTCTGCTATTGGCAGTGACTAATATTGCAGAGCTCGAGCATCGTAGTAGGGGCGAAGGGGGTGAGCACATACGGCGACAGTTGCTGCTGGCGCAACAGAACTATGCAGCTCTTCTTCGGGATGAGGCCCGTCTTATTTGGTTGGCGACTCGTAGTAGGGTATACCAGTGGGGTGACAGGTCCAGCAAGATGCTTCATCGGCTGTGCCAGGGGATGTTTCATGCCCAGCCCCTTCCTGGTATTGTTGACCCGACAGGGAGGCCCCTCACGGACGCCATTGACATTGCTGAGAGTTTCTCCTCCTATTTTGCGGAGTTGTATGCCCCCAGGGAATGCCTTCACGAGGACGTGATCGGCCGGTTTTTGGATGACCTCCCGCCGCGGGCTCTGTCTGATGAGGCAAGGGCCGAGCTCGATCTCCCGCTTACAGAGGAGGAGATGGGTGCCGCCTTGGGAGAACTCAATTCGGGTAAGGCCCCCGGGCCAAATGGGTTTCCTTGTGAATTTTTCAAGAAATGCTTTCTGCAGCTTGGGCCCCATTACCTGCGGGTGGTGGAGGAGTCCTGCGACCGGGGCCGTCTTCCTCGGGATTGGAGACACGCGGAGGTGGTGGTGTTTCATAAGCCCGGTAGACCCCCAGAACAACACGCCTCCTACCGTCCCATTTCGCTTCTAAATGTGGAGGCCAAAATACTGGCCAAGGGGTTATATCCCGCATAGATGCCCTAATGTAGACCCGTTCGTACATGCCCTAAAATGGACATATTCATATTTACCCTAATATGGTCATATTCGTACTTGCCCAGTTATGGTCATGGCCGCATATGCCCAATTATGCTCACAACTGTACATATCCTATTATAGTATGATTCCTTATATAGGCATGATCTTTCACCTACATTGGTCCCAGCTAGTACACAACGAGCTCTGAGGGCTGAACGTTATCTATCCTGTGGTTTTGAATACAGCAGGGTTCTTCCAAACACAGGCCCACACTGTACTCATTAATTATGCATGGCTTTCTAAGAATACACCACCGGCATAATATGTATATACAAAGTTCACCCCTGACGTCTTCCTCATGTCCAATACAAACCATACTGAGGACCGAGACTCTTTAGGGGTATAAATACACCACATCTTGCCCCGGTAAGACAGAGGGAACTGAGACTTCCATGCTGACACACTGACCAGAGACGCTGAGGCTCCTGCATGCAGTCGCTCAAGCTGACAGTGGTCTGACACAACCCGGACGGGGTGTCCAACTCGAGACCAGGACGAGGTCCCACACTCTCTCTATTCAGGTATGGGGGTTCGACTAAATCCTAGGAGGAATCTTGGCGCTTAGCTTCTAAGACCTACACACATATGCTAGGTACACTCAGGTACATCTAGGTAGGCATCGTAGGAGTACGCGCACTTGCATAATGCTTTTATATTCATGTATGTACTCATGATTATCGCAATATGGTAGAACAGTTCTATCCCTTTGCTTTTATCGCACTGCTGATAATATATCTCTGCTATTGTCTGCTGGTTACCACAGCACATATATTTTACACTAGAATAACATCTGTTCAATAAATACTTATTGAAACGCCCGACTGTTTATTCTGTGTAACTCTCTGAGACAAACCGAGTAAGTGAGCACGAGTGACTGAGCGAAAGGTAGTACATTGTTTCCACGATTCTGAGGGATCAGGGTTGTCATGTTCTAAGGTTGCCAGAAACTAATCTCTCCCCGATAAGAGGAGACACTAGTGGCACTGCGAGCTAGCTAATGCAAAACCAGGCTAACATATACGGTGGGGGTGCACGGAGTCAGTCTGCCACCAAGCCCGCAGTATATGTTATCCAAACGCGCAGGTCCTGCAGGGGTACTATAGGAACTACACGACATGGCGCCGCCAACGTTGGTTTGGTAAGTATTTAACAGTAGAAACTGAGTAGTTCAGTCGTGCTAGTCTCAGAGAACCTACTCACAAAACCCCAGCGACGTCTGGAGTGGGTGGGCACAAAATCCGCCGCAGTTGAGTAGTACGAGAATACTATTGATTGGCTGTTGGTTACTCAAGCTTGAAGGATATTTAGTTCCTACAATTGTGCACTTACACCTTATTTTAAGAACTCTTTAATCTAACTTCTTCCAATTAAAAATGGTGGAAGAAACAAACGCAACAGGGAGAGTTACAACAAACCTCTTTGGTTTAGAAGACCCTGAAGATGCAATACAAATTGCACCAAATTTCAGAAGGACAGTCACCATAAAACTTCTAGAACATGGCTTAAGAACCAGGGGTGGTACAGTAATTTTCGTGATTGAGGCACACGAATCCAATAAAACAGAGGTGTTCTATTCATGGGTTACATTCCCAGCAGTGAATGCAATTACAAATGTATTTCACTACTACCTAGAAGGTGATACACCAGCGGACTATACTCCTTTTGAGGAAGTAGAGGTTCCGCTCACTTACCAGGAGCATAATTACTGGTTTAAAGGCGCCCTACCCCACGTACATGGAAGAGCAAGATTAGGCCCGCTCGGAGGAGCAGGAGCCACATGGCCCATATTAGCGGCATATACACCGCATCCTGACATTGACACAATGCCACAGCCAGACTTACTCGTACAACACAAAGATTTAATTAAAATCTACAGAAACCTCACACAATTTGTGATGAGGACTTTAACAGTTCAGCCTGCACCGGCTGCGGCACAAGACACTCCCGTCCAAAGTACAGTTAATAAAATAACTCCACAAACATTACACGCAATAATGGGCAAAATGCCAGCAAAACGCGAACAAATCCCATTCTGGATAGCTCAGAAAATAACTCAGCTTGAAGCAGTATTCCCAAATACTACAACCAGTGATAAACACAGAATTCTAACAATCTGCTTGCCCATGGGTCTCACACCACAAGTAGAGGACTGCACCTCTTGGGGTTCAGTCTTTGCTGCCATATATACCAGAACACATGGTATCCCGTCAATAGCAGTAGTACCTGAAGTATTGAAACAGATACAAAATGAGTACGGAGCAGAGCCTGCCCTTAACCTAGGGATGAAGTTGCTAAACAACTTTGAACAGGTCTCAGCCATAATACTAGCTAACATTAAGGGGGAAGCAGCTTCTGTGGCGATCCGACAACGCCTGAGGGAGTTCGGTCCAGAGGATCAACAACACGAACTACCCAAAATAATTGAAACTGCATACGCAGAATTAGGCAGAGACAGTCTAGGTGGGAAAGCATTAAAACCACAACTGGTGGGCAGTCCTGAAAAGGACACTACAAAGCAGACACCTACTTCTCCTAAAAAGAAGTGGAAAAATAAAAAACAACAAAAGTCTAAAGACACCAGATCTCAATCCAGAGGTAGGTCTCCTCAACAGGAGCCCTCTGAAAGGAGGTATAACCTCAGGAATAGGGATAATATTAAAAAACCTGACAGGTATCAGGATACTGATACTTGTTCCTCTCGTTCCTTTCAGGGTACGTCAAGAAACTCCGAGAGGGAAGGACGCTCAGAACACAGACAATAGGAGAGTACAAAGTCCAGAGACACGCAACGCGCTGCGGACTACGCACCTAAAAAAGAAGATAAACAAAAATCAAAACCTCAGTTCAAAAAGAAGAAGGTAGCAGGTCGGCAGAAGTAACGATAGCTCACCAGAACCTGAAGGAATTTCTGGTGACAGCGGAGTTGAGTGAGTATATCACGGTGGAAACACCTGATACTCGGGTAAGTGTCCCACATAAGTTACATGAGATAACACTCCGGCTGGAGGGGGACAAGCCCAGAAAAGTTAAAGGTCTCTTTTGGAAAAGTCTGTCATCTGATTATGACATTCTATTAGCAGAGCAAGACTGGCCGCCAGCATTCGTCATGGAGTGCCCTAGGGGAGAAACGATAATTTTTACAGCCTTTTCCGACCTCGTTCCCATTCGTGTAAATTTTGGTCGAACATACATTTTGGATTACGCAGAAAGAGTAAAACCTTTCTACGACTTAATAAAACCTGACTTTTCAGTCAGACAATGGACACAGGAACACACAAATATCCTGCGTTCCCTACAGGAAGACATGATAGCTTCTAAACATTTACAGACACGCGTAAACGCACAGAACTTAGTGATCCGAGTAATAGTGGGTCAATGCGGGTACACTTATTTAACTTTTAATGAAGGCGAAACAGTACCAATCACATACAAATCACACCTGTACACAAACGCAGAAATGCGTTTCACTTCAACAGAAAAAATACTGACAGCAGTGCAGACCGCTGTAGCAAGAGAAAGAGCTCTGGCTCAGGGAAAGCGCATAATTGTCGTGACCCCAGTACCAGCTTTAGAAGCTGTTACAAAAGCTAGCATTCCAAATGCTAAAGCCTTACATCCAAGATGGATACAATGGGCTAATTCTCTTACTGCAACGGATGTTGAATACAGATTTGATCCAAGTTTAAAGACACAGGCATTCCTGCAATACGAACAAGAATATCCTCTACCAAATGAAATTTTGCCTCTAGATCAGTATGAATACATAATTTACACTGACGGATCTGCTCAACCAGCCATAGGGAGTAAGCAAGCTTACAGCGCAGCGTGTGCGATTGTTAAAGGTCGCATGCACGATGGAAAGTTCCATCCGAGTTGCACAAAAACGCAATCTCTAGGAGACTGCACGGCTCAGTTGGCAGAACTCAAAGCACTGATACTGGCACTTATAAATACGGATCACGAATTCCCCACATTAATTGTGTGTGATTCCTTTTACTGTGTACAGTCGTACAATGAATATCTACATCATTGGGAACAAAACGGGTTCAAAGATGCAAAAGGTGGCACAATAAAGCATAAAATGCTATGGGAACAGGTAGTGGAGTTGAGAAATGAACTACCAAGGGCTCACGTGATACATACACTGAGTCATCAGCGTGATGGCGTTCACGTTGAAGGGAATTCATTGGCTGATGAAGCCGCAAAGGGGGCTGTTCGCACAGCCGCCGTCGCTGCAGTTACTCGTTCAGAAACGAAAATAGACGGCGCGATAATGGTAGCTGTCAATGCTTCACGCAAAGGCAGCACAGCAGTACCTAAAAAAGTTCCACTCAAGTACTCCTACAAGTTAGATGCACAAAACATTCCATATGCTCAGATTCCTGGAGTGGGGGATAGAGTAATACCAAATATGGATCGTAGGCTAGGCTTAATTTTAGCAGCACACGAGGGTTTGGGTTCTGCGCATACAGGCGTTACAGCGACTATTTCTTTACTGAAACAGCGCTACTGGTGGCCAGGGTTAACAAAGCAGACTAAAGACTATGTCTTGAAATGTGACATCTGTCAGCAGATAAAAGGCTCCACAGTAACACGCCCAGCACAGACACCATTGCTGAAATCAGACAAACCTCTCGCATGTGTGTATTTGGACCACTGCGGACCCCTACAATCTGATGGGTCCAAGAAATATATCATGGTTGCAGTGGATTCCTGCTCTAGATTCCTATGGGTTTGGCCTCAGCGCTCGGCTGACGCTCGAACTGTTATAAAAGATTTGCGAGTCTTTATCGGCACATACGCAGTTGGCACGTTACATTCTGACCGTGGTCCGGCGTTTAGCTCTCGGGCTTACAAAGAGGCCTTGGAAGGAATGGGCATAGCATTGCGGTACTCCTCTCCGTACCATCCCGAGGGAAATTCTGTTGTGGAGAGGAAAAACCGAGACTTAAAGCAATATTTAACAGCTAGGGTATTAGGCAAGGGCGGTAGATGGGTCGATCACCTTTATGGGGTACAGCGCGCGCTCAATAATCAGCCAAGAAGCTCTATAGGAGGTGTCACTCCTTACGAGGTCCTATTTGGGACAAGAATGTGGGTACCTGATCTTGATTGTGAAGGCACAGTGGCGGATGAAAAACCATTTGATATCCATGATCGTTTGGCTGTTTTGCAGGATCTAAATGAATCCAGGACACAACAAAGTAACGTGCTCCAGAAACAGGCCGCCACTGAGGAACTCAAGGCAGTAACGGCAAGACCTGTCTGGATCCCAAAAATTGGGGATCTGGTCAGAGAGAAGATTGCTGACAAAAAAGAATTTGGGCCATCTTACAGAAAGCCTGTACCGGTCCTTGCAATCCAAGGCACAAGAACTGTCCTTCTGCCACCTCTTGCTGGAAAAAAGGAGAACAGATTCATCTCAATTGACTTAATCAAACCACACTATGTGGCTGATACTAAATAGTAGGCCTCGTGGACTCCACAGTAGCAGACGCCCTCCTCTCGCTACAATCCAAGAAGTTCAAACAGAAAGACTCATCATGTTTGAAGAGCCACCTGTACGGAATGATGGACTAAGCAACAATGCTATGGAACTCGTTCCACTTCGACAAGAAGAAAATCAACTTAACAACCAAGTTGCAATCAGACCTAATACAGACATCTACGTCAACATGCCTCGTCAAGAGCAAAATCCGATTTTAACAAATCCCGATGCAATTCCAACAATTGATCGAACTGCTTCTGGCTATTTCATGAACTTTGATACGTTTTCACTGGATCCAAGCGAACCGGAAACGACGCCAGCCAAAAAATCACTCCAACAGAAACTCAATGACTTTTTGAACTTTTTTAGAAAGACTTACCTGGTGTCACCTTGGATAGAACTATGGTATATCACTGGGATTTTATTTTTCATTTTCTGGCTAGGTTTAATAATAATTTTTAGTATGCTTATTAATGGACGATACCTCCAACCAAGCTCTACAGCCCAAAGAGTCAGTTTGATTTTAAAACCACACCAGTCTTCACACCGTGAACCAAGAGACTTGTCTTCAGTGAACATTACAGCAGTTCCTATACCGGACGGTATAGTATGGGACAAGATTGATTATGATGTATTCGGTCCGACTGAACTTTTAAAGCTAAAACATGTATTTAAAATTTCTTTAAGTGATTTCATTACCTCCAGTACATTTTCTGATGATTGGGACACTGAAACTGTAAATGCTATGATGTCTGATTTAGAAAATACTGCTGCATTTCCGAACAATGAAATGTTAGAAGGTACTTCAGACTATGATACATTGTACTGTTACCAGCAATATGGTCATCATTTCTTACACAAATCTATAACACCTAGAAATGTATTTGAATACCACCAGTGGGAACACTGCCCAACCCCTCCAAAAGGTAGTTCACAAGCATTTGCACAGAAATTCACATACTTCTCGGGGTTTAACACATCCGACCCGAAGTCATTTTATTATAAAGTGGAGAAAATTTCAGCTCAGAAAATTATGTTGACAAACACCAAACATATTTACTCTGCATCCTTTCTGAACCAGTTGTCTAAACAGGGTTTTGATCTATGGAAAGACACAATAGATTCCAAATCAATCTGGGGTTCTAGGGACTGGCAAGTCCAAGGAATAGAAGCACTTTTTAGAGCATGCATCATTCCGCAGCAGATATTATTTCTGAATGAAACTGTGCAACAAACAAACTGTCTTGGATTAGCCAAAGGCAAGAAAATGAACAAACCGGGGTTTCCAACATCATCGCAGATGGGTGGGGGGCAGAACTCAACTACACAAGGCGTAGGATTAGACAACATTTTCCAGTACAACAGATCAGATCCTGATTGGACAGAATGGCTGGTTTGGCCCATTGACACAAAAAAATGTCAGCAGAGATTTATGAATACAACCGAAGGGTTTAGTATCCATAGGCCAGATCCACGCTATGTACAAAGACAACACCCAGGGGTAGTGACATCGTATAGTGTTGGGAAGTTGTGCCTTGATTGGCTAGAGACCTCAACACTGACAGAAGTAAAGCACCACTTGACCTTACTCACACCTGACATGGATCTTAGAGAATTTCTACTAGGTCCCAGGAAACAACGTCAGAAACGTTTCATATATGCAGGCCTTTATGCCTACTATAATGAAAACTGGAAAATATCCCAACAAGAGGCCGCAGAAAGAATACGGGAAATAGACCGTATTAACTTAGAAAAGGCATTAGCTGTGGTGGATAATGGGTTAACTACTTTGACCTCCAGGATTTACTCCTTAGGCAACATTGTGTCCTCGGCAATCAACATATTAGAACAAGATCTGGCCTTGTTACAACACGGGCAATCTCAGCTACGTTCTATTATGATGTTAAGCTGGACGCTGCAATCTTTGCGTGCAGGCTATGTGCCATGGCGTTTTATAAAAAGCACGTCTCTGTTCTCAGCATACAATCTAACTGATAAACAAACAGAAATGGCACAAAGGGGAGCCAAATATACAATGCTGCATATTGAGAAACTGGAAAGGTTACCATTCACTGTAGCCGAATCACCATCAACAGAATGGCTAATTCATGGCCAAATCACTCTGCCGGTCACTACGTTTCAGTTTCAATATTGCCTTGAGCAAAAGCAGGCTGGCAAATATGTGAAAATGGGTAAGGGATACATCAAGGAAACTTGGGAGTTACCATATAGATACCGATGCCGGAATGGGGATCGAGAAGTGTATCTGAGTGGTACAAACTGCAAGAACGCTTTGAGCGGTTCTCTCATGTGTCAGGATATTTCTCTGCACGGAACAAAGAAAGCAAGCAACGGCCGACCAGGGTTGAGCACTTCAGTTCCACTCGTTTCTCAAATATTCGGTAGGTGCAGCTGCTCCCAGCATCCGCAGTTGATGGGTGCCAATGTTTCAAGAAAGTTCATGGGCAAGGGAGGTGCACTCAGAATGGAGTCAATCACACAAGACAGATATAATCCCAAAATCTTCTTTTATTCAAGTTGTCATTTAAAACTGGCACACAGCCAACGCGCTTCATTCCCTGATACCAAGGGAACTTCGTCAGGGCTTTAGAAATAACAGTAGAAGTTCAATATTTAGACAAACGGCGCATATTATCGATAATGTCCCAACGGATAGTTTCACCATGCTGTCAAATCAAGAAAGCATTAGAAGCCAGGCTCAATCCAATGCCAAATGTTGACTATGAAAGGTACATTTTCAATCAGGCATGACAGCAAGCTGGTGAAACGATGAATGAGTTTGTTGAAAGACTTGATGTGCTTATCAAACACTGCAAGTTTAGTGAATTTAATAAAGAAGCTATAAGTCTCTGAGTAATCGATGGCTGTCTTTCAGACTCTTTCAGAAGACGCATGTTAAGAGAGATGCTCAGCTTAGAGAAAGTACTAATGGCTGCGAGAGCTGAGGAAAGAGCGGATCGACAAGCCGCTGATATGGAAGCTGGAATAACAAAAAATGAATCAGCGTTGGTCATGAAAAGCAAACACAAGTACAAGGTAGATGCATGGAAGTCAACAACTGCAAAGAAGAAAAAGTTGTGTTTCCAATGTGGGTTTTCATTTCCCCATGAAGGCAAATGTCCAGCCATAGGACAAACTAGCAAAGGTTGCGGTAAAGAAAATCACTTCATAACGGTTTGCAAAGCGAAAGAGAAACTAACTACGTCACAGCAAGAAGAGAATATGGACACTAGAAGGTTCCAGAAGCATTCTCACCACACCCATAAAGCCAAAAAGCAACATCAGCTACGACAAGTAGAAACCAGACAAAGTCAACTGTCATATAATAGCAGCGCGGTAGAGGCACTACGGAGCCACTGGCGGGAGTTACCCTCAGCGAGGGAGTAGCCTTGACACAAGTTTGACTACAGGCATCCCTTTTTCCCCCGTACGGTCTCATGTTGCCCTTAAGCAACAACAGATATTTTTCCAACAGAATATATTGATACAAACACCAATCGGTGCTGTATGTATTTTCTATTTTTACAGTGTATTTCTCCCTATTAAGAGAGAACTTAAGAGTGGTATCAGGGAGTATATCTTTTGGTCCTGAAGAATAGCCTTGGGGTAGGGCTAGAAACATGTTGACCATGTGGAACTGATGGAGCAAGGTTTCATAAATGAAACTTGCTTGTATTCAATCCTCCTCACAGTATTAATTTATTAAACTTGTATTGTTAATACTAACCTTTGTATTCACGACACAAAAGAAAAAGATGCTTGCCTATGTGTTTTACTAATGAATAACGCTTGTCTGTAATCCAAAATGGCCGCTATGCGCGGGAAAGCTCAATGCGCATGTCGCAACCATATCACATGGTGTGACGTCTTTCTTTGCTTGGTGGGAAACTTCTGCTTCTGCGCAGTGTGCATTAAAATGGCTGCTTGATGTTTTCACATGCTTCTGCTTGCACTCATGTCATTATTAAATTGTCGTTTCCTAACGCTACTAACGCGGGATAGTATATATATTTAATTGGGAATAGAATAGAAATAGTGGGTATACAGTGAAACATTTTATTTGTGATTCTAATATTTTCTTCTTGCACTTTTATTAGTTCGTAAACTTGGGCCTGGGTTGGTGACCTGAAACTCGAGAGGCAAATGGTTCTGCGCATGTGTCTTGTGTGCCTGCCAAATGAAGTCAACCTGGACGAAGTCCAAGGCCGTAACCTGATGGCCGAAGATGTTGTACTAGTGCTTTCCTGTCACACATTGATACATTGTCTATGAAAATTGGTTTATATTTGTCATGAGACGGGTGGGAAATAAAGCGAATGTATTAATTTGAAGGGGTGGGAACGTAAAGACAATAGGCTTTACAATTTAGGCCAAATCAACATGGTGCGAGAATCCACCCCCTGTCCCTGTCCAATCAGAAGTAGTGGTCCCATATTTCAGCAACATTAAGGGGAGGTACATGGGCGTAGAAGGGTATAATAGATATAGAATTAGTTAATTAAGAGGCGCGAGAGTCAGAAGTCTTGAAGCACAGGAGAGCGGAGATGCTGACAGGAAGAGCTCCAGACCGCTAAGCTGATCGATTGCAGACTGAATCCCTGTCCAGAAGAGGTCCTGAGGAGGGGGCGGCAGAGTCCATTAGAAGGAAGGCACGGGAGAATCAAGGAGAAGCCGAGTATCAGAGAGGGGAACGACGCAGGCGTCGTTGTAGAGAGGTCACCGGTCCTGTCCTGATCCTGGAGGAGGTCTTTGCTCTTCATCCTTCCTGGGTCCTATTCTTTCAACTCCTTGGCTAAGGGGTTTGGTTCTCGCACTTAGGTAATTATAATGCAACCTTTAGTTGCGCTGCTGTCTCTATCTGCTTCTCTTCTTTAAACACCGTCATTGATTAGCAATAATCATTTCTTTGCTTAATCTTGGGTATTGCGATTAAGTACCATGTGGCTCTGTATTTTACTCTGCTAAATCTTTAGATAAACATTTTAAAACTTCCTGACTCAGTGGTTATTTCAGGATGATGTACTATAATGAATGTCACTCATTTTAAATTTCCCAATTAGCAAAGGATTCATTGGTAAGTCATTACTCTTCAATCAGAAGGTAATTGGTAGCAGGGATTTTGATAGAGAGTAACAACTGATAAAACCCAGCGTAAGTATTAGCGTAGTATGAATGTATGGGCCCAAGTGAGTATCTAGTGTATGAATGCTGTTTGATAATATCGCGCTGGATCAGTTTTCTGGTTATCAGAGGATGGTTACTTTTTGTTAATTGGGTAATGAGAATTTTATTTGTATTTTTATGAACTAACATCCGCTTAAATTTTGAGTTTTGTTTTATGTTGTCCAGAATACCCGGGGTAAAAGGAATAGCGGATGGTAAGTGGAAGCCATACTGCAGTGAGGTTATCTGTCAGGCAGAATTAGTACTGAAAAGTTAAGCAGGACTTTCCGTACTCGTTAGGGATTCTATGCGTGTGAGTAATAGCAAAAGAGTACGCTGGTGAAAATTTGATGTTATATCACCTAGAAAGGGTAACATTGGAGAAGTAACAGGTACTTCTGGAGCTTGTGTGAAGAGTAGACGGAAGTGTTTTACTCGTAGTGTATGTTTAGTAAACGGAAAGGTTTTACTAAGTGTGAGAGAAAAACTATCTTTCCTATTTTAGAGAAACTGGCACGATAGCGAATGTTTTATGTTGTTACTGAAATTTAATTAAGATTTATAGAGAAAATAAGTTTGCGTAAATTTTTGCAAAGGGAGGGTCAGTTGCCGGAGAGGGAGCTGACGTCACAAAACGCCGCGCTGAGATTGGTTGAATCAGCGGGTGTGGAAAAACCCTTGTAAAGGAGGGGTCAGTAGTCAGGAGTAGTACTGACGTCACAGGTGCCGCACTGGGATTGGTTGAACCAGCAAGGACAGGAAAGAGCAGATTGTAAAGGAGGGGTTGACAGATAAACGTCACCAAAAGGCCGCGCAAGGATTGGCTCGGAAATAAAAGATAGCAGACATTTGATTGGTCAAAATTATAGAAGCAAAATTCTTAGTGGATAAGGATTGCATGTTAAAACGCAATCCGACTTTAACAGGAACTCGTCCGGATAGGAGATTCCTAGGTTTTGCAGAATATAATTTTGTACACCGAAGATTAGATAGAATGTACGGAGAGAAGAGAAAAATGTTCTTTCTGCAAAAGATTAAGAACTATTTTAAAAAGGATAAACCACTCAAAACTAGAGAAGGAATTATTATTCCACCAGCTAAAACGCCCGCTTCATTCATGATGATGGAGAGAGGTTATCATACTTGTGTATGGATGGAGAATTGGATAGAATATACCAAAAATGATGGAATACTAGCATTTCCCGAGAATGGCACGTTCAATGGGCGAATTCTTCAGAATTTGAGATTGAGGATGAATGACTTAGAACCCAGACCTAGATTAACTCAGTACGAAGCTCTAGAAGAATGGGAAACCGAGGCATTTGAGCGGGACCGATCTAGAAGTAATAGGAGTTATCCAGGATTTTTCCCCAGATATCTACGTGAGTCTAGGGACGGTCAGATGAAACAATGGAGAAGGGCAATGATTACAGAAAGATTATATCCATTGTTCTCAGCAGAGGAGAAATTAGGAAGTAAGTGCACAGAAAAGACAAAACATTTAATGAGAAATGAGGAGTCTGAAGATGAATTTATGGAGGAAATGTTAAGAAATCCCCCACCATATCAGGAAGGGACAAGTGGATGCACCCCAAGTGCACCACCGAAAACTCCATTAGTGCCACAGATAATGCATGAATTCACCCCTAGTAGAATACTTCATGACAAAGAAAAAGAAGCCCTAGAAAAGACCAGAACAGAATTAATACAGAAAATAACCCAGATAAAAGTACATCCTGATTCATTGACCATACCTGTAACAATTGGTCCAGTAGTTCCATTATATGGTACTCAGGGAAGCTGTCCTCCACCGATACTTACACCTACTGCTGTGAATAATCCAAAACCTGAAGCTCAAGTTATAATTGAGGATCAATTTAGTGACTGTGAATCCACAATATCACTCATGGACTTGCCTATTCGAGGTTCTGTAAATAGTACTCCAAGAAAAGATGTACCTGGATGTTCAAAAGATGTAAGTTTAGTAACTTCATCGGGAGCAAAAAGTGCTACCATAGTAACACCTGAAGATCTAGAAAGATGGGTGCAAGGGTCAGTTAAACAGTGCACACCTCCGAAAATAATGGACATTCATAAATTGAAAGTCGAATTAGAAGAAATAATAGCAGGAAATGTAGGATTAGAACGCTTAAATACCTATGATGAAGAAGAATTATTGTTTCTGTGCAAAAGTATCACCAGAAATGTAAGGTTATTTCATGAAAAATTATCCAATTTAGCACTGCAGATGGGAATAGAAATAGGGAGATCAAAGGTACTACAGAAACCCTATAGAGCAGAATTTTCAGACAAAGATGTAGAAAATATGAATGCCTCTGGAAGAAGATTACAAATAAGAGAATTAATGTTAGTTTTGCAAAAATGGGGAGACCTAGATAAATGGAAAACTAGGTGGGCCAAGAAAAAGGAAGAAGCACGAACAAGTAGAACAGCATCAGAATATGTGATGAAAGAAACAGGGAAAGCAGACCAGATGTATCCCATGCGAGAAGTTGCGGGAGGAGGATATGTACATGTCCCATGGAGCAGACAGGATATTTTGTCATTTACGAATGATTTTCCAAAGTTGAGAGAAAAACCAATTGAATGGTACAAGCAGGTTGATAGGTTTGTGAAGGTGTCAAAGGTATTGTTGAAGGACTTAGATGGTTTGTTTGACATAGTGGTACCTGCCGATTTGTGGACAGATTCAAAATTACAGTCGATTGGCCTAGTGATGAATATCCTAGAGATCCGAAGACAGGTGCCCCGTCAAATGATGTAATGAAAAAGTATCAGCAAGTGATAACTTACCTGAAAGGGAAAATACCACCGAAAGAAACAGATTGGGCAAAAATAGATCGAACTACCCAAGAAGCTAATGAATCAGTACATTCTTACTATGAGCGTCTATTGCAGGTATTTAAACAGTATAGTGGATTTGAGGACATTGGAGACAAGAACATGAGTCAGTTTGTGTATCGATTTGTTTACGGTTTAAAGCCAGAGATTTGTCAGATGATTAAACAGCATATGCTGTGTTGGCAAGGAAACCTATCGACGAAATTTTGAAGTATGCAAAATATTGTGGAGACGATATTGAGGATAGACACAAGAAATTGCAGGAAAAATTAATGTGGGCACAGGTGAAAATGGCTGAGAAACAGGGAATCAATTTGGAAAATCCCAGTGAAAATCCAGGAAAAGATTCTGGAACGAATGGTGATGCTGGGAATGGTGGAAAGTTTAGAGGACGAATGAGTAGAGAAGAAGCTAAAAGAAATTTCCTTGTCATGGATGCGGAAAATTGGGGCATTGGAAGGATGAATGTAAAAAGATTCGGAATAATAATGGCCCAAATCAAAATTTAAATCCACAGACGCAGAATGACTCACAGCAGGGTGTAAATCCTCAGAGTCAGTTGCCACCTGCACCTATTCAGGGTAATGTAAGCAGAGCAAAGCATGGTACAGACATCGGATATCCAGGAGGAAGTGGTAAGAATGATTATATGACATCACAATTTCTTTTGCAGGACGATTTCTGTCAATACAGTCCATGACGGTGCCTAGGAGAGGGAAGAAGGAGTGCATACTTGGCGCATCCTTACAGGTAGATCAGTCAGGTCCATATGTTGAAGGGAATGTGAAAGGTAATAATATTACTTTCCTTTTGGACACTGGTGCTACCCGGTCTACTGTGAGAACAGCAGACATTCCAGACCTTCCTCTCTCTGGTGAAAATATCCAAGTAGTGGGGGTAGCTAATCAGCGGATTAGAACAACTCTTACCGAACCCATGGAAGTTAAAATTGGAAACTTCAGAGAAATGCATCAATTTGTAGTGTGTGATTCTAGTCCAGTAAACTTATTAGGTAGGGATTTGTTGTGCAAGATGAATTGTACCATTTTCTGCACACCGGATGGTGTGGCAGTTCAGACACCAGATGAAGACCATATATATAAAATTATGATCGCAAAACAAGGTACAGAAGTGGATGAGATGTTTTCGTTAATAACAAAAGATGAGTTGCCAGAAGAATTAAAAGGTACAGTAAACCCCATAGTATGGGATTTCACCGGAAAAGAAGTAGGACTTATGGCTAAAATAGATCCAGTTAAAATTACTGTAAAGGAAGGTGCAATTTTCCCAAATACCAGACAGTAAAAAATGAGTGCAGAAGTAAAAGCAGGAGTCATTGAAGAAATAAATCGAATGGTAGAACAAAACATACTAAAGAAGTAATGAGTAGCCCATGTAATTCACCAATAATGGGATTAAAGAAGCCTAGTGGAAAATATAGGATTGTTCAGGACCTGAGGAAAATAAATAAGATTGTAGAACCATGTTGTCCCATAGTACCAAATCCTGCAGTAATTCTATACCAGATTCCGTGGAGTGCAGGATGGTTCACAGTAATTGATTTGTGTCAAGCGTTCTTTTCAATACCATTACATCCAGACAGCCAGTATCTATTCTCATTTAAATTTGAGAACAAAGTTTATGTGTGGAATCGTGTTCCTCAGGGGTACACAGAAAGTCCTTCTATTTTCAACCAGATACTGAAAAAGTGCCTTGAAAAACTAGTGATGCCAGGAAGCTCAGTCTTAGTCCAATATATCGACGACTTATTGGTGGCATCGAACACCAGAGAGGACTGTGTTGTTGATTCCATAGCATTATTAAATCTTTTGGCAGAAGAAGGGCATAAGGTCTAACCTGAAAAATTGCAATTCTGTACAACAGCTGTTAAATATCTGGGACACCAAATTGAGAGAGGAAAAAGAAGAGTAACAGCTGAAAGAGTAGCTTTAATAAAGAAAATGCAAATGCCTGTAACACAAAGACAAGTGAGAATGTTCCTAGGAATAGTAGGTTACTGTCGACAATGGATACCAGGATTTTCCATGTTAGCTAAGCCCTTAATTAACATGACAAAGAAGAAAGCAAAGGACCCTGTGGAGTGGGAGGATGAAAGTGTAGAAGCTTTTGTAAAATTGAGAAATGGACTATGTTCAGCACCTGCCTTAGGCATGCCTGATTATAAGAGAGAATTTGCATTATTCTGTCGTGAGAGAGAAAATTGTGCACTTTCTGTCCTAACTCAAAGACATGGACTAGAAAGACGTCCTATAGCATATTTTTCTGCTACATTGGACCCAGTAGCAGCCACGTTGCCAGGATGCTTAAAAGCAGTGGTGGCTACTTGTTTGAGCATTGAACAAAGTGAGTCAATTGTGATGGGACACCCTGTAAAAGTGTATGTTCCACATGCAGTTGTCATTCTGTTGACAAGAACCCGAACTCAGCATCTTACTCCTAGTCGGCTGACTAAATATGAAAGAATAATAATGGGTGCTGAAAATGTGAACATGGTAAGGTGTACTATAATAAATCCAGCAACCTTACTACCAGACCCACGTCATGAGAAAATTAAAGATGATGAAGACGATGAACATGATTGTATACAAATTACAGAATTATGCACAAAACCACGCCCAGATATAGAGGAACAGCCTCTTAAGAAGCCAGACAGGGAGCTATTTGTTGATGGTTCATGTCAAAGACATGAAGATGGTAAACTAACTGCTGCCTATGCAGTATGTGAATTAACTGGAATAGTTGAAGCATCTTATTTACCAGGAGTCAAATCTGCACAAGTAGCTGAATTGATTGCGTTGATAAAAGAATGCAAAATTGGGAGGAATCAGAGAGTGACCATATTTACAGATAGCCAATATGGTTACGGGGTTGTGCACGATTTTGGCCAACTATGGATGCAGAGGATTTCATGACTTCTTCAGGATCCCCCATTAAAAATGGACAATTTGTAAGGGAATTGCTAGAAGCAATACAATCACCAAAAGAATTGGCTGTGGTGAAATGTGCCGCACACCAGTCAGGAGATGACTGGGTGGTAGTCGGCAACAGGTATGCAGATCTGGTGGCTCAACATTGTGCCAAAACCAGAATGTCAGTCAATAAGAGGGTGGAAAGAATGGGAATCAGCTGCCAACTTATGCTGTATATGCCACCTGAAACTTGGAATGAGGTGAAGAAATTGCAAGATGAGGTTGATGAAAGTGAGAAGAATTTGTGGATCAAAGTGGGTTGTTCCCAAAGAGGAGATGATGAAGTATGGATCAGTGCTGATGGCAGACCAGTCATGCCAGACTGTTTACTTTCACAAATGGCTAGAATGCATCATGGAGACACACACATAGGAAGAGATGCAATGATTAGGCTGTTCAGACAAAATTGGTACAATCCCAAATTCAGGGCTGTTGCAGAGAGTCTTTGCCAGAGATGTCTAACTTGCCAGATGCATAATCCGGGGAGGAAGACAGTAATTGGATTTGGAAAAATTGGAAAGGCAGAGGGTCCATTTATGAGACTTCAGTTTGATTTCATATAGTTACCACCATGTAGAGGGCTGAAATATGTACTAGTCATAGTGTGCCTGTTCTCAAAGTGGGTGGAGGCTTACCCTACTAGGAGAAATGACAGCATTACAGTTGCAAAACTGTTGCTACGAGAGCTCATTCCTAGGTTTGGTTTTCCAGTAACTTTGGAATCAGATAGAGGAAAACATTTTAACAGCGAAGTGATCAAACTAATCTGTGAAGCATTCCAAATCCAACAGAAACTGCACTGTGCATATCGTCCAGAAGCTTCTGGAGTGGTTGAACAATTGAATGGCACTATAAAGTCAAGACTGGGAAAAATGTGTGCATCAACATCATTAGAGTGGCCAGATGCATTGCCACTTGTTCTAATGGGACTCAGAAGTATACCTGACAGAAACACAGGATTGAGCCCCACGAAATAATGATGGGAAGAGCAATGAGACAAACGCATGTTCCCACAAACAAACTGGTGAATATATCTGATGATATGGTTTTGGACTATTGCAAAGGATTGGCTGACCTAGTGCGTTCTGTCTCTCATCAGGTTGGAGAAGACGCAGTTTCCAGGCAGCCTGAACAAGAACATGATCTGAATCCTGGTCACTGGCTGGTAGTGAAGAATCACACCAGAGAAACGTGTCTATCACCTAGATGGGGCACACCGTGTCAAGTCATACTGACAACGAATACAGCAGTGAAGTGTGCCGGATTTCCTAATTGGATTCATGTAAGTCACACCAAGAGAGTACCAGATCCCGAGGAAGAGAATCCTCAGACAACGCCAATCACTGAAGAGGCTGAAGGTTGCCCAGCTGTAGGATCTCAAGTTCGTGATTCCGGAGAAGCTGAAGAAGAACAACCGAGCACAAGTCAGGATTGGATACCCGTGATAGAAGTATCTGAAGTATACCACAGAACAAGAAGTCAAGCAAAATTGGAAGAAATTGAAGAGAGATCAGATAGGTGAAGAAGAAGCAGTTCAGGAACAAGAAGAAAAGACATTAAGAAATCCTGAACAAGGTCAGACAGGGAAAGAAAACTGGACTCAAAACAGTGAAGACCTAATAGACTTTGATCAGGGACAGACAGGTCTAGAAGAATCCGGTCAGGCTGCAGAAGTTCACAGTGCAATAAGCCCTGATCAGAACAAGTCAGATCAAGAAGAATACACAGAAGAAGAAAACCTTGAAAAACATGAACTTGATAAATAAAGAACAAGGTCAGTTATTGGAAACTCACAGCGGAGCTGTTACAGGGAAACCAATTAGACCTGAAAAGGAGCAAACAAGAAACACAGTAATTGAAGAACACGAAACAGTGCTAAGCAGTGAAATTAACGAGATCTTTAAAGACGAAAACAAAGAAACAGTGCCAACAAAGAAAACAAGAAAAGGAGATCATTGGCCAAGTGTCATTAAAAGAGTAAAGTACCACATAACAACCAGAAGTGAAGATCCAGATCAAGTACCTGAAGTATCAAGTCAAACCGAACAAGAAAATAAAACTGCGAAAAGAAAAAGCAAAGACTGAAACTTGTGAATAACAAATTCAAGGGTCCTGACTGGACTTATATCATTCTTGAAGATTTTGAAAGCTCAGAGTCAAGTGACAGTGGTGGCGAAGGAACAAGTGCAGAATTGACGTACGAAGAAGAAACAAGACCACCCTGACTAAGCAAAAGAATAAGCTAAAGAAAAGAAGAAAAGATAAGAAGAGCAATCTTCCTTGTCGAAAAATGCCTGGCGATAGAGTTACTGGGAGACCAAAACAGAAATGTTGTAGAAGATGCTGTGCAATATGCATATGTAGTCTAGTAATGGTGCTTATAGTATGGTTAGTCCTGATTGTAGCAGTTCCTTACCTTATGATAATAGATAAAAAGATTAATAATGAAACTAAAGGGAGGACAGCAAACATGAAGGGCAATAGAGTAGAACTAATGGCAGAAGATGAGGCAGAAATTCATCATGAAGCAGCTGACAACGACACTAGTTTAAACGTTTTCACAAAGTTATTGTTTCAATATGTAGACACCATGGAAGTTAGTAATTGTTATGTCTGTATGAAGTTACCTGAATCAGTAGCAGAAGGATTAACATACCATCACTTACCACTGACATATGTCATATCATGTAGTGTTTTGTCTAGTTTATTTTATAGAACAGGGAAACTTCTGTATTATTATTCAAACTTAGATGTGATATTTTCTGAGGTTCCGATTCGCAAGAGTATGAACCCAGTGCTTAGTAGTCAAGACGCATAGTTTATGGGAGAATTTTTCTTAACCATGAAATCAATAGACATCACATGCACATAGACACAATCTAACATGTTCTTTACTTGAAGAAGAAAAGATATTTTTGAATTTAGTAGAAAATAGAAGACAAGATTTTCAAAGAAAGCTTCTGAGCATAAGGCTCATTTACCACCTTGGGCTGAGAAAGAAGGTAGTTACACACCTGGCAAGGCTCAAGCTGCTATGGCTCTGGATTTCGTAAAGACAGGAAAAATTTGTCTTCATAGGTTAAAGACTGATTATAATAATGTTTTCATCGGTACCAGTGAATGCGAACACAATTTTTAATTCTTGGAGGTTGGGGACTCAAAGGAGGAACAGATTCAGTTTTTCCTGGAATCTATTATGTGTGTGGGAATAAGGCTTACTTTAGGCTTCCTGCACGGTGGTATGGAAGTTGTTATTTTGGAATAGTATTTCCAAAGATATACCACGTAAAAAGAAACACTGAGAGCAATGAAAACAATAGCGAATTAATACGTAGTAAAATAGCTAGTTTTTCAGAAATTGTAGGTGATATATTTGGTGCATTGATACCTTCAGTGGGAATAATTCTGAACTCAAGGAAAATATGCAAATTGTCTACAGTAGTTGATCGTTTATCAACGGATACTGCTGGAGGGTTTCTAATGATTAATGCAGAAATGGTTGTGATTAGATCTATGGTAATGCAAAATCGTCTTGCTCTTGATATTATATTGGCAAAAGAGGGCGGAGTCTGTAAATTATTGAAGACGAAACATTGTTGCACTTATATTCCTGATAAGAGTGCAGAAATTGGAACGTATATACAGAATATAACTAAACTTGAGAAAGAACTTAAACCACTGGAAGTTGATAGTGTATGGGAAAGATTGACAAATAGTATATCGTCAATTGGAACCTGGTTTGCTAATATAGGGAAAGGACTTATAGGTCAAATATTAGTACCCTTAGCAGGGATAGCAATAATAATTTTGGCAATAACAATATGGTGCAAATGCTGTAAAAGGAATGGAACATATAAGGTGACAGGAAGAGGAAAGAAACGAAAGGTAGATGAAATCGAACTTGAAGAGTGGAGAAGTGAATTATACAAGAAATTAAAGGAGATTGTAAAAATAGAAAGAATAAAGACGAGAATGAAGTAATTTGCTAGAAGTTGGCATCTGATTGGGGGTAATGTTTTTGATGGCTCAGAAACGCCATCAGAGAGGAGATTGATGGAGCAAGGTTTCATAAATGAAACTTGCTTGTATTCAATCCTCCTCACAGTATTAATTTATTAAACTTGTATTGTTAATACTAACCTTTGTATTCACGACACAAAAGAAAAAGATGCTTGCCTATGTGTTTTACTAATGAATAACGCTTGTCTGTAATCCAAAATGGCCGCTATGCGCGGGAAAGCTCAATGCGCATGTCGCAACCATATCACATGGTGTGAGCGTCTTTCTTTGCTAGTGGGAAACTTCTGCTTCTGCGCAGTGTGCATTAAAATGGCTGCTTGATGTTTTCACATGCTTCTGCTTGCTCTCATGTCATTATTAAATTGTCGTTTCCTAACGCTACTCACGCGGGATAGTATATATATTTAATTGGGAATAGAATAGAAATAGTGGGTATACAGTGAAACATTTTATTTGTGATTCTAATATTTTCTTCTTGCACTTTTATTAGTTCGTAAACTTGGGCCTGGGTTGGTGACCTGAAACTCGAGAGGCAAATGGTTCTGCGCATGTGTCTTGTGTGCCTGCCAAATGAAGTCAACCTGGACGAAGTCCAAGGCCGTAACCTGATGGCCGAAGATGTTGTACTAGTGCTTTCCTGTCACACATTGATACATTGTCTATGAAAATTGGTTTACATTTGTCATGAGGCGGGTGGGAAATAAAGCGAATGTATTAATTTGAAGGGGTGGGAACGTAAAGACAATAGGCTTTACAATTTAGGCCAAATCAACATGGGGCGAGAATCCACCCCCTGTCCCTGTCCAATCAGAAGTAGTGGTCCCATATTTTAGCAACATTAAGGGGAGGTACATGGGCGTAGAAGGGTATAATAGATATAGAATTAGTTAATTAAGAGGCGCGAGAGTCAGAAGTCTTGAAGCACAGGAGAGCGGAGATTCTGACAGGAAGAGCTCCAGACCGCTAAGCTGATCGATTGCAGACTGAATCCCTGTCCAGAAGAGGTCCTGAGGAGGGGGCGGCAGAGTCCATTAGAAGGAAGGCACGGGAGAATCGAGGAGAAGCCGAGTATCAGAGAGGGGAACGACGCAGGCGTCGTTGTAGAGAGGTCACCGGTCGTGTCCTGATCCTGGAGGAGGTCTTTGCTCTTCATCTTTCCTGGGTCCTATTCTTTCAACTCCTTGGCTAAGGGGTTTGGTTCTGCACTTAGGTAATTATAATGCAACCTTTAGTTGCGCTGCTGTCTCTATCTTCTTCTCTTCTTTAAACACCGTCATTGATTAGCAATAATCATTTCTATGCTTAATCTTGGGTATTGCGATTAAGTACCATGTGGCTCTGTATTTTACTCTGCTAAATCTTTAGATAAACATTTTAAAACTTCCTGACTCAGTGGTTATTTCAGGATTATGTACTATAATGAATGCCACTCATTTTAAATTTCCCAATTAGCAAGTTATTCATTGGTAAGTCATTACTCTTCAATCAGAAGGTAATTGGTAGCAGGGATTTTGATAGAGAGTAACAACTGATAAAACCCAGCGTAAGTATTAGCGTAGTATGAATGTATGGGCCCAAGTGAGTATCTAGTGTATGAATGCTGTTTGATAATATCGCGCTGGATCAGAACTAAGGCTCATTGATACCCTCAGGGTTCCCACATTTCCCCATATTTTAAACTATACCATCTAGAGGTAAAAATTAAAAGGTTTTTTCTCCTACTATGCCTGGTATTTTTAACTTTCCTCCCGCTCTCTTTCCTATATACTTCATCCTCAAATAGATCTTTGCCACCCATAAGTGCTCCCTCGTAGCTTGCAGGTTGTAGCATGCCCGTTCCACAGCGGAACGGGAAGAAACCCTATGATGAAGCATGCCATCAAGGGGAAACCCTGGTGGGTGAGGGTTATTTAAAGGAAACAGACTGTTTTCTAAAACTAACCTGTGAGTGGAAAGAAACAACCCCTTCCAATTTTTTAGAAGGGCTCTCTTTGATTGACACATACATAGTAAGGAGGACGAGCCTTCTCCGAGTTTTTTCCTCTACCTCCCCCTTGATTCTTTACAAAGCATCATAAGAGCACACCTCTGTGGTACACTGCTAATGGTGTTGTGGAACGATTAATGGGTACCCTCAAACGGGTAATTCAACAAGCATCGATGGAGGGAATCAAGTTAAACCAGGCCCTGTGTTAAGCCCTCCATGCCTATCGTTCAACTCCTCATGCCACAACTGGTGAAAGTCCTGCCACATTGCTATTTAAGAGAGTTATCGGAACCAATCTGCCACAGTGGACTGATCCTTGAATGCTAAAATGGTTCGTATCATGGACACTCCTCGGAAATGGCAGATTAAAACATATGCTGATCATCGTCAATGAGCTCAGGAAACAGTATTTGATGAAGGTGACTGGGTCCTGGTCAAGCAGAAACGAAAGCGGAAAACAGACACTCCGTTTGCTGTCGATCCTTTGAGATTTGTGATGTGCAAAGGACATATGGTGATGGCGCATCGTCCCGGAAAGTCCATCCCATGGGACTCATCACACTTTAAGCACCTACCTCAATGGTCATCAGCTGTTGCAATGATGAATGAGGTGACCCCGCCTGACAGACCAGATCAAGCATCAGAACCTGTGTCATTGGTGTACAACCAGATTGCATCTCAACCATCTCACACCATTCGACCTGGCCGACTAGTGCAAGCACCTCGATGCCTTATTGAATAAATATGATATGAATATTGTTTGTACTTTTTATTTAACATGGAAGGAGATGTAGTGTTGTGAGACTAAGTGCGCTCGCACCCTTGCGGTTCTGGGCTGACTGAACAAGGAATTACATAACTTGCTGGGAGGTGTTAAAGTGTGGTTATTAATGATTATGACATAATGAGTGACGTGTGTAATTGTATGCTGAGGAATAAAGACGTACAATCCAGAGCGCCAAGTGTGGCGTATTCCGTTGCATGCTTCCGGGGCTGGGGAGAATGCTACAGTGACCACCTTCAAATCTGCAAATCCTTAAAGACCAGGTTCTAGGTGCAACAATCGTGCATCATTCGACTTTTGTCCTCTCACATCTATAGCAATATGGTACCTAGTTAGAGGTATGCTCTATTAAGTAAATAAAATGGTGTAGCAGCTCCCCAACATGCACATTATCAGCAAGTCCCTGAATTGGCTTACCAGAAAACAGTTCTATGGCCAGAGTAATTTTTCAATCCTGCGCTTATTTATATCTGGGTGGCCCGACCAGTTAAGATCTGAGTAATCCTCTCTCACCTGGATGGACCCATCTGGGATCTGAGGCTTGGGTAATCTTCAGTCCCCACTTCCATTTCTCATCTGGGTAGACATGTAAAGCAGTGCCACACCCCTTGTCAAGAATTATAGAGCACTGCACAAGCTATTTCAACCATGTCACTGATTTTTCAACTGTACTGCATCCCTGATACCTTGTGTGGCCTCAGAACATCAATAATACCTCTCCTTCCAATGATACATACCCACTCGCCTTTGCCCTCCTCCCAAAATCTCAGCTCCTTGGCTCCCTATTCCATCTCACTCCTACCACCCGCCCCCTTTCTCACAAACCTCCACTGATAAAGCTCCTTCACCTACTAAGACCTCGTCTGTCTCTCAACCATCCTTCATGAACACCTTCCTAGCCACATTTGTCTTCCTGAACCCCCTAAACTGCTTCTCCCTTGCCTGCTGCCCAGTGCCACCCTTCTCCCCACTGGGAACCCCAGCCCACATTCTTCTATCACAGTCCAAGCAGACAGTCATTAGTTAAAAGAATTCTTTAATAGCTCCATATTAAGCAAAATTCAGACGTGGAGGCATTTGGGTTCTGATGACAATTCAGGGAGTTCCTTAGTTTAATGGCAGAATGATGCAATTAAACTAGGGAGAAAGTAGAAAAACATTGCATCTTTGGTACAGAGGTCCTATACACCCATTGTAACCTATCTTGTAACTCGAATGTCCTTACTGGAGCTGCAAACATTTGAATTACTGGGGGGGAAAACATGTGGGTTCTGGCTTCATAGGTTGGCCTCATTCTCACCATTTCCTGTCTGCACATGTGGTGCTGTCAGATTTATGTAATAATGCTGCCATTGAAATCTCTTTGGACTAGACTGCTCCTCTGTCTTCTGACTACAACAAGCTCTGCTGTCATGTTTTTTTTAACTCTCACTTTCTTTTCTAGTATGCTTGAGGACCCGCCTCCTCGGTAATGTTTAAATTATGATAGCCTATTCTAAGTGAAAGAGCATAGGTACTTTTTTATTTTAATTTCATGTTTTATGTTTCTCTCTTTTGTTCTAACTTCAATTACATTCCCTAGAAGCATAGGGCTTTGTCCTTGGAAGTTGTTTTACTTTTTATTTTGTATCCTTTTGCCCTCCTTTTCTTATTGATCCGACATTGTGGCATGCGTCAAGACCACGGTGATGCTGCCTCCACTGAGCCGCAGATTATGGGTTTTCAGGTCTATGTAAGATCGCTGATGGCACAGTCGTACAATGGACAATAACAATGGGCTTGTTGAAGGCAAGTCTGTCTTCTCCCGTCCGCGCACCGACTAGGTTTAGAGCATGCACCCTTGCATGCTCTGCTTTTGTGGTCCCCCAATCCATCGGGATTACCTATTCCATGAACCAGCTGCTCAACTGCCAGGATCAGCATTCTGTGGAAATAAGTCTCTTGTCTCGGCCTCTTCCTTCTTTTTCTACGGCCTCTCAACACCCCAGCCGGTTCAAGAGTTCCTGTGCACCCCCTTAAATCTCCTACCTAGTGCATAACCCTCTATCCCTACCAAAACAAAAAGCCACCATCAGAGTCTGCATTTTGTATAACAACTGAGATATTTTGATTCAGGCTACATGTGAACCAAATATTGAAGAAATGGTGGTTCTTACATACATTTCATTTTGACAGCATGTCCAAAAAGGGTAGCGGCCTTGTTGTCGTTATAATTAAATGAAGAATCAACCATTACCTCAATTATTGCCCTTATGTGCAAATCCTTTGAGCTATTAGCCCTAATAGCCCATACCCTAAATCATGGGTACTCACAAACATTATCCTAGGGGCCAAAAGTTTGGTTTCTGGTGTGACCAAGGGCCGCATTGATGCCTGCGAGGTGGTGGTCAGGGAGGACGGGTAAAGGTCGGTGTAGGGGAAGCAAAGCATGTACATCTAGTGACTCGATAGGGAAAATGTGAAACCAGAAAATCAGGAATCAATCCCAGCTTTCCCACTTGTCCAAATTGTGTAGATCCTGGGCAATTGTTTTATTTCACTTTTCTTCATTTTCACATAGAAGAGGACCTTGACATACATGACTTCAAGATCTGCACTGTACAAAACCTTCTCCTGTGTTTGATTTAATGTTGTCCATGTAGATTAGCAACCCAGGCCATCCAAAGTTTAATTTAGTTTAATAACAACTGACTTGCCTCTTAGTTCACTAGTGGCATTATTGTCAGGGTGGGTGGAAGCATTAAAGTTTCTAAATCCATGTTTGAAAACTATCATTTATAAAAAAAAAACTTCTCATGGCACTTGATATAATCTGTTGTACTAAAGTAAAGCGGTTCTGCATGTTAATGAAATATACTATTTGAATTTAGGGAGAATGTATTTGTACTTTTATACATTTGTTGCAAGATGTCTTTAAACATGAAGGTATTCCTGAAGTTAATATGCAGGACACCCTAGTTACTTCCTTTTTTTTTAATCTTCAAGTAAATTGCAAATAAATGCTTGAACGTTTATTTTACATACTTTTAATGTTGGCGCTGAGTTAATTAAACAGCAGCCCAGTGCTGCTGTTGACCAGGGTGCCACATTTAAAGGTCTGGAGGGCCGCATGCAGCCCCCTGGTCATACTTTGAGTATCACTGCCCTAAATGCTCCATTAAATACTGCATGATCTATCCAGACCCATCTCTGCGATTTGTACCCACCCTTGTGGAGCTTCCATCTTACTTTATGATAAGTGATTTTTAATGTCTGGTTAGAAGATATAAAACACCCGGACGGTAACCCTCTTAAGGGTTGCACCTCGTCAATCCTAATCAGATTTCGGACCCGCCCATCAGGTTGAGATACCCTAGCTCTAAACTGTACTTGCCTCACACAAGAATATATGACGTTACAGCGCAAACAATTATAATGCATGCTTTTACATCACAGTTTTTACAACGCAACTGCCATTACATCGCATGATTTTACAACGCATACCATTACAACACATTTCTTAAAACTACCATTACAACGCATTAGATTACAATGCATACCATTACAATGCATACCATTACAACACATAATACTTTTAGTGCAACAGTAGGGTAAGTGTTGGATAGCGTAGGGGCAAAATTTACTATTCCCCCTCCAGTGAATGCAATAGTAGAGAAAGTGTTGGATAGCGTAGGTGTCAAAATTACTATTCCCACTCCAGTGAGTGCAACAGTAGGGAAAGTGTTGGATAGCGTAGGGGTAAAAATTACTATTCCAAACTACCCCGAAACCTATACCCACCCTAAAACTTAAAAATCTCCATTACTTACCTTATAATGCGTTGTGATGACATGCGTTGTAATGGCATGCGTTGTAATGGCATACGTTGTAATGACATGGTTGTAATGGCATGCGTTGTAATGGCATACGATGTAAAGGCACTTGAGTTGTAAAAGTTGCGTTGTAAAGGCAAGCACAGGGTATCTTAAACAGAGGGAGCCTACTGTGGCAAAAAGAGAACAGCCAGAGAGGACACTGGCACAAGGCACACGTTAGGAGCTCCTGGTCTATTCAGGAAATGTATATGCTGGCCATTTTATCCGGCACTTGGACACAGTCGTCTGGAGCACCCGTGTACAACAAAATGGCCGAGCATTAATCTAACCCCTCACACAACAGACACTGAAAAATGACTAGGGAGAATGGAAAAATATACCTCAGAAATAAAAACAGGACTAGCACCACCAGGATACTGAAAACAATGTAAACAACGAAAGACACAAAAGAAGACTATGGAGAAGGGATAAGGGAGAAACAAGATGTGGAAGGAAAAATAGGACTGTCACCACCAGGACTATGAAACCATTGTAAATTAATACAAAATAAGGAATTAAATAAGTTAGATAAGATCAACATTACCAGAATAATTAATTATATAAATAATTCATTAGTAAGTAAATTCATACAACATTACCAGAAAGCTAATTATACTAGTATTAATTAAATAATTACAATTAACCAGCACTCACAGAATAACTAATGGTATAATTAATTAATTAGATAATTAGATAGCCTGCATTCCCAGTTTTCAATTAACCAGCATTCACAGAATATCGGATGGTATAATTAATTAATTAAATAATTAGATAGCCTGCATTCCGATTTAAATAAACAAGTGATAAACACATTACTAATCAATTAACTAAGGACTGACATTCATCACCGACAGAAAGGGAAAGATGATCTAATATATAAGTGAATACTTAGATCACAAAAATACTGACACCAAGAACAAGATAGCTAAAAGAAATAATAGGACAGGACAATTGGTTACGTAAAGCTGTATGCAAAAACATAGATACGATCATTCACGACGAGACAGAACCCTCTAAAAGAAAGTATTGACCTTGAAAAGGGGGTAAATGTAAGGAGAGTGCACTAGGGAATAGATCAATTCACCTCTACAGGGCACTCTTAGCGCCAATTACGAAAGTACCTTCGGCACCAAAGCATAAACTGCGTGCTATACAGCGGAGGAGGCTCCTCTAGAGGAGCTATTTGCATATTTTACAAAATGATAGGAGCAAATCTGATTCCATGAGCAATAACGCCCAAGCAATAACCTACCCTCCAATCTCTCTAAAAATGCTTCCAAAACCTTTAAATACAACCTTCTAAGGAAAAACCCCAAAACACTTATCTTAGACCCCTCCTTTTCCTCAAAAAACGGAGTAATCATTAACGATTTAATTTTTTACACCAAATCACTAGCTAAATGGCGTAACGCAATGTCGAATCTACTAAACATCAAAGAATCAAGAAACATCCCGTACGGAACGAAGTTGATTATAAAACCCTCGAAAAATCTAAAGGCCACACTAAATATAACCTTCTACAAAAATGGCACGGTACTCATCCAAGCAACCAACAAGGATCTTGAGCTATTCGATGATTACTTTGCAACGATAAAAGATCAGGTCCATAACTTCCCTATATCAGCTCACCAACAAGACGACAGCTCAGACACCTACATCCATACTCAGCGGAGGGTAATCGAAAAGAGAGACAGCAAAACAGATCAAGAGAATCGACTCTCCAGATCCTCTAGGACTAGACAACACACAAAGACACACGCTACAGCAAACAACCCAAGAATAGACATACGCAAAACAATCAGCAATAACCCCATAGAAGCACTCCAAATAAAAGCTATCAATCTGCGCACATCTGATGCTAAGACCGCCACAACCTTACAAACCATGGAGGTATCGGAGACAACACCCAACAACCAATGCCCTGAGACGTCAAATAACATGACCGATATCAACTCAGGACCTGCCCCTCAGAGCAAAAAAATAACTAATGAGGGAATGAAAGATATATACAAACAGCCGGAGGAGGAACCTTCCAACTTAACGATCCACATGTCAGCAGTCCCGTTGCAAAAACACCAACACCAACTCTCACTTACATCAGGGAAGGAATTAGAAATGCTCATGGCCCAGACAGAGAGGATAGCTACAGACATGCGCAACGCTATTAGGAACATGAAGAATACTCTATTGCTCTCAGAAAGCTATCTCTCCAAAATTATCCAGAGTCAAAAATCGGCACACAATCTCCACAATAAGCTCAACACAACCCCACTGCCTCTATCCAATAGGATTTACAGGCCTCGTATCTTCCTTAGATATCTGTCAGACAAGGAAATCCAAAACCTACTACTCTCCTACGATACGACTTCCAACCTCCCCGACAAAATAAGTGACCAGAAGATTCAGGTGGTACCAATTAATGCCAACAGAATATCACATACAAATCACAGAAAACCAAACTCAAATAACCTGAAAGAAATAACGCTAAGCCCAGAGGGGCCCAACTCCAACCCTGACCTAGAAAACCCTACAAAAAAGATCTCATGCCTACTTATCAACTGCCGTTCAGCAATGAAACATGCCGCTAACATTGCCGACCTAATCATGAATCAAGATACTGACGTGGCTATCCTAACTGAAACATGGCTATCGGAATCATCCTCCCCATGCCTAGACCTGCTGGTGCCTCCGAACTATAACATTGTACGACTAGATAGACTAATCAAAACGGGAGGGGGAGTGGCCTGTATCCACAGATCAAACATCACCATCTCTAAAATTCTTGCAGACCGTATAGACTCATGTGAATACCTGAGACTCACAGCACGATTCACAGACAACCAAGGGTACAAACTACACGCATTCTATCACCCCCAGGCAAAAACCTAACTTTCATAGACCATCTAATGGAAATTATTACAACTAACTCAGAACCTCACTCCAATGATATTTTCCTAGGAGACTTCAACCTTCACTGGAACGACATCCAAGATAATCAGGTCAACATTCTGAAAGAATTCCTAGCTGACCACTCACTAGTACAAGCATGTGCTCTACCAACCCACTGTAAAGGAGCTACATAAGACTGGATCATCTCCAAAGAAAATTCGATCCAAGCAATCTCAATCGTTCCTTGTGACTGGTCTGATCACCACTACATCACCTTCCAAATATCAGCCAAAAAAGAGAAAACATTATCGCAACCAATCAAACCCAAACATTGGGTGAGAGACACTAGAAATCAGAACTCGGGGATTCTAAAAATACAAGGCGAGAAAGAACTCCAACCCCCTTCTGAACTAACGGACGTCAACGTGCTTACAGATCACTACAATCAGATGATATCTAAAATAATCGACGATATTGCCCTGCTAAAACTTAAAAGAATGCAGATCAAAGTTAAAAATCCTTGGTTCAACGGATCACTTAATGAAGAAAGACGGAAACTCAGAATAACAGAACGAAAATGGAGAGAAACTCCGTGAACCCCCCACTTAAAACAACTAAGAATGACCAGAAAAAAGTACAATAAAAGCGTACTTAAATCAAAAAAAGACTTTTTTAGAAATGAACTTGAAAACGCAAAGAACAGACCGAGGAAACTCTTCGATCTACTAAAAGATCAATCGAACAAATTAGCCAAATCTTCCCTACTAACATCTAAATCAGACCTGAACTGTGAAGATTTCTCAACATTCTTTACTGATAAAGCCAGCTCATTGGAGAGAGAACTCAAGAATAATGCTGAAAAAGCCTCAAACCTAAGGAGTGAACAAGGGAGGAACCCTGCCCTAACTACTCAAGTAATGCCCAAAAATAATGCCCATTGGTCAACCTTCAAACTATATGATCAACATGACATTACCAAAATATTACTTTCTCTGAAACCAAATAATCATTACAATGACCGGCTGCCGTCTAAATGCTGGCCCTCCTGCAACCACATGGTCATCCCCTACTGGACTAAGATAATTCATGAATCGCTTGCCCAAGGATCAATTCCGGACTGCCTAAAAACAGGCCAGGTGGTCCCTCTCCTAAAGAAACCTACGGAGAACCCATCGGACCCTAACAACTTTCGTCCGGTAACAACCATTCCCCTACTAGCCAAAGTACTAGAAAAATGTGCACACAATCAGTTAAGTCAACACATTACTGAATTTGAGCTACTTAATGACTGCCAATCAGTTTTCAGACCAAACCACAGTACGGAAACAGCAATCCTACACATAGTAGATGATGCTTTGCTAGCCCTCGACCGTAATGAAACCTGTCTCCTCATCCTTCTAGACCTATCATCTGCATTTGGCACAGTAAACCATCCCAAATTATTAGAGCGCCTGGAAAATAGGATGGGCTTATCAGGAACTGTACTGAAATGGTTCCACTCCTTCCTAGAGAACAGATCGCAAAGATTCCTGGTAGACAACAAGCTATCCCCAGCATCTCCAATTCAAATTGGGGTCCCACAAGGATCAACTCTATCCCCTTCACAATTTAACCTTTACATCGAACCATTAACTGAAGTACTGCATAAGGCTAACATTTCGTTTCACATGTATGGTGAAGACACCCAGCTGTATATGAAGATATCATCTCCGGAAGAGATCAACACTATGAACCATGCACTCCAGAAAACCGTTGAATGGCTAGCTGACAATCATCTTAAGCTCAACTCACAAAAAAACGAATTCCTTCTGATCTCCCCTCCTAAAAGTTCAGCCAAGATCAAAGAATGGACCAAGTTGATCACAGCACTAAACGGTACCCCAACTATAGTTGACTCAACCAAATCCCTGGGTATCACACTGGACAAAGATCTAAACATGCGAGCACACATCAACAAAATGGCAAAAAACGCTCGTTTTCATCTGAATTACCTCAGGAAACTGAAGCAACTCATCGATCCCGGTGATCTGAAATTAGCAGTACAAGCACTGGTCATATCAAGAATTGAATATGGATGCGCAACCCTATCAGGACTCCCTAAGATCTCAACAGCACCCCTAAAAGCTTGTCTCAATGCAGCAACTACACTTATAACGGGAACAAGAAAATACGACCACATCACTCCTCATCTGAAAGTGCTCAACTGGCTACCATACGAAGCAAGAATAGAGCTAAAAATTGCTTGCATCACTCACAAGGCAATACACCACAAAACTCCACATTACCTAGCTCATAAAATTACGCTATCCGGCGGCACTAGACCCTCGAGAGGATCAGAGGATTTTCTACTGAAACCAGCACTCTTCCGTAAGAAAAAAACGTACGATAGAGCATTCACGGGAGCACCACCAAGGATTTGGAATTCGCTCCCACCGAATATCAGAAGAATCACCTATGCTCCTCGATTCAAAAAGGAGACTAAGTCATTTCTGATGGGTAAATATCTCCCATAACGACCAACAGGGACGTCTAAGTAGTTATGGATATGGGCTGTCAATACGGCGTTACTAACTCAGAACAAAGAAACTGTTCACCTCCCGATGCAAGATACTATCATTAACTGAGCTTGAATGGCTAGCCGCTACTCCTAAAATGAAGTACGACAAGACAATCTGGAATGTAATCTAATGATTTCTAGTATCCCTCAGTATATTTTTGTGTATGGATAGATATTTGCCAATGTTAGCGGAACACATAGAGATGTTCTTGACGTGAAATAATTGGATATCTGCTGATATCGAAGTGGTTGAAATGTAAAGCGCTCTGACACCCAACTCAGGGTCTGGTTCGCGCTATAGAAAACACTGAATAAATAAATAAATAAAATTGTGGTGTAATGCCTGCTTTGTAACGGACGTTTACCATCACACAAGCTTGGTTCAGAATAGGGACGTAACTATCAATAGTGCACCAGCTGCTGTGGCATCAGGGGACCACTGGTCTCCAATTACAGAGGTTTAGGTCTCGCCTGTGACAGTGCATACACTAGCACATGCGTTCTCACTTGTGAGAGATTGTTTACTATAAGGGACTTGAAGCCTGCCCATTGCTTACCATTCATGGGCATCATTGTCACTCTCATCTCATTTTCTGCCTCTTAATTGGACAGCGAATGCCAGCTTTACTTTCTCTTCTTTCATCTGGAGCATGGCCTAAGTACTGATTGCTTCATCTTGATTAGGGTCTTTCTACCGCCGGTGCTGTGATTGAGGTATTATTATTCTCTTTTATTATCTTCCTTGTTACTTCTTCTCTCCCATCCCTCACCCCCACTTGTCTGTGTGGTTTTTTCCCTCCCTCCCCCACTGTCACGTTGTTCGTGTTGCCTCTTCCCTGCGACCTCCCACACTCCTATTGGCTGGGGCATACACCCTCATACTGCTTCATCAAGCAAATTCTAGCAAAACTATGCTAATCTGTATAAATGTTGAGCTAACTTGAAATAACACTGAGCTGGTTTCAGAACTAGTTTCAGTTCCAGTACTGGGCAGTGAACAGTATCTATGAAACTATGCAGGGTTGTCTTTTCTCGATCCCCCTGTTTTGGCAGTTGCCTCTGCACCAAATACGTTGCTTTGCACTCGGGGACTACAGAGTTCAGAACTTGAATAGTGCTTGATGTAGAAGAGTACAGTGAGTGAGAGGATTGTGAGTGTGAAGCTAGGAGGCATACCTTTCCTTGCATGGTGCTACAGAGAGCAGCAGACAGCAAGACACAAGGGCGATAAAGATTTAAAATCACCTCTTTGAAATTAAGGTGTGCCGGACATTCCTGCTGTCCATGGGGAGGGGAGGGCTACAGGATTTTACAACCACAGGTCCATCATGCCCGGCAACCTTCATGATTGCTAAGTTAAGCTAAGCAGCAGGCCATATATGGCCTGCAAATGATAGATTGTCATGTTGCCATGACTACTGAGATGCAGGAGAT
The DNA here is from genome assembly GCA_963921515.1 of Calotriton arnoldi. Lineage (NCBI taxonomy): Eukaryota > Metazoa > Chordata > Amphibia > Caudata > Salamandridae > Calotriton > Calotriton arnoldi. Next base: position 164,008 of record CAWUFW010004212.1, read on the forward strand.
CGAGATAACAGGGTGAAGCAAGCCAAGGGATATTCCAGTATACAACAATTGGCTTTGCTGTTATGTTTTAGCCATGTTGTATACCAGCGTGGCTGCTGTTCAGCATGACTAAAGGTTAGTGGGGTAAAGGAGAGTGGAGTAGAGTGTCATAAAGTGGAGTGTTATGGAGTGGCATCGAGTGTCATGGAGTGGCATAGAGTAGAGTGGTGTAGAGTGTTGTGAAGTGTTGTGTAGGGAGTAGAGTGTCACAGAGTGGAAGGGCGTAGGATGGAGTAGAGGTGATTACCATATAGTGGAGAAGTGTGTCAGAGTGGAGGAGAGTGTTGTAGAGGGGAGTGGCACAGAGTCTCGAGCAGTGGTTTAGAGCAGAGATGAGTAACATAGAGGCTGTTGTGTAGAGTGGCATAGAGTGGTGAAGAGTAGAGTTGAGTGGAGTGAAGTGAAGTGGAGTGGCATGAAGTGGCATAGAGTAGAGTGGTGTAGAGTTTTGTAGAGGGAGTAGAGTGTCATAGAGTGGAAGGGCGAGTTTCGAGTAGAGTATATTGCCGTATAGTGGAGAAGAGTGTCAGAGTGGAGTAGAGTGTTGTAGAGTGGAGTCGCATATAGTGTCGTGGAGTGGTGTCGAGAAGAGTGGAGTGCCATGGGGAAAGGATGTGGCCTAACGGTTAGAGCGGTTGACCTTGAAGCTGGAGAACCGGCTTCGAGTCTCGGCAGGGATGCTCAACATCCTGTGATTCTGGGCAAATCACTTAATCTTCCTATGCCTAACAAAATGAATGTGTCCGTCTGTAACACAACTGGTGCTCATGTAAAGCACTCTGAGTCGAATTCGCGCTATATAAAACTCCCCCAAAAAATATAGAGTGTTGCGTAGCCTGGAGTAGAGTGTTGTAGAATAGAGTGACGTAGAGCAGAGTAGATTGTTGTGGAGTGGAGTGGCATTGAGTCGAGTAGTGTAGGAGAGTGGAATGGCATAGAGTAGAGTGTTGTAGAGTCAAGTGGCATAGAGTAGAGTGGCATGGCATAAAGTGTCAGAGTGGAGTGGCATAGACTGGAGTGGAATGGAATGGAGTGGAGTAGTGTGTCATTGAACAGAGTGGAGTAAATTAGCATGGGGTGGCGTAGAGGGGGTTGCATATAGCGTCGTAGAGTGGAGTAGTGTCATAGATTGGCTTTGAGAGGTGTAGAGTGTTGCAGGGTGAAGTAGCATAGAGTGGAGTAGAGTATCAGAGTGGGGTAGAGTTTAATGGAATACAGCCTCATAGTGTGGGGTATTGTGAAGTGGGGTGTCGTAGAGTGGAGTGTCATAGAGTGAAGTAGAATGGATTAGAGTGAAGTGGCATAAAGTACAGTGGTGCAGAGTAGATTGGCATAGATTGCATTGGTTTTAAGTAAAGTGGTGTACAGTCCACTTGCATAGATTGCAGTGACGTAGAGTGGTGCAGAGTAGATTGCAGTGATGTAGAGTGCAATGGCATACAGTGGAGTGGTGCAGAGTGGAGTAGAGTGGTGTAGAGTGCAGTGGTATAGAGTAGATTGTTTCAGAGTAGAGGGAAGTGATGTAGAGTAGAGTGGTGCAGGGTAGTGTGGAGTGGTGAAGTGGAGAGTGGAGTGGTGTAGAGCAGAGAAGTGGAAAGTGCAGTCGCATGGAACGCAGTGGTACAGAATAGATTTGAGGGGAGTAATGAGTAGTAGTGTGGCATAGAGTGTAGTGACAGTGTGTTGGCATAGAGTGACGTAGAGTTGAGTGGTGCAGAGTAGAGTGCAGTGGCATAGAGCGCAGTGGTGCAGAGTAGAGTGTTATTGAGTTCAATGGCGAAGAGTGCAGTCTTGCAGAGTAGAGTGTCATAGAGTCCAGTGCCATAGAGTGCATTGTCGTAGAATGTATTGCCATAGAGTGCATTGCCATAGAGTACAGTGGTTAAGAGTACAGTGGTGAAGAGTGCAGTGGTGCATAGCAGAGTGGGGTAAAGTCCACTGGCACAGCAGAGTGGTGCAGAGTAGAGAGGTGTAGAGTGAAGTCGCGTATAATGTAGTATGATAGAGTGCAGTGATGCACAGTAGATTAGAGTGCCATAAAGTGCATTGACGTAGAGTGCATTGGTGTAGAGTGCAGTAGAGTAGAGTGGTGCAGAGAATCACCTATATCACCTTAGAGTGCTGAGGAATTCATACAACAGGAAGATTCTAAAGGCCAAGGCAGACTTTTTCAAAACCCAGCTGAACCAAGCCATCAACCGCCCCAAAAAACTATTCGAAATCGTCAAGCAACAAGCGCGCAACACGCCTAACTCTAAGGAACTAAACGATTTGGCTACACTTAACTGCGATGAGTTTGCCAATTTCTTCCTAGAAAAGACAAAGTCCATTGAACTCGACATCCAATCTAAGAAGGCCCACCCACAACCTATTGCTCAGGATACTAAATTTTACTCTCAGACCAAGGTCCATTTTAGTACTCCGATGGAAACCACAAAAAACAATGCTTCTTGGCACACCTTCTCGCCCATTCCTGAACAAGAAATCTATAACACTATTCTAGCAATCAACCCCTCCAATCACTTCTCTGACCCCCTGTTGGACTTGGCCCTTTTTGGCTAAAGTTCCCTAAACTTTTTGCCTTCCCCCTAGACCTTTTTTCTGACATGGGGTTGCCAACTTAGATGCTTTGGGCACTTTGCCACTGCTGATCAGTGTCAAAGTGCAAGTGCTCCCTGTGTAAAGTGTAATGGTAATTGGTTGTCCATAATTGGCATGTTTGTCTTACTAGTAAAGTCCCTAGTCAAGTGCACTTTGTGTGCCAGGGCTAGTAATACAAATGCTACTCGTGGGCCTGCAGCACTAATTGTGCCACCCACATAAGTAGCCCCCAAAGAGAGAACTCAGGCCTGCCACTGCAGTGCCTGCGCGCAGTTTGCTAAACTGCCATGTTGTCCTGACAAGTGCAGCCACTTCATCAGTCGAAGGGACAGGATGCACACCTAATATTTATATTTTTTTTCTTCATTTGGTTTGTCTATAAATATATATATATTATTATATTATAAATATTATAAATATTAGGTGTGCATCCTGTCCCTTCGACTGATGATTCATAACTGATGCCCAGAACCGGGATAACACCCGTTTGTTACAATTGGACTAAACAGATTGATCAAAGGAGAAAGCATGAATCCACACGGTCGGGATAACATCGTGTTTCATCAAAGAAGGCGTTTAAACAAATAAAGGGGATGAATTTTAAATTCAACATTTAAATTCAAAGATATTAATGATTACTATATGTTTTACACAGTGAGATGTACTTTTGATTAAGAATGTGATCCATTTTTATAATTGAACTCCGACGCATGGTATCATGGGAGATGTAGTTTCCTCATGCAGATACTTGTTATGCAAAGTAATAGCGGTGCCGAGTTGGCGGGAAAATTGAATCGAGCGGGCCAATTGGAAAGTTAGAGGGATGGGTTAAAAGTGAGAGGGACTATGGTGAGTTAACTGCTTTCACGGATGGCTGGCTGAAGATTATGCTTTTTTAAGTGGTTCGGCAGCTACGTGCATAACCGTCAGGCTGAGTGGGTTGTTTGTTTTGGGGGGTGAAAGGTGAGTGTACGATTCAGATAGGCTATAAAGGGGAGTAAATCAGTGAGAATATAGTTATTAAAAGAGGGTATGAGAATGGAATAACACCAGGGAAGGTTACAAGTGAGGTAACTCACCTTTTAAGGATGAAAAGTGAATGCATGGTTTAAAGAGGGTTAAGTGCCAGGAGAAAAACTAGTATATTTACAAGTAGAGAAATATGTAACCAATATGTGAATAAACAAACATCAAGTATAGTTCGTGGAAATCAAGTAGAAACTGATCTCACTTGGGCGAGTTAAGACAGTAGAAACGGGAGGCACAAGGAAAAGTTAATGGAAATGCATGGCTTGTACAATGATGGGAAGCTGATATAGTTGAGGATCGCAGAAGCATCTAATGAAACAGGGTTAAGATTAAGAGAACGTTTGAGTCCAAGGTGGCACGTTATGCATACAAAGGGGAAACTAGTTTTTTTTAAAAGGGGCTCAGGGTAGGAAAAGTGTTTGGATTACAATGTATTACAGTAATTTTATGCATAATGTAGAAATCAGTGATGTTGAAAGACAAAGAACAAATGGTGATTATGTGTTCTCTGATTATTTACAGTGACCCCTGAAGAAGGGCATTTTTGCCCGAAATGCATTGGGAATTTTATTGAATAAACGATGCCTTTTATGAATTTTGCACTACTCGTGTTCTTTCAAGAGGTCCGGATGGACACGGCTGGAACATTAGAAATCTGGGAAATGGCATTTACACTCCACTTGTGGATTCTGATAAACAGTTGATGAAAAGTTGATAAATTGTTATGAGCAAATAGGTTGAAATATAAGGATTACTTGGATTACTGTGGAGGATCATTATCGCCAAGATGGCGTAATTCAGCTGTGTGATTGGGAGGGGCGAGATGTACGCCCCATTATCAAAAGTGCACCCACTTGCCAGGCCTTACCCTTCCCTTTTTATGCACATCAGACACCCCTATGGTATGCCCAAGGTGCCCCCTGGGCAGGGTGCAGTGTATGTGAAAGGTAGGACATGTACTAAGGTGTGTACCATGTCCTGACAGTAAAAAACTGCCAAATTCGTTTTTCACTGTTGCAAGGCCATCTTGCCCATAGGACAGAATGGGGGAGGCTGTGTAATATGTTTCCAGCCTATCTTCCCATAGGTTTAAGATGGAGAGGTGAAGTTTAGTGTGCCTGAGCTCACAATTTAATAACACATCTTTTTGTGAAGGTGGTTTTTGAATTGTGTGTTTAGAAACTCACGCTTTTAGAAGTGGCTGGTTTTTTTGTTCTAACAATTCTGTGTGTCTCTGCCTGGTTGTGGATTGACTGTCTGGATTTGAATGTGATAGGATCTGGGAAATGTCTTGACCCAGGGGAGGAGTAGGTGAGCCAGCCACGGTTGACCTGCATCTGGAGTGTAGGGGGGAGGAGTAGCCCCTGGAGGTGAAGAGGCCTGGGCTGCTGCCATAAAACAAAGGCTCCATCTCCTGCTGAGTGATTGAAGAACCAGACCCCCACTATCAAAGGAAGAAGGTGTCACTGGCAGGGAGACACCCAGAACTGGTTTGGACAGGGGTCAGTGCCCCCTGAACACAAAGGCTTCAAAGACATTTAGGGGTATAACTATGAGAGCTGAAACCCCTGGACTTTGGACTGATCAAGACTGAAAAGGATTGAAACTACTTTGCGGTCAAGAGGAACCTCTGCCAAGGAAGAACAGCTGAAGAGACTGAAGAGAAGGACTGACCCTTGCTGTGTGTTCTGGGGCTGGCCTGCAGTTTGCTGATTTAACTAAGGAGAGGCTAAGGGACTTTGCTGTGTGCTGTATCCCCCTGCTTGAAAGGACTTTGCTGTGTGCTGTGTCCCGAAGTAACGTGTCTCCAAGGGCCCGAGGAGAGCTGGCTCCCTGTTGTGGAAACTCAGGAACATAAAAGTTTCCAAGTGTGGCTCAGCAACGATGTGCGCGTGTGCTTTTTGCAGCCTGAGACCTTCGTAAGAACTGCCCCGTGTTCGTGTGCACCCGGAGTCCAAGTGAGTCTCAGCGACGCTGTGTGCGTGTGCTTCGTGCAGCCTGAGACCTTCGTGAGGATTGCCCTGTGATCGTGTGCAACCGGAGTCCAAGTGAGTCTCAGCGACGCTGTGTGCGTGTGCTTCGTGCAGCCTGAGACCTTCGTGAGGATTGCCCTGTGATCGTGTGCACCCGGAGTCCAAGTGAGTCTCAGCGACGCTGTGTGCGTGTGCTTCGTGCAGCCTGAGACCTTCGTGAGGATTGCCCTGTGATCGTGTGCACCCGGAGCTCAAGTGAGTCTCAGCGACGCTGTGTGCGTGTGCCCTGTTGCAGCCTGAGACCTTCGTGAGAAATTGCCCGGTGACTGTGTGTCCCGGAGCAGTCTTGTTCTCTGCTTCGATCGACAGCGTGACCAGAACTGCTGCGATCGTCATTGACATCGGCCCGGACCGGCATCCCCAGAGGAGCTGTGAGAATTCACCGCCGCCGGCCCGAGCCTGCCTTTGCCAAGGAGAGACGTCGAACCATCACCGTCGGGGGTCCGAGTTCCACTGCCCAAGATCAACGAAGTCACACCGGAGGCCCAAGCCGCGAGGAGAGGAGAGGAGAGTGAGATCGCACCCCCCAGGTAACGCTCAGCGAGCGTGCGTGTGTCGCCGCCTGGGGCGGGGTGTGGGCTATGAGAGAAACGCTCTCGGCCTTTCCCATCTTTGCAGCGCGAGCCCCCGCTCAAGTCCGTATCGCGGCCCGTACTTGCCGAGGAGTGGCAGTACCGGGCCGGAGTGTGGAGCTGCACTTTGTTTTTCATCATAACAGTGTTGGGGGCATATTTTGGCAGTAGCTGACCGCGAGTCAGTAAGAGTGGCATAGAGACCGTCCAAAGCACCGCGATCGGTGCCGAAGTACATTATTTTTGCATTACGAACTGCCTGATTGTTGCATTACGAACTGCATAGCATTGCATTAGGACTGCATTGGATCATCAAGAATTGCTCATTAATACTGCAAGAACCTACCAGTGCTTGCTGGCCTAATAACCGGCAAGGTGAAATATTACAAATACGCATATGTTGGATTTTTATTGTGTGGTCTCATCGTATATCTTTTTTTTATAAACATATAATTGTTTTTTATGAAACTCATGTGGAGTCCATTTGTGGTGTTATCACTGTGTCACTGAGAGCGTGGTTGCAAATACTTTACACATTTGCCTTGGAGATAAGCCTGGCTGCTCGTGCCAAGCTACCGAGGGGGTAAGCAGGGGCTATCTGAAAAGGTGTCCTTCCTTTCCCTGACTTAGAAGCAAGGGTCCCTATTTGGACTAAGGTACATACCTCAGCCAACTAGAGACCCCCAGTTCTAACACCCCCTACCTCCTTCTTTATTCAAAATGATAAAAACATCTATTCTACCCCGATGGGCAAAAATTGTAAATGCTTCTTTGAGACAAGGCTCCATACCGGACTGTCTTAAAGTAGGGCAGGTCACACCTATACTAAAGAAATCCGACTCTCTACCATCAGATTTCAACAACTGCCGCCCTATATCCAACATCCCCACTTTGGCAAAATTGCTGGAAAAATGTGTACAAATACAATTATGTAACCACATCGAGAACTACAACCTCCTAGACAATCACCAATCCGGCTTCCGTCATGGTCACAGCTCGGAATCTGCACTCACCCACATAATGGATGACATACTAAAAATGCTAGACCACAACGAATCATGCCTATTGATACTTCTTGACTTATCCTCCGCTTTTGATACGGTTAAGCATGACAACCTATTGTCCCTACTGGAACGAAGGATGGGCCTTACGGGCCCAGTGCTACAATGGTTCACCTCCTTCCTAAATAACAGAACACAAAGAATCAAGATGAAACATTCACTCTCTCAACCCTCCATGGTCACCCTACGCGTTCCACAGGGCTCAGCACTTTCACCCATTCTTTTTAATCTACTAATGGAGCCCCTGGCAAAAGCATTGAACTCAGCGAACATTCTATATCACCTGTATGCGGACGACACCCAACTGTATATGAAAATCTCCACACCAGAAGACTTCATCTCCCTCAACGCTATTCTACAGAATACTCAAAGTTGGCTCACTGGCAACCACCTCATGCTTAACACCAAGAAAACGGAATTCCTTCTCATCTCCCCACCCAATCACACACCCAAGATAGACTTATGGTTGAAACACCTAACCTCCTTTGACTGTGCTCCCCACATCATTAACTCTGTGAAATCCTTGGGAGTCACCATAGACAAACACCTGAACATTCAGGCGCAAATCACTAATGCCACCAAGGGAGCTAATCACCAGATGAGTATACTAAGGAAACTCAAACCCTTCCTCCCACAGACCGACTTAAAAATGGCGGTACAAGCCCTAGTGCTACCAAGATTAGACTATGGAAGCACCACTCAATGCGGTCTCCCCAAATACAAGCTGGCCCCGGTGAGGGCATAGCTTAACGCTGTGGCCAGACTGGTATCAGGAACTAAAAGAAATAACCACATTTCTCTGACCTTGAAAGCACTGAACTGGCTGCCCTACGAGGCAAGAATACACCTAAAGATCGCTTGCATGACCCATAAAGCACTGCATAACAATACCCCCAGTTACTTAGCGCTAAAGCTAGAGCAATCGGGAGGATGCAGACAATTGCAAAGTGCAAGTTCACTACTACTGAAAACACAACCCTTCCTTAAAAAGAGAATTGGTTGCAGAGCATTCTCAGGGATTTCACCGAAGATTTGGAACTCCCTACCTCCAGTGGTACGTGGAATCTCCACCATTACCTCCTTCAAAAAAGAAGTAAAAATGCTGCTAATGAACAAATTCACATCCTAAGACTTTAATTCTATGCTGACCTCTAGTGTCCTATGCGATCCACATATTACTGCCTACCTCTTTTGTATTGAAGGCGAATACCGAATGTATGTTTACTACCTCAATGACCTAATGTTTAATAACTGTGTATTGTGAAGCGTTCTGATTCCCTCGGGGATCATTCTTTGTTGACTACTAGTCACCTATGTTATCCATATACTACTGTATACCTCTTTTGTACGGAATGGCGAATACCAAATGTTTGTATACTACCTCAACCTTCTAATGTTTAATAACTGTATATTGTAAAGCGCTCTGACACCCTCGTGGGTCACGTTCGCGCTATATAAAACTTTATAAATAAATAAATAAGAGTGCAGAGGCTCAGAGTAGAGTGGCATAGAGTTCAGTGGCAGAGAGTGCAGTGTTGCAGAGTGTTGTAGAGTAGAGTGCCACAGAGTACTTTAGTGTACAGTGCAGTGGTGTAGAGTGGTGGAAAGTAAAGTGACATAGATAGCAGTGGTGTAGAGTGGCATACAGTGTTGCAGAGTAGAGTATAGTGGCGTACAGTGCAGTGGTGCAGAGTAGATTTGTGTAGATAGCAGTGGCGTAAAATGTTTTGGTAAAATGTTTTGGTTTTGAGTAAAGTGGTGGAGGTGCATAGGCATAGAGTGCTGTGGCATAGAATAGAGAGGCAGAGTGAAGTGACGCAGGGTAGATTGCAGTGGCGCAGAGTGGAGTGGCATAGAGTGGAACGACGCAGAGTGGAATAGAGTGGCATAGAGGAGACCGTTTCAGCACAGAGTGCAGTGGCATAGAGTAGAGTGTTGTAGAGTGCAGTGGGTCCGAGTAGAATAGAGTTGCTTATAGTGGATTGGTGTAGAGTGCAGTGGTGAAGAGTGCAGTGGTGCATAGTGGAGACATATGGAGTAGAGTGAAATGGCATATAGTAGAGTGGTGTAGAGTAGAGAGGCGTTGAGTGAAGTGGCACAAAGTGGCACAAAGTGGAGTGGTGCAGAGTAGAGTACAGTGTGGAGTGGCATAGAGTGATGTAGTGTGGAGTGGTGCAGAGTGGAGTGGGGCAAAGTGGAGTTTGCATGGTGTAGTAGTGGACTGCCATTACAGACAACACATCTTCAATCGAAATGACCATAACATTTGCACAGACATACAAATTTACTGATAAAAGCATACAGCGCACAAACGATATTGTGTGGTAATGCTTCATTTGTGCTTTTCATACTCTGAAATATATGCACCGTTCATTTACAGATATTTAAATTTTGTTTTGAGCTAGAAAAAGAAATAACATCGTACAGCACACCCAGTGTAGCCAGCATGATTGCCACATACATCCTCTCACTTTGAAGTCAGAGAAAGAAAAGTAAACACCAAGCTTCCTGAAAGGCAGAGTCTGATATTTGGTCTCTGTCTTTAAAAACACAGCAAATGTGGCAATATAAGAACAAAATTTAAAGGCCTGTTTACAGAAATTCAGTACTGGTGGAAAAATACATTAAATAGGGTTTGGGCAAGGGAAGGGACAAACTCAAGCTAGACAGCCTAAAACAAATTGAGACAGCAAATAGAAAGAAAGCACATATGAGTTACAAAGCCAATGGTAAACAATCGGCAAAATGCATTCCCAGGGAAGCTTTCCGAATGTCCCCAAGATGTTGTTAGCAAACCAGACAGCTGCACTGTCTGGTAGGTTTCGACCTAAAAAAGAGCTATGACATAGCCAGTGCTGGCCGTGTCATAGCATTTTTTTAAGATTCCTGTGTCAAAGTGTGTTTTTTTTTTTTTTTACTTTTAGCCATACAGCACAGTAGTCGCTGCTCTACAATAGGGCTAAAAGACATTGGCAAAGCCAATAGCTCTCACACAGGCGAGACCTATTGGCTTTGCCAATGCTTGCTTTTACTTGGAGCTCAGGGGATGAGGCCTATTTTCCTTGCTTACATTACAGGCCATGGCACTACTGATATGCCAATGGTTGACACTTGTACCCCCCCCCGACATTGGGCTGACTGTACCGCTCTGTTCTACTCATTGAGCCTCTAGGGTAAGACGAGTCCTTTGCCCATGTCACCTACCTTGAATCAAGTCTGGTCTAAAATCACTAACTCTATCAGAAGCTCTCAGCACGAAGAGGCACATTTTCTGCTTGAAGCTGCCTGCTCCAATTATATTATTATTAACTTCTAAATTTCTGCCACTTTAGATCAATTGACAACACTTAAGCAATTTGGGCCAAGGCGCTCTCCCCCACTAACCTTAGTATAAAAAGAATGTGATGCAAAGATCTAGCTGATCATCTACGACGTTGTACAGCCTGTGCTTAATGTGTACAGCTGGTTTTCATCATCAGACTTTGAGCTAGAGCCAAAAAGAGAAAAGCAGAGACACGAAAAATTAGAAGGATGACAAAAAATAGGATAATAGTGACAAAGGGAGACAGCAAGGATGAAAAGGAACCTGCAAAAATGAGATAAAGAGACATGAAGTATAGGTGTGGAAGAAAGAAACGTGCAGTGGAATTAAGACTAGGCAGCCTTGGTATTCAGCAACCCACGCAGTCAGCAGCGGCATGCGTGTTCTCTTAAGAAAAACCTTAGGTCCCTATATTTTTTTGTTTACTAATTGATCTCTATATCCAAATATTAACTTAAATCGTTTAAAGCTGCCATTAAGAAGGTACAATCAGAGCATTATAAAGTATGCATTCTTTCTGCTAGCAACACTAAAACAGTCGGTTCAGTCTCTTTAAAGATCGAGTAGTAGCAGGTTCCTCCTCCATCATCTTACTTGACCCCTTTACTACTTTTGACCCTGAATCCTACCCTCCTTTTTGAAAAGCCTTGCGGAGGCTGGTGTAAGAAGCAAAGTTCTTTTGCTTTTTTAAACCTCTTTCAGGCCATCTCAGTCTACCCCTCTCATTCTAGTTACAAGACCCTTTCTAACAGGGTCCCTCGGGGGACTGTCTTGAGCCTCCCCTGTTTAACATTTGTACAACCTTGGCATCTCTTTGTTGGGACAGTATCTGTCTCACAGTCCTTTTTCAACCTATGTCTTACAACCACCACCAACTGGTTGAACTTCAATTCACTTTAGCTCAACAGAAAGAAGATGGAAGTTCTCATATTGGGTGGTACGCCTTCTTTTTGGAAAGACGTCTATTTATTTATTTGAGGTTTTCTATAAAGCAGAACGCATACAGGAATGGCAATGTTAGAACATACAAATGTAAAAATAGAGCCAAACTGTAGCTGGTTGTGAAAATAATCATAGAGAAAAGGGATTAACCATAGTGCAGTCAAAGACTTCCACACCAATATGTACATGTTCAAATCTGGATATTAGGTTCATACATAGATATGGGAATGTGAGGATGAAGTAAAATTCCAAGCTACATCAACTCGAAAGAGGAACCGCGCATGTCCAGAGTGAATGAAGGTACAAGGATATGTTTGTGCTGGGATAGTTCATTCATTCTTTTCATAAACACTGTTAATAAATGGACATTCTTTGGGTTTAGAGGAATGCTATTCCTCATCTTGGGTGCTAGCCCCAAGAATGACCGATTCAGAGAGTTCTGTTTTCTGAATTCTGGGATTTCAAGTACCAGTCCTTTCTTTTTTCTTAGGTTTCTGTTTTCTCCTAGGATATGCAGTTTAGCTCCAAAATAATCGTGCTGTTGTGATGTGCAGCATTATAGGTTGTGCATGCAATCCTGACTGTACAGAGTGTCTATATAGAGGAAAAATTAGAAATCTAAGGGCTGACAAAATATACTCAGTTTCGTGTCTGTGACTAATCATGCGACAGAGTTTAATGCAAATTTTAGGGGCCTCAATCTTGATTTAAGAAGGCCATTGAGTATCTACCATAGTTCTGGCTGGAAATCACCAGGTGGCCAGCCCAGATTTCATGGGATGCAACCAATTCCCCCCTAAGCACCCTCCTTTTGACTTCTAAAACAGTTTGAAATCTTGGCATAATGTTACACCAAACTCTCCTTTAGGCCTCACGTTACCAACTTACCATTTGTATGATTTCTCTGTAGCAAACCTTTAGGAAGATCTTCCTGCAGCTTCCTTTCAGTTGCCATAAGAGTCACTTGTGTGGTATGATCCCACCTGGATTAACATAACTCAGTTTAACGGGGTCTACCCATTTGCATGCTAATGCAGTTGCAAATACTCCAGAATGCTCCTCCTATGCTCACTTTGGACCCCTCACACGTGGATCCAGCCTCAAACAGGCTTCTTGAACTTCACTGAAGACTTGGCTGTTCACAGCCCCCTTCTTTGGTCGAATCTGCTTGGCCCCTTAGTTTCGATGTCTGCATTTTTGTAACGGGACACTTTACAAGGTCACTGTTTGCGACCTGTATACCCTATATTCATTCTTTCATTAGCATGCTCAGCTTCGTATGTGACCAGTCAGCAATTAGGTTGGAGCCTTGTGAAGGGGTAGGGAAGTGCTATAGAAATGCTGGTAAACATCCTTTACCCCGCAGTCACAATGACCTGGCTTTACAACGCAGTCACTACCCCGACTGCAACGTTATCACGCGTTACTTTACCACACAAGTCGTTACAGCGACTTGCTTTGGGGGGGCGCTGTTGGACTGGTGTTGGATTTTTAAGTCCAACACCTTCCCTTTTGTAGCGTAGAATGGAGTTGAAATAGTAATTTGTACTATTCCTAAGTCCAGCATGGTAAAGTAACGCGTGGTAACGTCGCAGTCGGGGTAGTGACTGCATTGTAGAGGCATGCGTGGTAAATGCATGCGGGGTTCCGTCATTCAACCAGAAATGCTAGATTATGCCTGCAATGGTACATTTTGAGACATATATGGCATCCTTGATGCCACAACTTAGTCACTCGCCTGGATCCCAATAATTGATACCACAAGAGTTTGTAAGAGTAAAGTCTGCAGTTTATGTCTGCTTTAACCTACAAGAAATCCTTATTAATCTAGTGGTTTACATTCAAAGTAATACCTATAAACCCTTGCACCAGTGACGTTCACAGGCATCTGTTTCATATGCCTTTCGTGATGTGCAAATCCTACATTTATTCATTAGCACGCAAACCAAGTACCTGGAGCAGTCATTGAGCGTCTTAGAGTCTCTCCCAGGGCTAGGAAACGCTTCAGAAATGCTAAAATACCATGCATCATGTTTGCAATGTGTTACACTATGAGGCATAGGCGGCATCTTTTGTTGTCAAATCACTAAGAGAAACACATTTTCTTTGAAAGATGAGGAACTCTTACCATTCTTTCAAAGGTGCCCCAGCTTAAACCCTCAGTGAAGCATCGTTTCTGGTAATCTTGGTGTCACCTCGCTTATTCCACCCATTGTTTCTGGTAATCTCATTTATTCCACCTATCGTTTCTGGTAATTTATTTGTCATCTTGTTTATTCCACCCACCGTTTCTGGTAATGTTGTTGCCATCTTGTTTATTCCACTGATCATTTCTGGTGATCTTGGTGCATAGGTGTCACTTAGGGTGTCGCCAGAGGTTGCAACTGTAAACCTTGGCTTGCCCCTTGCGACCGCTGTCACAGCCTTTGCGATCCCAGGCCTCAGAGGTGGCAAATCTAGTTCTAGGAACAAAGGTGCAGCTTTATCTTTTTTGGGCGTTGGTTGAGGCTTCACTCTCCTTGTTTTCTGAAAGACATGTTGTTACAATAACAGTGAATACTACTAAATTATGAACTATTATTGTAATAAAAAAATGGAGTACAATTAGCTGTACTAGGCCCTTCCCTGACAGCTGATGTAAGTAAAAAAAACTGTTTGAATGTATATTGTGAACGAGCTTCTGGGTGAGTGTTTAGGTGAGAGAAAGCGTGTGTATGGATGTGTAAGTGAAAGTGATTGAGAGTTAGTGAAAGGTAGTGATTGATAATGTGTGAGATTGAGTGTCCGTGAGTATGAGTGAGTCATATTAATGTTGAATAATTTCCACGCTGTAGACGGCCACTTTTAGGAACAGCACTAGCATTTTATCACTGAAAAAGGTTTCCTTTAGGAACCGCACTAGCACTTTTTTTTACTGTCCGCTTGTTAAACCACATTAGCACTTTGTTATCGTTCGCTTGTTAGCATCAGTACCTTTACTGTCAGCTTGTTAAACTACATTAAAACTTTATATTGCCTATTTGTTAGCTTTTTTAATTGGATAATCAGATGAAATAACCCGAATATTATTACAGTTAAATGTTATCATGTTCTTAATTTTGCATGGTTTGAATCAACTAAAGCATGAGATTAAAAAAACTTGAGTGAGTCATATTGAGTGAGAGTAAGGGAATGCAAGTGAATGAGAATTATTACGTGTGAAGGTGTCAGAGTTTGTGAGAATCGATGTGAGTGAGAGTGAGAAAATATGATTGAATCAGAGTGTAGGAAATTGGGTTATTGATTGAGGGGGTAAAAACCCTACTCAAGCAAATACCACAATATTTGTCAGGGTGAACCACAAAAGACACTAAATTAACCTGGGTTTAACCCTCTGGTAGCTTGTTACAAAAAGCAGTCAGGATTAACTTAGAGGCACTGTGTAAAGTATTTATGAAAAACACAAACAGTAATAAAATGAAAATACAAAACAAGAAAAATCCCAAACAAATTTAGAAAATATAGTGAATTTTAATAAAGAAAATGAGACCAAAACAGCAAAAATCCAATCAGTAAAACTTTGGAGTGGGACAAACTTCTAGGCCTTTGTACATCTGGTTTTTGGAACTACCCCCTTCCATTGCCCAACCTCAAAGAGATCTAAGGTGACAAAAGCCTGGTGTGAAGTTCTTTGTGAGAGTGCTGGGGGTAGCTCCTTTGAAATGTAATTGGGGCAGGGAATAGCTCCGACCCACACATCCTGGTAGGATGGCACATACTGCCAACATCTAGTCCCTCTTTGTCTCACGTTTGGGAGGAATACACAAAGGCCAACTGCCACGGTAATCACAGTCATGCGACACAGTCTGCAGGCATCAAATGGTTAGGACAAGAAAATACTAATTTTCTTAAAGTGGCATATTCAGAATTGTGACCTAAAATCCGATCTTACTGTTAGAGGGTTTTAGTTTACAATTTTTTTGGGACCAAACATGACAGCTCTACCTGTTCCCAATCAAAAGTTAGCACGTATTAAATATAATAAGGTAACCCACTTCTATCCTATGGGAGAGGTGGGCCTCACAAGAGTGAAAACAAAGTTATGAGTTTTTCACTACCAGGAGCTGAAAAACCTAAAAGTGCATATACAAAGTTTTAAATACAATGCATCCTGCCCTATGGGCTGTTTAGGACCTACAGGGAGGTTTAGGTCTGGCAAATGGTTTATTTTGGCAAGTCAAATTGGCAGTTTAAAACTGCATACAGGCTGCAATGGTAGATCTGAGACATGTTTTAAAGGGCTACTTAAGTGGGTAGCACAATAAGTGCTGTCAGTCTTCTAGCAGCATGTAATTTACAGGTCCTGGGTGCATGTTGAACCAATTTACTAGTGACGTAGAAGAAAATTAAATTTACCAATTGGTGTAAGCCAATTTTACCATGTTTAAATGAGTGAACACAATCACGCTAGCACTGATTAGCAGTGTTAAAGTGCACAAAGACCTAATGCCAACAAAAACAACTATTCAGAAAACAGGATGGGTGAAAGCAAAATGTTCGGGGGTGGCCCTACAGAGAGGGCTAAGTCCAACACAGAATAAGAGTGAATTTGAATGAGTGAGAATGTGTGAGTCAGAGTGAGTGATTAGTGAGTGAGAATTATGGAGGGAGATTACGAGAGTGAGTGACAATGAATGAGTGAGTGTAAGTTAGTGAACATTAATAAGTGAGAGTGAGTGAGAATGAGTGTGAGTGAGAGGAAATGAGCATGAGTGAGAATATTGTATTAAACTTCTGAGTTTGTTGTTTGACTTGGTATAGTGAAGGTAATTCTGGTGCTGGCAATCCTTAGCATGGCAGGCAACAGTGACAAAGTACTGGAAGAATTGAGGTATTTTTAGAATAATGGTAAAAAAACGTGTACTGGCATACTAGATGTAACTGGTAATGGAGGTAGTTCTTGGCATAATGGTAAAATATTGGCACTGGCATACTAGAGATAATTCTTGGCATATAGGGCATCTGTGGAAAAATGCTAGGGCTGACACATTTGAGGAAATTCTTGGCATGTGGCCCCTGTGGCAAAATGCTGGCACTAGCACGTTGGAGGCAATTATTTGATAAGAGACAACAACTGTGGCATATGATAGAGGGCAACCATGACAAAATGCTGGTCCTGACATGCTGAGGTCATTTAAGGGACACCCAGGATATATGGATGGTATTAATGGCAAAAGTCTACTTCTGGTATATTTTATGTAATTTTTTTGCCTATGAGGGCACCAATGACAAACTGCTGGCCCTGGGACAACAGAGGCTATGTTTGACATATGGGAGCACATTTTGAAAAAATTGGGTCAAAGCCTGGGGAGTGTCAGGTTTCTTTGGCTATGCACACCATGAAATGACTTGAATATTTAAGGTGGGTCCCTTCATAGCCTATTTTTAGTAGCCCCCCCTGAAATGTGGCTCTAGTTGCGCCTCTGGTCCCAGAACTCTCAAAGATCATGTTAGCACCCTAATATAAGTGCTATCTAAAATAGAAATGTATATGTTGTTTTGCTATATTAATCATGCATTTATTATGGATCTTCATTGATGTCAGTTATTGGGATGTTATGTAACAACATTCTGGGAAAACTGAGGGTCACAGGTCATATGATGTTGCTACCTGTGATGCTATTAAGGTCAAAGGATGTCACTTCTGCTAACCCTAGCTGTTGGGGGCGAAACTTTCCTCTGCATTGGTTATGTGAGGAGACACCGCCAAGGGAAGCCAAGACCACCTGCTCTGGAGCCCGGAGCACCAGCGCCTACCAAGGCCACTGTGCCCTGTAAGGAAGAGGAGAGCTTTAAAGGGAGTGAGGTCCAGTGGGGAGCCCAGCCATGAGGATTCCCGGTGCGAGGTGTGAGGAGATGGCTGCTGCACCGTTCGAGTTGTTGGCCGTGTGCAGGTTCCAGTTGGCAATCCCTGTACGCCAGGAGGCTACACAGGCTGGCGCAACTCCGTGCATCACAACCTGTCCCTCAATGACTGTTTCGTCAAGGTGCTGCGCAACCCCTCTCGGCCATGGGGCAAGGACAACTACTAGATGCTAAACCCAAACAGCGAGTAAACCTTCGCAGATGACATCTTCTGGAAGTGCCTGAGCTGCGTAGTCCGTGGCCCGCCACTGCCCGAGGAGGAGGCGGCTGAGCTGTCCCTTGCCCGCCGCTCCCCGCCACCAAAGCCTGCCAAGCCGGAGCCCGCCAAATTCTGCAGCCTCTTCGCCATCGACAGCATCCTCAGCCTGCCCTTCCTGTGCCGGGAGAGGCACTACAGCCAGGAGTCTGTCGCACCTGTGTGGGCTCCCACAGCCCTGCTGCCTCCCGCAGCCCAGACTTCCCCAGCCTACCCGCCTTTCCCTCAGCGCTCTTCCCCGCCTCCCTTGGGGAGCTGTACCAATACTGCGGCCCCAAGGGGGCTGCCAAGAAGATAGGCATGAGTGGAGTGCCGTGTGGGACAAGTGAAGCCAGTGACGCCTGTGACAATGACCCCATACGCCAGTAGGGACCGCCATGAAAGTTATTGCTGGATCGGAAGGGTGGAAGCCTGCGCAGAGGTTGGCGGCGACCCCGTATGCCAGGAGGAGCCGCGGTGGTACAGACTACCGTGTGGTGAGGGCTGTCGCCTTAATGGTGGAGTTATAGCAATCCCGTATGCCAGGAGGGGCTGCAGATACCTAAGTGGTTGCGAAGATGGGGCCGTCGCCAGAGAAATCTGAGCCAAGATCCGTGGTTCACCACAAAGCAGCAAGAACTGAGCCAGAGCTGTCCCATATGAAACTGAGGAAGACGCAGTGTGCATCGCTGCATCGACACCAGCCGGCAGCATAGGAATCCAATCCCCCCCTCCACTGTGTGGGAAGCGTAAGATTTACCATGCAGGAGAAGCACCGGTGCACCTCCAATCACTGCTGGAGCCAGCCACATATGCTCGGGAGAGAGCCGCAAGCAGCTGAATCTTCGCACAGGACCAGAGCAGTGTAAGTACCTTTGGTCGGGGCACTCTCTGGGACATTGCAAGCCTCCTCTCTGCTGGAGCTGGTAAGACTGGTTACGGGCCTAGCGGACCCCGGAGGAAATCACTGCTGAGGGCGCTACCGCACCAAGCCACTTTAGACTACTTTACGAAGAGTCGGAGTGGAGTCGGTGTGGGCTCTTAAGTTAAGGCCTACTAGTGAGCATTCCCTTGAAGTGGCCACCAGTGAATGGGAAGTAACCACAACCACATTACAAAGAGCGGGTGGGAGAGGGATTTGCTAGCGCGAAACACTAGAGATGTGTTATTGTTTATATGTCAAATTATTGCTTTGAACGCATAGAGTTAGAATTAAAATACTTACTATGAAAATAAGTATTTGACTGGACATTGATTTACTTAACATTGCTGTGCGCTCTTTGGGTTAGGAGTCGTGTTCCCTGGGCTGTATTCACACTTCCCACCTGAAGGGAGCCTTGTACTGCTCGACCATAGCTACCACTGAGAGTAAAGTGCAGAAGGGGTATTTGGCCCAAGTGCTTGGGATCCATAGTAGGTCGGGCCTAAGACATCAGGAGTAAAAGTCCTCAACACCCACGGTTGGGCCCAGTAGGTTGGGCCCAGTAATCCCTACACATCCCGTGGCCCTCTGAAAGAGGTTCTGACACTAGCATTTTGGTGAATCGACATCTATATCTCAGTGTAACCTTATTTATTCCACTTATCAATTCTGGTACTGTCCTGTCATTCCGTTTACTGCACCCATTTTCTCTGGTAATCCTGGCGTTATCTCCTTTACTGCAGGTATCTAAGTGGTACGTGAGTGCATGCTGTGATTATCGCACGCTTGTCTCATTCACCCAAAGGCTCGCCCTGCTGTAATGACACTGATTACCTGCCTTTGGTTCCGCACAACCTTTCCACACACACACGCCCCACTCTTGAATCCAACTCGTCACTTCTAGCCACGAACTGCGGCTGCCATTCAGGGCTGCTTCTGTAAACCCCTCGCGTGTTTCCTTTCATCATCTGAAATCACTTGAAAGCCCTGGGCTGGAGATAAGAGACAATGCGCCGGGCCTACACAAATGCTAGAAAGGTAATAAAATAAACATCAAAGGTGGTTTGGGCACAAAACAACAGCCCGATCCATGGCAGAGTGCAACAAAGGCAGGAAGGCGCGGAAACCTACCCCTGGGCCCGGCCATCGCAGGTGAACTGCCTCGGGAGCGGGGAGCAGTGCGCGTTTCCCAAAGCCTTAACCCAAATAACCCTATCTGCACGATCAGAGTCCTGGGCTTTCAAAGAGAGCGCAGCGGTGTGGATGTGTGCTTACACAGCATCACGTCGAGCTGGCCATTGTCCGCTTGTTAATTGCACATTAACAGCAGCTGTTAACTCCCCTTACTCGTCACATCCTTGAAGTTCTGTGATATCCTGTACTTGCCAAGTTGTTTGAACTGTTTTTTTTATTTTTTGCATTTTACAGGCGTGTGTTAGTAATTTACGCCCGTAACAATTAGTCATTCCTCTTTTTTACACATTACAATACGCGTTTCCATTCGTTATTTTTGCTATAAGGCTGAATTAATCTTTTTTGATTAGTCTATTGCCTGTTGATATCGCCACATTTTTTGCTTTTTTTTTACACCTGACCTTGCAAGTCATTCATTGTGCAGATCTGTCTTTATTACGGTGTGTGTTTCTACGAAGCAAAGAAATCTAAATAAACTGTCGATGTGAGTATTTTGAAACAGGTGCCTCCATGGCGCAAGTAAAAACGTGAATTCTTTGTGCAGGGAGGCTCGCAGTCCTCCGGACTTCTGTGGTGTCCGAATTCACGGACAAGAATGTTCTTCTTACTGTTTCCAGCCTTCGGTTTGCTTTTCCGAGTGTGATACATGTGTGCACTACACGGACAGGTACGTTCCGAATGTTTACAACAGCGCAGGTGAAGACAAATCCTATTTAAGGCGCAATCAGTGTCAAAGAGACAACAAGTGGGGGCGGGGGTCGATATATTTCTCTTCTTCCCAAACCGGAGTTTTTAAGCGGGTTTAATATCACACTTGGGCCGCTCTGCAGTCACCTGTACTAGAAAATATTCAGCTCAAGGGATCGCAGGTAATAATATTCTCCCAGCTACAACTGATAGAAATTATGCATCACGGTGAAGGCTTCGGGAGATAATCTCCCTAACACGCACTGGTCAGCTGTTTTGTTAGCAGTGATTGCAGGATCGTGGACAACTCTGTGGGATGTAGTCAGCACCCCGTACTGAGTGTGAAATACAGGCATACACGTTTCACGGGGAGGTGTGCCACTTTAAGAAACAGCTGGATTACCGCTGGGGCGCTTGGTGGCATTGGAAAAGTAGCTGGAATGCGCGTGCCAAGCTTTGAACCTATGTGGCACAACATGAACTCTCGGGGGCATTTTGACAAATTTGAACAAGTGTTGGCGCAGTACGACTACTGCTCGTGACTTGGCACTGCAGTCTCAGAGGGTGGCTAACAAATGGTATATCACACACACCGGTTGCAGGTCAGACGCCAGGTTGCAATGGAGAGCCCATTGTACGAATACATGCATTACTCTCGTCGTGAAATGCATCTAAACGTATCAATTTGGCGTACATGTGACCCCAAACAGGTGACTGCCACTCAAACGGGGGACGGGTCTGGAAGCTCGCACTCTGTACTTCAGGCGGACGGGCTGCGGAGGGCAGGCTCACCTGCCAGGTGGAGAGATCCTCCGGCAGCGGCGATGAGGTCCCTTCTCCAACAGGTGTGGCTTCAGCCTCCTCGGAGTCCCACCTGGCCCCACCCCCGCCCCCGGGCGGCGTGGATTCGCTGAAAATAGGTAGGTGAGTGGAACCCGGCTCCACCCCCAGGGCTGGCTGTTAAAAAGCCGGTGGGAAGGTAGAGTGCTGGAGAGCGGCTCAGAGCCGGCTGACAGCATTAGTGCTCTGCTGCAGGGACCAGGGGGAGTCACGAGCACCCCTTAAACAGCCACAGACTTGACAAACCTCCACTGGAGGGGCTGAAACTGAACCGGACAACCCTATACTGGGGGCTGAGACAGCACCAACGAGTGCCACTGCCGCCAGGGTGCAGGGCTGCACGAGCAAATACCACCACTGCACTGACAGGTGCCCATCACTGCTCATGAGGACAGCCTGAGAACTGGAAGACAGGGCAGACCCGGCTCCCCTATACAACCAATCTATGCCCACAACTGCTGCTACAAGACATCCAGGAAAACGTGGGTGGTCCTCGCCTGCACCCCTACAGAATCTAGCAGTGATTTTTGTTCAAGTGTGGGTGAAAACTGTGATGCACTGAAGAGCACGGAAGACAGCTGGAGCTTCTCTGACAACATACTCTGCAGTGTCGAGTCCATTCATCATCCGGACGCAGAGCCGTGCAACCCAACGCACAGAGACCCAGCAGCTACAGACAGAACAGGGGTCCCCTAGGAACGAAGTGGCAGGTGTGCCACTCTGCCACACAGACAGCGCTGTGCCCATCTAACGTGCACATCCAGTGGTGCAGCAGGTGTTATCCAGAAAGAAACTTGTAGTCATTCATCGCCCGCGCACAGAGGAACGGCTGTGCACCCCCACCACCTAAAAGTCCGTGCCCACATTCCACACACTGTGCCTGCTCCAGAAGCGATGGAGCTGCACGGCTTTAGCAACCCACGGACCTTTGAAGACAAGACTGGCAGTGATTTGGAAAGCAGCAGCAGCCCGCTGTCAGGAGACGACGAGCTGGGCTCGGACGGGGACTGCGTTGCCAACAGCCCGTCAGCGCCACAGGAGGAGGCGGACCCCGCAGCGGTACCCATAGGCGAGGAGGGCATCCCCGGCGGGGCGGGGGAGTCTGGCAAAGCCAAACCCTACACACGGCGCCCTAAGCCTCCCTACTCGTACATCGCGCTCATCGCCATGGCCATCCGAGACTCGGGGGGCGGGCGCCTCACCCTGGCCGAGATCAACGACTATTTGATGCGCAAGTTCCCCTTCTTCCGCGGCGGCTACACGGGCTGGCGCAACTCCGTGCGCCACAACCTGTCCCTCAACGACTGCTTCGTCAAGGTGCTGCGGGACCCGTCTCGGCCCTGGGGCAAGGACAACTACTGGATGCTGAACCCCAACAGCGAGTACACCTTCGCCGACGGCGTCTTCCGGCGGCGCCGGAAGCGCCTGAGCCGCGCCGGCGCAGGCCGTGGCCCGCCGCTGCCCGAGGAGGAGGAGGTGGCTGAGCTGTCCCCAGCCCGCCGCTCCCCGCCACCGAAGCCTGCCAAGCCGGAGCCCACCAAATTCTGCAGCCCCTTCGCCATCGAGAGCATCCTGAGCCGGCCCTTCCTGCGCCGGGAGAGGCACTACAGCCAGGAGCCTGTCGCGCAGGTGTGGGCTCCCACAGCCATGCTGCCTCCCGCACCCCAGACCTCCTCAGCCTACCCTCTGCTGCACGCCTATCCCCCGGCACTCTTCCCAGCCTCCCTCGGGGAGCTGTACCGGTACTGCGGGCCCGAGGGCGCCTTCCTGCTGGAGCCGCGGGGACAGCACTACAGCTCCCAGCAGCAGCACTGTCTCTTCCCCAGCCCCTTCCAGCAGCAACATCCCCGGGCCAGCCCCGAACACCAGCGTGGCCCCAGCACTTACCAGCAGCAACACTCCTCCTTCAGGATGGAGCACCTCCTGGCCCAGTGACCCCGGGGGCTGCCAGAGACTATGGGGGCGTCAGCACTTTCTTCAAGCGCAGGACACGACTGAAAACGAACATACTGTGCCTTGTAAAATGTTGTGATTTGCATTTGTCGGAGACAGGGGATTTCTAGAGTGTGAATGTTTTGCTTTTCATCCAGGTTATGTTGTCTAATATAGCATAGACCTCAAGCTGCCCCAAATCTGGTACATTAACTCCCCATTCGTGGTTTGTTTTCTTTGCATTCCCGCACCTAAAGGGAAAGCAACATTGCAAATGCCTACATCGAGAAATAATAATTTAAAAAAAACACAGGACTGGGTGACAGACTTGCACCTGGCATGGACAGCTTACAATGTTTTATAATTGGGCTTGGCCAGTTTCTCGGTCTGTCCCAGTAACACTTCTTTGTTGGGGGAAACGTAAGGAGAAACAACTTGTATCTGGGAGATTGAACGCTGTTCCGTACTAGTTGTGGATTCAGCAGGTCCTGTATTTCGGTTGCATTTTGGGACTTCTATCCACTGTAGACTAAAACTACTAGTACGAGAAGGTAGAGGGAAACACCTTAAAAATACCTTTCTTTTGGGTCAACTTGGGATCTCTGTAAACAAACTCTCTTTTATGTTATGTTTTTCTGATTTTGAAGTAGCACGAAGAATCAATTTGAGGGACATATCCGATGCATTATTATCCCAATAGACAAACTCTCTTCTTTCTACATTTTCCTAATTTTTGGGGGAGGGGCATAATTTTAGGGACGTATCAGAATGCCTTATTAGCCTTGATGTTCGGCTCCTGTCTGTCAGATGGACAAAGCTCTTACAGTTGTCATTCGTTTTTACTACTGTCCAGCAGCAATATGCATCCGCCACTGTGCCAAACTACTGCAGAGTCTTACAGATATCATTTCGTTTTCTACTTACCGTATTTATAAAAAATATATATATTTTTGACACGTGTTTAAATATGTTTATAACTAATAATGAACGGCATTGACTTTCTATATTTTGTATTTTTGACAAAGCTCGTGTTCAGAGCTCGGTGATTGCCATGTTCTCATTGCACACTACTGCCACTGTAAATGGAGGTGTATGTTTTTGTTTTGTAATAATGTACAGACTCCCTGTCATCTCAGGCTTATGACACGGCTTGTTCTTGAAATAAAAGTAAATCAAGTGCCTTGAAAGCCCGGCTGGTGCTAGTGATGACTCAGCGCTCTGCATAGCTGCGCGGTGTTGTGACGGCTGGAGGGAACCAGGGGTATGGCAGATATGCGATTTGCGTGCGAAATCATAAAGGCAGCGTTTAGAAGAGGGATCCGGTTACAGGCAGCGGAGGGCGATCCACTCTCCTGGGGAGCAGGAACGTTCTCACACGGCTCACTGCAGACACACTTTTGGGGATACCGGGCTGTGCTGATGGCCGGGGTCTGGGTGGGGACTTTTGTCTTGGCAGAAGGCTCCCGCCCTTCCTGTCTGACGGGAATACACTTCTCCCCTCCCACCCACCTTCCATAAGCAGCCGCTCGTATTGAGATAAAAACCTCTCTTCAGCCTGCCACAGAACAGTATCTCCCTGGAACACTGTTCTATCAGGCGATACCAGCCCTTTAAGTGGAAGGTCAAAGGTGCGTGGATGAAGGGTAGGGGGAGTTGAGAGTCTCAAAAAGGGACATGGCTAAAAAGAAGCACAAAAACGAAACCTTTACATGAGGTCGTTTAAGTAATATTGTGGCCTAAAAGATGTGAACTAGGCACTGGTAAACTTAGCAGTTTCCTTTGGCGCGGTTATTATTTCACAGCTATGTACCTCCTTCACCACCTTCCCCATAGGATCCTAATTACATCTGGCACACAGGTTACCATAGCTGTGGGTTCTGTGAACAAGCTTAGGCAGGGGCGTAGCTTGATCAGTAAGATGGGGGTGGGGGGGGGGAGCTTCAGATTTCCCGACCATCACTCTCGCACATAATGTTAAAATACATTATAGGACAAGCAGGGTGCATGAGAGGGGCCTAAGGGGCAGTGGAAAGGGAGAGGAATGTGGATTGATAGGGGTACTAAGTGAGAGAAAGCACATTATTTTGTGAAATGACCAACATTTTTGAAGTCTTTCCAAACAGTGTGGGAGAGAGTGTGGTTGTGTTTTTGCCTGTGTGTAAATATTCCTGGTGAAATCCGACAGACACCTCACCATAACCGACTGAAAGCACCCGTACCCAACGATTTATCACAAAATACATTAGGGGGTGTCCCCCTCCCCTAGCTACACTCCTGGGTTTAGGGTTGGAAGACCATACAGCCTAAACTCCTCTACCACCCTGCTTGTGAGCAGGAAGGCCTTCAGCCTTGATGGCGCAGCTTCAGAGCTGCCAATCGTGCCCCGACATAAACACAGTGACCTACCCACAACCTGAACTCGCACATAGGCGGCTCAGTTTGCACTATGGGCTTATACAAGACTTGTGTTGCATAGAGAACGCAACTACAGAAACACAGCATCTGGGAAAGTGAAATAGTTTCAGATTAAGGTGATACGTGCAATTCAAACAGGACGTAAAAACGCAGAAGTGTGAACAAGGAATGCATCGCAGACTTGGTTTACCTTAAGGGTTCCTTTTAGCAGCAAAACCAAACTTAAACTTCACCAGTTAGATTAATACAAGAACATTAAGTATACAATATTTAGGAGCCATTAACCAGACCAGTTCGATATATAGTTTATTCATTAATATAAATAATTTGTACTTTACAATAAAAAAGATTTTTTTATCAAAGATATATACATGGATTTTGTGAGCTCAACATGAGTTCAGAACATACATAAACAAAGCCAAAAACAGAAAACATGACAACATAGCATATCTGAAAAAACTATCACACTCTGCAAAAAACATGTCAGAACATTAAACACAGATATAGCACAATATCATAACAATTATTCCATATTATTAGAATTGTCTTACAGCTTTAGGACTTCTTGTGTCCTTTCTCTCATTTATAAAGTAAAATATATATATATATAGACAGAATTGCGACGATGCGCGTTTCGGAAGTTAAAGAACGGTTGAAGGAGATAGTGCGACCTTCAGTAGAAAAATAAAGCTTCCCCTGGATAGTAAAATCACCCAAGCTCATCCACTCACTTGTACTCCAGATACCCCATACATGTACTATTATATTCAATCAAAGGGAAGGGACCTTGTTCTAAAATATACCACCCAAATCGAGATGTAGCGCTCCAAGTTTTTTTAAATTCTTAATAAAAAAACAACTCCGTATGCCAGTGTTCATCAAATTTCAGAGCATATCAAGTAATCAAATAAAATTCATACATCACGTACGATTTAAAATCAAGTACAATATGCACCAATGTTAAAATCCGGCGACATTTTTTTTTGTTATAAATCAAGACAACAAACAAACATAGAACAGAAAACAGGGGACCCTTTTTTGCACAGTTCTATGCGAGCTGTTGCATAAACTGATCCAACATCATATATCAAGTTATGTACTGGTAGGATAGTAATTAATTCCTTCCCAGGATTCCTTGTAATTGGATTCAAATAGACTTCATCAGGGCGCTTTCTGTGCTCTATAAATAGTGGCAACTGCCATCCATTCTGAACTTTTTCAAGCACTTATGAAAGCTCACATCAGGTTTCCAATACTGGTTCATATATATTATAACCATCGACTTGTCTCCAAGGAGAGAATCATCTTATGTGTGCCAAGTTCAAAATTTGGGCCTGAACTTTAAGATTTCCCACCAAAGACAAGGAATTATGGAGATGTCTCAGAGACGGTCCGAGGTAAAAACAAGGGGTGTTCATACCAGCCTCAAATCAGGAGAGGTACCCAGGAAGATATGGGGGTACCTTAAGGGTTCCTACAGTGGTAGTCAAGAAAAAGAACACTCTTTTGTAAAGTTAAGGACATGACCATAGGGCCTAGTAGAGATCTGTTTCGATTACTGCCGGTGCTGAGCTCTGGCAAGACCTGTCCCACTTAAAGCCAACCCAGGACCGTCAGCCAACCCCTCCTCCCGTGCCTGGTGGGCCCTTTCTCTGCACCCGTCCATCTCCCCACCCAATCAGTCACTTGGTCTTGGAGAACTAATCTCTCAAGATACCACCAAGCGGAGTGGCAGTATCCATTGGGTTACACCTTTTGAGTAATCCTGTACCCTCTCTCAGCAGATACCTATTGGTCCCTGGTGGAACATCTCCCTGGCCTCACAACCCCTGCCCCCCCAACTTATGCAAGCCCCAGGGTTTGGGGAAACCTCTCTCAGCATATAGATCCATCAGCAGTGAATGGCATTACAGCAGCCCCCTTTTCCACAATCAGTAGGCTGACCCTAGGTAGCTCCTCTCTTGATAGACAAGGACTTCCCCCTCCTCTCAACACACCCCCCCCCTTCCATTAGCACGGCTTGGTCCCAGGGATTGTCTGCCTTCAGACTCCCCCTTCCTTTCCCAATCACGAATCTCCAAGGCCCCCAAGGAATTCCTCTGTTATCGCGCACACCCACCTTCCAGGTGACAGACAGGTAGTGTCTGAGGAAACTAAGTAACTCTCACCGGAAACGTCTGTCTGGAGGTAAGGGGCGAGGAACGCGATCCCGGCTGCCTCCGGCGGGGAAGTACTTCTGTTCACAGAACTATACACCTGAAAACAAACCCCGCGTGCGCTGGGGTCACCTGCTTCAAAGTCTGAATAGAAATTGGAGTCAAGTTGTTTAGTGGCCTGTGGCTAATTTTATAGCAGTTCTTGGAAAGGCAAAAGCGACATCTATTTAGCAACGTTTGAACGTGACGTATCGTGTTTACGCACAAGGATACTATGGCCTCTACAGCACCTGTGCTGAAATATTAACCATAAACATTAAATTTGAACTTTGAGGTTAAATCTGCAGACGGAAGTACGTGAGGTGTGCAGCTGACAAGGGTGGAAGCACATGCAGTGTGCACGCTCACAAGGGGTGGAAGCACGTGCAGTGTGCACGCTGACAAGGTGTATACATTGTGCCAGTCTGCCAGGAGGGGTGAGAAAGGGAAGAGTAGGTCTGCGAGATAACCACCCCCAAAGCTCTGCCCATGCAAAGTCTTATTTCTGCTATAACTGAGCAGAGCTTGCCACCAGACTACCCAGGGTAGCTAAGACACTCGCATTTAAGACAGTTTAGGTTCTCTCCAGACTATCGTAATAACTGTATTTAGTGTGTATGGATGTGACCATCAGCTATTTGTAGGGAGTGGCTAGCTTTTCCTTTTAAATATATTAAATTCACCCTTGCTGTGAATAACCCCACCCCACTTATTGCAAGCAAAGATTGGGGTTAGAGGGCTACTACATTGCCCAGCAGAGTAACCAATCAGTATGTGAAGCATGCCTTAAGGCAGGCTTCTCCAACGTGTAGCTCGTGAGCTACCAGAAGCTACCTGTAAGCAGCTCTCCTGTGTGCAGCCCAACCACTAAAGTAGAAGCTTTTGTTTGGTTGAATTAATATATGGATTCCAAAACTGGGAAGTGTGTATTTAAGACGAAAATGGGTGTATTTTCAGAACTCATAAACTGAAGTTTGAAGAAAAATGGTTGAATTTCCCAAATATTTTTTAAAGCTGATATCGGTGAGACTTAATACTACTATTATAATTACCTTGGTGCCACAAGAATGGTATGAGGATTTTTTGAGCACTCTTGCCACCCGTGAGGGTATTCTGGCGCTTGAGAAGATGTGTAGATCAAGCAGGAGTAGTTTTGAGCCGTCTGGAAGAGATCCGCGGGGTCCGTTGAAAAAAATATTGGAAAAATGGTGTGCCGCAATCTAAAACACATTTTTCATTAAATATTCAATAGTATTAGGTTTTAATGTGTAGTGAATGACGACCTTACAGAGTACCAGCAAACTACAATCTTTGTCGGGGCCCTTCGATGATTCCCTCCCTATCATCCTCCAACAATGCCCCCTATCTCGCCATAGGCCCTCTGTCATATGTATTTCATTTGTTTTATAGCGCCTCTCAACCCAATGTAGGGTGTCAGAGCACTTTCCATCACACACACATACACAGATAATGAATAATATGTGTATAGAAAATGTTACATAAGGCAAAGGGGACTACAAGGTGTATGATTAACATGACATCCATACTAGTAGGCATTTTTTAAGAGTGATTGGTCTTGAGAAGCACAAACTCAGGATTCAAAAAGTAACACAGTGGTTAGGATTGGCTTTACTAATAAGAATTTATTCCTACCCAAACAAACCCTTTTTAGCAGCATTAAGAAAACTGGGGAAAAACATGACTTTCTAATCTGTACCACGCTGTTTGCATGTGGCTCTTTGATGGCAGTTTATAGCTCACCGTGCTAGATTAAGATTGTAACTTATGAACTGCACAGTAGCAAAAGGATCTCGGTGGCAAAAGCTGTAACCCACTGCACAATGCACATAAAATACAATTCTGTGGTCTGTGTAGTACACGTTCTTTGCAGCAGGCATATTAACCCTCTGTTCTACCTCAGATGAGTCAAAACTGCCACTAGACAAAACGCCTGTCTCCTTCAAGAAGGAAGATTAATCACCAGAGATATCTTGACACTTTTATTTTACCTGAAAACTACTGGATATACAAGGAAATCTGCAATGGGTGCTTTTAAAACCAGAACATATTTCAAAACAGCGGGTGGAATTGAAAGTGAGTGCTGAGTGGATTATGCTGGCCTGCTGATTTTCTTACTGGAGGCTGATATTGCAGCACTGCTAAAAATCCCCCCCCCCAGTAACAAAACTGCCCCCACCCTTCCAGCCTTCCTGGGAAATGTCAGATGCCAGGTACAGTCAGTTTGGCCTTGTCCAACAGCATTATATAGTGAATCCAAGATCTTTAGAACAACATATCTCTAGTCCCTAATACAGCATTCTCAGAACAGTCGCAAAACAGTCGTCCATCACGCCTAAGGTCTTGTGCATCTGTAGTCATCTAAAACAGGCCTAATGTGCAGTTCCTCACTGCTCTTCCTTCACTGTACTGTAACTCCCACTCAGTCACTAGGCAGTCTATTCTGACTCATCTCCTTAAACTCACGTAAAATGTGTAATCTGTAGTGCTCTCTAACTGCCCAGGATAGCCACACTGCCTCGTGAACCGACATTTCCTCTAGGTTCAAGGATATTGTTTTGACATTAGTCCTTCAAAAAAGGACAGAGAAGACAATGCACAGTTTACACAAACAACGTAAGTCCTACATCATCACCATTTAAAATTCATCTCTAAAATTAAAAACAACTCTATAATAATCTGTCAGAATTCAGTGTATAAATTATTGTATGGCTCTTTTAAAAAAGTTCTTAAGTAAGACATAACTGGGCATACACGCAGATTACATGATTTGTGTCCTGGACACCACTGCTGCCATATAAATCACTTATCATTCTGAGTTTGAAATACTGCGCCAACAGTCCGCACTCATTTTCAAAAGTAAGCCTCCTTTCCCCAAGGGTTGGAGATAAGTGTAAGTGTTCCTTCAAAATTAATAAAGATATTTGAACTATAAACAAAACCTCATATTGTGTCATTGTTAGACCTGACATCCTTGGCGTGGTAGTGCCCCAAACCTTTTGCCTTCGCTCCCTGATTTTTGCTGAACTTGTTTTTGTTGGCATTAGGACTCTGAACTTTATCCTGCTAACCAACGCTAAAGTGCTTGCTCCTTCAAGGATGGTAAAATTGGACTACACCTAATTGGCACATTTACTTTTATGTCCATAGTAAATTGTACCACATGTACAGAGGGCCTGCAAATTAAATGCTACTGATGGGCAGCAGCACTCGTGGTGTCACCCACTAAAGTAGCTTGTTGTAACCTGCCTCTCAACATAGCTTGTTAAATCTCATCTAGGCAGCGCTTGCGCTGTCTCCACGAGACATGCAGTATCTAGGAGATGGGCATGAAAAAACACCCATCTTTTTCATTGGTTCCTGTTGCTGTCCTTTGGAAATGCTGGCTTTTCATCGGTGAATACACTTAGTACTCCGTCCTTTTGGAATTTTGTATCCTCTCATTAGGGCTGCCCCTCTTACATGTGTTCTTACTGTTCGGGTTATTTATACTTAGAGATAACTCTTTTTTTTTTAGTTGGCCTTCCTCTTTGCTCATTAATTATTCTGTTTACTTGTTTTACATTGACACCAAGCACTACCAGCTTGGCGCGCCCTTTATCTTTAAGTATGGCAGCGCCTTTCTTTTGTTCTGCACCGCAGTGCTTCCCACCTATAATCAGCTTGTTATTGCAGTGGAATTTTTAGTTTTTAAACACACACTTCATGCGTTTATCATGTCACCAAGACTCGAACCGGACGCACACGCCTTACGGCTGCCTCATCTTTCAGCATGCCGTGCTCCAGACAGACTTCGGTGCCACAACACGGTGAGAGCTCAGAGAAGTCTTCTGCCCCCTCACCCGGTGCACCACACTGCTCCCCAGCTAAGTGGAAACAATGCTCAGCCGCTGGCACTCCCGGCCGCACCTCCCTCTTCATGCTCATGTTATTTATAAATAATAAGTGTAAACGTGTTAAGCTTACCATGTTGTTCCTGCTTATTTTTCACATGCTGTATCTTTAAGTGTGGCAGACC
Organism: Calotriton arnoldi; assembly: GCA_963921515.1. Taxonomy (NCBI): domain Eukaryota; kingdom Metazoa; phylum Chordata; class Amphibia; order Caudata; family Salamandridae; genus Calotriton; species Calotriton arnoldi. The sequence continues at coordinate 195,967 of CAWUFW010004212.1, forward strand.
CGCCTTTTTTTCTGCACGGCACAGCTCGCCCACCTCCATTTTGAAAAGACTTTAACTATACTTTAACTCTCAGCACCGCGCCTGTTTCACGAGCGCCGCGCTTTATCTTCTACCACCCAGCTGTTAGAAATGGCTGTATTTATTTCAAGTTTTTATCTGCATGCCTCCCCCCACCTTCGCTTTTGTGTCTTCTTGCATGCTTTCTCTTTTGATCTACACTCCTGGCTCGACACAGCGAGGGCTCAGAGCAGTCTTCCGCCCCCTCACCCGGCACACCTCACTGCTCCCAGCTAAGTGAAAACAACGCTCAGCCATTGGCACTCTCCGGCACATTATCATTTGCAACACCAATAGCTCTAACATTAAATAATGCGAGACCTATTGCATTGCAAATGCTTGTTAAAACATGTCTCAGGCCTGCCACTGCAGCCTGCAGTGCAGTTTTAAACTGCCATTCCGACCTGGAAAACAAAATATTTTGCCAGGCCTAACCCTTCCTTTTTAATACCTTTAAGCCACTCCTAAGTAGGCCCTAAAGGCTCACAGAGCAAGGTGCATGGTATTTAAAAACTAGGACACATGTTTAAGTTTTACATGCCCTGGCAGTAAAAAAAAAACCTCCTAAAGCTGTTTTTCACTGTTTTAAGGCCTATCTCTCCCATTGACTAACACTGGGTTACCTTATCCCATTCAATAAGTGACAACTTCACATTGGTAGCAGATAGAGATATGTTGTTTGCACTCAAATGATTTGTAATTTAAAATCCTTTTTAATGGTGAAGTCGGATTTTAAGTTGCAATTCTGAAAATGCTACTTTGAGAAAGTTGGCATTTTCTTGTCCAACCAACTGTGCCTTTCTGCCAGTATCCGGGGTCATATGGCTGTGAATGACTCTGCTGTTGGAGTTTGTGTATTGCTTCCTGACAGTGAGACAAAGGGGGCTTAGATGTGTACAGGATGGGACATCCTTACATGATGACTGGGGAGGGGATGTGTCCATCCTCACTGACACTTCAAAGGGCTTTGCCTACAGCACACACAAAGGAACCTTATACCAGGCTTACCCTGTCTTTTATGAACCTAGACAATTTGGAGCCTGGGCCAGGGGAAAGGGAAGCACTGGCCAGAACCAGTTTTTAGGGTAGTTCTGGGAATTCCCCCATACCAAGGCTGACACTGGGGATAAAAGTGGCACTCTCAGACCCCAAATCAGAACACTCCTGGACCTGTGGAAGATACAGAAGAAGGACTGCCCTGTTGCCATAAGGATGCCCAGTTGCTTGAAGGATTGCCTTGCTTTCTGAAGATGGAAGTTTAGACCTGTGTGCCTTGATCCCAGTCTACTCAGTGCCTCCAAGGGTCAGTTTGCTGACCTCCTGTGTGAGCTAAATGGACACAACAAGCTTCCAAAGGCCTTGCTGCAACTGTCCAGCTGACCATCTGCAACTTGACCTGCCTGAGCTGGCTTTTGCTTGAGTGAGTTTTAACCCTCAAGACACCCAGGTCCTGGACCCTTGGCAGGCATTAGTGGAAGTTCAAAAAAGCACAAAGGGAGCCGAAGGGGATTTAGAGACCAGCACGGGTTGTAACCCCAAATCAGAATCAGACACACAAAGAAACCCTGGGTCTTATGACGGAAGGAGAATGCTAATGCTAACGGAGTGTTCCTTTTATAAGAAGGTTTCCCTTACCCACCCGAAGGTGGCATGCTTCATCATAGGGTAACCTCCTCGCACTATGAACCTAGTCATAATGCGTGCCACACCTCAATGAGGAAGGAGCTCAGGGATATTTTGTTTGTTTGAAAGAGGTATACTAAATACCTTATGTGAAATGGGTGTGGGTAAGTAAGTGAAAAGTGATCAGATAATAGTGAGCTAAAACTAGTTCAGAGGCACGCAATTAGTTTTATTCAGGCGACCCTGACGAGGATAAAAAAAATATATAAACTACGACAGAGAAGAATTAGATCTGTCATAGAGTGCAATAACGGTCATGGGTCGATATGTTTCAGCCTAATACCCTCATAGGAGGTGTAGCGGCCATCTTTAGGACCTCGTGTTACTACAAGTGTGGATAACAAAGTGTAACATAGAGAAATAATATATATACTCAAAAACAAATACAAAACCAGTGGTTGGACTGGTATGCCACTCAGTCAGGGATCCACTGGTCAGGATTGCCTGTATAAGTCAAGCAGGTGCAATGGAAGGGAGTGACTCCCTTGCACAGCGCACTTGTGCCACCCAGCATTGAGAAAAAGAGGACTCGATGTTCCCTTGAGCTTTGCGCCAAGGTTAAGATGGGGCTAGTTGCCTGATGCCTGAATAAAACAAATTGTGTGCCTCTGAACTAGTTTTAGCTCACTATTATCTGATCACTTTTCACTTCCTTAACCACACCCATTTCACATAAGGTATTTAGTATACCTCTTTCAAACAAAGAAAACATCCCTGAGCTCCTCCCTCTCAGTGAGGGGGTTGTAGCCCGCACTATGACTAGGTTCATAGTGTGAGAAGGTTGTCCCTATGATGAAGCATGCAACCTTCAGGTGGGTGAGGGAAACCATCCTATAAAAGGAACACCCCATTAGCATCAGCATTCTTCTTCTGTCATAAGACCTAGGGTTCTGTTGTGTGTCTGATTAGTGGAAGTTCCCCAAAGAAGAAAAAGGTGAAAATCCTGAATTTGGGCTCTTTGCTACCACGAACGGGGCCATTCGCCCCAAAACTCTGCTTCCCACGACAACAGCCAACATGAAGCTCTGGTAAGACCTGCTCTTTGCGTCGACAGCGACCATCCGCGACGACTGGCAACGCAAGACCAGCATTTTGCGCCACAGTAATGAAAGCATGTGACGACCTCCAGCGCGAAGCCCCAGCGATGTCTGAATCTTCATGCTACAGTAACGACCTGCTCTTTGTGCCAAAAGCTTCCTTCTCACTTCCTCCTCCAATGTGAACGGAACTCTTTGGCCAGATTTGAGAACATAGCACTTCAGCGTAAGTAACAATGTCCCTGTATCTGACCTGCACTCCATTGTGGCGAGCCTGAACTTGTGACTTTCCCCTGGTCTAGCGCCACCAGATGATCACGAGTGGCGCTTTGAGTTTCTATGCGCTATTTTCACTAAAAACGTAAAAATTGAAAATCTCTGATTCTACAGACTGGACTTTTTTTCATTCTGGTATTTTTATTTGTTAACATGTATTATATTTTTCTAAATTTGTTTCGGATTTTTCTTTGGTGGTGTTTTTCACTTTATTGCTGTTTGAGTACTCCATAAATACTTTACACATTGCCTCTAAGTTAAGCCTGACTGCTTTGTGCTAAGCTACCAAAGGGTTAACCACAGGTTAATTTAGTGATTTTCTTTTGTGGTTCACCCTAACAAGCACTATGGTCATTGCTTGGGTGTGGCTTCCACCCCTCTCAGCCAATAATAACCCAATTTCTTACAGTCATCATTTAAAAATAAGTGATGCTCCTGTATGGCATTAGGACCCACTGACAGATATACATCATACATTTATTTAAAAAAAATAATCCTTTATTAACCAAACAAATATAGCATTGCCAGGTATCACATTCCTACAATATCCAACATATGGGATTAGTCATCTCTTTACCATTTACCACATCGACGTAGTGCATAGGAATGGAAGTGAGGGCATACTAATAGTGTGACCCACAAATATCAGCAGCTAGTAGGAGGCAGGGGTGTAACACAAGCCTCTATGGCGCAGGGCCCTCCCCCCCCCCCACCCTTTCAGGTGCCCCAACCCTTCAGGGGGTCCCCATTGATCCAGAGATCAATGAATATTTGTGAGATTAAGGGGCCCCTCTTCACATTCTGCAGTGGGGTCCCATCATTTTTGTTACGCCACTGGGAGGTACAACATATCCCATCAATCTGCATACTTCTCGTGTAGTTAAACCCATGCAGCTCTTGCCATCAGATGGATTTCTTGGTACGTCCCCATTTGACCTACATTTTTTTGCCTTGTTATTGGTCCGCAGTGCTTTTACGGTTTGCCTTGTGGCAATAATGGAGCCACAACAGTTTTTACTGTCCTTTATATTGCTAGAACATTTTCTCATTGTTGAAAACGCTCCAATAAAAAACCTAGCATCTTCAAAGCAAGGTCCACAGTTAGTCTAACTACATAATTTGGGGGTTTTCAATCACAGTTCGCTATAAATCAACACTCTTAAGCTAGGCCCAGGAGAGGTCTTCAACCAGTGTCACACTGGAATATGCATTTCAACCTTTAGAATATGGTCGCTTTTTTGCAATCTCTGTGCAAATCTCTGTTCATACAGGGATCGTAATTACAACAAATCTGTACCCCAGAGTTTTCCTCTGTTAAATTTTGGCAGACGGAGCCTGACATAAGTTAACAGGTGAAAAGTCCTGGGAAATTCTTGGACTTGGGAATGTTAGTGTGCAAAGCACCAAAATCAGCATGTGATTTCCACTTTTTATGTGAAAACTTGTAATAGTTGCTATTTATCGCATCTGATGAATTCCGGTCTGAGGGTCCCACGCAGATGGAGCAAAGGACTCGATTACAGGAGACTAACAGACCATTTTCAACAATAGAAGCCACTAGGCAACTCTTTGTGTGTAGGGAACAGGTAAAAAGACCTGTCCTTTGGGTATAATTAGTTGCTGCCACCACTGTCAGTCCTCTGCACCCTGTCAAAGCTGACATTAGTCATGCTCACAGAAGGGTGGGGCATATGTTCCCCCTCCAGCCCACAGAGCCCTGCTTTGGGCTTCATTTCATTTCCCCACAGGCTCTGAGGGTACATGCTTGATGGTTGTGTGTGCTGAGGCCACAACTCAAAATTTCCAGAGACTTGCTACACAGGGAACTCAATGGAGGATGTCATGTTCCCCAGAGCCATGCGAGTGACATTTCCACCCAACATCTGTCGGAATTCCAACACATCCATAATAGCAAAATTCTGTTAGTGAACAGCAATTATTACTGTACAGATTTGCAGACCTGATTCAATTTTTTCTTCTCTCTTGATGAGTCCTAGGGAGCATTGGTTTATTTTGCGCTGAAGCCTCTGCTAGGTAATTCAACTAATGCTGGAACACACTGCCATCCCAAAGCATCTGGATGCTTGAAATATCGCACTGGACACTGACCAGACTGTGAATCATCAAATCATTTTATCTTCAATGGAATTTAATTTTTCTAGTTGTCAATCCCTCTATGGTCAACATGCAGTGCCTGATCCTTTGAATGTTGCATAGCTCAGACCCAACACACCTTTTCCACGTCTGATGCATTATATGTGGACTAGCATCCGGTATTGCCCTGTACAGGTTTGCGATGGCCAATAAGCCATCACCCAAAAATAAGACCCAAAAACCATTATGCAGTGGCTTTTTTCAGGTGCTCAGTGAATGCAGTCAAGCACACATAAGTAAAATTAGCATTTTAGTACGCATGTCTACATCGAGGCACACATCAGCTACTAATTTGTCTTGTGTAATAAGTTTATCGTACTTAAACTAGTTAGTGCACATTCTCTGACACATCTCTTAATCAATTGTAGTGGACTTGGGTTAAGGTATGAAGGGAAGTACGCAGTCTCTTAAATTATTCTCCTACTCTTCGATGGGGGTCCTATGCTTACACACCCTTACATTGGCTTAAATGATAACAGTTGTGAATGGAAATGGTAAGACCATGAGCCTTCCTTGGCACAGTCCTTACGTAGTGAGCTGAAACCTAAGCACTCTTCGGGTTCATCTCACTCCGTAAACACAACACTCAAACAAATACCGTTCTAAATGAAGTTTATTCGTTCCATAATTGATCCTATGCTGCATTCAAAACTGTAGAACCAAAAGAAGTTGATGCACTACCTCCCGATTGCAACCTGTTCCCTGCAATGATTCATAAATCTGTGTGGCGTGGTCCGTATGGCTACTTTACAAATGTCGGATATTGAAGCCACCCCCCTCGTCGATCTCCCTTACGCATGTGCATCTAGGGATCTCTCTTGCTTCTCATATGACACCGTTATGTCTTGCTTTAGCCACCTGTTCTGAGTTGAAAGAGAGGGTTTCACCCCGATTAACCAAATGTAACACATTAACAATCGACCTTCACAAAAGGATCTGTTCTCTCAGATAAATCATTATAGCCCTACGTGCATCAAAGCTATGCAAACACTTCTGAGAAGCAGGAGAGGGCATATACACTGACAATACCAGGCCAGAAGTACAGTGAAAAACTGAGGTAACCTGTCGAATAAAAGAGGGTCTAGGCCTGAGAATCATTTTGGCAGAATTCAAAAAATGTTTCTAATCTGATCCTTCCAACAAGGCTTTCTGTTTGAGAGGATCCTTGGGCAATGGAGTAGGGCAAAAACAATTGACCGGTCTTTCTTGCAACATTATTGTCTATCCATGCTCCACAAAGTCCAGTACCTATTGGTTCATCACTGTAGCTTCTCACTTGTCCCGAAATTTCCGCAGCCTGCCACCCACCAGCAACTGTCCAAGATTCCATGCTTTGGAGGCTGTCAGATTTGTAGTGGGTGCTTGTGATAGGGGCGCATCGGGGGATGAGACCTCCGTGCACTTTAAGATGGCGCCCAGCTATGTACAGCCCGTAGAGGAGGTCAGCGGTGGAGATGCGACAGTCGGCGCGGGACTGACGTCATCGGGGGAAACAGGAGTGAAAACGAGCCCGGTGTGCAGAAGAAAGGGCACGAATCACGAGGAGGAGAGGGAGGTGCAGCGTTCGGGAGTGACTACAGCGGGAGCGTCGCAGGACACGAACCGAAGCCCCTGGGAGGAACCGTCAGGAGAGAAGACCTGGTGGAATCCTGAGGAAGGAGGAACAGAGCCGAAGAGGGAGGTTTCCCCAACGCCAGCTGTCTGCGTATCCGGACGTCCCCTGGAGAAGCAGGACGCCGAGATACCCCGCGCTACGGTCCAGGAGGACCGTAGCTCCAGGCAAGTGCCGTTTTTACAATTCTGGAGGAGGTTAGCTGGGAGGGGAGGAAAAGGGGACTCTGCATGATAAATGGGCACAGTCTATGACCGCTCCCTCAACCCCCATTCCCTCACATACCGTGGTGATATGCTGCATAGGTGGAGGGACAGCACACTACCCATAGCCAAGTTCTAAACAGGACTTACTGGTGGTTGTTTTGTGTCTTCTGTTTTCTTTTGGGGACACCGGGCCCCCTTTGGGGAAACAACAACGAGTAGAGGAACGCTGCCTGGAGAAGAAAGGATTCCCCAGTGATTGCTGAAAGCCAGAGACATTTTATTTTGGTCATAGTCCTGCCTTGCTCCATTTTCCCTACGTATGAAGACTTGTGGGGCAGCTGTCTTTAATAAATCATCCTAGGTGTTTCAACACCTTTTCATAATCACGTGCTGACTGGTTTTTGATTAGATAAGGACTGAACACTCCTGTCCTGGGAGGGGTATTCTATCACAGTGGTGTCAGAAGTGGGATAGTCGTCTGAGGCTTGAAGATGACCCAACCCGTGACCCTACAGGACATGATCACTCAGTTAGCTGAAGGGCAGAGACATCTACAATTAGTTCTGGAGCAACAGAACCAGAACGCACAGAAGGAAAGGGAATCTTTCCAGGCAGCCCTGAAAGAGCAAGCGGTGATACTAACCACTAATCAACAGGTGCAGGACACGGCTATTCTGCGCCTCACGGACGCCATTTCCAGCGCTAAGGTCCGTCCAAATGTCCCTGGAAGTGTCCTTCAGAAATTTCAGGAGGGGGATGACCCGGATTATTTCTTTACCAACTTTGAAAGAGTGGCTACCACCGCCACTTGGCCTCCCGAGAGATGGGGTCAGTACATAGCGCCGTTACTCTCGGGAGAACAACAGGCCGCCTATCAAGCCGCCAACCCTGCTGGAGTTACGCCCTATCAGGACATAAAAAAGGCCATTCTAGAGAGACTGGGTTGTGATCAAGAATATTATAGGGCCCGCTTTCGTAAGGAGAAATGGGGAACTGGAGACAAGCCCCGGCTCTCTTTTACTGGATTAGGGATTTAGGGAATCGCTGGCTTCAGCCCCATACTTTCTCTGTGGAGGAAGTTACTGAGAAAATATTCCTAGAACAATACCTAGAGGCCCTACCAAGTAACACCAGAGCATGGGTAAAACAGCATCCAGGTCTAACTCAACAGTCCGCAATAGAGTTAGCCTGTGCCTATCATAGATCTCCAGACTTCAAAGCACAGACAGTGAGAGCCCCTATTCTTTTCTCTAAACCGCCTCCTAAAACACCAACAGAAGAAGGGGATAAACGACCCTTTCCCATTGCTAGACCTATTTCTAAGCCTCTTCCAAAACCTTCTCCGGTCCACATGGGACCACAATGTTTTCGTTGTGCGGAGTGGGGATTCATAGCCCAAAACTGTCCCTTAGCCACAGATAGCTCTGAACCTATGGAGGTAGGTTGGTCCCGAGGAAGGGTGTTAGTCACCGGAGCAACTAGACAGAGGTACAAGAAAGCCGTTAGGATAAATGGCAGGCCAGTCGACGCCCTCATAGATAGGGGATGTCACCATACAGTGGTGGCAAAGGAGTTGATTCCGTTGGCAAAAGTATGCGAAGGGGAGACAGTACTAGTTTCCTGTGTACATGGTGATGTCAGGTCCTATCCCCTAGCTGCGATATTGATAGAAATAGACGGGTACTCCCAAGTTAGAAAAGTAGGAGTGGACCCGGGTCTGCCAGAAAACGTATTATTGGGCACTGACCTTCCTCACTTTAATGAGTATCTGACAGAACTAACAAAGCAATGCGTTGAGGTGGAGTGGCTACAAGAGGCGCCATTCTGCTGTGAATCCATACCAAGTCCCAGAGATAGGGAAAAGAAAACCTGGAGTGAGAAAAGAAAAGATAGAGAGAATTAAACCTATGCCTGCCAAGCTATGTCTTCATGTTTGCTCTCTTCCCCAGACCATGGACACACTCCCACCCGGAGCTTTCGAGCTGCCCAGAAAGATGACAGCACCCTACTGAATGCCTGGAATCAAGTACAGGAAGTCGACCCAGACAAGGTAGGCTCTTATTTTTTCATAAAAAAAGGACTGTTGTACAGAGCTAGTGGAGACCCTGGTAATAAAACTGAACAGCTACTGGTTCCGATAGCATTTAGAGAACAGGCCTTGCAGTTAGCACACAACCAAGTGGGAGGGGGTCATTATGGACAAGAACTCACGCTGAGATACCTACTGGAAAGGTTTTATTGGCCAGGAGTGTATCAGGAAACCGCCAGATTCTGTGCGGCGTGTCCCAAGTGCCAATAGGTGAACCCCTCAAAAGACAGAAAGGTGCCTCTACAGCCTCTACCGATTATTGATATTCCCTTCCAGCGAGTGGGTATGGATTTGGTAGGACCCCTAATACCTTCAGCCAGGGGACATCAATATATCTTGGTCCTGGTAGATTATGCCACCCGATACCCCGAGGCTATACCCCTCACTAGCATGACTACAATGGCAGTTGCTCAGGCTATGATCTCTTTTTACTCCCGGGTGGGTTTTCCCTTAGAAATCCTAACCGACCAGGGAACTCCTTTCATGGCCAAACTAATGAAGGAGATCTGTAAGCTCCTGGGGGTGCATCAAATCTGGATGGCTGTGTACCACCCCCAGACGGATGGTCTGGTGGAAAGGTACAACCAGACAATCAAAACCATACTCAGGAAACTGATAGGAGACACAGGGAAAGACTGGGATCGTAAGCTACCTCTTGTCCTCTTTGCCATCCGAACGCACAAGCAAAAATCGACGGGGTTTAGTCCCTTTGAACTCCTGTTTGGACGTAAACCCCGTACTCTGTTAGAGATGGCCGCCGAACAATGGACCGAGGAGGAAGACGAAGGGAAACCCCTTTTAGGGTATATGCAAACCTTGAAGGAAACATTAGCCACCTTATGGGATACTGTCCACCAGAATATGGACAAAGCCCAAGCTAAACAGAAAGAACAGTATGACCGTACCAGCCGAATGAGGGAACTAGCCATAGGGGATAAGGTACTGATCCTTCTACCTTCTTCAGAAAAGAAGCTGTTGGCCACTTGGCAAGGACCATATACTGTGACACAGAAAGTTACTCCAGTCACCTACAGAGTAGCTGTCCCTCATACTCATAACCTAGGACAAACCTATCACATCAACCTCCTTAAGAAATGGGAGGAGTCTGTTGGCCCTTCCGAGGATATTAACGGGGTAAAATGCGTGTGTCAGGTAACCCTCAATAAAACACTAGACATACATATGGACCTAGAAGGAGAGGACAAGAAAGAGAAACCCCAAATGGGATCCAAGCTCTCACCCGAGCAGCAGCAGCAGTTGGGGCAGCTCTTGGACCAGTATCCAGGATTAAGTTCAGGCAACCCAGGGCGTACAACCTTAGTAGCTCACGATATTATTACTCAAGAAGGGCAAGTAGTGAACCTACAACCCTATAGGATACCCGAAGCCAGAAGGACAGCAGTAGAACAGGAGGTAGAGGCTATGCTCAGAGCTGATATAATTGAACCCTCTCAAAGCAATTGGCGCTCTCCAATTGTGTTGGTACCCAAACCGGATGGAAGTCTTCATTTTTGCATAGATTTCCGCCAGGTAAATGCCCACTCAAATTCGACAACTGCCCCATGCCCCGCGTGGACGAGCTGATCGAGAGACTAGGCGAAGCCAAGGTTATGTCCACCATTGATCTGACTAAGGGCTATTGGCAAATCCCTCTGACGCAATCCGCCAGAGAAAAGACGGCCTTTTCAACGCCCTCTGGGCTATACCAGTTCAAGGTGATGCCATTCGGCCTCCACGGAGCCCCGGCAACCTTTCAAAGGCTTATGGATGTCATATTACGAGCTCTCCAAAGATATGCAGTCGCATACTTAGACGATATAGTGGTATATAGTCCGGATTGGGAAACACACTTAGACCACCTTAGAAATATTTTTGATACATTGAGACAAGCTGGCCTTACCCTGAACCCAAAAAGACCACCCTTGGAACACATCAGATAGAGTATTTGGGGTACACCATAAGCGAAGGAACCATAAAACCACAACATAATAAATTAGAGGCTACCCAGAACATTCCCCAACCCACTACCTGGAAAGAAGTACGAGCCTTTCTTGGATTAGTAGGCTATTACCGCAGATTTATCCCTCAGTTTTCCTAGATAGCTAGTCCCCTCACAGACTTACTTAGGCACAAGCATACTAGAGCCAGGATAAAGTGGAATAACGCCCAGGAAGACAGCTTTTGTTCCCTAAAACACCTACTGTGTAATGCACCTGTTTTGAACTGTCCGGACTTTAGAAAATCATTAGTGTTACAAACGGATGCCTCTGATAGAGGACTAGGAGCAGTATTGTCCCAACCAGATTCACAGGGGCTGCTACGGCCGGTGTTGTTCCTGAGTAGGAAGCTGTTTCCAAGAGAAACCCGGTATGCCACTATGGAAAAAGAATACCTAGCCATAAAATGGGCGATGGAGTCATTACAGTATTACTTACTGGGGCATCCTTTCTTTCTTTTAACGGACCATGCTCCCATGACTTGGTTAGCCACACATATGGATACCAATGCCAAAGTACTTTGATGGTTCTTAGCCTTACAGCCCTTTTCCTTTCAGACTATACATATTCCAGGAGAGATGCAAGGCAACGTGGACTACCTCTCTCGCTTCCCTGTATCAGAATGGCCCGATCGTCCATCCCGGGAAGAAAGGCAGTGTGATAGGGGCGCATCAGGGGACGAGACCTCCGTGCACTTTAAGATGGCGCCCAGCTATGTACAGCCCGTAGAGGAGGTCAGCGGTGGAGATGCGACGGTCGGCGCGGGACTGACGTCATCGGGGGAAACAGGAGTGAAAACGAGCCCGGTGTGCAGAAGAAAGGGCGCGAATCACGAGGAGGAGAGGGAGGTGCAGCGTTCGGGAGTGACTACAGCGGGAGCGTCGCAGGACACGAACCGAAGCACCTGGGAGGAACCGTCAGGAGAGAAGGCCCGGTGGAATCCTGAGGAAGGAGGAACAGAGCCGAAGAGGGAGGTTTCCCCAAAGCCAGCTGTCTGCGTATCCGGACGTCCCCAGGAGAAGCAGGATGCCGAGATACCCCGCGCTACGGTCCAGGAGGACCGTAGCTCCAGGCAAGTGCCGTTTTTACAATTCTGGAGGAGGTTAGCTGGGAGGGGAGGAAAAGGGGACTCTGCATGATAAATGGGCACAGTCTATGACCGCTCCCTCAACCCCCATTCCCTCACATACCGTGGTGATATGCTGCATAGGTGGAGGGACAGCACACTACCCATAGCCAACAGGACTGACTGGTGGTTGTTTTGTGTCTTCTGTTTTCTTTTGGGGACACCGGGCCCCCTTTGGGAAAACGACAAGGAGTAAAGGAACGCTGCCTGGAGAAGAAAGGATTCCCCAGTGATTGCTGAAAGCCAGAGACGTTTTATTTTGGTCATAGTCCTGCCTTGCTCCATTTTCCCTACGTATGAAGACTTGTGGGGCAGCTGTCTTTAATAAATCATCCTAGGTGTTTCAACACCTTTTCATAATCACGTGCTGACCTGTTTTTGCTTAGATAAGGACTGAACACTCCTGTCCTGGGAGGGGTATTATATCACAGTGCTCCTACAGCCTAAGGCCAGGACTTCTCAGAAGCAGGGACTCCCCAGCCACGTCCCCTTCCACGAAACGGCTAGCCCATCCTCTGCTGAACAGCTGCCCCAAACACCCTCTTTGCTGAGGAGAAACTTCCCTTTCGCTGGAGGCTTTACAGGGGTCATGAGTTTCCTATCCCCCACTGATTTCTTGACCAGAGTTTTCAACTTCATATCAAACAGCTTCACTCCTGTGAAAGGGATATGCATAAGGAAGTTATTTTGTGTTGCGTCCACCTTTGATGACCTCATCCATATCTGCCGCTTTGCCACTATTGCTGATCTCCTTGGCCACCGCTGCTGCTCCCAGTGAATCAGAAGCTATGTCCGAGAGCAAACTGACCTGTTGCTTAGGGTGGCCATATTTTGAGAAGCAAAAACCGGGACAGGACAAACATAAAAGTAGGACTAAAGCCTTTAGTCTTACTTCTATGAATGGCCTGTCCCGTTTTTTCCATAGCCTTGTACGTAAGTGAACATACATACAAATATACACACACTAGGCTTGTAAATGTATGTGTTTATATATATATGTGTAGACATATATATATATATATATATATATATATATATATACACGCACGTGCTAGGCTTGTAACTGTGTGTATGTTTGTGCATGTGTGTGTTTATATATCTATGGCAGGACCCCTCCACCCTGAGCTCCCCCTGCCTTCCTACCCCCTCTATCTCTGCTGGGAGCAGGCAGCCAGATACTTAAAACATTTCAGTCTTCAGAGGTGCCTGTAAATGGAGTGTATATCTGCTTTACAGAATGACCTGACCTTTTTTCCCAAAACAGGGGCGGCCCCTCCGCTATGGCGGAGGAGCGTCGTCCCACTGGCTCAGAGCCAGCAGCAAAAAATCAAAACGATATTTCAATATCGCTTTATTTTTCAGCCGCTGGCTCAGCCAGTGTGTACAGGGTGGGGCAGGGGCGAGTCATGGGAGGGAGAGGAGGGGTGCTAGGTGCACTCCCTAAGTGCTCATGTGTGTTTGGCTGGCTGTCTCAGGCCAACCAAAACACACTTGCGCACTTGGGTTTTTCTAATCCGGCTGTATTGAACAGCTGGGTTAGAGAAACCCCACAGACTCCCTGACCTGAGCGGGGCGTCTCTCAAACCCGCTCAGGCCAATGCGCGGGGATTTGACAGGGAGTCTGTGACGTAGTCACAGTGTGTCTGCTGGGGCAAGGAAGTCCCAGCACCGAGGCGCGACGCGGGAGGAGGCCGGCAGCAGGTAAGGTTAACTTTATTTTTTATTATTGTAATCACTCCCTGGTCCCCCGCACCCCCTCGCACGCACACCCCTCCCCCCCCCCCCCCCCGCGCCCCTTCTCCCGCCCCTCCTCTTAAAACTGGGACTGTCCGGGGAAATCCGGGACGTCTGGTCACCCTACTGTTGCTCCATCATTGACATGGTTGATGACATGTCTATCCCTTACTCCATTTGCTCTGCAGTCTTCTGGAAGTCTTTTAACAAGGATTAGATAGCTTAACTGGCACAAGCTGCTGCCTTGACTCCAAAGTTTGCAGCAGAATACGATCTTTTCACTGCCGGTTTGACCTTCTTTTCAACCGGATTGGAGGGGGCAGCTTCTTCCGAAATTTTCGTGCTTTGAAAGAAAACAACCCCGCCATTAGCGAGTCTACTTTAATCTGCAAAGCAAACTCCTTTGCAAAACCCAGCAATGGCTATCTTTTCACCAAAAAGTGTGGAAAGGCGTGTTTTCCCACTTCTTTCCACTCGTTAGTTATCAGATTCTGTTTTGCTTCAACTAGTAAACTTTTCGGCTCTTTCCTTTTGGTACTAGCCATGGAGTGTGTGTCTTCATCCACGTCAACAGGAGCCGGAGACTCGGGAAAAGCTAAGTTCTCCCTTAAATGCTGTAGGACCTCTCTTAACTCTGACCCCTGCACAAATCTGCCCATGACCTCATCCTCTTCCAATCTGAAGATGCCATACGGGGTATTTTAAGGGATTAACTGGCCTCACACAGCCCTGAATGCTGCAGCCACTGCCTGTCCTCTCATCCCCAGTGTCACCAGATTGTTCCCCTTCCAATTGTTCAGGGTTATTTGATTTCAAATTCTATCTCTCCTTCAGCCATTTACCAGTCAGGCGGTGGCTCAGTTTAATTCAACTTGTGTTTCCAACTCCTCTACTCAATAATGGGGTTGGGACCCCTTTAAAAGTACCGTGCACCGAGAAAAGTGCCTCCAGTGGTATTCATGCATATGAATCCGCCTCACCAAGATGTCACGCGTAAAATGCACAAGTTAATTACATCCAGTGGTGCTGCTAAAGCAGGACCCACTAGTCAGAAACATTAAAATTAATATTAAACAGATGCTTTACTTGCAGGGACGGCTTTAGGGTGGTGCGACCGGTGCCACCGCACCAGGCGCCAAGATCGAGGGGTACTGAATTTTGAAATATCTTACAAGATTAAAAGCACTTTGTGGAGAGTTCCTGGTTTGCCCAGCAGTTTTCAGGCAGTAATAAAAATGTCACGATAACTCTGGTAATTAATGTACCTGATGGAGAAATCTGAGTTTTGTCTAGCAGTTTTGACTCATCATAAAGTTGCACAGAGGGTTAATGTACCTGCTGCAACACACGTGTAACATGCAGATCACACAATTGTACTTTATGTAGCTAGCTCAGTGGGTACCGGCTTTTGTCACAGATATCCTTTTGTTACTTGCAGTTTATAAATTGCAATTATTCTAATGTAGCACAGTGAGCTGTGAACTGACATCAAGGAGCTGCATGCATACGGAAAGGCATTGGTTTAGAACATTATGATCCCCTGATTTTAATTGCAAAAAAGGGTTCGTTTGGGTATAAATACATTCTTTATAAAAGCCAGCCCAACCACGGTGTGACGTTTTAAATCCTAAGTGCACTTCTCCAGACCAAGCACTCTTAAAATATACTGGCTACTAATATGGAAGACATGTGACTCTGACACTTTGTAGCCCTCATTGTCTTATGTAACAGTTCGTATACATTGATTCACACACTAGTATGATTCATTGTCTCTGTACAATGTGTGTTTGTGATATAAAGTGCTCTAACCGCCATAAAGAAATTAAATACATGTGAAAGAGAGGCTATAGAGAGATGAGGGGGCCTAGGTGGGTTGCAGTGAGGAAATCCGTGGAGAAGGTCGTCACTGGGAGGGGGAGGCAACAAAGATTTGTATTTTTTTCTGCATTTTTATATAGTGCGAACTTAACTCTAAGGTACAGCGCTTTACATGAGCACCAACTACATTACACAAGGACACATTCATTTTTGGTAGGCACAGGAGATTATGTGATTTGTCCAGAATCACAGGATGTTGAGCCGACGCCGCGACTCCGAACCTGGTTTCCCAGCTCTAATTTCAGCAGCTCTGGCTGTTATGCCAGATTGTCGTACCTGGTGCCACCAGTGCTAAAACCTGCTCTGATTACTTGCAACCCTTTTGACTCGTGTTTCTTTCCAGAACTAAAAAGACAGGAAGTGGGGGGGGGTCGGCTTCCTTTTTTGTAAGGCATAATGGGAGGTGTGGCAGGAAAGAAGCCGTATTGGGGGTGAGAACTTAGTGTTTTTTGTCTTGTGTAAATTACTGTTGGAGTGAGTTGGCACACACTACCTAAGTACTGTGCAGAGGAAGACGGACAGGGAAGTAATGTTCTTTGCACTCATATCCTATAGGTGTCAGTGAGGGAGAGACCCAAACAACACTTAAAGTCCCTCACACTGTGTATTCTTTTAGGGAGGCCAGGCTGCCAATAGCATGTTGACAATGATGTATTCAGTTGCATGCTTAAGAGGGATAAATACAATTTCTGCAGTGTTTGAATTCTTAAATATGTTTGGGGCTGTCAATTTTATAAAATGATTGTGAGAATATGGTTTTCAGTCTGGGAGACCGACAGTAGCGTATCAAGGATGCCAAGGTCCCTGGTGCAAGCAAGGACATTGGCCCTATTGACTGCTGTTGATGTAGTGAAATATATTAATAATCAGGGTTCAATGAGCCCTTCAGGGCTTTGGGCCCCAGTGTTGGGCACCAATGGTAGTTACGCCCCCGTGGAGCGATGAAATGTTTTTAACACAAAGGAGGCCGCAGCATTAAATAGTTTGAGGACCATTTGAATAAGGTGATGCAGGAGAAATGTGTCTTGTGTACAGGGAGGAGGTCCAGGATCCATCACTTCACTATAGCTGTTTAGTAGCTGTTACTCTGACTGGTGGTTAGCTTTCTCGTGATTTTATTGAAATCACAAACAATATTTATTTAGCCACCAAAAAGGCAGGTATGATTAAACATGTTTTTACTAGCCATTCACAGGGAATCATAAGTCAAAAATCATGTTTTCTGCACTTGGTAGCAGTGAATGATTCACTGCTACCAGGTGCACAAGTGAAGATCTTAGGAAGCAAGAGAGTCTTAAGATGTGCCCTCCCACTCTTACCTAGTCAGATTGATTTTTGATTACTTGCATAAATGCGTGCATGTTTTGTAGGAATATCCGGCTATGTTTCCTCAGTTGGCTCTCCACACCTAGGAAGGAAGAGCAAAACTGTATTTTGCACTTATGTATTTTAATCTTTATTTTTGTTTTTCTTATGGGATTTTATTATATTTTAAGGAGTTTTTACTTTGATGGCATAATGCCGAATAAAGTTGATTGACTGTATTTTGTGAAGATGAGATTATCAAAAATTGTGCACCTTCTACCTGTGCCATCATCTTGCAGTGACTGATAAGTTATTCCTGCTGCATACTATGGAAAATGCCACATAAATGAGGCCTGACATCATAGACTGGTCAAGGAGGGGGCTCCAATACAATGACAAGTCCAACGCCTCACCTGCAGACTACCATATTTTACTCACAGTGGAGTTCACCTGTTAGACCCCTGCAAAAATGCCTACCTGTCTCAGTGCTAAAGTTCACCATTACCCTACTTTTGAAGAAGTCTTAAAACAAGGCTTCGTGTACTCTGGCCCTCTTTTTCCAGAGTCACGTCACAGCTCACCAACCTCCTCCAATATCGCACCAGAAGGAATTACTGGGATGCTGAGGCTCATGCCCTGAGGCACTAGAATTATGTGACAGGACAGGACCAAATTATGAGGTGGTGTTGACTAAATCATGTGGCAAGAAATTACAAACTATGCAGCAAAATGCGCCCCACTATGTGACTCTATTACATTTGTGCCCATATTAACTCCGTATTGGCAATGGTTTCACTTCATTAGTAACAGTGTAACACGTGAATTTGATTTGGAATGGTGCACCAATAAACTCCTTATCCAAAAATGAAGAAAGTAGACGTAAGGATAGGTGTTCCTTTTTATTTTTTCTGTTCTGATCCTTTAATTCCATACAAAACATTCAGCCAACGCATTTCGTTCAATTGGATAACTTGAACTTCATCAGGGCTGTAAACAATACATATATATATATATACATATAAATATACACACGACACCAAATAGACATACAGCATGTGAAGTATAAGTAAAGACTCAAAATGGACATACTGTAACATAAGAGAAAAGTTCTTCTTAAAAAACAAACTTTTACAAACATATAACTGACACAAGTTCTTTTCACAATTCGACAATGACACACATGTATTTACAAGACATAAATATTCACCAAAGTAGTGCAATTAGAAGCTATTCTACCATTACATCACTAATAGCAAATCACAACTCTTTGGATAAATATAATACACAAAATGCATACAACACAAACCAAAGGTGTGAGGAGTAAACATGAAATCCCAAATGCAAAGAATCATGCTAAGAGATTATATCAATAAAATTTTTATTTTTTTATATAAAATTATGTAAAGAATTGTAAAAGGGGCGAAGATAGGCTACTAATATTTGTGCTAGTAGTGCAATGCTAGTGAATACATCCCGTTATGACCATGATAGTGAAAAGTACAATAAAACACACTACGTGTCACAAACATGTACCAGTGTAAGTGGTAAGAAGGCATACCTTTCAAAGTATCACTTGGTTGTCAGAATAACCGCAATTAAATTCGTACTACATGTTCACGAGAATCCTCCTTCAAGTACGGGAAGATCAACCTTCAAAAAGGCCTTCCTTTAAGTATTCTTTTACTTAGTTCTTATTAGTTTCCTTTTATCTTTCATCTCTTATTTCTCTCTCTTCTTCATTCCATAGATTAGATGAAGACTATCCATTAGTGTACAGTATCTTGTATAATCTAATTTTTCGTATTCCATACTTCTTGTATATTGCTTGTGACAATATTTCCTGTTCTTCATACTGCTGAAGCTGTCATGTTTCTTCTCAGCTGATGTTTCACGTCAATTTTATATTTCTGTACACTATATGCCTTGTCGTTCTTTTGTGTTTTTCTAGTGAAAATAGCTAATAAAATCTTTTGAAATTGATAAAAAACCAACAAAAAAAAGACCTTCCTTTAATAATGCCCCAAACATAAGGCCACGTGTTTGATAGCCTGTCAGTAGCGCCTAAGTAAATAAATTTAAGGTTTAAAGATAAACCCAGTGCAGGGCAACAGAAATGTAAGCATCACTACCTGTGTAATTGCAATGTCATCTTAATTTCAATTTAAGCTTTATTTCAACAAAATTGTCATAAAAGCTACGAATAAAAATACATTGCTGTTGTTTAAAAAAGAGTACAGATATACAGCATATTTGGTTAACATAGATGATGGTACAACCAAGTGATCAGTCGAGCCCTTTAAACTAAAATGCATACATCGTGTTTAAATTAATAAAAGAACAAAACAACAATGCTAGGTAAACACATAATTACCTTGAAAGCCAGTATAAAAACAATCAATACTTCATCTTTGTAAGTAAGCGTTGGTACAATACTAAAAAGGCATTAAGTTTGCCTAAACATGACAGCGGGGATATAAAAATAAAGTGCTTGTGCATAAAAATTCTAGCAGCAATAATGTTGTAGCCTTATAATCCCCACTGACCTATATACAATAAAAACTATGTCTTTCTTGAAAGGGCTTTCCACCTTACGAGCCAGGCTTGTCCCGAAAAGTTTGCTACACAGCATGCAAAGAAAGGCCTGGGGTCGGACCTGAGAATACGCAGTGCTGTGTAGTGGTCCTGTGTGCCCAGTTGCAGGCAAAGCGGTTTCAGCCATTTGGCCCGTGATGTTTTATACGCCGGGCAAGCAAACATTGGGTGGGCGATGCTTTCTTTCGGGGCCTTACAACTTGGGCAATTTTTCCCATTGCTTGCGCACCATTTCGCTGTCACTTCGCAAACAGGGAGGGATCCATATCTAAAATCCATATACAGAATTCTATCTCTTGGTGCCTTGATTAAATCAAGGAAGGGCTCATAGTGTCTAATTTGTTTATGGGAGTAGAATTCTGTTGTCAATTTGCCCACATTGGGTTTGCAGTTCTCTCGTTGGTCCACCCATTCCCAGTATAAGCGTTTAAGTTCCTCACTCCTCGGAGGTTCCTGGCTGGCCCACAGCCACTAGATCCTATGGCCGACAGCGTTCTTTTGATGTCACGGATCCAGCATATTTTCCCACTAGTATCTAGGTGGATGATCTCGGTAAGGGCTTCTGCATAAGAGGAGAGCTCAGGGGTCCGTCTAATACGAGCCCAAAAAAGTAAGGGGCGTAGCCTAGCTAAATCACCTATTGACCGCCTACCCATGTCCAGCAGCAGGGGGGTAAGGGGGACGTATTTGGGTGGCATAACCAAGTCTCTTAGGAATTTATGTTCTGACCTGCAGAGCTCATCTAGTTTATCGAATCCCCAGACTTCTGCTCCGTAAAGGGCAGCGCTAACTGCTTTTGTATCATATATTTGGAGGGCTGGAGCTACAGGCCTAGTGTGTGAAAGGCGGTGTTCTTTCCCTATTACTCCAGCCACTCGTTTATGTCCCATCAGCATCTTTGCTAGGTGGGGTCTCCAAGACATTTTATCGGAGAGTCTTACACCAAGATAGTCACAGGTGTCAACCTTTTCAAGGGAGACCCCACCTAGCAAAGGGCCACTCTTACATGACCTGTGGTAGTTAAAAGCCATGAATTTGGTTTTAGCACCATTTATGACCAATCCCCTGTTGTCGCAGAAAAGTTGAAATCTGTTGATAAGGCGCTGTAACCCTGCTGGGGACTTGGATATCAGCAGGGTGTCGTCCGCAAATAGCAGAGTTGGTGTTTTAATGCCCCCCAGGGTTGGCGAATCTGCTGGTTCCTCCTGGAGGAAATCAACTACCCCATTCACATATAGGGAGAACAGGGTTGGGGCCAGAACACAGCCCTGTCGGACTCCTCTATTAACGGGGATGCGCTCTGTCAATTGTCCCTGTTCCCCCCACCTGACCTGGGCAAAGTTCCCCTAGTGGAGTCGAATCAGTAATTTAAGGACAAAAGGGGGGATGCCCATATCGCCGAGCGTCGCCCACAACCTAGATCTAGGAACCAGGTCAAAGGCAGTCTTCAAGTCGATGAATGCAAGGTAGAGACTGCCCTTGCCTAGCACCACAACCTTCCAATAAATGAGGAGAAATCTGAACACTTGATCCATTGTCCCAGTCTTTGTTCTAAATCCGGCCTGAAACTGGGAAAGGATATCTTCTTCTTCAGACCATGACTGTATCCTATGCAGAAGCATCCGGCCAAAGACCTTCTGCATAGCATCAATCAAACTGATTGGTCTATAATTGGAGGGGTCCTCCCTAGCTCCCTTTTTAGGTCTCGCCTAGCGATGCAGCGCAAAGCGCTGCTCGCTATGCGAGATCTATTGTTGCCGACTTTTGGTCCGATGCGGGACAGGAGATGTGCACGCGCATGGTGCGAGCAGGAGTTGTAATAACGCCGCAAGCCGTACGAGTGCACATCAACTGTCTGTGCCGAAGCTTAACAGACAGGAGATGTGCACGCGTACGGCTCGCGGCGTTATCACAACTCCTGCTCGCACCATACGCGTGCACATCTCCTGTCCAGGCGCGGTAGGGCCGCGCCCTCCCGGTGTGTCAGGCGTCTTGGCACACACCGGCCGGCTCTGGAGTGCTCGAGTCGGGCGCTGTTCCAGTCTGAGGAGCCCGCAGAAAGGTAACAGGGCGTCTCCATCACCACAGCAAGCTCCATGTGCGGCGCAGCCCCCCAGGCCTTCAGCGTAGCGTCTGCGGCCCTGGTTCGTGTATCTCATCTCTTTCACTGCACATCTCTTCTGTAGGACTCGCTCCTATAGCATGCTGTTTCTGTTACCACCTTCGGTAGTAGTAGTACGTAGTTTTGCAGTCGATGCCTGAGGGTAAAGCATCAATTGGCATCAAGCATTAATTCCCTTTAGATGGAAGCCACAAGGTGTGAACCCCAGTTTAATGCCACTGTACAATAACGCCAGTTTTACCCACACCACAAACCCTGGGGGCTTAGTAGAGGAAGGGACGCTCTGCAGGGGACCTCGGGGAACTGCCTCCCAGTTTTATGCAGGCGCCTCAGTGGGAGATGAGCAGGGTGGCGAGGAACCGGGCGTCAGTGGCAGCGTCTCACCAATGTACCGCCAAGTAGCGCCCGGGGTCTTTCACGCTAAACTCAAAGGATGCTCTTGTAACCTCGGTATACAACACGGACAGTGGTATATCGGGGGAGCGAAATGCTCACGGATAGAAGTGTATAAAAACTGCCGCCGAGCTTTCTTCCCCGTTAGCAAGGCTCACCATGTAGTCCTGGTTTAAACCGAGGGAGTCATCGAGACAACCGTTTATCTCTGCAAGAAGATGCAGCCAGACGATGAGGGGCATATCTCACTGAGATATCTCTCGTTTCACTCAGGGTGAGGGGACGTTCTTTGTTGTGAAATCTCCGCATGTTTCTCACCTCCGGCAGAAATCTTTCGAGGATGCGGCCTAACGGCCGGATCTGCCAACTTCGGAGCTGGGAAACCAGGTTCGAGGCTGGGCCTCGGCTCAACATCGTGTGATACTGGGTAAATCACTCAATCGCCCCGAGCCTACCAAAAATGAATGTGCACTGTCCTTGAGTAATTTAACTGGTACTCTTGTAAAACGCTCCAATACATTCGGGTTGAGTTAGCGCTATATAAACCTGCAAAAAAAAAAAAGATCTAAAAGGCATCGGATGAAATTCTGGAGCTCTGTGCAAAACCCACCATGTTCCTCTGTTTTGTCATATATTTTTATAATATTTTATTGTATAGTAGAAGTACGCAATTTAAAAACAACACATTTCAGCATGCTAACGAAAGTAATTATTAAATCACTACGTATTCTGTTTAATTTCTCAATTAATATTTACTGACCGATAGAGGAAGATTAAAAGGAGAAGAGAAAGAGTAAAATAAGCTGACAAAATACGCACCATAAAAGCTGCAAGGCTATTCTGCATATAAAGTTAACAATATTTAATGATTCGCTAAAGGTCTCTTCATTGTCGTGTGGTCTGAATGTTACTTTTCTGAAGCGGTTTCGTAGGTGGTCACTGAGGCAGGCTCTGAGATTTAACTTGCATTTGCTTTTCCAGTTTCTCAGTACTATTCCTTAAGTGATACCGAGGCAATTGAAAATACAGAGAACAGCATGTTTGTTACTTATGCGAGATCTATTGTTGCCGACTTTTGGTCCGATGCGGGACAGGAGATGTGCACGTGCATGGTGCGAGCAGGAGTTGTAATAACGCCGCAAGCCGTACGCGTGCACATCAACTGTCTGTGCCGAAGCTTAACAGACAGGAGATGTGCACGCGTACGGCTCGCGGCGTTATCACAACTCCTGCTTGTACCATACGCGTGCCCATCTCCTGTCCAGGCGCGGCAGGGCCGCGCCCTCCCGGTGTGTCAGGCGTCTTGTCACACACCGGCCGGCTCTGGAGTGCTCGAGTCGGGTGCTGTTCCGGTCTGAGGAGCCCACAGAAAGGTAACAGGGCGTCTCCATCACCACAGCAAGCTCCATGTGCGGCGCAGCCCCCCAGGCCTTCAGCGTAGCGTCTGCGGCCCTGGTTCGTGTATCTCATCTCTTTCACTGCACATCTCTTCACGTCAAGTAACGGCTGTAGGACTCGCTCCTATAGCATGCTGTTTCTGTTACCACCTTCGGTAGTAGTAGTACATAGTTTTGCAGTCGATGCCTGAGGGTAAAGCATCAATTGGCATCAAGCATTAATTCCCTTTAGATGGAAGCCGCGAGGTGTGAACCCCAGTTTAATGCCACTGTACAATAACGCCAGTTTTACCCACACCACAAACCCTGGGGGCTTAGTAGAGGAAGGGACGCTCTGCAGGGGACCTCGGGGAACTGTCTCCCAGTTTTATGCAGGCGCCTCAGTGGGAGATGAGCAGGGTGGCGAGGAACCGGGCGTCAGTGGCAGCGTCTCACCAATGTACCGCCAAGTAGCGCCCGGGGTCTTTCACGCTAAACTCAAAGGATGCTCTTGTAACCTCGGTATACAACACGGACAGTGGTATATCGGGGGAGCGAAATGCTCACGGATAGAAGTGTATAAAAACTGCCGCTGAGCTTTCTTCCCCGTTAGCAAGGCTCACCATGTAGTCCTGGTTTAAACCGAGGGGAGTCATCGAGACAACCGTTTATCTCTGCAAGAAGATGCAGCCAGACGATGAGGGGCATATCTCACTGAGATATCTCTCGTTTCACTCAGGGTGAGGGGACGTTCTTTGTTGTGAAATCTCCGCATGTTTCTCACCTCCGGCAGAAATCTTTCGAGGATGCAGGCCTAACGGCCGGAGCTGCCAACTTCGGAGCTGGGAAACCAGGTTCGAGGCTGGGCCTTGGCTCAACATCGTGTGATACTGGGTAAATCACTCAATCGCCCCGAGCCTACCAAAAATGAATGTGCACTGTCCTTGAGTAATTTAACTGGTACTCTTGTAAAACGCTCCAATACATTCGGGTTGAGTTCGCGCTATATAAACCTGCAAAAAAAAAAAAGATCTAAAAGGCATCGGATGAAATTCTGGAGCTCTGTGCAAAACCCACCATGTTCCTCTGTTTTGTCATATATTTTTATAATATTTTATTGTATAGTAGAAGTACGCAATTTAAAAACAACACATTTCAGCATGCTAACGAAAGTAATTATTAAATCACTACGTATTCTGTTTAATTTCTCAATTAATATTTACTGACCGATAGAGGAAGATTAAAAGGAGAAGAGAAAGAGTAAAATAAGCTGATAAAATACGCACCATAAAAGCTGCAAGGCTATTCTGCATATAAAGTTAACAATATTTAATGATTCGCTAAAGGTCTCTTCATTGTCGTGTGGTCTGAATGTTACTTTTCTGAAGCGGTTTCGTAGGTGGTCACTGAGGCAGGCTCTGAGCTTTAACTTGCATTTGCTTTTCCAGTTTCTCAGTACTATTCCTTAAGTGATACCGAGGCAATTGAAAATACAGAGTACAGCATGTTTGTTACTTATGTGTCAACAGGGGGTAAAAGACATTGTCGTTTACAACGCCATTACTTGATTAATGCTTCACAAAGGGGGAAAAAAAAAACAATAACATTTTCAATGCCAATAGCTCAAAACAATGTCATTGCGAGACCTATTGCATTGTAAATGCTTGTTGTGTATTGGAACTACTTTGGCGGTCTTCCATAACAACAGGACTGGTGCTCCATCGGCTATAGCATTTGCTAGTAATAAAATATAACGTGCCCAGTGGCTGGGATCAGCCAGAAATAAGTCACCAGGCAGGCCATCGGGGCCTGCCGCTTTTGAGGGGACAATTTTATTTATTGCGGCTTCTACCTCCTGGATGGTAAAATGTTCCTCTTCTGTCAAGTGCCCATTTAGCCCGGCTGGTTCCCCTTCCATCCTAGCCTCTGCTGCTGAATAGAGCCCTTTGAAGTGGTCGTGCCAAGTCTGACTGGTGATGTAATTTGGAGGTGAACGTGCACCTGTCCTACTTCCCTAAGTGACCAATTTCCAAAACGGATTATTATCCTTAGATGAGCATGCATCTTTCAGTTGATCCCAACGTGATTCGTCCCAATTTGCCTTTGCCTCTTGCTGGGCTGCTTTATAGGAGTTTCTGGCAGATTTTATGTGCAATTGGTTCTTCTCTTTAATAGCTTTCGCCAAGGTCGATCTTTTTTCCCTGCAGTCTTTATTATACCAAGAGTATGGGTCCTTGGTGGAGTTGCTGGGTTTTTTATTCTGATTTATGACCTGGAAGTGTGCATTAATTTGGGTGACGGTATGCATATGGGCCCTTGGCACATCTATTGATCTTGTTACACTATGTGTCGCATCTTGGAGCTTAGCTGTGCCTACAGTTAATTCATGTTTAATGCCAGCAATCTTTGCCTCACTCAAAGCTACCCTCTTCCATTTCAAAAACTTTTTACAGTTTGAAGGAACCACATCTCTGGTGACTGTCGGGGATTGACTGTTCAGCTGGTAATAGGTTGCCTCCCACAAGGGTTTCAGAGTTAAGCACAGGGGATTATGGTCGCTCTCTATGGTCAAACCCACTAGCATGTTGATCAAGTGCCCCCACAATTTAACATCGAGAAGGATATAATCGATCATGGATGGGCAACTCACTCTGTCATAGGTGTTGGCGCCTTGCTTGTCAGATGGTGACCTGCCATTGGTTGCCCTTAGACCGTGCTCCATGGTGATGGAATTCAGTTGGAGTACCTGTTGTGTCCATCTTTTAACTAGAGGGAGGTCAAGTTGAGGAACTGCCCATCTACTGTCTTGATCTTCTGCTCCCATTAATTCCTCTATGGCCAGGGGTTCATAGGTGCAATTTAAATCTCCAGCGACTATAACTCTTAATTTAATAAGGGGATATTGTGACAATAAGAGAAAGCCCATAACAATGGGTCTATCACACGGGTCAGAGTGTGACGCATTATCAAGCCCAGGTCGTTGATGCTGTATCAAATCGCAATAAAGCAGCCTTAAAAACATTTTTTTAAACTCTTTTGAAGAGAAATGTACCGCATTTGGTGCAGGCAACTAATCAAATAAGGTAAACCAAAGATAAAGGGGGTCAAGGAGCCTATATAATAGAGATGAAATCTGAATAAAGTACAATGGTAAGTCGACAAGTGATTACAATACTTCGGAAAAATATATATGTCAGCACATGAAATTCGAAATACTTGTTCCAATAAACAACTGCCCATTCTCCCAAGTATTCAACTTTACCCAGATCTCAAACTGTAAACTACGTGACTAACCAAACATTAATGTAGTCACACTTGTATAGATATTACGATACCTCAAGTAACTGAGAAGAATTAGAGTTGCAACTGTTCTGGGCACCCATATATGTCTGTAACAGATTTATACAGGTCTGTCACCCATACGAGTGGGCAGATATTCATATCAGCTCAAATAAGCTGAATCATAATGTGCGCATGCCCATGGGACGTACATATCGAATATGCGTGCATAATGACATTATAAATAGTAAAATAAATAGTAAAATAAAAAAGACAAACGTTCCGGGCACCCATACAAATCTAAATAATGTGTATAGCAATGGGACACCCAGACGGATGGACAAATGGAAATGGCAGCTCAATAGGGTGCAGCCAATAAACGTACGTGCCATAACGTAACAGTGTAACACGTGAATGCATCAATCTGCAACTGAAAGGTGACCTTCAACTGCACAGTAAAGGGCCTCATACTATGCGGCAAAACCTATGGGGCAGAGATCTTAGTAACTTTTGATTCGTTTCAGCAACAAAAAAAATTGCTGTTAAAATCTGCAAAGCAAATTGTGCAGAAGATGAAGGATTTTGTTGCAAGGGCAACAAATCCATAATTATGCGGAAAACCATGCAGCCACAAAACCGCATAATCCCAGTGGCCCCCCAAAATGCAGTACTATATTGCTTGACCTCACCACTAGATAATGTGAACACATCTCGGTCCCAGTTTACAAGCTGATTTGGGCGACCCCTGATCTTTGGTAATGTATGAAGGCGCTGTGCAGCTTGGACAATGTATGTTGAGCCCACCAACTTGGATGCTGCTAACTCAGCATAACTACTGGCTGCAGGCGATTGCAAATGAGCACTTGTGCATTCAACTCACCAAACGTTAGAAATATGTTCTCTGTGGTCTTTGTGATTACCAAGTTCAGTGTGGAAGAATGTCTGCAGGGAGCAGGTAGTGCTGAGTGGATGTGTTTGTGCCTGTATTTGTATGGTGAATTACTCTTCATGCAAGTTTTCAAGTAATCCTGGGTACCTATGCACTCTCTGGGGTTTTACTATACAAAAATGTAATACATCCATGGAATGACAAACACGTTAAGTAGTAGTGGGAGGAGTTTTAGTGTTGACGAATGTCTCATGGCTGGGAGTATTTGCTAAAAGTCCTTACAAGAATGCATGCAATGCGTCTTGACGTCAAATGGGGAACACACTATAGAAAGTGTACAAAAGAAGCTGAACTAAGAAACATGAGCTCCAAGCATTTACAAAAGAAAACAGCAGACCGAACTATTTAAGTTTCCTTTTTTCGTCCAAAGGTCGTTGTAAATTGTTATCTTAATTCAGGTTACAGGAACCTCCTGTGCCTGGCAACTGCTGGCAATGTTGCTACATTTTTCTTCGTTAATGCGATTTAAGTACTGCTTGCTAATATACAGCAAATGAAAACACATTGGAGGCAGTAATAAAGTCTACCTTTTACATGAAGTCCAAGGTGGCTATTTGTTGAATGGTTGTGTGTTGATTTTCCATTGAAGCACAATGTAAGGATTACCTGATTTGTAAACCTTTTTTATTAGGTGCCAGGCCCTCGCCAGTATAAAAATAAATACATTGGTCAAAAGCAAAAAAACAAGTATTTTTTTGTCTCAAAAAGCATTCGTTGTCATAGTAGTCCCTGGCACTGAAGCCAACTATTTTATTTGAGGATGTGCTCCTTGTGAAAGAGTAGAATGCCAGTACTCACAGTGAAGTTAGCCAATGGCTGAAGTGGGCTGACGTACTGCCCAATGCTGTATGCTGTAGTGGGTGGAAAAAAAATGTGAATGACACAATAACAGACCAATGGATGAAGAGGGCTGACTGAAAGTCCCTACAGGTAAGTGTATTATTTTTTTTTTTAAATAATTGTCTTTATTGCCATTTTACATGAACAAACAGAATAAAATACATCAACAATTAAAAAGTCTCAGCATTACCACCAATCCACATATGCGATATACAGTCAATGAGATGCTCTGACCGGGCGACACTTGGAGGTGTCGTTCATCCAGTTGCTTTCCTATCTATTAAAACTTACATTGACACATCCAGGCGCCACATCTAATCAACGTATGCTGTTCCAGATGCTACCCTGGGGGGGTGGGAGGGAATACACTTCCCCCGCCTACTTCACATTGCTAGCACGTGTTCCCGTCCTCCTAAGGGGACTCCGCATCCTCATCAGGGGGCACCTGCTGGGGGTCTCTGTCCTTCCATTCCACTCACTCAATTGCTCCACCATCTCTCCCCTTATTTCCAGGTGCACTCCGTGTTCTCGTCAGTCCTCACCCTTTTCAATCTATACTGCTCTGCTGCAGTCCATTTCTGTAGGTCTGTCAGCCATTTCTGCAGTGATGGGGGTTCTGAACTAATACAGTCAATCTTAAGGTGCCGCCTGGCCAATACTAGTCCCAGTAAAGCAAATCTTTGCCTCATTTTCATCCCCGTTATGGGGATTGGCAGAAGGATAAGAAGGCAATGGCGAGCCGTTAGCTCCAGCCTGGCACTGGTGACCCCCCAGAGTGTCTGCATCACCCCATCCCTGTAGACTTTGAGTTTGTGGCACCCCCATGCCTTGTGAAGAAAATTAGCTGGGGTCCCACTACATCTAGCGCAACCATCTGCACGGTCTGGGAATATTCTGTGCAAACTCTGTGGTGTGAGATAAAATCGGTGTAGATAATAGAACTGTGTGAGCTTAAAACACCCGTTACTAGAGGTGTCTTTGACTTGGGCACAAGCACGTGTCCACTTGCTATCTGTAAGCGGTTCATGCAGATCCGCGGTCCAGCCAGTTGCGGCCGGCATGACTCGCGGGTGGGGACGCTGGGAGGTTGCGCGGGGAGGGGGTCGCGTGGGGGGAGGTTTAATTTGAAATATAAAAAAATATATAACTTACCTTAGCCGGCCCAATTCTGTCCCGCGTCGTCTCTGCTTCTCTGCTCCTCACAGGAAGCAGGCAGCCTCCCTCCACTCCCCTAAGCCAATCACAACGCTGCAATGGCAGCGTTCTGATTGGTAGGGACGGCGCCCAGCCAGGCGCCTATGGGGAGGCCATTTTCTCCATGTAGGCTGCATGCAGCCTACATGGAGAAAATGGCAGAGTGCGCATGACTGGTTTGGCGGCCCCAGAGGGCCGACCAAAAAGTCAGGGCCCGTAACATTGGGCCAGCCACTCCTCCCCTGCCCTGTTGCAGGACCGCCCACCCGCCCGCCCCCAAACAAACCCTTCTGCTTTCTCGCAGTGCGAGAAGCAGTAACATAAATGGTATTTATACCATTTTATGTTACTGCTTCTCGCACTGTGAGAAAGCAGTGGGGCGACGCTCCTCCGCCCACATGGAGGAGCCACCCCTGGGTCCAGCTATTGCGAACAGACGCCATGTCAATATGTCTGTCCTCTTTCAGTGCTGCATACAGTTGGCAGATGAGACCTCTGCTAGAGCCCGGGTCCAGTTTACACTAAGAGTGCGGGACTCCTCTGGCTTTGCCAGAAATGCCACCTAGATCTCCCGGGCTGTATGGGAAAGTTTGGCGTATTGCAGGAATTGTCCTGAACCAACCTGGAACAAAAGCCCAACCTGCTCCATAGTCACAAAGGTGACTTTCATGTATAGGCCCCCGCGTACTGACAACCACCTGCGGTCCATTGGTTGCCGTCCAGTAATTGTATGTGCAGAAAAGGCTGCAGCTACCAGATAGAGAGAAGCTTGTGTAACATCTTGTTCCCATACTGTTGCCACTTGCTGTGCTATATATGGTTTGTCCATCGGTACCATATGGCCACGCATCAACAGTCTGGGGAGATCATCATCCTCCACCAGGCCAGCCCGGAGACACTTTCCCCAATTATTTCCGTCTGCGCACCACAATGCCGTGTACTGCAGGAGCCCGGTCTTGTAATACAACTGCAGATCTGGGAGTCCCAGCCCGCCCTCTGCAGGGTCCAGTTTGAGGATATCCATTCTGACTCTACTTCTCTTACCGACCCACACCGATGACACCAGAAGGCTATTGAATTTCGTGAACAGTGATTTCGGTAGGTCAGTGAGGGAATTCTGCATCGCGTAGAGACACTGGGGCAGCAGCACCATTTTACTCAAGGCTACCCTGCCCATCACTGACACTGGTAGTGTGTTCCAGAACCGTACAGAAGCACTCAGGTTGTCTATAACCCAGCCCATATCGAGGTCATATTGAGGGCCCAGGTCATGTGCTACCTGTATACCCAAATACCTAAACGTCTGAGTTTCCCAAGACGCTCCCAACTTGGGGAAGTCCGTCCGCGGCCATGCCACCAAGCCTGATGGGGAAAGAGGATCGTCTTGTGCCTGTTGACATGCAATCCAGACGCCCACCCGAAGTCCTCCATTATACCCAATAGCACCGGCAGTGAGTCCTCCAGCTGAGTCAGGTATATGAGAGTGTCGTTGGCATACATTCACACAATATGGATGGTGTCCTCCAACAGGCACTCCTATTCTCTGAGATCCTGTCTCAGGCATATCGTCTGCAGCTCAATGGTCAAGGCAAAGAGGAGTCGGGACGGGGGCAGCCCTGTCTCATACCCCTTCCTATGTTAAGAACGTCAGACATCATGCTCCCCGTCCACACTGGTGCATGGGTTGCTGTATACAACAGCTGCACCCAGGACAAGAAACCCAACCCCAATCCCATATGTCGCAATACCTTCTACATGAACTCCATCCCAGGGTGTCAAAAGCCTTTTCAATATCTAGTGCCACCAGTGCCGCCTCCATGTCCATCACTTGAACTGAGTGCATCACGTGTGACAAATCCCAGAGGTTCATGTGAGTACTCCATCCCGGCACAAACCCACATTGGTCGTCACCCACCAGGTGTGTCACTACGCACTGCAATCTCATCGCCAGCACCTTTGAAAGTATCTCTGTGTCCACATTCAGAATGGACAGTGTCCTGTAGGACCCCGGATCTCTCGGGTCCTTGTCCAGGTTTAGGGAGGGTAATGTTAAGGGCCTCACACATAGGCAGAGGTAATATTCCTTAGTGCTTGGCCTCCAAAAACCTCTCCAGGAGCTTGGGTATTGTAGCGTCCTCCACAGCCCGGGCACATGTAAATAATCACACCACACATGGAGCTCAGCATTACATGTCTTATTCTTGTGAGTGTAACCATTAACTGCCTGTACTACGTCATGAATTTTCTTAACCACACTCAATCATTTAGGTCACTATTCTACGGAGACCACCAGGGACCTGAGGGGTCCCACTATCTCTAACTTACATGACACTACATCTCCCCTGTAGGAAGGTGGAATCTGACTGCATGGT
Source organism: Calotriton arnoldi (assembly GCA_963921515.1). NCBI lineage: Eukaryota > Metazoa > Chordata > Amphibia > Caudata > Salamandridae > Calotriton > Calotriton arnoldi. The sequence goes on from CAWUFW010004212.1 coordinate 228,238, forward strand.
TGCCCCCACTTTTTTCCTGGTGTTTTGCTGGTTTTTGACTTGTCTGACTGGGATCCTGCTAATCAGGACCCCAGTTTATCTGCTTACTCCCTAAATTGGTTGTGCATGTACTTTAGGTACACTCCAGATTGGATTCTGGGGTACCCTTATAAGTCCCTAGTATATGGTATACTATGTACCCAGGGCCTATGTACCGCAGAGGCCTCCCAGGGGCTGCAGCATGTATTGTGCCACCCCTGGGAGACCATTCAAAATGACACCACAGGTCTGCTACAGCAGCCTGTGTAAGGTGGTGCATGCACCCCTTACTTAGATATAGGCTCACTATATCTATCCTAAATCACTGCACATATCAATCAATCAATCAATCACGGCATTTATAGAGCGCGCTACTCACCCGGGAGGGTCTCAAGGCGCTGGGGGAGGGGGTAAGTTACTGCTCGAACAGCCAGGTCTTGAGCTGCTTCCTGAAGGAGAGATGGTCCTGGGTTCGCCGAAGGTGAGTGGGGAGGGAGTTCCAGGTCTTGGCTGCCAGGTAGGAGAAGGATCTTCCTCCGGCGGTGGCTCTGCGGATGCGTGGTACGGTGGCGAGGGCGTGGCTGGTTGATCGTAGCTGGCGGGTGGGCGTGTAGAAGGTCATGCGGTCGTTGAGGTACTTGGGGCCCAGGTCGTGGAGGGCCTTGTGTGCGTGGGTGAGGAGTCTGAACGTGATTCTCTTGCTGACGGGGAGCCAGTGCAGGTCTTTCAGGTGTCCGGTGATGTGGCTGTGTCGGGGGATGTCCAGGATGAGTCGTGCGGAGGCGTTCTGGATGCGCTGGAGTCTTTTTTGAAGTTTGGCTGTGGTTCCGGCGTAGAGGGTGTTCCCATAGTCCAGTCGGCTGGTGACGAGTGCCTGGGTGACATATAAACCTATCAGTCACCCCTATGGCAGGCCTTATCAATCCTGAAGGCAGGGTGCTGGGTTTTATGTGAGAGGGTGCCCATGCATGAGCAGAGACCCTCTGCAGCCTTCGGAACCTCTTTTCTGGGGCTGTCTGTGATGCAGCCAATCATATATACTTAAGTGCAGTATAACCTAGCGGTAAATGCTAACTTTAAAACGGCTGTACAGAAACATGTCGTGTTTGGTGTCAAACACCTTGGAATCATACCTCCCCGCCAGTAACTGGCGGGGGAGGTATGATTCCACCCTCCTAGAGGGAAAACATGCCACACCGGTACACCCGGTACCAGCTTTCTTGACCCTGGCATCACAAAATGGATGCTGCCAGCCACAGACACGAGTCTGCCCTCCTGCTGCTGGACGAAACTCCGGCAGGGGAAGGTTTGACAATAGGTTTCATGTCACAGGGAGGTGTGACCACCTCCCAGACAGGCGTTAGTGTATTGGGGCTGGGTGGGTGCACTCTGAGAGTGCTTTGATGTCTGCACTGGGGGAACATTTGGTGTCCCTGTGCATAGTCCAGCTCAAACCGGTTGCAGGAGCCATTTGCTCCTGCTCTGGTGCGAAACTGGACAAAGGACATGGGTGTAGCCACCCCTCTGTCCTGACACTCCCATAGGTGGGTCCCCAGAGTTTGTCCCACCCCTTCCTTGGGTGTAAAGTAGGAACCCCTGACTACAGGACTGGAGATTTTACCTGGACTAAACTCTGCTACAGAAACCAAGTACTTTGACGATCTGCACGACGCTGGACGACTGAAGAAATCTCCCTTGGAGTAAAGGAGTTACTCCCCTGCAAGGCAGGCACCTAAACGCATCTGACCGGTTTGCATCTCCCGAGCTCCTGAGGACTCCGAAGATTTCTGCAACACAGGAGGTGGGTTCCCAAGGTCTCTGAGGTTGATCTGTGCTCTCAGCAATTCTGAGGCCCGTATCCCTTGTGGGGACCGTGCAACCCGTACCCCTGTGGACGTGTACATTTGCAGCAGTATATGCTTTTCGGCGATCCCTAAGGCTGTGCTTTGGGCTACTTGTAGTCCTGACCCCGAGCAGTAATTCCACTGAAGATTTCCGGCCTACACTCCACGAGTGTTCCGTGGACTGGTATTTGGTGATTCTGCTTGAGGTCCCTTCACAATCCCTGGTCCGTTGGCCTGTGGGTCCCTGTGAAGGTAACTTTGACTTTCCGTGGGCTTTCCTGGTTGCTCCAGACGTGCCCTGACTCTCCATAGCTTGGAGAGCCCCCAGGACCTTGCTGGTCCTCACAGAAGCATCTTTCCTCTGACCGTGTGGGTTGCAGTTGCCAAGGCTTGTTGGTGTTCAATCCGGACACTGACCCTCAGGACTCAACATCCTTTGTGGGACAGCTCACCTCTGGACTTTGATCGTCGTCGACGTCTCCTGGTCCCCGTGGCTGCAGAGTCAAGCTTCACCTCTTCGCACCTGAAACACCCGACATCGGTGGGCATTCGTCTATCGTGCCCCTGGTCACTGTGAAGTGACCCAGACTCTGTCCCCTCTGCTTTCAGGTTCTTCTCATCTCCGATCCAGGCTTGGATCACACCGGACACTTTTCATCTTCCCGGCAGCAGCACTTTTCCGCAACACGCCATTGAAAACGACGAAGGTTTCCGACATCACTTGACTCCTATGCACCCGGCTCCTCTGGGATAGGTAACACGTGTACCTCGGTACTGTCAAGGGTGCTGGCCTTAGAACCTTCTATGTTTAGCTGGGTTTGCTTAAAGTCCTCTCCGAAGTGTCCTTAATCTTTAAATTTCCAACCGCGACTTTCTCGTAGAGTTGTACGGAGCTCGCGCCTGTGTTCACACACTGCACCCGTCCTACGTGGGTCCCCTGTGTCACTACTTTGGGTGGTTCCTTGGGGTCCCAGCGATTCTACGTGCTCTAGGCACTGTGTCTAGTCAAGTCGTGGTTGTTATACCACTTTCTTAGTATATGGTTTGGTCTCCCCCTGGAGCCCACTGTGTATTGTGCTATTTACTGTCGTTCTAGTGATTTAATATTGTGTGCTTTGTTCTCTAATCTCATAAAGAGGTTAGTAGAGAGTGTTTAGTAATAAATACATATATTTTATATATTCCTTGTGTGGTTCTCCTTTCATTTGGTCATTCAGGAGGTTATGATCTGGTAAAACAGGATGCTTTACATTCCTTCGAGACTTAGCCTGAAGGCTGCTCTCCATAGCTACCACTAGGATAGCTTTCAATAAAGGTTGTCTTTAACCTAATCATCAATAAGGGTCGTTTGGACTGGTGCAAGGTGCCCACTTTAATTAGTGGACAGCATATACCAGGCCAATTTCTCACATCCACCTTGTTGAATAAAAAGTACACAACAAAAAAAAACATTATATGCATCATAACTCCTCAATGAGTCTTCAAGGTGCTCAAATCAATCTTCCAGATCGCTTTGCGTGAGGTTAAGGAGAAATAGGAGTCATAGAAGAGGCATCCACGGCCAGCACAGGTGACACAGGCACAGATACAGTCTTTGGCCTCTCCCTACTCCCTGATGGAATGGCCGCACTCTGAACATCTGGAGTCAACGAACCTCGAGGTAGGTGTTTTAAATAAGAAGAATCTCTTGTAATGGACTTTTTAGGACGATGAGCAGTCACCATGTGTCCCTTGCTAGTCATAACCCTCAGTGTGTCAGAATCAAAAGGAGCATCAGACTTGCATTTCCATCTGACAATAACTTGGTCTCCTATTTTGAACACAGTACTCCGAGAACAGCGGCGTCTATCCACATAGGTCTTCATTTTGCGTTTATGAGATGAATCAGTAGTGAGAAGTTTATCAATGTCAATAGATCTTTCAGTGGTCCATTGTGGTAATTTGGTTACCATGACTCTCCCAAACATTAAGGTGGTAGGGCTTTCACCTGTGGTAGAATGGAGAGTTGTCTTATATGCAGGAAGAGTAGATCGAAGAACTAATTTGAGTTCAAGTCTTTCCAGTGCAGCGCGCAGAATGGTCTTCTTGAGGGTGCTTATGAATCGCTCAACGACACCATTTGCCTGAGGCTTTTCTGATGCTTGACATTTATGTCTGTGAGAAAATCTTTAAATTCTTGACTATAGAAAGGTGGGTCATTGCCAGATTTCAAAACCTAAGGAACACCCCAAGTTGCAAAACTACTTTCTAGTCCCTCAATAACTCTGTTGTGAGTGGTTGACAACAGATCTTTCACAAGGGGAAAACTGGAATATTCATCAACAACTACTAGTAGATGACCACTGTCAAGGGGTCCAAAGAAATCAATTGCAATCTTCTTCCATGCATGTTTGGAAGATCAGACATGTTTAATGGATTCAGGGCTGTTTTGGATGACAAGTAGTTGCACAAATGAAATGCCCTTAATTCCTTCTCAACTGTTTCATTGAGACGAGGGAACCACACTTGGTAACGTAAGTCTCGTTTAGTAGCAACAACTTCACGATGTCCCTCATGTGCCATTTCAATGACTTGTTGTCTCAAGCTCTCAGGTATAACAATTCTCGATCCTCATAATATAATACCTTGTGGGGTAACTGAAAGTTCTTCCTGCACATTTTTGAATTTCTGGTATTCAAGGTCATCATGAAGAGGTCGACTATGTCGAGGTCGAGGTCCAGTATGTCTTCTACAAGATTGATGTGTAATAATGCCTTTGAGTATTAGCAAATCTCTGTCAGTGCTTGTGGCAGCAATGATTTGTTCCACTGATATGGCAGCAGGGGCACTAGATTTTACAATGAAATTAACATAAGCTTCAGCCGCTTTAGAAGTGGTGCCATGACATGGTATTGATACATATGAGAAGTAGTCAGCAGGGTTTTGATCTTTTCCTGGATGATGCACAAATGTATAATCATACTCCTGCAGTCGCAACCACCACCTTTCAATGCAAGGAGGCATCTTGGCTTTAGGCTTGCCGAAAATGGTGAGTAATGCTTGGTGGTCGGTGACAACCATGAAGTGCTTTCCATATAGGAACACAAGAAAATATTTACAAGCCCACAACACAGCGAGTCTTTCTGTTTCAGGGCGCGAATAAGCATGTTCTGTCTTTGACAAACTCCTACTAGCATAAGTCACAACGTGCCTTGGTGCATTAGGATGGACATTGTGCTAGGCAAGTATGACATCTAATCCCACTGGGCTGGCATCAACAACAATCTCCGTTTGTAGATTCAGATCAAAATATGCCATTTCAGTGGCATTCTCAATCACATGTTTGATTTTCTTGAAGCTTTGTCACATTCGCGTGACCATCGAAACGGAACATTTTGCTTTGTTAAGTTGCTCAATGGAACACTTAGAGTGGCAAAGTCACATATGCACCTTGAACAGTAACTGGCCATACCAAGGAAGGATCCCAGCATAGTTACATCTTGTGGGGGAGAAGTTGATGACAAAGTCTGTACTTTATTTGGATCTGGAGTCATTCCCCATCAGAAAAGATATGACCAAAGACCTTGAGCTTTGTTTTATGAAACTAACACTTTGCTGCATTTAAAGTGAGACCTGCATCCGCAAGTATACAACACACTTGTGTCAGAGCTTTATCATGTTCCTTTCGTGTGGTCCCAAAAGCCAGTATGTCATCACTGTATTTGGAAGCATTTGTGACTGGCTATATTATGCGACGAATGACATCATAAAAAAGTTCTGCAGTTGATGGCACTCCGAAACTTAGGGCCAGATGTACGAAATTGCAGGTTTTCGATTCCCTAATAGTGAATTTTAGAGATTCACTATTAGGAAATCGCAAACAGCGATGTACTATAGTGTGTTTAACACTGTTAGCGATTACCAGTGGGTCGCAATATTCATGAGGTAGGTCGCAATTAGTGACCCATTGGGAATCGCTAAAAACACAAAAATGGTGGCCTGCTGAGGAAAGCAGACCACCATGTCCGTGTTTGCTTTTAAATATAGCAATGTTTTGTTTGTTCATGAAATGCAGCCTGTTTTTCTTAAAGGAAAATGGGATGCATTTCAAAAATAAAAATTAAAAGCTTTCTTTTCATTTTTTAACCTGCTTTAAAAAAACGTTTTTGCATACATTCACAAAGGGGAAGGAGTCCCTTGGAGACCCATTCCCATTTGCGAATGGGTTACCACCAACTTGAAGTTGGTGGTAAAATGCGAATGTTCTGCAACCGCATTCCGGCCACAAAACATTGCCCTTAACACGCCCCTTCCTAATACCAAATTGCAAACCCAATTTGCAATTCGGTGATAGGTTATCGAATTGCAAATTGGGTATTTGTACATGAAAAAAGGCTTTTTTACAGTCGCAAACGGTTACATTCTGTGAATCATGCCGTTAGCGACCTCCAAAAAAATGTGTTTATCTGGCCATAGTCTTTTATATCTAAATAAGCCAAAATGAGTTAAAAAGGTTGTAATGTACCTGCAATTTTCTTCCAGTTTGAGTTGGTGATACCCGTTGTTGAATTCAAAGCGGAAAAAGCCTTTGGCTCCATTCAGCTGCATAGTCATGTCAGCTATATGCCGACCTGGATTTCGTTCCCTTTCAATCGCCTTGTTAGTTTTGGCACATATCAACGTAGATGCGTACGACTCCTCCACTATCCTTCTTAGACACTACCACCTATGTTCCCTTTAGGCTGCGTGCCTGTGCGCGCAGCCTTGCCTTTTCTTGCGCCCAGATTGTCTCTGGGAGCGCCCAGGCCACTTCCAGGAGCAAAAGGGACAATAAAAGGGCATTCTGCCGTCGCCACACGACAAGTGTTTTCACACCGGCTGCGTGCGCCAACGAAATGTCCTTTTATTGTCTCTTTAGCCAGGTGTGAAATCTCCTCCTTCTTCTGTGGCAGGCTGCGCTGCAGGAGGCCCAGAACATCCCCAAAGACAAAGGGGCGCTGCTTTAGTAAGTTTAAGAATGGAGCATTTCAGGAGGCAGTGTGAAATAAACGCGTTACTCCGGATTATTTTGTTTAAAGACTTGGCTAATACTTTTTTGCCAGGCCTCCTTTTCCTTCATTATTGCATATGAGAGAATTATTGCAAATGAAAGAGCTTGTTCAAATATGTGATTTCAGGATGTTTTAGGGTTGTGCTGTGCATTCGGCAGTTTTCAGGCAACAATAAAATGTCAAGATAACACATGATTAATGTTCCTCCTGGAGAGAGATGAATCTTTGTCTAGTGGCAGTTTTGACTTATCATAAAGTAGTGTAGAGGGTTAATATGCCTGCTGCAAAGAACACGTACCATGCAAATAACAGAACTGTATTTATGTGGATAGCTCCAGTGGTTACTGCTTTTGTCACAGAGATCCTTTTGTTACTTGCAATTCATAAATTACAATCCTAATATAGCACAGTGACCTACGAATTGTTATCAAAGAGCTGCTTGCAAACTGCATAGTATAGGTTAGAATTTTATGCTTTTTTTCCAGACCTTTTATTATCCTAATGTTGCTAAAAATGGTTTGTTTGGGCAGAAATAGGGGTATATTTACAAGGGAATGGCGGAGCGTGGCTTTAGGCTCAAAATGCTAACGCCACGCTCCGCCATTCGAAAATGCAGGGATGCACTGTATTTACAAAGGTTCCGTGCACCCCTGCGTTTTCACTAGCGATGGCGCTAAAGTAAGCTGCCTAGTGCCAACGCAGGCACCCTTGCACCATAGTGCAAGGGTGCCCGCGTTGAGGGGATGATTGTTTATGTGCAGCAGTGTGTCCCTTCCTGCACATAAACAATCACAAATGGTGATTTGTAACTTCTATGTGTGCTGCATTGTGCGGCACACATAGAAGTTGCAAATCGTCATTCATTTTTTAAATGATTGTTTATGTGCAGGAAGGGACACCTTCCTGCACATAAACAATCATTCATGGCATTTTACTGTTTCTATTTGTGCTGCACAATTGGGCACACAAAGAAAAAACAAACATGAGGGGAAATAAAGCATTTCTCCTAGTTTCGCCATGTTAAGGCCAGGTTTTCCCTGGTCTTAATTTTGGCGCTACCTTGTATTTACGCCACCCTTGTAAATAGGGGGCAACGTCAAAATCAATGGGTGTTGCAGCAAAATACCCGCCACAACACCCATTGCCCATCCCTTTCATGCTAAGTATAGCCTGAAAGGGGGCCTTATTTACAAGGCGACGTTAAGCCTCCTTAAGTGGCTTAACGCTGCCTTGTAAATAAGGGGAAGCCCCTAACGCCACAGGAACGTCGTTAAAAGTGACGTTCCTATGGTGATTGGGGCTTGTAAATATGCCCCACAGAGTCTTATTAGTAATGCTAACCCCAACCACTGGGGCCAATCCCAACCACTGGGTTAAGTTTTAAATCCTGAGTTTGTGCTTCTCCAGACCAAACACTCAAATATGCTGGCCAACTAGTATCGATGACATGTGATTCCTATATCCTTTAATCCTCATTGTCTTTTGGAACATTTTCTATAGACTGATTTACACACATGATTCATTGTCTCTGTATAATGTACATGTGTGACGTAAAGTACTCTGACACCCAACACTGGTATGAGTAATGCTGTACAACAAATTTATGGTGTGTGAGAGGGGAGCATTTGAGAGATGAAGTGTACTGTTGGAGGGTGGTAGTGAGGAAATCAGTGGAGAAGGAGGTCATTGGGGGGCCCGTAAAAAAGATTGTCGCACGTGCGCCACCGCAGGCGCTATGGAAGCAGTGTGTTGCTCGTCCTGGATACATACAATATATACCATGAGCTTAATGTTTGATAGTGCTGCTTTTTAAAGATTTGTACTTGTCTCATTCCCATTAATAAGTCAGTTGGCATTTTTATTTTTTTATTTAACAAAATGTGCTTAAACAGTTTGCAAAGGGTTTAAAGTGTCCACTTAATTGATATGTGAATTCTTTGAATATATGATTTTTTTAAAACAAAATATATAATTCTTTAAATTTAAAATCGAAAAACTGTTTTTATCTTAATGTAAAATTATCGCTGTACTTGGTGTTGATCCAGGCCGGGCCCTGCACTTCTGGCGGCAGCCGCAGCTAGGGCTGGAAAAGCACAGCTCCAAGATCTGTTTGTGCTGTGTGCCTCTGATCTTACTGACCTAGTCAGTGGATTGCTTCCCTCGCTACACAGCTCCACCTGGTAGCTTTTGTCCCCTGATGCTTCTAGGTCCTGTGTTCGAGGCCACGATCCCTGGTGGTCCAGTGGGAAGCAACTCTGCTTCTGGCAGGATGAGGGAGAAGTAGAGGAGAGCAGAAAGAAAGAAAGGAAAGTGGGGAAGATAAAGAGGCGCAAGGAGACAAGACAAAAACTTTAAAAAAGGGAGGAACAAGATAAAGACAAGCAAGAGAGATAGAGTGGAAGTGGATAGGGATAAGAAAAGGTGTGAGGAGGAGATAAGAGACTCATGACGATAGCAAAGAGAGAGGAATGATACATAGAATGATTAGGGAATAAGATTCAGTGTCACTAGGGTTCAGAGGTGCAAGGAGCCCACTGCACCCCTTTAATGGGTGTCTTTTAATACCAACCCAAAGGTGAGGGGAGGTCAGATTTGTTTTGGCTTAGATTCGGGCCGATGGTACCCTTGCTCAGCCACTGATTTTGGTAGCTCGCGCGCGGCACATACTTGCATATTAAGTTGTTACTCGTCTTCAGTGCACGCAGCCTTGCCTGTAGTGCACAAAGCACCTTTATTGCCGCACATAAAGGAAAAAAATTAGAGGGAACATTGACTACCGCTGGTATTTTCTTTATCACTTCTTTTACTCCTTCACCTGCCAAAATCTTTAGATATTTAATGATCTTTTTGTCATTGCATTTTCCAGCACATCAATGACATCACCGAAGGATTCAGTACATCTGTCGCCATTATTCTGCTTTTTGTCGATATCGAATGGAGGCAGTGGTTTTAAAAATGTGACAGCATCATTACCTGTGGAACTTTCTGCTGTCAGGGGCATTTGCTGTGGACAGGCACCATCATTGAGCACGAGCTGTGTGCTAACATTTGGGTTATCGCGCCCGCTTTCTGGTTGTGAGGTGCTGTCCTCTTCTTTGGCAGTGAGTAGCGGCTTAGTTTCTTGCACTGGATCTTTACCACTCTCACTTCTTTGCATTGAACCTCGTTTCTACTGCTGTAGCCTTTTTTTGCATCAGAAATGTTTCCGCTTTTAGTGCTTCCTTGCACTCGGCTATCATTGCTTTTAGCGCTTCTCTGAACCTGGTAGTCACTGCCTTTAGCGTTGTCGTACTGTATGAATGACGGCTCTGTGTTAGGCTGTGGCGCAGTATCTCTTATCTCGAATTTACCAGCAAATTCCTAGCCAACGACAAATAAACTTTCTGTAAGGCCCTCACTTTCTTCAACGGCCTTGCACTGGCTAGAATAGTGTTTTGACTCCACATACGCCAAATGTTGATTTTCCCTTCAACAGAGGCACAAGTGTCACGCACAAGCAATTTGCTGGACCATGTTAAACTCTCCTTGAGAGCACTCTTGGTTCTTCAAGTTGCAGGGTTTACATATATCCCTATCTCGTCACCAGTTGAAGCATCCTCCCCAGCCCGGGTACAAGCCACACACGGAACTCGGTATTACACGTCATTAGTCTTCTGATTTTAACCGTTAACTGCCTGTACTACATCATGAATTTTCTTAACCAAACCCACTCACTTACGTCACTATTCTGCGGAGTCTGTCAGGGACCAGATGTATCCAGCTATCTCTAACATACACGACACTACAGGTATCAGTAAATCGGAGTAAGCCTGAAAAACCCTGGCTATGTCGTGTACGGCTGTTTGTGTTTCCTCCGTACGAAGCTCCCCCTCTAATCCTTCCCTCTGGGTCTCCGTAAGCCAGGGCACAACAGCTCACTCTAAGAATGGCCTCCTCCCATTCACTGTGTCCCCAGCAGGCAACCCGTACATCCCACCGAGGTGGTCGCTTAATAATTGCATTTATTCCAAGCTGGCCCTCTACGGAAGTTCATTCCGCTCGGACCAATGATACAATCAAATGGGGGGTCTCTCTCGTTTAAGCAGCATGTCACCCCGACTTGTCTCCTTCTCTATGGAGCTGCTGTCTATACTCTCACATTGTGTAGCAGTCCAATCTGTCCCATAGGTTTGCTGCTCTATGCTAAACTGTTAGCATTACCCCGTCTGCTGGTCCCTTACCTGTTGTTGGAATAGGGTCAATGTCTCCTCCCTCTCCACCAGGTCCTGTTCCAGTATCCGTCAGTGCTATAGACCTTAGAAAGGCTCTTCCCCCTCACCACCACCTTCAGGGCTTCCCACTCCATCCCTCTTAGCGACGTCAACTTCCAATTGACCTCGAAATACCCCTGTAAGACTGTCCAGATGTCTTCCTTATAAAGGTCATCCACCAGAACCTCCGGCCTAAGTCGCCACAAAGAGATTCTAGGGCATTGTCCCCCCAACCCATATTCTAACAGTAAAGGCTTGTGATCCGACAGGAATCACACCAAATACTGAGCCCCCTGTATATGTAGCGCACCATTGTCTGACAATAGAAACCTATCCAATTGGCTGTATGCATTATGTGCAAGGGGTAAAACAGGAGAACTCTCCAACATTCAGGGTGGAGCTCCCTTCAAATGTCTTTGCAATTCTATATGTCCATCGTCTTCCACAGCTTAGCTGTCATGTTCGGCTTAGTCTCAAGTCTTGGTGGGTGTCTATCCAGGAGGCCATCAAGCACACAGTTAAAGTTGCCAGCCCAAATAATGGGCATCCCTACATACGGGATCAGTTCCCCTTCCAGTGTACATAAGAACTCCCATTCGTCCACTTTAGGTGCATATACATTCAGTGAACACATTTCCACCCCGTCCAACATACCATACACCAAAACATACCTGCCCTCTATATCAGCTTTGAAACTGCACAGCTGGAATGGGACATTAGGCGCCATCCAGATCGAGACCCCCCTCACATAGCTGGAGAGAGTAGAGAAGTAAAACTGGCCCCTCCATTTCTTTTGCAAATTCTGTGCCTCCCCCTCTGTCAGAACAATTTCCTGAATCATTGCCATATGGACACCCAACCTTCACAAATAGGCATTCATTGTGTATTGTTTAACAAAGGTGTTCAGTCCCTATCATCTGAGTCTCCAAGATCCCGTCGGCCCAGACCGGTCTTTCTCCCGCCCCCATCTCTTGAACACAGGGCAACTGCATCACCCCTGCGCACCCATGATGAGGGCATAGAACATCATTACGCTGCATAAACCAAACACTGTCTTGCACCCCTCGTCCTACCCTTCTCCCCGGGTAAACACTCACTAACTAGAACTTTATCTCCCCACCCATACCAGACTCCCACTCCTTCCCTGAAATGAGTTAACTAAATGTGCGCGACTCCTAAAGTGTGTGGTGGAGCCAAGTCCCTACACCCACTAAATGACTAAATTGTATCGGGGGGTGAGCTATACCTCAGCTCCAATCCACAAGTGAGTGGCCCGAGAAACACTCTTACCCCCAAATGCCCTCCAATACATCTGCCTCACACAGCTTCAGCAGGTAGTCACCGCACCCCACATGCATCAATTATACCGCCCTCACAGTCCGTCTCTGCCCTCACTCACCACCCCAGCAGCAAACAGGTGGGAAAGTAGAAGAGAGGTTAGAAGAGAAGGTAGAGTAAAGGAAAGGGGGAAAAGGAAAAGAAGAGGGGCGTCTCAAGGAAACATCCATCACCCTAGCACTCCAGGCACCACACAGCGTATCAAGAAAAAGCACATTGACCCAACGAGGCACAGTACGCATGTCCTTGCAAGAGTCACTGTTGACCCCCTCTGGGCCACAGAATCCACATCGTCCATTACCTCTGCAGCTGTACAGAATTCCCAGGTCTTGCAGCACCTGCCAGTGCCACAGCAACCCACTGACCCTATGGCGTTATCAGTTATCCGCTTGCCGCATCAGGGTCTACATGGCAGCAAGTTCCGGTGTATCCTCCACCATGCCTGAGCCACTCTCAGCAGAGGTCGCAGACGTGACTGTATCCACCAGGGCTCCATCTTCCTCCCTTTCCAGCTGCTAGCATTCCACATCAAGGGTATCACCTTGCCTCACCACCACATGGGTGTCCTAATCCAACTCTCTACTGCGTCTGCCTCGTCGCCTCCCCGCTGACCCATTCTGACGTGTTCTCTGGGACCAAGCAAAGGCTCCTAAGTAAGTAAATAAGGCATTTGTAAAGTGCGCGAATGCAGAGGCTTCTGGCGCTAAGTGTGACGAGTAGCGAAAAGCTTCTCCAGAAAGAGAAATATTACATTCTTACTTGGACGGGAATAGCCAGGTCTTAAGCATTTTCCAAAACAGGAGTCTATTTTGTTGTAACCTAGTTACAACCGGTAGAGTATTCCAGAGCTTGGCTGCCCGATGGAAGAAACTTCTCCCCCCCATCTCACCCTTCGAATTTTCGAGACCTGAACAAGTCCTTTACTAGCCGATCTTAGGTTCCGCTGCGGGACATGCCAGGAAAAAAGTTTCTGTAGATCCAGAGGCCCCCCACCGTAGAGTGCTTTGTGCATCAGACACAGAGCCTTGAATTCAATTCTTTGCTGGGCCGGAAGCTAATTGAGGTCCCTAATACTGTTGGAGATAGGATGGAATTTCGGGATGTTGAGCAGCATCCTCGCTATGGCGTTCTGCAAAGACTGGAGTTTTAATAGTTGGCGTTTGTCAATGCCAAGAAAGTGAGCATTGCTGTAATCAATTCTAGAACGAATTAAGGCGACTATTACCGTTTTTCTGAGTTCTTGAGGAATGAACGGAAGAATTTTGCGCAGGATCTTTAGGAGGAAGAAGCACGAGGAAGTCAGGAGATTGATCTGACCTGCAAAACTGAGCTGATCATCAAACATGGCTCTTAAGTTTCTGACCTTTTCAATGGGGTCAGGACAACACCCTGCCTCTACCGGCCTCCACAATCTGTGTTCAATTCAAGATAATTCTGATGCATCTACCCAATAATGAGCTTCAAACAGTTGTGAAACATCACAGCCACTATTTCTGCACTAGAATATATAGATATGACTATCTGAGTGTCATCGGCGTAAGAAACCAAAGAAAATCTGTGTGCTTTGATCAACTTAACCAGAGGAGTGACGTAGATGCTGAACAGGGTCGGTGACAGTGCTGAGCCTTTAGGAACTCCACAAGGGAGTGAAAAGGCCTCTGATGTAAGGTTACCCCAGCACAACCTCTGTTCCCTAGAGCTAAGAAAGGAGGTAAGCAGGGTTCGAGCCGTCCCCATAATTCCGACTGACTTCAGCCTCTGCGTTAGTACTAGATGGTTAACAGTATCAAACGCTGCTGAGCGGTCCAGTAGGATGAGGATGGCCCTCCCCCCACTATCCAGCTATCCAGCTCCTCCGGGGTCGGGCACCGGGAAACAGTCGTCCTCCCACATCTCCAGCCAGTCCCGCACCTCTTCACGCTTTAGGAAACAATGTGAACGCCCCTCATGTGCTACTTCAATTTTGTTGGGTATAGTAACATATATTTGAGTTCCATGGTCTTCAGCTTCTGCACACATGGTGTATAGTCATGGAAGATCCGAATGATGCGGTTTTCAAAGGTGGGGTCCCCCAGTCGACGGACCGCCTGAAGGACAGCATCTTTATCCCTATAGCTGAGGATCTTTGCAATTAGTGTCCATGGCGGTTCCCCTGTGGTCGCGCTTCCCCACAAAAACAGGTGACAAACCAGCCTCTGGCAAGGTTGTCCTGAGCCAACGTTCCAGAAAGAGTTCCGGATTAGTGCCCTCCACACTCTCGGGAAATCACACAAAGCACAAATTACATCGCTGGCAGTGCCCTTTCACATCATCAGCGTGCATTTTCAGCTTCTGCGTCTGTGTCGTGAGGCTAGCAACAGTTGTCTTAAGAGCAGTTAGTTCCCCTTGCAGCTTATTAACTTGCTGTTCTGTTGCCAAGGATCTCTCTGCAACCTTGTGTAAATCCACCTGCAGCAAGTTCAGTTCTGTGGAGACTTAGGGCCATATGTATGAAAATCGGAATTTGCGATTCTCAAAATGCGATATTTTGCGAATCGCATTGTGAGAATCGCAAAATACGATGTATCAAGAAAATCGCAATTATTTAGCGATTCGCCTAAATTCGCAGAATAATTCTGAGAATCCCAATTTGCAATTCTTTATTTGCGAAATTCGCTAATAAGGAATCGCAAAATGGGGGATCTGCCATTCAGGTGCAGCTTGATGACATCACAACCAGGAAGTGTGACTGCACAGCTGCACCTGATTGCCAGAAGCACAGTCAGAGCCTGAGGGAGAGTGGAAGAGCACTGCACTGACATCCAGGGAGGCAAAATGAATCCCCAGGAGCAGGAGAAGGAGAAGGAGAAGGAGGAGGCAGGAAGGAAGAGGAAACCCAAATTCAGTGACAGGGAGCAGGAAGTCCTGATAGAGGAGATGGTAGGCAGCCATGAGCTCCTATTTGGGAAAAAAGCCCTGAACGTGCCAGAGGCAAGGAAGAGGAAAATCTGGGATGCCATACAGGACAAGGTGAATGCCATAGGTGTAACCCACCGCACTGTGGGAGGACCTGCGCAAGCGCTGGTACGATATGCGGCTGAGATCTAAAGAAAAGCTGGCAACCAGGTTGGCTGAGGCGAAGAAGACCGGGGCGGCACATCCAGTGCTACAGAGTCCACGCCCCAGGAGGAGTTGGTGGAGTCCACCTTGCTATCGGAGAGTGTCAGTGGAGTGGCTGACCTGGACAGCTCCGACCCACCCACCACCAGTCAAGGTAAGATGCATGCCATCTGTCCCCTTCCACTCCACCATAGCACCCACACAGTTATGAGCCCCCAGCAACCAAACAGTTTTTCAACTCCAGTACATGGTGTTGTGTACACCCTGAAATGCATCATGGGAGATGTAGTCACATGCACCAAACAGTGTAGTATTGAGACACAGCAAGGTAGTGACAGTGACAGTGAGTTAGGGAATGCAAAATACAGGCAGACAGGATGTAGGTAATGCAAAAATAAGTAGATTTAACCTCTTACAAAATGAGAATGAGTACACTACAAATATTGTCTGTGCTTCTGTCTTCACAGCACCACTGGCAAGGCAGGAGGGCAGTGCAGGGCATGAGGAGGCAGATGTCACCGATGAGCAGGCAGGGGAGGAGGAGCAGGAGGCACAGACCCCTGAAATCCATGTTGCATGCAGAAAACGCAACATCGTGCCACCACTACCACAGATGGAGGCAGACCTACAGGGAAGCGGAGACGAATCCCAGGCAGACCAGGCCCAGCTTACAGTCCCACACAGGCAACAGTCCCCTGACCACCAGAGGGAAGGAGGAGGAAACAGACGCAGGGCAAGGCAGTCCACCAGTGCTGGTGATGAGGAGCAGCAGTCTGTATTCTCCGGCCTCGAGGGCACTATGGTGAAGCATGCAGCGGCTGCAAGTAAAATCAATGCGGTCAATGCAGCGTCAGTTCCAAACCCTAAACCATCACATGAGCAACATGAGGGGGGAGATGAGGGAAATGACTGGTGCCATACGTGAACTGTGTGCCGTGCAGAGAAGATCCAACGCCCGCATGGACACATACAGCAAGGCGGTCAACCGCCTGTGCACTGTTACGTCCCTGCTGTCACGTAGGTGTGTCAGTATGCAGGTAGAAATGGCACATAACAGCCAGGATATGGCCAAGGTCTTGGTGCAGGTGACACATGCTGTGGAACTGATGCAGGCGGCTGGCTCAGGTGGGACAGGACCCCTGCCCACAGGGGACAGTGAAGACCAATCAAGCCGCAGCAGCATTACACCACCAGTACCTGAGGTCAGACGGCGGAGCGTGAGGCAGGGGAGAACCCAGGATGACCCGGGGGAGAGCAGTGGGCACCCAGAGCGAGGTGCAAGCAGCCGTGCACGCAGAAGATAAGGTGGCATCAGGGAAGCATGGCCATGGGTGACTTAACACATTGCTGTGGACTGAAGTGTCTAGGACACCTTTGCATTGTGAATTTAACAGTTGCAAATATCATTCACACACATTAGGTGTGCGTCAGGCTGTGTGCCAGAATTGTACTAGCACCAAATGGAATAAAAACACAGTTGTGCACCAATACATAGCATACTGTCATTATTACTCACCTAGAAATAGTTGTGCGTGATCTCCTGGCGCCTCTGCCGTCCGGCAGCTGCCCCAACACCACCTGCTAGTCCTGCACGAGGAGCCGGTCCCTCCTCATCGGATGACTCTGATTCGCTGAGCTCCACTGGGGTGCCCTTCCTGGTTGCTATGTTGTGCAGCATGGCACATGCGACCACTATCTTGCAGCAGGTCTCCGGGCTGTATTGCAGGGCACCTCCGCTCTTGTGTAGGCACCTAAATCGGCTCTTTAGGATGCCAAAAGTCCTTTCAATCACACTACGGGTCGACCTGTGGGCGTTGTTGTAGCGGCGCTCCGCAGCAGTGGCTGGATTAAAGTAGGGTGTCATGATGAAATCCCTCACTGCATACGCGCTGTCCCCTGCAGGGTGCAAATGAAATGGGTTACACACTGTCATCCCACTCAAGGCCTCAACTGTATGTGTGAATGTTAGCCATTTTATACCTAGCAAGTAGCCCTCACCAAACTCCCCAGCCAAGAGGCGACGGTGTAGCCCACTGTGGCGGAAAATGAATGAATCATGGGTGCTTCCAGGATATTTCGCAACTATGTCCGTGATGACATGGGTGGCATTACAAACTACCTGGATATTCAGGGAATGATAACACTTTCTGTTCCTGTACACATATTCTGTCTGGGAGGGGGGACAGGGCGACATGGGTCCCATCAATGCAGCCAATTACATGGGGGAATTGGGCTATCTGATAGAACCCCTGCTTGGTTTGGTCAAGTGCCTGCTGCGTGTTAGGGATATGGATGTGGTGTTGCAACCTCTGCATCATGGCATCCAGGAACCTGTGAAAGAGGCGTGACAGGCTACTCTGTGTCACCCCTCCTGCTGCTGCTATCACCCCCTGAAAGCTCCCAGACACCAGCAGGTGCAGTGAGCACAGGACCTGCACATGGGTGGGGATGGTGCGTGTCCTGCGTGTGGGGTGTTCCAGCATGGGCTTTAGCTCCTCAATGAGATCCATGATGCTGTCTGGGTGCAGCCTGTACTTTTCATGGATCTGCTCCTCTGTTTGCTGGAACAAGGTGATGCGTGCACTGAAGATCCTCTCTTTGCGTCTCCTTCTCTGGCCAGCAGCTCTGATCCTCAGCCTCCTAGCGATGATGTACAGCGCAGCCATTGTGAAAGCCCCTGTTGCATTTTGGGCCAGCTTATATGGGTTGCACCTGGTTACCACCTGCTCTGAGTTGGTGGTAATTGCAAGGTGCTAAATTGCGAATTTTGCTAATTCGCAGATAGCGAATTTTTGGTACATTTCATTGCGAATTCGCTATCTGCGACTACGTTATTTGCGAAATTCGCAAATCGCGTACAGCAATATGCGATTCGCATTAAATATTCGCAGAATCGGGCTCGCACATTTGTGCGAATCGCTATTTTTGCGATTAGCAATTCTGCAATGCGATTTCGTTTCATACATCGCAAAAGTCATTTTTGCATTCGCAAACACTGAAATTTAGCGATTCGCAGTGTTTGCGATTGCGAAAATGCTTGATACATATGGCCCATAGTCAATCTTTGCTTGCACTTTGGCACTGGAGGCCTCGACCGCTGCCAAGATCTGCATATCTGTAAGGCCCTGTGGGTCATGCAGTCCCCCCCCGCTCAGCAGGCGGGACCCTCAGGACCAGAGGCCGTATTTCGGTGGATTTTTGTCTGCTGGGCACCTCAAAGTACTCTTTCTTTGCCCATTTTCAAGCCCCAGGGAGGTCACCAGCACAAGGTACACTGTTTTATGAGGCCAAAGACTCACTCAGTCTCACCTGGCCGCAGCGTATACCTTCACTCTGCCCCACAGCATCGAGGTGGATAAGGGACCACCGCCAGCAAGGACCAGCCCTCCCCGCTCTCGTCAGCTTGAATCCATAGTATCCCCACACACAGGGAGCACTCCCAGTTCACGGCTCTCCCCAGGCAGCAGCCCTTCTTCTGGTAGCTCAGCACTGCAGGCAATGGTATCCCAGCCGCCCGGCGCCGTCATTGCGCGTTCTAAGTCCCATGAGCCCCCTGCCGCTGAGTCATCTCCATAACATCTCTTTGCGGGCCCCCCTGCCTGCTCTGTATCCCCTCCCAATCATGAGGGAGCTACCAGTCCACTTGTGGAGAGGGGGGCACAGGGAACAGGAATGCCCTTTGGGAACATTCCTCTGGGCTCACCTCATCGCAGGCTTCTCTGGGCCCTGTTATGGCTCCTCGTCTCACCTCTCACTGCAGCAAGGAGCAGCGCAGTTAGGCCCTAGGGCTGGCGCCACGCCATCCAAAGTGAAGCGGCTCCCTCCTCAACACGTTGCCGGCTCCTTTCTCCAGCTGGGACCCCAGGTGCGGGGGGTTGGGAGAAGCCTCCCCAGCGCTTCTTGCTCCATTAGCCATCCGGGCTGCAGTGCCCACATCACTCGGCCCGGGCTTAGGGCCCACTGAGTTCCACCCTGTTAGGCTGTCCAGCTGCCTTAGGCCCCTAATGGGGGCACTTCTCCATCACAGGGGTCCCGGCGCTTATAGCAATCCAAGAGGGCTTTAAATGTGCCTTGTCTTCATCTGAGGGCAGCGGCATTCACTACTGGGCGCGCCGCAGCCCCAGAGCAGCAGAATGTTGCACGATTCATTCCCTAGAACTGGAGCTCCCTCTAAGTGCTGCAACTTGGCCATCTTGCAGACTGGGACGCCCCACATGTATTAAATAATATATTTCCGTAACATCAAAAATTCTTGGATAACTCCAGATAAAAAGAAATTAAAAGCAAAAGTCTATAGCAATAGACAAGTTGTGGTGGGATGAGGAAGGAGCTATCAAGGTAGGGGGGGTGAGGTTAGGGGAGGCAGCATTTGAGGGAAAAGGAGCACACAAGGGAGAGATGAAGAAAACTCTCATGAAGTGCTGAAAGTAGAAGAAAAAAAATAGTTCCCTGAATGTGGGAAGTGGAAAGATACAAGTCATCAAATAAAAAGGGATGGTAAAGAAGCTCTGCACCAGGGGAGGAACAAGCACAAGAAGAGGAAGAAAGGTGATTGCATAAATTATCTATAATCGCAAGAATAACATGAAGGAGTAAGTATTATGGATAATAATATCGCAGGTAAGAATATAGGGGCCCATTAGGATGGCGGGCGGAAGCACAACCGCCGTGCTGGCGGATGCAAAAACCACCAGTTACCGTCCGCCCGCCGCAGCCCACACGCCCGCCCAATTAGGATGTGAAAAGTCAGCCAAACACCGCCCGTAAGCCAGCGACGCCGTCCGCCATCAAAGTGCGCCCATTCACGTAGCGGCGTGGCCCAATGGAGACACACCGCCCGACGAAATCACGTACCGCCCGGCG
The DNA here is from genome assembly GCA_963921515.1 of Calotriton arnoldi. Lineage (NCBI taxonomy): Eukaryota > Metazoa > Chordata > Amphibia > Caudata > Salamandridae > Calotriton > Calotriton arnoldi. Next base: position 248,680 of record CAWUFW010004212.1, read on the forward strand.
TACAAATTACGATGCCACAACCAAACAGCTCCCCCGGCTAAGAGACACCGCACGTGAAAGCAAGGCGGAAACCCGAACGCCCAGTACGGATACCAAAGAGGCGGACCCCCCGAGCATGAATCCAGCACTGCAGGCCCTCCCCATGCTCTACCTGATGCAGCACCTAGGAGTCAACGCACCGCGGCGACGCAGGTAGGCAGACACACAACAAGGGCACGCAAACACCGCACACAGTGCAAGGGTGGTAAAACTGTACATGGCCCCCCCCGACACCCCTGCGTGGACACGACACATCCACCACTGCACCCACAAATGTCACACCGGGCAAATTGTAACAACTCGCAACAACCGGGGACACACCACCTGGGACCAGGAACTAACGTCCCCGTCACGGCCCCGCAGCGCAGCGGCGACGACGCACCCACACATGCGCACAACGCATAGGCCAACGGCAGCGCCATGTATGCGCCGCACACAAACAACACAGGGTCACAACCAAACACCACACACACCAGCCCCACCCAGAACGCACATGTCACGTGACAGCCCTGCCACAGTCATGTCGCCAACCGGGAATTCACTGTTGCCAACCTGACGTCACACAACTGACCTGAACATGTCAGTGAAGTCACGCCAAATTAGGACACACCCCTGTGTGCAAAACATGGCGAAGCACACAGCGGCGGCAACATCACCCAGCAGAATATGGACCCCGTCGGCAAAAGGTACGCCAGTACCACACAGAAACACCGATACCACCCTGCAGCCAATACCAAGACATGCAATACGTAACATCAAAGATCCCGGGGGACAGACAACAGGTGGCTCCAATTACAACACCCACACACAAGGCCCAACGTATAGAGGAAACGCAGCGTGCCGCCCACACACGGGAGAGGAGATAGCACTGAATGGCCTTCCATACCCACACCGAAACCACAGCTCAACTATTCAAGCAGGACAATACAGTCATTATCCCAAAAAAAGCCCAACACAGGCATGCAGAGGGAACCGTCCACTGGGCAGATAGCGCATAACACGAAACAACATTCCGAAGGGAAAAAAGAAATGATACCACTCCCCCATGTGGTTCACATGCAAGTTATCGGGAAGGAGTCAGACACCACTGGCCTTGACCATTCATAGAAGCATGTGGGATGAGGGCCCGTGTCCTCCGCACAAGCCACCATAACCCAAGCCCTGCCTCCCTACGACCATTACAGAATTCCCAGCAACGTCGGAGGTTGCACTCTGCAGACTGCACAGATAGCCGGAGCACGCCATCACATCGCCCTGCAGCAAAATGGCACTTGCACCACACCTACCCAACTACGCCGGACAGATGAAGCTGTACAAACATAACATGATACAGATATTGGGATGTGAAAATCTGGCCTTGCTGAACGTAAGTTACCGACTAACTTACCGCATCGCATTGTTCAGCTGCGTCATCCCCGTCTTCTACTGTCGGAGGTGTCCCTTCCACTATCCTGTGGATTTATGTCTCTCCAACCCGGCATGTCCAATGGCGGACCTGGTACAACTGTTCAACCCCCTGGACGTCCACGACAGGGTCTGTTCAGCCTATGGGGGCATGGCGTATGTGGCTGCAATCGGACCCACACTGCAATGGGACCACTGTGCCTCCACACGACGGATTCTGGATCACAGTTTCATCGAATGTCATCCAACATGTCCCATCATGCTCCTACAAGGGACAACTTACGACCAACACCTTGACAGCCACCATCCGCTTCATTGGATGGCATCCATGTTTACCACCAATGCCATGGAAGCCCTGCTGGAAGGTATCGCATACCTGACAACCTGTCAATTCGTCGGGCCCGACGCAACACCCCCAATTGAACAATGATGTCCCACACCGTACCCATGCTTGGCATCCGCACGGACTGAGCAGTTACCAGTACAACAACTATACCACACAACCTGCAACTAACACCACACCATCAACTACACTGCCATGACATCGGAGATTTTCGGGACATGCACCCTGTTCCTCATCACATCCAGTAACTCTGCATGAACAGGGGGAGGCAGAGGCATGGGATTTGTGTATGGCAACCACATGGACATAACTGCACGTACAACTATGCCATAATATGTATCCTGCGCCCATGAACATATGCATCGGTCAGTGGACAGTAATCGTTCGGCTGTAGTATGTGAGAGCTGTAACCTCACCTCCCTCTGAACTTCCGTGCCAGGTCTTTTGCATGGACAACAAGTGCATCCCCCAACAACATTACCCCAGTGACTGTGTCATGTCCAGTAGCCACCACATTGCAACAACAAGTGGGACGCCGTTGCATGCACGTAAGCCCATGCCCTGATGTCACCTCCACGCACGTGTGTATGAGTAACTATAGCAGCAAACCTGTAACATGGAACTGAGATGTACTGTGCCCATGATGTCAAGCGGTCTGGTAGGCAAAATGTATACTGTCTGTGTCAAAGTTAGCACCTCCTCAGTAATTAGCAAATGTACATTAGCACAGCAACGGCTAAGCAGTTGTAACTCTGAAGCCCACATCCCACAGTCAACAACTAATCACATGTACCCCTACACCCTATGCTATGTGTAATCATGCTGAGTATATCCTCCACATGCATTTCGTTGCCAGTAGTGTCCACTATACTGCATCACAGAGGACATAAGTCCCAATACATGGCTTGAAGCAAAAATGTGTCTCTGCTGATTCATTTCACAAGTACGAATGAGAGAGGATGAGAGTGTGTGAAGTACACGGCAGTCGTGAGATGACCATGTAGTCCACTGTCATTGGATGTCAACGCAAATGAGTAGCACAACTGTGGAAGACACACATGTGTCATGTGAAGCGGGAGTTACGCATGGCTCAGGTTGGTGGGTGTGACGGGTAGGTGCGCACATGCAATGTTGAAAAACGCTGTGTTGGGAGGATTCCGGAACAGTACATTGCCGCTCTCCTGGGAATTTGTAAAGACCACCTGTCTGGGGATGAATGTGAACTCGTGTGTGCACAACAGGCGGGCACACGATCAATGCTGCATCAGGTGTAGACGTCAGCCCACCCTCCGTGGACATGCTGGATACTGCTGTGCGTCCGCCACGCCCTTGCCAAGGCACTCACATCCCCTGTCGACCAGGTGTATCCCCAACATAGTCCACCTGCACAGGCAATCCAGGGCACAGGATGGCAGTGGAGCATGGTGGGTGAGAGGTCATGGCGCGCTCCTCCTGGTCACATCACGCAGGCAACACATCCTCAATGTGTAGTATGGCACAAGTCAAATGGAAGTAGTGGGGGGACGCACAAATCACGAGCAGGAGTGACGTCACGGAAGGTGGCTCGCACCATCTCACTCATTGCCTATATCCCCACACACGTTACATGCCATTGCAACAGAGAAGCCAGCGCGTGCAAAAGCAGCTCCAAGCTCGCCCCAGAGAGGCCAAAGAGTGAATGTGTGGGTCCATGAGCTCCAGTTGGACGCGGCCTGGGCCGCTAGGGCAACTACAGCCTCTGTGTGTTGCAGGTGGTGTATCCGGACTGCGGAGCCTGTCATGCATTGTCAATGTTACCCGGGTCTCGAGTCGGGGCACCACGCAGGTGGACGGCGTCCCGCCACTTATTATGCCGCGAGACAGAGAATTATTCATCTGGACCCACACATACACTCCTTGGCCTCTCTGGGGCGAGCTTGGAGCTGCTTGTGCATGCGCTGGCTTCCCAGGTGCAAACGCATATTTGGGTGAGCGAGGGGAGGCCATGAGGATAGGGTAAAATATGACTGTTTGACTTCCAGTTAGTTCAAGGAATGACCCTGATGTGGTCATGAAAAGACGTGTCTCGTGTGTATTGCAACTAGTAGATAAGCCGATGAACTCCCCATGTCTTGCATGTAGCCCCGCACCTAGCCCCGCCCACTCGACACATTAAAATGAGTACCAGCACCACATCCTTCCCATTGGAAGCACTGACTAGGGTGATAACCATTGGACAGTCTTGTGTAGTCCACCCACGCGTACATGTGGGCCCTCCATGATCCATGTCACCTGCGGCAAAGTGATGTCATGGGCAATGACGGAAGTGAGGAGAGCTGTCTGCCCCACGCACAGATGGCGCATCAGCTCAACAGACCCAGCACTGAGGGCAGCAGGGGTCACATGTGCAGGGGCAGCTTTGCCTGGTGTGAAGGCACATGCATATAGACAGCACATCGACCAATGTGTAGTCTGCCCACATCTACTGTCCATTGTCAGGCGGACCTAGCAAAAGATCACAAGGCAACACATCTGTGTTGGTGTACCCACTGTGACCAACACTGCGCAACAACCAACGTACTCGCCCTGTGCATGGCCCACCCCGCAACGGTGGTCACATTCAGTGGCACTATCTCACACACACATCCCTATCACGAGGCATGGTGTGACCAATGGACAGGGCTGAGTTTGCGCTCATCCGGAGAGTCCTGAACAGGTGACACATGTAACCCACTAGTCATACTGTGTTGTCACCTACTGGCATTGTGCAGTCAATGTGCAGGCCAGGCCTGCTGGGACTGAGAAGGGCAGCATGGCCCCAGCCTGACATTCACACGAGCAACAAGTGCACTGAGACCTGCATTGCCAATTGTCTGTGTCACTGGATGTCTGACATGAAGTTGCCATGTACCACCACTCGGGAGGGACAGACATGTCAAAGCGCCCGAGAGCTCACATACCACTGCCACCTGCAGTCAGCATGGTGAGCAGTGCATGTTTGAACACCACAGGCTCTGACTCATAGTGCTGCGGATCAACGACATGTGTGTCCCCCACATGCACTCCCACACACACTGCAGTTGTCTCTCACACACAACTTTCGCAAGGAATAGCCATGTGCAGTGTGCGTGGAGCTCGGAATCCAGGATCTCCAGCTCCTCACTGGTGAGTGGACCTGGACATGTCCTCAGCGTCATCGACGTGTAGGTGGAGAGGTGGCAGCAGCAGGTGTTGTTGAGGGGTGCCAGGCTGCAGTCCCAGGTAGCTGTGGTAATGCCTGTCTCACTCACACACTCATATAGCCCCCTGGGGCAGTTTCAGTGGGTCCAAGCTGCTGCAATTTGTGTACCATGTCTGGCAGCTTCAATTGCAGACGATGGCCTGCTCCCAGCTGGCCCGGGACGCTTACCTCCATAGTGGAAGACGCAGGGTGCAACCGCGAGGGTCATTGGAGTTGGCCGTAAGGGCCTGGCCCATGGCGGGTACAGTCCGCTGATGCCATGTGCACCACACAGTATAATGTGCGCAATGCATCTGCAGGTGTGGCCATGATTTGTGTGTGGGTGCAGGTCCACAATGGACGGGGCCACAACATGCTGTGTGCATAGGCAGGGACGGCCAGTGGCCAGCCTCCACATGTCTGTTGGCATATCATCATGTACACATTGGCATGGGAGCATGGTATATGCATATGCACACACATGCCATCTTTCACTATGTACATCTGCCACTTGGCACGTGCAACGTTACGTGTCACTTGTGATGTGTATTTGCAATCACACAGCCGTGTTGGCATGGGGCTGTCAATGTGTACACCTGTCAATGTTTCTGGAGGTGTGATCCGTACAGTGCTGTATATAGGGTGCAGTAGGGACATCAATGACTGTCTCATATCCCCTCGTGCCACAGGTCCCACTTGTTTTGGCCGCTCAGCCTGTGTCCATAGCGTTGTTGGTGTGTGCCATACTCACCCAGCCTCGGAAGCAGTGTGATGCACAGCAGCTAGTCATGTTGCCGTGGTGTTGCCGCTTGCCGAATATGCAGTCTGTTACCATCAGCATGCCTTACAAGTTATTAAGGCCTAAATCCCCATGTGCATGCTCATAGCAATGGTGTGTGTCACTGCCCATTGCTATTGGTAGGGGACCTGTGTAAGTGTATATTGTGGCTGTGCTGTCCCTACTTGTCAGCTGTTCTGTGATTCAATTGCTTGGTCAGTCATTTTTGTTTTGTGTATGTGAAAATGCCATGTGGCGTGTTGCTTTGACATGTGTCCACTTCCATCTTTCCTAGGCGGAGACCAAACATTCATCGCCCCTACCAATTGCTGTCAGACATGGAGGATGTAGAGGTAATCCGGAAATTCCGTCTGGACCGACCCACCCTGCATCGCCTATGTGCCTTGTTGGAACCCCACCTCCGTCCTCGCAGGGTGTATCCAACAGCATTTACCCCCACGGCTAAGGTGATGGCTGCACTGCATTTCTTCGCCACTGGGTCATTCCAACACACAGTGGGCAGTGGAGGTGAGATGTCCCAGCCCATGTTCAGCATGGTGCTAAGGGATGTACTGTCAGCTATGATGCTGTACAGGAACAGGTACATCAGATTCCCCAGGGCTCGTGATTTGGCGGCAGTGAAGGGTGCTTTCTATGCCCTTGGACGGATCCCCCACGTTGTTGGTGCAATAGATTGCACCCATGTTGGCCTTGTTGCACCACAGGCCACTGAGCACCTCTACCGCAATAGGAAGCACACACACTCCCTGAATGTGCAAGTGGTGTGCCTTGCGGACATGGTCATTTCACACGTGTGTGCGAAGTTTCCAGGATCGGCACATGACGCGCACATCATGCGCAACAGCATCCTACCACGTCTGATGACCAATCTGCAACCGGACCGTGCTTGGATTGTTGGTGAGTATGTGGAGTAGTGTAGCGTGCTGGCTGTGCGATGCTGTCTTGTGTCCAGTTGGAATTGCAACGATTCTCTGTGTCCCTCACACCCAGGTGACTCTGCTTACCCGAATGGGCCCTGGCTGCTCAGCCCATTACGACATCCTCAGAGCCCAGCTGATGTCTGCTACAATGAGGCACATGGGAGGACCAGACGTGTGGTTGAGCGGACCTTTGGCCTCCTCAAGTCCAGGTTCAGATGCCTGGACTGCACCGGGGGCGCACTGGCGTACTCCCCACAGAAGGTGTGCCAGATAGTAGTGGCTTGCTGCATGCTGCACAATCTGGCTATTCGCAAGCAGATCCCCCTAATTGTGGATGACGGAGATCAACCAGGGCCCCAGCCTGCAGACCAGGACTGGTCGAGTGAAGAGGACAGTGGAGAGGAGGAAGCTGTGAATGTGCGTCAGCAGCTCATCGCCCGCTACTTCACTTGACGGTGAGTGTCCATGTACGACGGCTGATGTAGCTGTAGTTGTGCAGGTGTATGTGTGCTCTGTCACGGAGGCCTTTTGTTCACTGAGTGCTGTGTGGCAATGGTCCATGTCCAGGCTAGTATGCCACTGACAGTGGCTGTGGCATTGTGCCATGTTGGTCTGTGAGATGTGTGTACATTGCTTGTAGTTGGTGACAAGTACTGTGTGATGAGTGTGTGACACACTCATTGAATGTACTCTTGTTCTGTTTTTCACCCCTAGGTCCCTACAGCCTCTCCTGTCCCATCGACATACCACACAGCAGATGCATTTCTGCTCATGGTGGCGATTGCACATCGTTGAATAAACCCAGGACACATAAAGCAGATTGTGATCAAGGTGTATTTATTTACAGCGGTGACATGTGATTGTGTGCAAGGTGATGACAAATGTGGTGCATGCTGTGACAATGAGTTGACGGCCATGGATGCGTGATGGTCAAGGTGTACCCATGAAGTTCTATGTCCACAGTCCAACAGACACATGCCATTCACATGGCAGTGTGGGGTAGGATCGTAGTCCAAGTCAATGCAGTAGGTGGTCAGGGTGGCTGGCTGCCTCACTGGCGTTTGGTGCGTGCGAAGTCCTCTCTGGACACCTGTTTCCTCTTCGGACGGCCCCTTCCACGTTTGGAAGGGGGGGGTGTTGGTGTGCTGCTGGTGGTGGCTGAGGACTGCTCACTCGCTGTGGACGCAGGGGAATGCGATGCTTCACGACCCTGTGAGCGGTTGTGCCCTGCCACTCCAGATGGGCCTGCTGGGTGGTCCGCGTCCGAAGAGGTGTCCAGCTCCTCTACATCCGTGAGTCTGGGTCGGGGGCTTGCGGACTGGCTGTGCTGGCTGCTGTCTCCCTCTACAGCATCCAGCAGTTCGGCACCTGTGGGGATAATGAGATAGGTCATTGTGTTGCACCTAGCAAAGTATGTATTAGTTGTCTGACATTCACAGTTCGTGCACTGTCGTGCACAGGTTTCCCAGAGGCGTGTGTGTGGATGTACGATGTGTGTATGCGTGGGCTAGGCAATGGAACTGTGTGATGTGGACATGTGGCATGGGACGGATTAGCAATGCCGATGGGTGTGTGTTGCTATGCTCCTACATTTTGTGGCTCGGGTGTATGCGGGCTCCAGACCCATCGACGATGTTGGGTTGAACTATGGTTTTGGGGTTCAAATGGAACGCTTAGAAACGCAGATGGCATAAGGGGGTACAGCCCCTCAACGCTTTTGGGTTGAACTATGGTTTTGGGGTTCAAATGGAACGCTTAGAAACGCAGATGGCATAAGGGGTACAGCCCCTCAACGCTTTTGGGTTGAACTATGGTTTTGGGGTGCAAATGGAACGCTTAGAAACGCAGATGGCATAAGGGGGTACAGCCCCCTCAACGCTTTTGGGTTGAACTATGGTTTTGGGGTTCAAATGGAACGCTTAGAAACGCAGATGGCATAAGGGGGTACAGCCCCCTCAACGCTTTTGGGTTGAACTATGGTTTTGGGGTGCAAATGGAACGCTTAGAAACGCAGATGGCATAAGGGGGTACAGCCCCCTCAACGCTTTTGGGTTGAACTATGGTTTTGGGGTTCAGATGGAACGCTTAGAAACGCAGATGGCAAAAGGGGGTACAGCCCCCTCAACGCTTTTGAGTTGAAATATGCTTTTGGGGTACATACTGTGAGTAATGGGTGCAGAACGTGACATGTGTTCTGGCAACATGACAGTGCATAGACTAAGGTGTGTGTCTGTCTTACATGCCCGGCATATCTGCTGACTGTTATCATTCATGGACATTACATTGGTAGCATTGTTGTGAGTTCGTGCTTGTTGTGTGCCACACGACGTATTGCAGATGGGCCAAATCCTTGGTGTGCGTGCTGCCCTCGTACATGTGCATCAATGCAGTGCTCTTGGGGTGTTGACTATATTATGTGTGTTGTTACTCACAGTGTGACGTGCGCTTCAGTCACTGCAGGCACATGATTTGTCATGGGCAGGTATCTTTGCATAACTACTGTATGAGGGCCAGCTGTTCGGATGACATACCTTTCATTACACTGGGGCTGACAGATGAGATGGATGATATGTTGAATGTGCATTGTGTGCCTGTGTGTTTCATGGGTCCAGTGGTTTTTGTGTGCAATATTGTGGTTCCACGCTGTTACTTCTAGTAAGGTTTGTCTTACATGGGCGTTGTTGTAAGATGTGTGGGTGACAGGCAGTAAGGACTACATGGACAAGACTTCGATGGTGTTGCTGATGTGTGTGATGGGTGGCACAGTGCCTGCCGTGTGGGTCTGTACTCCAGTGGGACTTGTGCATGCAGACGTGGCTCCTTAGGTGTTGCTGTATCTGTGATGGGTCATGTGGGGTATGACTCTGTAATACATGTCCGTGTGCACATTGGTCACATGATTGTGACAGGGAGCAGTGCTGCGTGTTCCTCTGCTACGTGACATGTCCCATGTGTCAGTCGTAGTACAGTCCTCATGCCTACAGACACCCCGCCCTGTACAGTTTTCCACCTACAGGTTGTTTTTGAGTGCGCAATGCAATGGATGCCACATGGTTATGGGTGGGAGGGGTGCTCCATGTTGCTGGTCTGTGGGAGTGGGGGCGGTGTTGTGAGTTGTGGTGATGGCTTGACACCCACAGAAACCCCTGCATGTGGGGTGAGATGTCTACCTGTCGGCTGCAGGTGTGCACTGCAGTGGCTGACACATGGGTGTGGGGGGTGCTCCACCTTGCTGCGCTGTGGGACTGGGGGCCTGGTGGGTGTTGTACTTCAGCTGTCCCCCCTCCGACCCACTGCCTTTGTGTTGCGGCTACTTACCTGTTACTTGTCGGTTAGTGCAGCTATGGCTGACACATGGGTGTGGGAAGTGCTCCTTCTGGCGCTTCTGGAGTACAAGGGGACCTGGTGGGAGTTGCGGTGCTGGCTGACTGTACACATGCCCCCATGGTTTTGTTAGTTGGTAGGTTTGGGCTGAGTGTGTGGTAGTGTCTGTTGCATGTGTGAGTGATGTCTTGTGTATTGTGTACTGGCCATGGGGGTGTTTGTCCCTCGGAGCTATGGCATAGTGGTAGTGCATGTGAGTACATGGCGGTGTGCTGGTATACGTTTGTTTGTACTTACCAGCCTCCACTCCCCCTGGTAATCCGGTGAGGATCTCCGGATGTATGATGACTCGCACCTTCTCCTCCCACGCCTTGAAGGTCTTGTATAGCGCGGGATTACCTCCGCCAGTCCTGGCAGCCAGCTCACGATTCTTGGCCTCCTTCTTCTTGACCACGCTTTTCAGGTCGTTCCACCTTTTGTTGATTTTGCCTCTGTTGCGTGGCACGTTCCCGACTGCATTCACCTGGTCTATGATCCTGCTCCACAACAGGTTTCTGGTGGCTAGTGGTGTCTGTTGGACCTGGTTGCCATAGATTTGTGGGTGCACCTTGACGATCTCGTCGACCATGACCGTCAGCTCAGTGGAAGTGAACTTGGGCATTCTGTGTGATGCCATGGTGTGTGTTTTGGTGTTTGTGGTGCTGGTGCGGTGTGTGGTGTGTGATGTGCAGGGGGTTTGTGTGGCAGGTGTTTGGTGGTGGTGGTGATGGGTGTGATGGGTGCATGTCTGTGGTGTGCTGCTGTCCTTTGTGTCTCGCTGTGTTCTGTGCTGTCGTCCTCCGTTTGTAATGTTGCAAGGGGTTGTGGTCTGTGAAGGGGCTGCTTTTGTACTTACCTATGTGGGTGTGTCATGATGGTCTGTTGTTTTCAGGTGTGTTGTGGCTGGTGTTCTGGGATTTGTAGTTAATTTGTTTGACCAGGGGGGGGGTGTTTCCGGGATGTGTACTGTGTTTGTGTATTTGTGCGTGGGTTGCTGTGTGGACTTGTTGGCCATGTTGTGTGTGTTTGTTTTTGTCCGCGGATGATTTCTGTGCAGGGACGTGGCCGCCAGAGCTTCCGCCGTGTCCATTTTCGTCACTGTTGTTTACGCTGGCGGGCGGTGTATTTGTGGATTTTCCGCGCTCATGTCGGTGCGATCCTAATTTCGCCGGTGTCTCGGTCGTCAGGGCGGGCGGTTTTGGGTTGTCGTGCGTTTTTCCGTCCGTGGCGGGCGGATGGACTTAGACTCGGACATGGGCGGGCGGTATTTTTTGTGTATTTTCCGCCGCCGGCGGTTTTCGGCTCGCGGCATCGTGATTGCTCGGTTGGTATTCAGACGGTGTAGCGGGCGGATTTTTACCGCTATGGTAGATGGCGGATTTTTTACCGTCCGACATCGTAATGGACACCATAGTTTTTTATGTGATCTTAATATTGTTGTAATACATATCGATTAAAAAAATAATGTTGCTATATTATAATTTTTGGCAACATTTTTGTTATGTTTGAACTATGTTTTTATTTGTTGTTGTATCTGTTTTGAAGTTATAATTTATATTTTATTACTAGGTTTTTTATTTGAGTTTTGTAACTGATTTGCTCAAAACGTGAATATATTTGTGTAACATTTATAATAATACAATTATGATTTTTACTATTTTTAGTAGTGGGATATAGGGTACATAGGGGAAAAGGGTGGGGAGGTTTTTTAAATAATTCTTTTTAATCATAATTTGTGATTATGTAAATTACATGTAAAGTTATGATTTTTAACTACCTTTACTTTATATTTTTTTAAATGTTTGTAATTATTTATAACAAAATTGAAATTTTTAGCAATATTTTTAAAAGTATTAATAATAATAAAAAATATAATATTTTTAGTAGTAGGCTATATGGTTTATGTAGGGTTTATAGGTGAAAAGGGTGGGGAATTATATTGTATTATTCTTTACAAAAATCTTAAATTTAATTTAAAAGTACAAATAATTGTTACTATAATCAGTTTAAATTAATTCTAAATGTATTTTATTTTTTATTGTTATATTAATAAGAAATAAAATACTTATTTTTTGCATTTTTAATGAACAACATTTAGGGCCTTATTACGAGTATGGCGGTCATGGGACCACCGTACTCATGGTGGTGGTCCGACTGCCACCACTCCGGGCGGTCCAAATGGTGTATTACAATGGTGGTAGTGGGGCCACCACAAGACCGCCACCTCCACCGGGATCCAGGATCCCACTGCAGTGGTGGTGTGGAAATGGACAGAAAATGGTGCAGATGCCAGCACCGACGAGCAGATTACAACCTGCATTTCCACGGCCAATTTTATGGTGGAGACCCGCCTTAAAAAGGGTGGTGAAAATTCAGGTAAGGGGGCCCTAACAAGGCCCCCTGGGTGAATCAGCCCATGGGTGTGCATGGGGGGCAGATGTTGTGCTCCCCTAGAATTGCACCTTTGTGCGTGCATGACAGTGTGCATGCCACACAGTGCACAAACATGCAGTAGCGCTGTCACAGTGGTGGTATGCTGCTTAGGCTGTCCTATGAGCCTAACTCACCCGCTTCTGTGACACCGCCGCCGCACCGCCCGCCTGCCCACCCACCCTGGATTCAACTCATAATCTGGCTGGCGGGATCACCACTGACTTGGTGGACTTCCTGGGACCGCCGCAGTGGTGGTCCTACAGGAAGAATTCCAAACTCATAATAAGGCCCTTAATAAACATAATGTTGTTTATATGTTAAAATTATAAAATGTTACATTAATAGTTGAATTAGTATTAACTAATAATATTTATTTTTATATATATATAATAATTGGTAATAAATGTATATTTTTGTATATTTTTCCACAGTTTTGTAGTATTTTTTGTTCAATATAATAAAATAGTAAACTATTTTATTTTTAATAATGTATTTTAATTTTACTTTATAAAATTTTGTAATCATTTTCAATTTTTATTTCAGTAAATATTTCAATATTAATAATTGAACATATATAACAACAGTTTAATATATTTCTAGTTATGTCTATTATTTGTTTTTATTAAAATGTATGTTTTATTGCCTTTTTAAAAATATGAATGATTAATGTTTTTAATATAATTACCAATATTTGTTTCTAATTGGTATAATTTCAATGTATTCATTTAATGTTGTCTTGATTGTTAACAAGTTTATTTTATTTTAATACAGTAATCATAATAATGTTTATATTTTTCAATGAATAATTATATTGTAATATAATAATTAGATACATTTTTTGGGATTATATATATATATATATATATATTTTCTCATACAGGGCTCCTTCTGCCTTCCTCCGCCCTCTGTAGAGGATCGCTGTTTGTTGGCGGAGCACGCCAACTTAAAGTTCCATAAACAATATAAATAACGCGATCACTCAGAGGTCTGCATACACCAGAAGATGATTTAATCCAGGTATATATATATATTTCTCTGGTTTTGTACGAGTGAAACGTCAGCCTAACTATAACGTCTCTGTAACCTTTGTTTTTTTCAGTGAATTTCTAAGGTTTTTTAAATTCTATTTCCTAACTATACCATCCCTGTAACCTTTGGTTTTCTCAGTGAATTTCTATGTTTTTTTAATTCTATTTCATAACTATGGGCCCCATTATGATGGCGGTCGGATGAGCGTCCGACCGTCATCCTGTCGGGAACGGGACCGGCCAACTAGCTGTCGGCGGTCCCGCCATCCGGATTAGGATGTGACAACCTTCAAGGCAGTCGCAATCTGTATATTTTGTATTGCACCATGTGCTGCGGGCTGCAGCACACGCCGCAGTCCAAAATAAACACATTGCACATATCCCTGCACCATGTGGCAGGCACCATACGGTGTCTGCCACATGGTGCAAGGATATGTAGGGGATGCCCCCAGGGCCCATATCTGAGGGCCAGGGGTGAAGGGGGGCCTGCTACGGGCCCCCAAGTCACTTTCCGCCTGCCTTTTCATGGCAGGTTAACTGCCATGAAACGGCCGGCGGGAAAGGACATTGCAATCCCTACGGCGGTGCCTGAGCAGGCACCGCCACTGTTGTAGGGATTGCAGTCTCTCCAACACACCAATGGTGTCCTTGAGCCCGTCTGATGCATGGCGGTCGGTCTCTCCGCCTGCCCTCCATCCACCCGCCATCATAATGCGGCGGGCGGTCATGCAGGGTCCGATGGTGGTGGGATCGCCACCGACAGCCTGACGGTGGCGGTCCAACCCCCATCATAATGAGGCCCTATAAATCCCTTTAACCTTTGTTTTTTTCAGTGAATTTCTAAGGTGTTTTAATGTTGTTTCCTAAGTGTAACGTCCCGGTAACCTTTGGTTTTTTCTGTGAATTTCTAAGGTTTTTTAAATGCTAATTCCTAACTATAACGTCCCTGAAACCTTTGGTTTCTTTAAGAGAATATCAGCCGCCACCACATTCAAAACTTATAACTGCAAACTGGATTATAACCAACACCCTAAACACATTACTATCTAAATGACTCTGTAATAGCATGTATAACTCCCTTAACATCTCTATAACACATTGTATAAATCTTTCAGTGGAATCTGTGACTGCATACATCACTGTAGCAGTAAGTCTCTAATTCACTGTATAAGTATTTGAGTGGATCTGTGAGACGGTGCATCAATCTATCAATGGTTCTGGAACACACTGCGTGACTGTCTCGGTGCATCTATGAGTGGGTGCATCAGTGTCAAGTCTCCACTCACCTGAAATCCAGGATGTTCGATTTGAGAGATGAGACGCTTGTTCTCTACGCCCCCAAAAATCTACGCCTGTCAAACCGTATGTATAACACAGCTTAACAAGAACAGATCTTCAGGGGAAGGGGAAAATGGGACAAAATAAAAAGAACAGAAAGAAAACACTCTGCTGGATTCGGATCTTGGCACGACTGTGGCGCTGATCGCGATACCTTAACCACTCTGTAAACACAGCAATTCTTCTGGGACAATATCTATGTACAAACGATAAAGATCAATAAACATTCATTAACCTACTTAGTTGAATACATCCACTAGTATCCTGATTTACATTTTACATAAAGATTATACCTTTCACTTTAATTTGCTGCTCAACATATAGCAGAGATAATGTCTCCCTTTTATCATCAGATGCATCACGTGCTTAAAGTGACGTTCTTAAACACATGTGTATAATGCTGCTCTCTGTAGTGAAATAAAAGAACACCTTGTCACCTTTTCAGCATAACATACCAATAACTAAAATTTAAATGTTCCATGAAACACTTACTAACAAAAACACCTTTTTCTTGTCTTCAAGAATATCATAAAATAAAAGTAATACAACACAAAATAAATTTCAGCAAAAAATGTCCACTTATTCCTGAGTAGGAAATGAGTCTGTCTCTCTTTAATTTGAAAAGTCTTATTTGTCTCACTCTTGAAATACGAAGAAACTATAATTTAAGGAACCTTGGAGCATTTCCTCTGAGAGCGCTAAAGTCGTAAATTATCAGCCTTTCGAATAAATCAGAAAAGTACCTGTTTAATCTTTGACGCGCTTCCACTGCAAGCTTTGTTAATTAGAAATGCCTTAATTGACTGAGCGCTGCTTTTTCTTTCTTTGTTGCAGCCCGGAGTTATTTCCTAGACGGAACGAAGGAGGAAGTCGTGGAGTTATCCTGGAAACCACCAAGGACTGACTGGAACCGAAGAGGAGGAATACTGCCTGCGGTGCGGGAACGAAGGAGGAAATCAGGTAAGTGGGGAATCGTGAAGACGAGCTCAAGCACGTCTCATTCTGCTTTCAAGCCTTTTATAGGCTTCAGGTGGGTGGGGTGGTTTAACAGAAATGCAAATTGCCAACTGTAAAGCTGGTGTGGCAGGCACATGTTAACTGTCATTAGTCCTGCTGATCCATGGTTTCCTATGCAAATTGCCAACGGTAAAGCGGGTGTGGCAGGCACATGTTAACTGTTATTAGTTCTGCTGAATCAAATTGTTTCAAGCTAAATGGATTCAGATACCAAGAACTACTTAATGTTTATAACAGTATTACAGCAAACCATACCAGTTTATACAAGAAAAATAAAAGCATGAAAGTTCACACTTGTGCAATTCCATAAAGCAAACCAAAATATAGCAAACCAGAAATAAAGACTGAGCATGTTACATATATTGGGTCAATTCTAATACACAGTATGAGGATTAGCCATGTTTATGGGGCAAATCCTAACAGTCGCCCCTCTCAAAGGGTGGTTTTTGTGGACATCGTAGATGGAACTGTCGAACCAATTTGGGGGCATGGACAAAGGAAGCTGGTTCCCATGAATTCTCTGCATCGGAATAACCTTTCCAGGCTATTAAATAATGGAGCCGACCTTGAATTCTTTTTACATCAGGAATACGTCTAACTTCATATTCTAGATGTCCGTCAATGGGAATGGGTAGAGGTGGGGGTTCTTTTCTAGTTTCAGGATTGTTCATTTTCAACAGAGAGACATGAAAGGTGGGGTGTACAGGGTATTCAGGGGTAAATCCAATTGAACTGTAACAGGGTTTATGAGTTTATTTATTGAAAATGGTCCAATATAACGTGGCTGTAATTTTCTTGGGCCTACAATATTAAGGTTCTTAGTGGATAACCAGACCTTATCTCCAATGTTGTAACATGGAGCGGAATTTCTGTGTTTATCTGCTTGTTTTTTCATTAAAGTCTTATAGTTATTTAAATATGTTTTGGCTTTTTCTTGAATGTCCAGTAAATTTTGCAAACGATCAGTGACTGCAGGTATAAGGGAAGACTATACAGAAATTGGCAAGGCCTTGGGATGATATCCATTTAAGAAGTAAAACGGGGTACAATGTGTTGCAGAATGAACACTGTTGTTATAAATGAACTCCGCTAATGGCAAGGCATTGTCCCATTCACTAGTAATGTCAGTCATTAGGCAACGTAAGGTCTGAAGTAGTGTCTGATTTGCCCTTTCCGTTTGCCCATCCGTTTCTGGATGGAAGGCTGTAGATAGGGCTATTTCCATTTTTAGGTTTTTACAGAGTTCTTTCCAAAACCTAGACGTGAACTGACTGCCACGATCGGAAATAATCTTAGATGGCAGGCCATGCAAACGGACAATATTAGTCATAAAAACGCTACTAAATTCTACTGCAGTTGGTATTTTATGCAATGGAACGAAATGTGCCATTTTTGACAAATAATCTACAACCACAAGGATGGTGGTGTACCCATTGGCTACTGGTAAATTAGTAATAAAATCTAAACTTATAGAATGCCACAGGCTTGGGGGAGTAGATAAAGGTTGTATTAACCCTGCTGGTGCTTTATGTACAGATTTATTTCTGGCACAAATGGGACAAGATGCAACGTAGTTTTGAACATCTTTAGACAAGGAGGACCACCAAAATTGTTTCTTACAATTATCTTTTGATATCCGGGATGACCTGCTAAGGCTGAATCATGATTCCATGTTAACACTTTATTTTGCAATTCGGTAGTGGGTACGAATAAAAGACTATCATGGTAGAATAACCCGTCCTGAATTGTGTTTTTGGATTTGCTAACCATTCCTGTATATTTAACTTAATGTGTTCTTCTCGTATCAAAGTCATGAAACTTTGTTGTACAATAGGTGCTACAATTTTGTGAGGAGGAATAATAGGAGGGCTTTCCATCTCTTTCCTTAAGTCAGCTGTATGCCCATAACGTGACAGAATATCTGATTGGATTTGTTTTGAGCCTGGCCTGTAAGTAATGACAAAGTCAAATGCGCTAAAGAAATTTAACCATCGCATTTGACGAGGTGTAAGTGCCTTAACAGAACTGAAGAATTGCAAATTCTTGTGATCGCTAAAAATGGTCACAGGATATCGAGTACCCATTAAATGATGTTGCCACTCTGTAAAAACTAGTTTAATTGCTAGTAGCTCTCTCTCAGCCACCGTATAGTTCTGCTCAGCAGGAAGTAGTTTTTTGGAGTAGAACGCTACAGGATGTAATTGCCCATCCTGTGAGTCCCTCTGGGAGAGAACTCCTCCAACTGCAACTTGTGACGCATCCGCCTCCACAAAGAAGGGGAGCTCAGGATCAGGATTTCTCAGTAACGGTGCTGAAGTAAATTTTTCTTTTAATCTGGTGAAAGCTTGAGCTGCCTTGTCTGTCCAAGAAAAAGCCTGTCCTTTTTGCAACAGTTTAGTGATAGGCACAACAGTTTCTGCAAACTGAGGAATAAAACGCCTATAAAAATGGGCAAATCCCAACACTTTTTGTACTTCCTTAACAGACGTCGGTTCTGGCCAATCCAATATGGCACTCACTTTCTTTGGATCCATCATTATGCCAGCTAGTGACAAACAATACCCTAAAAATTCTACAGTATCAGTATTAAATATGCACTTCTCCAATTTCGCAAAGAGGTGGTTTTCTTGTAATTTTTTCAGCACCGCCTTTACGTGCTGCACATGTTCTTCTTTATTTTTTGAAATAATGAGAATGTCATCTATGTACACTATTACACAGATGTCAAGAAACTCGCTTAGAACCTCATTAATAAAATATTGAAAGGCCGCAGGGGCATTACACAGACCAAAGGGCATGACAGTGTATTCAAATAAACCAAACTTGGTTCTAAATGCTGTTTTCCACTCATCATGCTCTTTGACCCGTATAAGATGATAAGCCCCTCGAAGGTCCAATTTAGTGTACACAGTGGAATGACGCAGCTGGTCAAGTAAGACTGGGATCAATGGTAACGGATGCTTATTTTTAATAGTGGCTTTATTCAACCCGCGATAGTCAATGCACGCTCTTAAGCCACCATCCCGTGTTTTGGGACGTAAAATAGTGGCGAAGAGACTAGGACGTAGAATGTCGGATAAAGCCTAAGGCCAATAGATCATCCAAATAACTTCGCAGGTATTGTGTTTCTTCCTCTGAAAGAGCGTACACTCTACTACTGAGAAGCGGAGCTCCTGGGATTAAATCTATGCGACAATCGTATGATCTATTTGGGGGTAGAGTAGTAGCTTTTACAGGGTCAAAAACATCTTTAAACTCCTGATATTCCTTAGGTATAGTAGGAGAAGGTGTTGTGGTGGTGGCGCAATGTAACACTGTCATGGAGTCAATGTGTGCTTCATGGTAACAATGTGACCAGCAATGTAAAGAGTCTAAAGTCACTGTTCTTAAATCCCAATTAATTTTTGGGTTGTGCACCATCAACCATGGTACACCTAAAATAAGTCCAAAGGTGGGTGTGTCTATGAGGTCAAAGCTTATTATTTTTGTGTGACCATTCTGACAGACCATAGTGATGGGACAAGTCTGATTGGTTATTTATCCAGATGACAATGCAGAACCGTCAACAGCACAAACTGGTTCTGCCTTAGATACTGAGGGAATATGCAATTTGTGTGCTAATCGGATATCTAGGAAGTTTCCTGTCGCTCCAGAATCTAAAAGAACTGAAACTGAATGTCTGATTTGTGTACTTAAAATCAATGTCACCTGAATATTGAAATGTCTGGGTATACGAGCTACTGTGTTGCTAAATGTTGGGAGAACTGTGAAACTGTGTCTCCCGTCAAGGCGACCTCCGTTCCTGACGAGCTCTTTAGTTTTCCTGCTCTGTATTAATGAAAGCTGTGGCATTAACCTTTTTAGGTACTTTTGTTTTAAAAGAACAATCTCTGGCAAAAAGTCCAGACCGACCACAATATAAGCATAGATTTAATTTACGCCTCCTATCCTTTTCTTCTGCAGATAATGGTCCCTTGAACCCTCCTATCTGCATCGGTTCTGGTTCTGGTAATTTGCTTTCAGCATCTTTCTTGTCATTCTTAACCACAATCAATCTAGTATCTATTCTAGATCTTTCCCCTTTTCGTTCTCCAAGGCGATGATCTAGTTTTACCACTAAATCTATGAAGCCTGAGTAATCTTCTGGTAACTCAACAATATGTGCAAGAGCGTCTTTCAAGTCATCCCGCAATCCCCTATAGAATAGGGAAGTGCGTTTTTCCTCTGGCCATTGGGTCTCTGTCAGCAACCTGTTAAAGGTGGTTAAATAAGTCAACAGGTCCTTACTTCCTTGTTTTAAATTCAACAACTCATTATCGCTAGCCTGAACATATGTGTGCTTAGCGAACAGTTTGGTCATGGTGGCTTTAAACAACTGCCAATTATACAAGATGGGGTCATTCCTATCTATGTATGGGATAGACCAATTAGCGGCTGTGCCCCCCAAATAAGACAGCACAAAGGCCACTCTGGATGCATCGGTAGGGAAAGCTTGTGGCTTACAAATAAAATGCAGTTGACACTGACTAATAAAGACATTAAACTTAGCACTATCACCAAAGAAACATTCCGGTGCAGCCAAAGGTACAACATTAGGAACCGCTACTGTTACATGTACTGGCGATGATGCTGCATCAGATGCCATGAAAGTGTTCGACGTTTTTGATCGAGCACCAGTTTCTGCAGGAGTCTTGAAGGCTTTAGGAAAGGGTCTGTCCCATAAAGACTCCCTAGGTTTGTATCGTATTAACTCATTACGCAACTCTGTATTTCTTCTTTTAATCTTTGCATTTCTAACTGCAGATTCTGCAGCATTACTGCTACAGTTTGATCTTGAGTAGTGTCCTCAATCAAAGCTTGGGCCATGGCTTGAGCATCAATGCGGTCGTTCTCTGGGTCCATATCTCTCAAAAAGAACTTGAGTTTTTGTGAAGGCTTGCGCTTCTGTCAAGTCTCCACTCACCTGAAATCCAGGATGTTCGATTTGAGAGATGAGACGCTTGTTCTCTACGCCCCCAAAAATCTACGCCTGTCAAACCGTGTGTATAACACAGCTTAACAAGAACAGATCTTCAGGGGAAGGGGAAAATGGGACAAAATAAAAAAGAACAGAAAGAAAACACTCTGCTGGATTCGGATCTTGGCACGACTGTGGCGCTGATCGCGATACCTTAACCACTCTGTAAACACAGCAATTCTTCTGGGACAATATCTGTGTACAAACGATAAAGATCAATAAACATTCATTAACCTACTTAGTTGAATACATCCACTAGTATCCTGATTTACATTGTACATAAAGATTATACATTTCACTTTAATTTGCTGCTCAACATATAGCAGAGATAATGTCTCCCTTTTATCATCAGATGCATCACGTGCTTAAAGTGACGTTCTTAAACACATGTGTATAATGTTGCTCTCTGTAGTGAAATAAAAGAACACCTTGTCACCTTTTCAGCATAACACACCAATAACTGAAATTTAAATGTTCCATGAAACACTTACTAACAAAAACACCTTTTTCTTGTCTTCAAGAATATCATAAATAAAAGTAATACAACACAAAATAAGTTTCAGCAGAAAATGTCCACTTATTCCTGAGTAGGCAATGAGTCTGTCTCTCTTTAATTTGAAAAGTCTTATTTGTCTCTCTCTTGAAATACGAAGAAATTATAATTTAAGGAACCTTGGAGCATTTCCCCTGAGAGCGCTAAAGTCGTAAATTATCAGCCTTTGGAATAAAACAGAAAAGTACCTGTTTAATCTTTGACTTGCTTCCACTGCAAGCTTTGTTAATTAGAAATGCCTTACTTGACTGAGCGCTGCTTTTTCTTTCTTTGTTGCAGGCCGGAGTTATTTCCTAGACGGAACGAAGGAGGAAGCCGTGGAGTTATCCTGGAAACCACCAAGGACTGACTGGAACCGAAGAGGAGGAATACTGCCTGCGGCGCGGGAACTCGAAGGAAATCAGGTAAGTGGGGAATCGTGAAGACGAGCGCAAGCACGTCTCATTCTGCTTTCAAGCCTTTTATAGTCTTCTGGTGGGTGGGGTGGTTTAACAGAAATGCAAATTGCCAACTGTAAAGCGGGTGTGGCAGGCACAGGTTAACTGTCATTAGTCCTGCTGATCCATGGTTTCCTATGCAAATCGCCAACTGTAAAGCGGGTGTGGCAGGCACATGTTAACTGTCATTAGTTCTGCTGAATCAAATTGTTTCAAGCTAAATGGATTCAGAACCAAGAACTACTTAATGTTTATAACAGTATTATAGCATACCATACCAGTTTATACAAGAAAAATAAAAGCATGAAAGTTCACACTTGTGCAATTCCATAAAGCAAACCAAAATATAGCAAACCAGAAATAAAGACTGAGCATGTTACATATATTGGGTCAATTCTAATACACAGTATGAGGATTAGCCATGTTTATGGCGCAAATCCTAACAATCAGTGTCTCAATGGGTCTATTATTGGTTGCATGAGTCTCTCAGTCGATCTGTGAGTAGGTGCATGAGTGCCTTTGTGGATATGTAAGTAAGTATATGACTGTCTGACTGGATCTGTGAGTGGATACATGAGTGTCTAAGTGGGGGTTCTGAGTGGGTGAGTGAGTAGGTGCATGAGTGCCTGAGTGGGTCTGTGAGTGAGTGCATGAGTCTCTCCGTGCATCTATGACTGGGAGCATGAGTGTCTGAGTGGTTCTGTGAGTGAGTGCGTGGGTCATTGAGTGGGACTGTGAGTGGGTGCATGAGTTTCTGAGTGTATGAGTGTCTGGGTGCATAAGTGTCTGATTGGGGCTGTGAGTGGGTGTATGAGTGTCTGAATGGAATTGTGAGTGGGTGTATGAGTGTCTCAGAGGGTCTGTGAGTGAGAGCATAAGTCTCTGAGTGGGTGAGTGAATGGGTGCATGCATGAGTGTCTGAGTGGGTCTGTGACTGGGAGGGCGAGTGTCTGGGTGGGTCTGTAAGTAGATGCGTGAGTCTTTGAGTGGGTGAGTGATTGGGTGCATGTATATCTGAGTGAGTCTGGGAGTGGGTGTGTAAGTCTCTGAGTGTATGAGTGAGTTACTGAGTGCATAAGTCTCTGAGAGGGTCTCTGACTGAGTGTGTGAGTGACTGTATGGGTCTGTGAGTGGGTGTATGAGTGTCTGAGTGGATCTGTAACTGGGTGTATGAGTGTCTCACTGGGTCTGTCAGTGGGTGTATGAGTGTCTCAGTGGCTCTGTGAGTACATACATGAGTGTGTGAGTGGATATGTGAGTGGGTCTGTACATGGGTGCGTGACTCTCCGAGTGAGTCTGTAAGTGGGTGCATGAGTATCTGAGTGGGTCTGTGAATGGGTGCATGAGTGCACAGGTGGGTATGTGAGTGGGTGTAAAAGTCTATAAGTGGGTATGAGACTGTGCACATAAGTCTATGAGTGGGTCTCTAAGTAGGTGCATGAGTCTCTGAGTGGGTCTGTACATGGGTGCGTCACTCTCCGAGTGAGTCTGTAAGTGGGTGCATGAGAACCTGAATGGGTATGTGAGTGGGTGAATGAGTATCTGACTGGCTGTATAAGTGTGAGAGTGGGTACGTGAATGGGTGTATAAGTGTCTGAGTGAGTTTGAGAGTGCGTACATGAGTCTGTGACAGTGACCGCGAGTGTGTCCAAATATATATATTTTTTATATTTCCACCAATATTTTCGAAAGGCTTCATGATAGTTGCGATGTCCCCATGATGGTACACGGGGGGCCGCGCTGGCAGTTGTGTCATCATCGCGAATGTAATTTTTTTAAAAACATATTTTATTGGGGTTTCCAGTAACACATTTGATATACATTCCATTACATTACCGTCATAATTTTCAACAGTGAGTTACATCATAACGATCATTTTTGCATCCGATCTTCATTTATGGGTATGTTTGCATGGTGCTGGTGCTAATACACATCCCCTTATCTACCCTAACACCCAACTCCCCCCCTCCCTTCCCTCTAGCAGATCTCCAGCAGTCATCCTATAGCAGTGGAATATAATCTTCGTGGCTTACTCCCCGCTCGCCCTCGCCCACCAGTTCTCCTCTCCGCCGTCTCCTAGTTGTGGAGTATATCAGAGGCCCTTCTCTAAAGCCCTGCGTCCTCCTCCCTCACCGCTCATGGTTCCGGGGTACCTCGTGGGGACACCCCCATCGTCATCGTCTCCCCCAATGTTAATTCAGGCTCCTTCAGGCTATTGACCAGGGCCTCCCAGGCACGAGCTCGCTCCAATGCCCCAATCCCTTTCTTGGCATTTCGAAGGAGTACCCTCCCCTCACAGGCCGCCCATTTCTCTAGTTCAGCCTTCCAAGTGAGGCTTTTTGGTCCCCCCCGGGATTTCCAATATCATGTAATCTCACGCTTCGCAAGGAACAGGGCCAAATCCTGACACCGACTAGTGCCCCAATTCTTAGCGTTGTGTGGGAACAGCCCCAATAAGCAGTGAGCAGGAGTGAGTGGGATCGGTCAATCAATTACCCCCCCAATGGTGGTTGTTACTGCTTCCCAAAAGGTCTGTAACCCAGGGAATGTCCACAGCATGTGAAGTAGTTCCGCACCCACCTCTCCGCATCTCGGGCATTTTGCATCATCTCTCTGAAAAAACTTGTTTATCTTTCCGGGGGTGAGGTAGGCTCTGTGCAATATAAAAAAATTGATACTGACCCAACCTATTTTTTTGACAAAATACCGGGCGTCCTTTTAGTCTAGTACGAGGTACCCTTGCACTCAAATTATTAAATTAGTCTTTCTAAAATCACAACCCCTTTTTCATAAAAATAGAGGTTCAAACGAGAATATACCAGTGGGCCATTTCACTAGATAAATTAACCCCGATATCTGAGAATAAATAAATAAAAAAACCCGTCTGGCATGTTTTTTAACGGCATTTTATGAAAATCTTAATCAAGAACAAATCCTCTACCTCGTTTTTTTCTTGATAAAATTGAAGGCAGTATGAAAAACCATCCCTAGCCTTTTTCCTTTTCTTTTATCTGTTTATTGTTTTTTTGACCATTCCAATATGGCCACTATTTAAGAAACTCACGGTGTCCCTATGACCAGGGTTCGATACTGACCCCAACCTATTTTTACAAAATACCGGGCGTCCTCCTTTTTTCGTATAAGGTACTCTTGTACTCTAATTAGTAATTTAGACTTTCAAAAATCACACCCCCATTTC
The DNA here is from genome assembly GCA_963921515.1 of Calotriton arnoldi. Taxonomy (NCBI): domain Eukaryota; kingdom Metazoa; phylum Chordata; class Amphibia; order Caudata; family Salamandridae; genus Calotriton; species Calotriton arnoldi. The sequence continues at coordinate 273,769 of CAWUFW010004212.1, forward strand.
ATAAAAAACCAACAACATGGTGGACCGTTTACACCACAATACGAGACTACGCTTTACACGCTCTAGTCTCTAACAGCACGAGGGAATGACTCGGCTGTTTTTCAGACTACTTATACCGGCACTAAGGAAGACACGCTAAGATGCGGTCTGCCTTGGGACTGAATAGGTCGTATTGACGGAGGGTTGCTGAGCACAGTAAGACTTTTTTTCTCCCTACAGGACATCATCATTTGTTTTCTCCCTACAGGAATTTACATAACTTTATTTTTTCACTAAATTCCATTTGCTCTTTCTAAACCAGTCATAGGAAGGCACAAGCAATGAGTGGCTTATAACAAATCCTCATTATCTCATTCCTTTGTCTATTATTATAATGTAGGGTTTCTACAGGCCCCTCCACCCAGACAGACCATGAGGCGCACTTTTGCCAAAAAATAAGTATGTTTCAAAAAGAAATTGATTTTATGTTACATGTTGTGTGTGTCCTGTTTTTCGTCCTTTTTAAATTATGTCTTTTCAACCTTGCCTGCTCACAATTAAGGTATCATGTGTAGTATTACCCACACAAGATCTGAGCACTAACTAAGTTTGCTTTCAAGGGCACTTACACCATAGTATGAAGTACCTTCTTTACGCGCAGCGTAACGCCTTTACCTGCCCACAAGAACGGTGGGCAGGCAGTATGTATTAATTTGCATTTTACTTTTTCTTCCCAATGACAGTTACTACGTGTTCAGAAGCAACCGTATGTATATATTTTTCCCAATGCTCACACAATAGGTGTGCATTAATAATTTTTCACTTCACTTTATTATAGGTCCGCACGGAGTGGTACACAAAGGGCTGGTCCCTTTGTTGTCCTGAAGAAAAGGTTTAGGGGATACCTTGAAACATGTTGACATAATACAAGGGATTATAATTACATAACAGTTACATTTCCCTTTTATTAACCCCCTTTTTATCCCTACCAACTAGGAGCAGGAATAAAACAATAGCTCACTAGTTAGGTAATTTTAAAACATCACTTACACCACTCCCCCCTACACTGCACAACACATAGCCTCACATGGTAAGTGCTCCTACGTAAATCCGCAAGTCGCAGCATGCCCCAATCAGTAGATGTTTGGGATGGCCCCAATGATGAAGCATGTCACCTAGGGGCAACCCTGGGTGAGTGAGGGGACACAAGAAAATAAATTTTTCTTTTCAACCAGCAGAGGTGGCCTTCACTCCAATTGGTGAACCCGCCCTTGTTTCTTGGCTAGGTTCTTTTGATCCGTCACCTACGGATTCTTTTTGATGTTTTTATCACACCTACATGAATCAATCAAAATTTGTAATACACTTTCAACATTTAAAGCATGTCAAGATCAAGAAGAACACATAGTTGAAGACAATGAACAAAACATGAATAGCAAACAATTGACTCTAGACTACTAAGAAGACAATAGTACACAGCACATGAAATGAAAAGACCAGTCCTACATTTATACAAAACAAAATGGCGGCACAGGTTATTTCTAAAAGAAAATAGGGGTTCCGAAACGCGTCGACCCAACCCAGCTAGTCACAATCTCTATTTTGAGCCACTGAGTCACATAGGGGCATATTCTCAAGGACTTACCGCCGAGTTAGCGGCACTTTATCGCAGCCAAAGTGGCGATAGATTTATCGCCCTATTCACAAGCTGGTGCTAACAGCCGATATCGCCAGTTTTCCCGCGATAGCAGCTGCAAGAAACATCGCCACGGATGACACCGGCAACTAACGCTAATGAGATGCAGAGTAGGCGTTCCCGTGCAAAAACCCGCGACAACACCACTTCGCAACATTCTCAACGACCAGCCAGATCGGGCGATAAGATCGCAAAACATGCGATAAGGCGCGTTAGCAGCAGGGAATTAACACCTGCTCTTTCCTGGTATTAAGTCGGACGATAACCTGCACCAGAAATGGGAGCCCAGCCCACAGCCACACCAGAAGAACAACAGATGCCATGGAGCTACTGATCATGCAGCCAGACACCCAAGAGGGCCACAACACCCACCGCCACCCCCCCAGGACCCCCCCCCTGGGCCCTACCCCGGACAAAGATATTTTACATCAACTTTACGAAATCATGAACAAAACAATTCGCCTGATGTCGCAAAAGTACAACAATTAACATTCATGTGTGGTCAGAAAAAGGAGAATCATTCATTCGTCTTTGAATTTCCAAACAAATTATTTTATTCAAATTTAACTCAAAACAACTATTCGGAAGAGTCATGGCGGGTCTTCTCTGGACAATCTGTAAGACACAGCCTGCAAGACAAAATTCAAGATAAGAAAGTGTGTCATGCGGTTCATCAAAGGACAGAGAGAGAGAGAAAGAGAGAGAGAAAGAAAGGGAGAGAGAGAGAGAGAGTGAAAGAGAGGGAGAGAGAGAAAGAGAGAGAAAGGGGGAGAGAGGGAGAAGGAGAGAGAGAGAGAAACAAAGGAAGAGAGAGAGAGAGACGGTGAAAGGAAGAGAGGGAGAAGGAGAGAGAGAGTAACAGAGGAAGAGAGAGAGACAGTGAAAGGAAGAGAGGGAGAGGGAGAGGGAGAGAGAGTGCCGACACTGTGGACCCAGGCCTCACTGCTCACCTGCTGCCACCGGTGTGTCTCTAACCACGTGCCGGTATACACTGCAATCCACCAGGTCCCTTATCTGAAACAGAGTCCAGATTTATGAATGGCAGAGTTCATATCATTGCACACGCCATCATCGCTTGGCCGCCCCTGCGCACACAGGCTGCTGCACCCCAGCCCCTCCCGCCGCCCAGCGGTGTTTGCCTGCCCCTGCGCACCCAGGCCTCACTGCTCACCTTCTGCCACCAGCGTGTCTCCAAGAGGGCCCACCACGTGCCGGTGCAAGCTCCAAGCCCGGGGCCCGCGACCTTGGCAGCCTCCACATCATGCAGCCCCGCCCCGCGGGCCACCAGGTCACACACGTGATTCTGGGTCTTGATTTCGCAATGGCAGAGATCATATCAGTGCACACGGCATCATCGCAGGCTGCACACCCGCTCAGCTCTATAGGTGCCACTAACTCTGTGAAACGCGAGGCAATGCCACGTGGCGGTAGACCCGCGCTGCCCGCTGGCTCAGGCCTACACTGCGGTCCAGCAGGGCTCACACAAATCCTTACCAGTCTGGACCGCCAGGACGGCGCATCATTGCAGGCTGCACACCCGCTCAGCACCTAAGGTGCCCCTACCTAAGTGCACCGAAAGTCACCGTCCCGTGGCGGTAGGCCAGTGCCAGCCGCAGTGTTTCCGGTGCCACCAACTCTGTGCAACGCAAGTCATGGACCCTTTCTGATTGAGTCTTGTGATATGCCAGGCGGACGCAGCCATTTCACCTCCGGCAGTGGGGAAGAACTGGGACATGTAGCGTCATCGTCCCCCCCCTTTATACGTAAGCCGAGTGGGCTGGGTCGGCGTACGCCAGGCCAGCGTAGGGGTGGGAATAATTATCCCCGGGCTCTGGGCGTGGTTCATTTCTGGGCTGGACAGGAAATCAACTGATGCGTGTGTCTCTGTTGCAGTGTCTGCGCCACACGGCCCGTAATCGACAATGTTGCAATGTTGCATGCACCCGGAGGGCGGCCGCGCACGAAGGGATTGTACAAGGAGCGCAAGGCCGGTAGGGGCTCTTGGCTCATGCATGCCAACTGTTGTGTGTGTATCGCTATTGGTGCACCATAAGCCTAAGGCCTAGCCTCAATTGCAGCGCGAAAGCCACATCACATTTCCAGAATGCAAGCAGTAGTCAGACTAACATTAGGGATGAAAGCTCCTTTGTCTCAATACATAAGGCGGAAGGACATCTGCACCTCCGACCTTGGTCTTGCATGCAGCAGGCCCCCCTGAGAGAGATACCATAGCAGATGATGACGACTCCCACACTACGCACAGCGCTAATGAAAGACCAACGTATCCACACCCCACACACAGAAGTTCTTGCTCGAGGTACTCTTGCATGGAATGCCCTTGACACTTACGTACACAACAACCCATACGTCCAAACATTGCACACACATACGACTCATTGCTCCGAGCTGTGGCATATCATCCACATAACTGCTGCAGGTCAGAAGAGTGCCGGTTCTACGAGAGCCACCAACGCAATGGCAGAACATCCCGGGCGCATGAACAACGCCTGTCACGTGGAACTGTACCGTGACCGAATGCTGCCTGTTAGTGTCTGATGCATTGGTCTGCATGTTGTGGCCCTTGTCTTGCCCGTACTGACACGCACATGGCATTAAAGTCTAAGCAACTTCACTAGTGTTCAACTGTGATGAGTGTTGATTAGAATGACAAATCGTGTGCCTCAATGAGCATTGTCCGTACACAGGGAGGGACTGACTGACGCATTTCACTTAGGGGTGAGTCCCTATTGCCAGCTCCACCTCTGTGAGCCAGACATAGTGGTTGGGATAGTTGCTGATAGACCTGTGCTCTTACGTGTCTTCAGCAATGTGAGTATGGTGTCCATATTCTTGCCATATGGATCAATGTGATCCATCACTACAGGCTGTGTCCACCCAGTTGAGTGTGAGTAGGTATGCGAAGAGATGTTCTGTTGTCAAATGTGATGGGGGACACTACTTTAGGCCTGCCAACGACTTTGACATTTGATACCCAGCCCTATTTCTAACATTGCGTGGGGCAAAGTTGAGGAATTGCGGGATTGTTGTTTCAGAGCAATGAGGCCACAGCTAGTGCACACATTCCCAGTCATCTCACTTCCTATGTGTGTCACGGTCAAACATGCGCATTGCTTTCATTTCCCTGGGTGTACCTTTTGGGAAATCAATGTCCTTACATTCATCCATACTTTCATACTTGATCGATTATGGACATGACACATCTCTGTGAATTTGAATGATTTATTCACATTCGGTGGAGTGTCGGAGCTGGAGCAGTACATGGCCATGCAAACCCCACATTACATTGTAGCCCAGTGGAGGGCCAGCCAGAGTAATTTAGGGATTGACAAGTACATCGGAAGAGGAAGAGTACAGTCCGCAGTCTGATTGCTGTGTCATTGGTAAGCAAACAAAATATGGCAGTCCATGTCGAGGTCCAAGGTGAGTGTCGCAGAGTGTTTCGGGGGCCAGTGGGAGGTGTTGTTACAGGGCATGAGGCAAAGGGCAGAACCAAGCTGAAACAGGGCATATGGCGGAGAAAAATGCTACTGGGTCCTTCTTACTACAAAGGTGGAATCACCCGCATCTTCGTCCTCTGTGTCATCTGTCTGACATGTGGGTGCTGATGTTTGGTCTGCAGCACTCTGTGCCACTGACACATCAGGGGCCGGAGATGTGTGTGTAGAAGTACCAGCAGCATTCATCAGCGACTGCCTTAGTGGCAGCAATGCGATGATGAGGATCTGCAGGGCATGGAAGATCCCAACAACTTTTTGCTGGTGTGCATCCGTGACAGCCATTCTTTCCGCATGCATCCGCTCCATGTTCCCCATTATCCTCAGCATCTGTGCCAACTCTCGGCTGACATCGCTGAGGCCACTCTGACTAGACAGTTGTTCTCCTCTCAGAGTCATGACTCCAGCGATGTCGGGCATGGATTGTTGGACATCATTCAGCAAACTGTGGGTGTCCGTTAGGGAGTGTAAGTGGTCCCTGATGGGACTTAGACACCCACGTATGTCATCTAGTTTGGCTGCCATGAGGTCGAACCCCACCCGCACCTGTTCAGCCACCTCCTTCTGGCAGTCTAACACATGGCCTTGGAATGCGATGTGTTCTTCGGTGAGGTGCTGGGAGCCAGTTGTGGTGGTGGGTGCTTCCTGCTGTGTGGTCTGTGCAGGGGGTGGGGTCTCCTCGATGCAGCTGGGCTGCCCTGCTCCTGGAGGTGGGTTGCCGTAGCTGTCCATGAGCTGTTGTAGGGCGTTGGTGTCGAAGGTGTGGAGGTCCTCTTCATCATCACTGATGAGTTGTCTGGTCTGCTCTGCAGGAGGTGTTGATTGTCCCTCTGCAATGTGACGGGGAGATGCATTTTAACATTGTGTTGACATGTATGTTGACGCATTGTTCAAGTTTACATACAAACTGCATGACAATGTACATTGTGACTGTTTGGGAGGAGCTGACTATTTGATGCGGGACAGTGGACATTTGAACTACATCACGGATGTGAGGTTGTACACGTACATTATTATCTCACAGTTTCCTGCTATGCCAGATGTGATTGGCCAGTTTCTACGCACAAGCGGAACCAGTTGTGTCCTCTGTTCTGTAGTGAGAGTGTTGCACTTTGTACCACATTGTCGTCAATGAGGATGTGCTGTTATTGCTATGTGTGTGTGCTGCATTGTGGGAGAGTCGCCCCTGCAGCTGTGATTTTGCTGCCCCTTATCCCTTTGAGGCAGTGTGCCTTTGACTTCTGTGCTTCTACAGTGCTGAGATGTTGCAGACTTGGCTAATTTTGGCTCTAGTTCGGATTTTGGACTCTTGGGCATGGTTTATCCGCAGATGTGTTGTTGACGTCAGAGGTTGTTTGTGCACGTGGATGTGTCAGAGTGTGACCTGCTCCTTTACGGATGTGTTCCACACTCAGCCACCTCAGTGTCGTGGCGTGCACCATGTCATGATAATTGGACTGCAGCCATGCTGTTCGTCATGCAGTATCACTTGCATTGTCAGTGTGGCTCACAGACACGCAGCTTTGCTGGTTTTGACACGTGTGCATGGGTTGGTTGTGAGATTGGTGCTGTGTGGGGAGGGACCCCTTTGTGCCCATAGTGGACGGGGGCCTACTTGCTGTTTGTATGTGTGCTGCAGTGTGCCAAGGGAATCAGGGACATGATCCAGAGTCATTGTGGGTGTGCAGTGTGCTCTACTTAATTGTGCATGTGTGCCATTGTGCCCATCTCCCCCGTCCCCCCAGTCCCTGTTCGGTACTCACCCTGGTGCTGTTGTGTCAGGTCATGTTGAGCAGTGTCCGGACCCCCAACTCCTGCCACCGTCTCCCCACTGATGACTGTGGCCACCATTTCCTCCATCTCATCCAGCTCCTGGTGTTCCGCTGGACTGCCACCTCCAGTCTGCATTGCTGCCTGATGGTTGTCAGCGAGTTTCTTCTTGGTTTTGCGCTTCGCATCATTCCAGCGCCTCTTGACCTCTCCAATTGTCCTCCTCCTCACTCCGACTGCATTCACCTTGTCCAGGATGGACTGCCATATTGCATTTTTATTTGCCAATGACACGTTGGAGGTGACGAACAGTTGTTTGTGGTGTACTATCACCTCCGTGATGATGATCCTGTTTTCCTGCGGACTGAACCTCGTCTTCCTGGTCTTCTTCCCCTTACCCTTCTGTGACCCCAAGGTCTCAGGCTGGTCCTCCTGGGGGCTTGTGGGGTTCTGGTCATCCTCTGTACTTGCTCCGGCTTCCTTCATGGTGCTACGCAGTTTGAATTATTTTGTTTGTGTTTTTCGGTGCTTTTATAGTGCATTTTCCCGCATGACGCGTGGGAATTGCAGGCCTGTCGCTGGTTATAGCTGATTTTTTTATCGCGTTGGCCACATCGCAACTTTTTTCGCGTTTTTTTGCTGTCACAGTAATTTTATTGCGGTCATTTGACGCGTTAGCGTGAGACTATCGCATGGTACCGCCGTGTTGAGAATACAACGTTAACACAGCGTTATTTTCCCGCGATAGACTGCGATGTGCAAAGTTGCGTTAAGCTAATTTTGCGATAATTATCACACGTTCTTGAGAATATCCCCCATAGTGTACAAACAGGGCAATTAGCCTGTTGTAACCATAACTTACATGACTAGCTGATGTTGGCAGGTTGCAGTCTAAAGAATTGTAAATAACCTGTGCCGCCATTTTGTTTTGTATAAATGTAGGACTGGTTTTTTCATTTCATGTGCTGTGTACTATTGTCTTCTTAGTAGTCTAGAGTCAATTGTTTGCTATTCATGTTTTGTTCATTGTCTTCAACTATGTGTTCTTCTTGATCTTGACATGCTTTAAATGTTGAAAGTGTATTACAAATTTTGATTAATTCATGTAGGTGTAATAAAAACACCAAACCACTCTAGTAGTTGAGGTGGTTTTTGTATAAGTGTCTATATTCTAACCCCTACACCCAGACACCCTGTTATTTGAAACTAATATAGAGGCCCGCTTTGGGTGTGATTCTTGGGCCCAACCCCTCTTTGTTACCAAGTAACCACAAGTGGCATGCGGAGAGGGCTCAGCGGGTCCCAATCTCCAATGTGCTCTAATGGCCGCCACTAGCCCCGTGTGCAGGAGAAAATGTCATGGGGGCAGGCCATACCCTTCTCTGATGTCTGCAAGTGGCATGAGTTCACCCCCGCTGTACAGATCCCCTATTCTCATCACTCCTGCCGTTTCCCAGTCCCACCCAAGTTGCTCCACGAGGAAGCACCCTGAGTACGATTATGGGGGGGTCAGGTGAGTATGGGAATTTGGTCTTCGTCTTTCGGAGAACTCGTCTCCAACATCATCTGGCTAGCATGATCACTTCAGTGTCTTCAGGTGTGTCCCCACCCTTACCCAACAGCAGCTTCCATAAAGTCCCTAAGTCTGGAGCAAATGGGTCTACCTCTCTAGTCTGGGATTGGAGGTCTCCTATCCACCTCGCCACCCACTGTAATTGGGCTGCTAGGTAGTATTGCTCAAAATCTGGGACCGCTAGTCCGCCCTCCCGCATTGATCGTTGCAGTGTTCTAAGTGCGACCCGCCTCCGACCTGTGCCCCACAGGAAAGATGTAACTATAGAGCGTAAGTCTGCGTGCCATTTCGGGGGTAACCATATTGGCAGCGTCGTGAAAAAGTTTAGTAGTCTTGGCAACGTCACCATTTTCAGGAGGGCCACTCTCCCAGCTAGCGATTGTGGGAGTCCCTTCCAAAATTCCATGTTGGTCTTCAAGGACCTCAGAGCCTTACCTAGGTGTCCCTCAAATATGTCAACTTGGGCATGGTATAGTTTCACTCCTAAGTACTCCAGACAGTGGGGTTCCCATGTGAGAGCTCCCAGCTCCGCCACGGGGGTCCCAGCAGCCGTCAGTGGAAACAATTTGGACTTTCGCCAGTTAATTTTCAAACCAGACATTTCTCCAAACTCACCCATCAGTGCCTTAGCGCCTGGTAGATCCTCCTGCGCATTACCCAGGAAGAGTAACAGATCATCAGCGTAAAGGGCAATATAGTGCGTTTTAGTCCCTAATCGTATCCCTTGGTAGTGCTCTCCTGTGTGGGCCAGGAAGGCCAAAGGCTCCATGGCAAGGGCAAAGAGGAGCGACGAGAGGGGGCATCCCTGTCGAATCCCCCGCTCAACTCTGCAGCTCTCTGAGATCGTTTGTCCTGATCTAATTCTAGCCTTTGGCCCTGAGTATAGTAATCTAACCCATGCAGAGAATCCCTGCCCCATCCCCATTTTGTCCAAGACTCCGTATAAAAATCCCCACTCAAGACTGTCAAAAGCCTTTTCCATGTCTACTGCAAAGACCACTTCTTCGTCCCTCCCTATACTTCCTCTAGTCATAAGGGCTATGAACCATCTCATGTTAAGTGCCGTATTGCGTCCTGGGATCAATCCTGCCTGGTCTTGATGCACTAGGGTCTACATAAGCGGTTGGAGTCTCATGGCCAGTATTTTACATAGGGCCATATGTAACAAAAACGCGTTTTGCGATTCTCAAATTGCGATTTTTAGGGAATCGCAATTAGAGAATCGCAAAATGCAATGTATGTAGGATTTGCTAAATATTTTGCGAATCCTACATATTCCTTATTTGCGAATCGCAAATTGAGATTCGCAAATAAGGAATACCTTCCCATTCATTCCTATGGGCTTGAAGGCCCATAGGACTGAATGGGAAGACATTCTCAATTTGCGATTCCCAATTAGAGAATCGCAAATTGAGAATGCAATTTCAAGGTTGCATGGGTGTCAATAGGACAACCTGTTGCACCCCTGAAATAGGCATGTGTGCACATGTGGCCCACATACATGCCCTAAGGGCATGTATGTGCGCCACATGGCACTTTGAAAAATGCAAAAAAGTGCATTTTACAAAGAAATCGCAAATTACCACCAACCTGAAGTTGGTGGTAATTTGCGATTCCTTAAGCCAAAATCGCACAACTTGGGTGCTTCCTACATTGCATTTAAGGAATCGCAATTTGGGATTCCTTAAATGCATTCGCAAAATAGGGCATCGCAAAGTTTGCGATTCCTTATTTTGCGAGTGGGTTTTTGTGTGCTACATTGCACACTGCCTAAATTGCGATTGCAAACGCTGAAATTCTGCGAATTTTAGCATTTGCGATCGTAATTTGGCTTCATACATATGGCCCTTAGTATTTTAAAATCTAAATTAACATCGATAATGGCCTGTAGGCTTTACACTCCGTGGGGCTCTTACCGGGCTTAAGAAGTGGGACAATAAATGCTTCCCGGGTGGACCCCGGAAGTTGGCCTTCCTCCAGGACTGCCTTGTATACTTCCTCTAATCTCAGTACCAGTTCCTCAGCGTACACAGCGTAAAGCTCTATGGGGATTCCATCTGTTCCAGGCGTTTTACCTTTAGCCAGACCCTTAATTGCCGCCCTTATTTCCTGTATAGTAATGGGGGCTCCTGAGGCCTCAGCCTCCTCGGCATCTAAAACAGTAAGTGGAATTGCGTTCACGTACTCCCCAATTGCGTCAGTCCCCCGCCCAGCCCTGGATCTATATAGCGTGGTGTAGAATTCTAGGAATCTTCTGTTGATGTCCTCCTGCCTATATAGCACATGCCCTCCCGAGTCCTCCACAGCCAGTACCAGGGTACTGTTCCAGGCCGGGTTGGCCACCCAAGCCAGCAGGGGTCCAGTTCTGTCCCTCTCTGCATGTGTGCGCTCCATGTACCGCTTGTAATCATAACTGCGCAGCCTCTCTGTTTGTTTGACTACTTCCTCCTTAGCATCCAATAGGGCTGTACCCAACTCTGGACGCCCATGCCTTCGTTTCTCTAGCGCACGCAATGACCTGTCTGCCGTCTCAAGGTCAGCTTCTAGAGTGCGCCTCACTCCTATGGAGTTCGCCATGCATTTGCCCCTCAGCACCACCTTAAAGGCGTCCCATTCCGTCAGTCTGAAATTAGTCGTGTTTGCATTTACAGTGAAATAACTCCCTATGCACTCCCTGATCTCCTCCAGGAACACCTGATCGTCAAGTGCCTCGGGTTTGAGTCTCCACGTTGGTATTCTCTGACGCATCTGTCCCCACCTAAGGTGGAGTGAGTTGGATTATGATCGGACAGAGTGCGTGTTAAGTATTCCACTGTCTGGATCTGAGATCCGGGGAACACAAAAAGGTATCGAGCCTAACATGTAGGTCGTGAACCGATGAGTAAATAGAATAATCCCTGCCCTCTGGATTCAGGCGCCGCCAGGAGTCAACCAAGTCCCATCTGTCCAGCCACCCCTGAAATGCCCTGGACACTCTAGTTACAGGAGCGTCTCTCAGCGGTGGATGTGAGCGATCCCTCTAGGGATCTGCTATACAATTAAAGTCCCCACCAACAATAACAGACCCTGGTAGGTAAGTTGCAAGGACGCCCGTGATCTTGGACAAGAACGTCCCCTGTTCTGTGTTAGGGCCATATATACTCACAATCGCTATGTGACGACCATCCGGCCTGCCCCTTGCTGCCACATATCGACCCTCTGGCTCAATTACCTCCCCAGTGCATTGAAACGGGACACCAGCTCTGACCCAGATCAAAACTCCCCTAGCAAAGGCGGAGTACGATGTGTAATGTAATTGACCTCTCCATCTTCGCCGGAGCGCCTCCCTCTCGCGCACAGTCAAATGAGACTCCTGTAGGAGTGCAATATAGACTTCCCTTCTATTCAAGTAGGACAGGATTTTATACCGTCGTGACATAGTATGCATTCCTCTTATGTTCCAGGAAATTATCTTATATGTTTGGTGTGTAGCCATCAGTGTACGTCATATGTGTTCCCCATTGAGCCCTGTCGGCCCGTTGCCTCCAAAATCTGCCGGCAGGAGAGTGGCGCAGGTCTACACTTTATCAATGACTGGTCTGCGAGATCTGCAACCCTCTTAAACATAAATGCATAACAACCCCAACTCCCATTCCCGAGACAAGCAAGCAAACTCTCCTCATCCAAACTTTCAAAAACCATATCCAACTATGAAAAGTGCGGGGTGGAGTAGGCCCTCCTCCCATTTGGTATATTCGAAAGTGTAGCCCCGCCCCCCTCTCACTCATCCAGTGCATTGAACATTCTGTAAATTGTCCCCAGCCGGGCAGTGTGTTGCTCCCTCCCCCAATCTCTCCCCTCCTCCTCAACTACTAGTGAGTGTCAATGGAGCCGCATCGCCGGAGGTTGCAGTGGTGTGAAGGACTCCAAGTCCCAGAAAGATCGGCATCAGTGCCTGGAGGCGCTGACTTCACTTTTGCCCTGCCCCTGTCCCTGCCTATATAACGCCTCGCGGCACCCGCTTCGCGGGAGCCGCATCGCCGGAGGTTGCAGTGGTGTGAAGGACTCCAAGTCCCAGAAAGATCGGCATCAGTGCCTGGAGGCGCTGACTTCACCTTTGCCCTGCCCCTGTCCCTGCCTATATAACGCCTCACGGCACCCGCTTCGCGGGAGCCGCATCGCCGGAGGTTGCAGTGGTGTGAAGGACTCCAAGTCCAAGAAAGATCGGCATCAGTGCCTGGAGGCGCTGACTTCACCTTTGCCCTGCCCCTGTCCCTGCCTATATAACTCCTCGCGGCACCCGCTTCGCGGGAGCTGCATCGCCGGAGGTTGCAGTGGTGTGAAGGACTCCAAGTCCCAGAAAGATCGGCATCAGTGCCTGGAGGCGCTGACTTCACTTTTGCCCTGCCCCTGTCCCTGCCTATATACGCCTCGCGGCACCCGCTTCGCGGGAGCCGCATCGCCGGAGGTTGCAGTGGTGTGAAGGACTCCAAGTCCCAGAAAGATCGGCATCAGTGCCTGGAGGCGCTGACTTCACCTTTGCCCTGCCCCTGTCCCTGCCTATATAACGCCTCGCGGCACCCGCTTCGCGGGAGCCGCATCGCCGGAGGTTGCAGTGGTGTGAAGGACTCCAAGTCCCAGAAAGATCGGCATCAGTGCCTGGAGGCGCTGACTTCACCTTTGCCCTGCCCCTGTCCCTGCCTATATAACGCCTCGCGGCACCCGCTTCGCGGGACGTGCGCGGGCGTGTGCCGGGCGAAGCCCGAGCCAAGGGCGGGCCCGTTTGAGCCCGTTCGAGACCGGCAGAGGTCGGGTCGGGCACACTCTCTTTCTTCCCTGGTAGGAGTAAGAACACTCCATCGTGAAGTGGGTAAGCAGAACGTTTTTTAATCGCCGTGAGAAATTAGCGGTGTTATTTGAAAATGGGGAAGAGGAAATTGGCCACAAGTAAAGGAAATGCAGTGGAAAAAACAGCACCAATCACTAATTATCTAAAAAGCGCTATGGGCATTATAAACCATGAGATCGTGCAAGTGGAGGAACAGTTGGCAGCTGCTAAGACTGCCTTAGATGCCGTCCAAAAGGGGGCTAAGATTGTGGTGGAAGTGCATGGGGAAAGTGACATTTCTAATCTTGATATCATCCCCCAGGAGCCGTCAGATAGCAGCACTGTACATGATATCATCAACAGGTCTAAATCTGAACAATCGATTAAATTAGGGCCCTGCATGTCAACTACCCCTTTTGATATCGTTAATGTTTCAGAATTACCAGATTCTGATTCACCTCCAGCAAAAAAATGTAAACAAACCTTAACATCAAGAAGGTCCAGTCCACAAAGAGCAGCACAAAAGAAGGGGAAATCTAAAAAAATCACCAGGGAATGGACAAGGAGCTAAGCCTGTAGAATTACTGACTGACAATAATGCCATAAATACACAACTTAAAAGACTGCATGGGAAAATAGATACCATAGAGAGGCGCGTCATGAATGAGATAAAATCAGTACAAAAGGATATTGTAAAGCTATTGGAAATGGTTACTGCTCTTCTTCCATTAACTGCATTAAATACGCCACTAACTGCAAACCTAATTGACAGTAGCAATACATATGTTGGTGCAATTAATTCGAACAGCATGAATAATTTACTACGGGCTGGTGCCTTACCATCTAGTAATGTTCATGGAAAGGAAGTACCAGTTTTACCGATACAAAACTTAGGGGGATCCACAGGGAATGGTTACATGAAGAAGGGAGGGCAATCCATCAGGGGAGGAAACGGGATGTCATTTTAAATCTGCCCCCAGAGGCAACGCCTTATGTGATTGTATTAAAAAACGTACCTGAATTGGCTGAAAATACCACTGAAACATGGGACTCTTTGAAAAATAGGGTGATTCAATGGTTCACCAGGAATACAACTTGTAGTTCTGAGTGCCTATTTCATGAAGTGATTATGATAAGGAGAGTTAGCTGGGTGGGTAAAACCATTAAATCATGCGAGGGGGATTGTGTAGTTGTAAATTTTCGCAGACCCTTTGTGGTGGGTTTACTGCTGGAAGAGATCATGGGGAACCAGGATCGACATTTTACTGATATAGAAGGCAGAATCGTCGCTTTACCCCTGGGATATTTTTATGGTTTTAGAATGGTTTTACCCTTTAGTCTAGCCCAGGTTAGCACCAGTTCCAGTCATGAAACACAGCATGTGATTCCGAATATGGTAAATAGGTTTGAACCACTAAGTAGGTGTAGTGAGGCGGATTGACTGGAACGTAATATAGTATCGATAGAAAAGGTTGTACAAGATGGTCATGATGTAAGAGCTCATGTTAATAGTATGAAGGAAATGGTTTATATGGATCAGGATCAACTGCGAGAAGGCACTGTTAATATAATTAGCAATACTGAAAGTGATCTCCTCGCAGAATCTGAAATGCAAACATCCAGGAACGAAATCACCCCACTTTCTATTGTGGCTGAATGTAACCCACCTAGCCATTCAAAACAGGAATTATTGCACATTATGACATGGAATGTTGCAGGGGTTAGGAGTAAATTGAGTGATACCTCTTGGATTGATACTATACAAAAATGCGATTTGGTATTAATACAAGAAACATGGCTCACAAATAATTTTTTTATTAATGGGTTTAAAACGATCTGTACTAATGGGATTCCATCAAAGGCAGGGAGAGCGAGCGGTGGCTTGGCAGTACTAATATCAGTATCCTCTCCTCTGACTGTAAGAAGAATATATACTAATTCACAACATTTTCAGTTTTTACTTCTTTCAGTGGGAGGAAATCAGGACATATTAGTGATCAATTTTTATAATAATATTTTTAATAGCTCAAGGCATGAGATAATTACATTATTAGACAGCGAATTGGCCAATTTTTTAAGGAGTACAAGGTCTGATTATTTTTTAATTTGGGCGGGGGATTTTAATACTGAACTTTGTAAATTTATACCAGGGATCCAATGCGGATACGAGGATGAATTGGGAGATAACCCTTTACACTTCCCACATAACAATTATGGGGAAATTTTAAATTGTGTAATGTTTAAGTATAATCTGGAAATTATAGAGATAGATGCAAAAAGAATACGCAAGAGGGAGTGGGTATTACTTATACATTTGAAGGAGCTAGGTCATCCTCATGTATCGACCACCTCATAATTTCAAGAAATTGTAATCCTCTCGTTCATTCTTGCAAAGTATGCCCCAGCCTATTAAGTGACCATCACCCTGTGTCATTAACATTAAAATCTCCACTTTTTAAAGTAGATGAACGAAGTATTTTTGCTGCTGAGGTAAAGACACAGGGTGAAAATGGGATTTCTATCAAATGGGCAGGGGTTGATCCTATTGCCTTCTCGGAAAAGATTATTCAACAAAATAAACATCATATTACAACTGTTTTAGATAATTTTTCTACTAATATAGATATAGTGATGGCCTTCCAAAATATTTCGGTTGCAATAGCAGGAAATTTGAAACGTAAGCCTAGGACAAATAGGGTATATTGCCCAAGATGGTTTAATCAGCAATGTTCACGATTAAATAGGGATCTAAAAGAAGCTTTAAAAGCTAGCCCCCGGAATAGGGAAGACATTAGTTCTCTGCGGAAATCATATAAGCAAGCATTGACTCGTAGAAAAATGGAGATTAGAGATAATGCGTGGGAAAACCTGATCAAAGCTGCAGAAACTAAAGATTCTATACTTTTTTGGAAAACTTTGGATCAGCCACTTTTTAAAGATGCCCAGTCTGTTAAAGTCGATGTAGTAGTGACCCCGGAAGACTGGTTGACTCACTTTGAAGCCATTTTTAATGAGACACGTCAGCCCAATACTCTAGCAGAGAATACTAGCATTATTCGTTTAAATAATATTAAACCGGAAAGTATTAGTTCTGAGGAGATTAGATTAGCCCTTTTGAATAGTGCTAGTGGGAAAGCGGCAGGTCCGGATGGGGTCCCAATTGATGTTTTTAAATATAATCTGGATTTTTGGGTGCCCATCTTATATACATTTTTTAATGCTACACTTAATGGGGTGATACCAGCAACTTGGGCTGAGAGCGTGATAGTCCCTATTTTTAAAAAAGGCGATAGAAGCAGCGCGAGCTGCTATCGCCCAATATCTTTACTCGATTCAACATCTAAGGTTATGGGTAGAATAATGCTGGCCAGATTGGAATATTGGGTAAAGGAAAATAATATTTTATCTGTAGTACAGTATGGTTTTAGAAGGGGCATTGGAACGATTGAGCAGTGTTTGAATCTTGATTTGTTGATAGGAAAATACACACTTGCACGGGATGGCGCTCTTTACCTTTGTTTTGTTGACTTGTCAAGCGCTTTCGATTTGGTAAATCACTCAAAATTATGGCAGACGCTTAAAGGGATGGGCGCCCCAGAGGATATTATTAGTTTTTTATCGCAAATATATGTACATTTGTCCTCTAGAATACGCTTCGGGGAAAATGGAGAATGCACTAAGCACTTTAGCATTACCCGTGGGATAAGACAGGGTTGTACTCTTGCCCCACTTTTATTTTCGTTATATATAAATGGGGTTGACCCGTTATTACAGAATTTGAACGCTGATGCCCCAAAGGTAGGCAAACGGGTTACCCTTTATTAATGTATGCCGATGATGCTGTCTTAATCTCCAGGACAGCTAACGGCCTACAATTATTGATGGATAACTTTTCTAGTTATATGACGGAAAAGTTTTTAAAAATAAATTTGAGTAAAACCCTGGTTATGTCTTGTGGGAAACGGAAAATTAAGAATAAAATACATTACATTGAAGGTATACGGATAGAGAGGACTTTTTCCTTTTCATATTTGGGAATTCTTTTTAATAGTAAGGGCACGTGGAGCGCACATATTAACCTATGTAAATTGAAATTCGTAAAATCGGTTGAGGCTATTTTTAGATTTTTCCAAAAAATAGGTAAAAAACCAGTGCGGGAAATTCTTAAACTATATGGAGCAAAATGTATTACAGGAAGTTGTTATGGGGGAGCCCTGTGGGGTGTGGCAGATACTTCTCAGCTACAAATCCTGGAAAATAACTTTTTAAAAAGATTATTAGCCGTGCCAGTTTCCACTGCCACTTTTATAATACATAGGGAGACTAATACCCCCTATATTCTTGATTTGATCAGTATAGCTGCCCTTACTTTGTGGCACCGCATCTGGACTCGGGAAGAGACACATTTTACGAGGGACATTATATTGGATTGTTTGAATCAAGATCACTATAAGAAAATAACATGGTTAAGTTACATTTGTAGCCTTTTAAAGGAATGTGAGATGGATGTGAATCTAAAAAATCCCGAGGACATACAGAATATGAGTAAAAGGAATTAAAATTGAGGCTCTGTAAAGTGAGGTCCTCAGCAAGGGACATTGCTACGAGTAACAAATCATGTATATCTTTTTATCTTGAAGGGCCGATAGCAATGGGTATTCAGCCATATCTCATTTTTATAACTAATATACAACACAGATTTTACTTAACTAGATTAGGGTTGAATACTCTCCATTATCTTTTAGCATTTCCCAAAAGGGACAAGTGGTGTGCCAACTTACCAAAGTGACCGTGTGATGGCAGGTCCTCACAGAGTACTCTTCATCTTTTACTTTTTTGTAAATTTTATAATGAAATTAGGAAAAAAATGTACGACCTTTTTTTAAAGCAAACAGCCTGTACTCTTTTAAAGCTGCTTTTAATTATATTCGAAAATTGGAGAACGTTTTAATTTGTAATGCGGTAATTTGTTTCATATCCTTGGCTATCAAACAAAGGAAGGACCTTGTTTACTTGGAAATATTGAATTATGAAATTGATTAGTTTTTGTATGTTAATTGATTTGTTGAACTATAAAATGAACTAGATTATAATTGTTAGTAGATTTATTCTAAAAATCAAAAAGTATTTTCTTCTGAGACTTTTTGAATATAAAATGTATTTTTCATCTCAAATTGTAATAATTGTATATAACTCCGTTCTTATTGATATTATAGTATGCTTTTATGGACATTTTTTGTATGTGCCGAATAAAGCTTGATTTGATTTGATTTGAGTGTCAATGGGGACGTTTCCCCCTTTTTATGTCCCTTCCTCCATTAATACTTGTGGTTTTTGTGATAGTCAAATTATTTCATCTGCTGTGGCCTGAGTGACCACTGGCAGCTCCTGACTAGCGCCCTCCAACGTGCTGGTGCTGAGATCTGAGTCTGAGTCTCGTGTTTCCTTCCTCACAGGGGTAGTGGCCCCACTGGAGCCACGCGCTCAAAGATGCCATCGCTGCCATGACCTGCTCTCGTTCTCGCTGCTTCTCAGCTCTGGAAGTGGCAGCCAAGAATTTACTGTGACCCATCCGTGGTTGGGTGTCCTCCCTCTTCCGCTGCTCCTGAGAGGTTCTCCCATTCGCCTGACCTTCAATCCAGTCCCATGCCTTCTGTGGGGAACTAAAGAAGACAGAGCCCGATGGGGTCACAATTCATAGTCGGGCCTGAAAAATCATTGCGTACTGTATCACCATCTGTCGCAGCTTCTTCTTAACGGCCAGGTAAGACGCCCTTTGTCGTTGGACTTGCCTGGAGAAATCTGGGATGAGCCTGACCGTGCTGTTATCTACTGTCAGAGGTTCCTTCTTCCGGGCCTGTGCAAGAATATGGTCTCTGTCCTTGTAGAATAACAATCGTGCCACTAGAGGACGCGGTGGTCCCCCGGGAAGGGGGGGCTTCACAGGCACCTTATGCGCCCTCTCCAGTGCGAAAAAGGGGGACAGACCTTCCGTTGCCACCTCTTCCCTGAACCATTTCTCCAGGAAGGACACCATGTCCCGTCCCTCAATCTTTTCCAGCAGCTCGGTAAGGCGCACATTGTTTCGACGCAATTGATTCTCTGCGTCATCAGCTCTCATTGACAAGATCTTCACTTGGGCCTCTACCACTTTTAGCCTGTCTGTAGTCGTATGTACCACTAGTTTCAAGCCTTCCATATCTGTTTTGATCATGGTTACTCTCTCGGCTAACTGCCGATGGTCGGCTCTGAGTAGGCCCATTTCTTCTCGAACGGTGTCTATTTTATTCTCCACTGTGAGTCTCGAGGCAGCTATGGCCTGGAGGATATCCTGGAGTGTCGGTGCTGCTGGCTCTTCAACCTGCTATGAAAAAACAAGGAGACCCAAATACAATCGGTCAGGGACCTTTGGGTAATTGAACTATTTCTAAAGACAGTGGTCCCCAGACAGAAAATAAGTTACAAATAAATATAGACCCAATCAGTACTATATTGTAGACATCTGTCCAGCCGGACAGATATTTAATATGCAGTCAAATAATGTTTACAGACAATAAACATGGAACAGTTTAAGTAGGACACAAGCCTGCATCCAACTTAGCAAGAAAGACGTACAACATAAAGTAAAGGGTTCAGGCAAAGGAAATTGTTTGTTTCAAGCACATTTCTAATAGAACAAACAGAATATACATGAGACACCATTACATAGAAATTAGGACATTTTCAAAGGGTGTATATGGTGTACAAGGTGTCGACAGCGTTTCAATCCCTTAAAAGAATAATGGGATCATCCTCAGGACATTATAAATAACATGCCTGTTTCCATATGGCATAAATTGCCAACGTGAAGAATGGAGCTGTGACAAAGGGTCTTGAGAATCAAGAAGAACGGAAGGACACCGGCATAGGATCTGTAGGGAAGGTGGTCTTAGTTATAATCCTGGGGAGTATGCACCGGAGTCACAGGAAACACCCAGGCTGTGACGGACCCAAGATTACATACGCACTGGCCTGTTATACGGCTCAAGACCGTTAATGCGGCTTGGTTTTCATTGGAATTATGTCCACAATGGAACTCCCTTACCGGAACCTTGACTCCGGTGCATACTCCCCAGGATTATAACTAAGACCACCTTCCCTACAGATCCTATGCCGGTGGCCTTCCGTTCTTCTTGATTCTCAAGACCCTTTGTCACAGCTCCATTCTTCACGTTGGCAATTTATGCCATATGGAAACAGGCATGTTATTTATAATGTCCTGAGGATGATCCCATTATTGTTTTAAGGGATCGAAACGCAGTCGACACCTTGTACACCATATACGCCCTTTGAAAATGTCCTAATTTCTATGTAATGGTGTCTCATGTATATTCTGTTTGTTCTATTAGAAATGTGCTTGAAACAAACAATTTCCTTTGCCTGAACCCTTTACTTTATGTTGTACGTCTTTCTTGCTAAGTTGGATGCAGGCTTGTGTCCCACTTAAACTGTTCCATGTTTATTGTCTGTAAACATTATTTGACTGCATATTAAATATCTGTCCGGCTGGACAGATGTCTACAATATAGTACTGATTGGGTCTATATTTATTTGTAACTTATTTTCTGTCTGGGGACCACTGTCTTTAGAAATGGCTCTTCTTCCTGCGACGCATGATTGGGGCCAGAGCCGAACTATCCTCCTAGTCTGTCAGGCTTTGGGACGGAGGATCAACTTCTCTGTGCCTGTTCGTTTTCCCCATCTTCGGCTCACGGTGTAGCGGACCTTCGTCCCTGAAATACCAGGCGGGGCAGCTCTCTCTCATTCAATGGTCCAGGGTAGCACACAGGGGACAGTCGTATGCGTCTCCCCACTTGTCCCCCTCTGAGATACTCACTCAGCTCTTAGTGCGAGTCCTCTTATCTCTCCAAGGCTGTTGCCTCCCCCGTTCACGCGGAGCAGCAGGCCGGAAGGGGCCCGACCCACCACTGTCTCAAGTCTGGTTTCTATGCTGATCCACCTGTCTGTGGCTTGATTCTTACAAGGGATCAATAGCTCTCCCAGCCTCCTTCATCTCTAGGTGTGGACTCCTCCCTCAAGGCTAGCCGTAGTGTGATATTTTATCCAGGCCAGTGAAAGGGCTCTGTGGCTTGCTTGATATAATCCTGGCTTTTCCTGGTTGCCTGCGGGGGGGGCTGCCATGTCCCTCGCTAGTGTGCCCTCGGCCTACTCAATCACGCTGCGGGTGTCAGGCTTCTTGCGTCCCCGTATAATTCCGCCGCCCCCTACAAGCTAGGGTTTGTTGCTCCGTTGTTGTGCTCCTCCCTGTGCTGCTAATTCATCTCTCCTGGTACCTCTTTAGGAGGGGGAATCTGAGCTCCCGGGGCCCCTGCGGTGTTAGCTCACCCCCTCCGGCATGTTGCAGCCTTCATCAATCTCGGGCCTCTGTGGAATTAGGGCTTCCTCGTTGGCTCGCCGGGTAAGGCCCCGAGTGTCTAGGCACCCCCTGGCCTCCCACGAGGGGGGGGGGCGCTATGCGCTCTGGTGGTCCACTCAGCCTGCCTCATGGGGTATCTGGCTCCTGGTATTCCTATGTTATACCCGTTCTCGCTGCCCCTCAACAAAGTCGGATGGGCCGCTCCTGTATTTTGCCCGTTGCTGTGCTGTTACACCCTCCTCCCTGGTGCCTCCTCAAGGGGGGGGGAAATCTAGCCACCCTGGGCCCCCTACGGTGCTCGGTCACCTCAGCACGCAGATTCCAGCCCCCAGTGATCTCAGTCCTCCGCGGTGAGTGGGAATTCCTCGTCGGTCCTGTTCTTGGCCCAGGGCAGTGCCGCCGCCAACAAGGGTCCCCGATGCAATCTTTGCCGTTCCCCGCTTACCGGATATCGCATCTAGTGGGTGCAGCATGAGTTCATCATCATCCCTGCTGCGGGTCCCGGCAGTCTCAGTCCTCTGCCTTGAGTTTCCAGGCTGACGGCAGTCCCCTCTCACTCCTCCACTCCAGCGATTCACCTCAGCAGGTCCTCCCCCAGGATCATCCTCCGGTCTCGGTTCCGGACCCAATCGGCACCTTGCTGTATCGTTCTACTTAGACGCGGGAGCAGTCCACTCCCTGCGCAGTCTCCTGTCGCGTCCCACCTCTCGATCGGCGTCCGGGCCCTCTCAGCGACTCATCTCCCGTGGGCCGGCTCTATCTTGGGTGCAAGCCGGGAGGCGCTCACGGGCTCATTTTTCGAGCGTACCCGCTCGCTGCTTTATCGAAGACAGCAGGTCCGGGCCCCAGGTGTAGTGGGGGGGTCTTGAGAAGGGGTAATTGACCTCCCCACTGGGAATATAATTACAGGATGGCACTGAAGGGGGAACGGACAGCGGACCCTCACAAGGAAGGCTCCTACTCCATCGGCATTTGGCCACGCCCCCCTCGTCGCGAATATCATGCATGATTAAAACAATCAATTTTGGACACATAACTTGTGTCCAGTGGCGGCTCGCAGAGGGAGTGCTGCAGGGCAGTGGGGCGGGGGCAGGGTGGGGGGGTAGTGGAGTCAGACATGCGACGGCAAGGAGTAAAGTAAGTAAATAAATAAATTAAACTATTTACCTTGCGCTCGCGGCATCGCCAACAGCGCGCTCCTGAGAGCGCGCTGTACATTTGCCTATACGTTATATATATATATATATATATATATATATATATAATGATATATATATATATATATAGACAGTGCCAAATTATAATATTTCATTATTGAACAAGTGGAAATCCAACACAGGGGAGGTAACCGCAAATTACAATTGAGGAAGCGGGAATCCAGGTACATTATAGACCTGGGAACCCTCTACCCGGGAGGACATAACATGGACGAGGAAATTGCTGTACACCTGCATGAAGAGTAGTTTCCCACACCTGTTCCACAGTACCATCGTTGATTGGGCCTTGTTCCATGTAAATTACATTGAGAGATTTTTTCCTGTACTCATTATTCTTACCGTCTGTCGCAATTACAGGAATTGATCTATCATTAAGATATATTTCTCTATTTTTTCTAGGAGGAAAGGAAGGGACCGACTGGATTGGACCGGTTATTCTTCATGGGTCCCTACCCTTTTCTTCGTGGCATCATTCTCCTGATGTTCCGGTCACCTCAGCTAAGAATTCTTTTTCTTTTCATTATTTGTGCACTAGAGTGTATCACGTTTTCACTTTGAACTGTATACAAGAGCCTTGTGTCAATGCAGAGTTACCATTTTGCCATTTACCCACTTGCGTAATGTATTTTGTATTTTTGGTTTGTGTTTACGATACTACGTCGCAATGAATTACTGCCTCACTTTAAGCATTAGGCAAGGTATTACGGGTATAATGCATTCTGGGCAATGTATTTTGTGTATCCAACATGGATGGCTTTAGACACTAAGGGGCCGATTCCGATTCGGGCCGGAAAATGTACCGACCGACTCGGTACGGGAATGTAGGTCGACCGACACGTACCGGCGCTGCCTGATCCGCGTAGTACGATGCAATGCATGTGAATTACGACCGACTCGTACGGAACACAAGTCGAATGACCGAACCGCACGGAAACCAGCTATCCGGCCGGGAAACTACGCGAATAGAACCGACCGACATGCACCAGGAATGAACCCGACAGAAACATACCCGCGAACTCCGACCCGCGCAGTACGATGCAATGCGTGTAAAACCAGACCGAGTCGCACGGAGCCCAAGCCGTACGACCGACACGCATACAAAACCGAGCCAAAGCAACCCAATACTCCGCGACCGACGCGTACGCCGCACATGAAACCCATCAGGAACACAGCTTGAAAGACTCGGAGAAGCCCGCACGAGCCAACTGCAGCGTCCTTCTCGGTCAGAAGAACGTCTCCTACATGCCTAAAAACTATAAAGGATTTTTTTTTTTAAAAAGGGTGTTACATTCCCTCTTCTGTGTCCTCTCCCTTTGGAACATGGAACATCGTGCCTGCGTGCACACTTGCTGTTCCATGTTCCACGGTTCTGAGTGACAGTTACTGTTATGTTGATGCTGCTTCTAGTAGCACTGTGCCGCTACACCACTTGTTCCCACTTACCTGCTGGATCTTCATTACTTTACAAGTGGCGATGATTTACTGGAGATTTCGCTTGCTGCTCTACCCAGCGGCACAGGTGCAGCGAGATTTCCCGGACCCGCTCTGTGCTTCCTTTCGACTCCGGATTTGCTTGTGGAGACATTCTTGTTGCCGTTTCGACGTTGGTGAAATTCCGAACTTCCTATCTTTCACGGTGAGGCTCTTGTACATTTCTTCTCGTTTTTCGTGATTCCCAACCGTCTCCTCCTGGCTATGGGTTGCCGGTGGTTACCCCGACAACCTTCTGGCTGACGTCTTCATTGTGACGCTTCCTTGTTGCTTCCTTGGATACGGCTGTATGCACGTCATTCCGTGCGTCTCTCACGTTGTCCAGCTCGTCTCTGGAACGTCACCACGCTGTCAGCCATCTTGGGAGGAATTTACAGTCTGCACGTTTCACGCGCGTTTCGTGCACGTTTACGAGAGGAGAGCTCGTCTTTCGCTAGCTGCCAAACCTTGGATTCGCTTCCCACGGGCAAAACGGAGATTTCCTCTTACAGCTGTCACACGGTAGAGAAACTATTTTTTCCTTTTTGCTCCTTACAATCTGTTTTTAGGGGCAACTCTAGCGTTTTACAGCAACTGTAGCGTTTTACATAGGAAACACTTCATTTTCGTACTAACTTTGAGTACTTCCTTGCTTCTGTGACAAGCACACCTCTGGAATACCTCCTTACTGTGGTGACAGGCTCTCCATTTTCAAATACTTTACTTTGATAATAACTGGGAATACTTTCTTACTGCGGTGACAGGCACACCATACTACGTCATTTTGTCAAGACTACTATTTTGCCTGTTATTTGCTGTTACAAACACATTATTTGCTGGATTATATTTATTATTATTATTCCTTCTACATTCCTATCAAACTATATTCTGCTATATATTTTCATTATTATATCATTATTATTGTTATTCAGTTTTGCTCACTAATCTTGCTTTATCCTATATTCATACCATGCAGTTTGATCCACCAAGTAAGTTTTTACAAAGCAAGGGTGAACCTCCCATTCCGTGGTCGAGATGGAAAGAAGAATTTGTAATGTATTTAAAAGCAATTGACGGTGAGCGCTTGTCTGCAGAAAGAAAGAAGAATATATTTCTTCATTGTTTGGGCTCTGAGGGTCAGGTTGTTTACAGGACTCTTCCTTCTGTGAGATCGGGGGGTGACTATAATGTTTTTGATGAAGCCGTTTCACGCATTGAAGGCAGATTTAAACCTACCACCAGTGTGGCGTTAAATAGATTTAAGTTTTATACTAGGGCCCAAGAAGAAGGTGAATGTTTTGACGATTTTCTTATGGCTCTTCGTGCTTTGTCTTTACATTGCAACTTTGGTATGATCACTGATGAAATGATCAGGGATCAGATCATTGTGCACGTGAGGAGTAAGAAAGTCCAAGAACAATTGTGGATCTTAGGTGACCCCAATTTGGAAACAGCTATTAGTACGGCAAAAGCTCTGGAACAGTCCGAAAAATGGATCAAATCTCTAAACAAGGAAACTAAACCCTCTGTTTTAAGTGAAGTTAGTAGTGTCACTCCCGGCACTTCTAAGACTATACACGATGTTAAAGGTATACACGATGCCAGAATGAAAGCGAATGTTAATTCCAAAAATTCTTACTGTTATAGATGTGGTAATCCTGATCACCTAGCTTCTTTCCCACGATGTCCTGCCGTTGGGAAGGAATGCAACAAATGTGGACGCATGGGACATTTTTCCAAGATGTGCAGAGATAATTATACCAAGAAGGGTTCTTCTTATGTTTCGCCTTCAAACATTTCTAGAGGGAAAGTTTCTACTATATCTCATGATTTGTCTTTGGGTGAAGATACTCAGTCTGTGCTTGAGTCTGGCATTGTTGTCTCTATTCTAGGCTCTTTTGATATATCAGAAACTAACAAAATAGGTCCGCCAAAATGTAAAGTGTCTATACTTGGCAGAGAACTTGAACTTTTGGCAGACTCTGGTTCACCGTGGACAATTATCACAAAACAATATTGTTTAGAATCCTTGGGAGATCTGGTTGACGTTACAAAATTATGTGAACCAGATATTGTAGCACAAAATTTTGATGGTTCCAACATCGATTTCGTAGGTTTCAAAGAAGTTCTTATAGTGTTTAAAGAGAGCAGAGCTGTCATAAAACTCTATGTAGCATTCAAGGGTGTGAATGTATTGGGTTGGCGGGATCAGGCCAAACTCGGTATAGTACTTTACCCTAGGAAGAAAGAACCTGTTTCAGTCATAGCAGTTACTGCTTCCCATGCTGAACAATTTACCTCGTTGTTTCCTGATGTGTTTTCTGAAAAACTTGGCATACTGACTGGTTTCAGTCATAGAATAAAAGTGAGAGAAGGGTCAGTGCCAGTTAAGCAAAAGCTTAGAGGAGTTCCTATCAGCATCAGGGCTGAACTCAAATCTATGTTGGATGACATGGTCAAAGGGGGTATTATTGAGGAAATCGAATCGTCCGAATGGGTTTCACCTATTGTTTTGGCTCAGAAGCCTGATAAAAGTATTAGGTTGTGTGTGGATATGAGAGCGCTTAATGCCAATTTGATTACTGATTGTCACCCACTCCCAAATATCAACGAAATGGTGTGTATGTTGGATGGTGCGTGTATTTTCTCCACTCTTGATTTGCGCTCAGCGTATCATCAAATTGAACTCACTGAAGACTCCAAACATTTCACTTCCTTCATCACTCCCCATGGATTATTTCAATTTAAGAGGATTCCATTTGGTTTGGCGTCTGCAGCGTCCGTTTTTCAGAGGGTTATGTGCCACATTTTTAAAGATGTTGGTAAATTTGTAAAATGTTTCCAAGACAATATTCTTATTTTTTCTAAGAGTGAGGACGAGCATATCCTACATGTCAAGGAAGTTTGATCAAGACTGAGAAAGGGTGGTTTGACACTTAAGGCCTGCAAGTGTAAGTTTTTCTGCAAATCTGTAGAGTATTTAGGCCATACACTTTCAGGCGAGGGTGTAGTACCAAAAAATCATTAGTTGAAGCCATTACAAATGCACCTTCTCCAGATAATAGAGAGAAACTTCTCTCATTTGCTGGCTTATGCGAGTATTATAGTAAATTTATACGAAATTTTTCCACAAAGATGGAACCGCTCAGAGAACTAACCAGGAAATCCAATGAGTTTGTTTGGTCAGACAGACAAGAGTCAGCTTTCACGCAGATCAAAAACGAAATTGTGAATGCTCCCACCCTCAAGTCCTTTTGTTTGAACAAGAAATGCATCATTACTGTAGATGCTAGCTCTTATGGTCTTGGGGGAGTGCTCAGTCAGTGTTCTGGGAATGAAGAGTGGTGCGTTGCGTTTGCATCCAGAACTTTATCAACTACTGAAAGAAGATATGCAGTGATTGAGAGGAGTTATTAGCGTGTATTTGGGCCATAGAGCATTTTCGCAATTATGTGTGGGGAAACAGATTTATCCTCAAGACAGATCACAAACCTCTCATTGGTATCTTATCCCCAGGGGGGGGGTGGAATTCTACTGCTCGTATTGCTCGCCTCACTTCCAGATTACAAGAATATGATTTTGAAGTCATGTATGTACCTGGTAGGAGTAATGTTACCGCTGACTTTCTTTCCAGATTGCCTTGTTATGATGATCATGCTGTTCCTGATGAACAGGAATTGGATATAGTTGCTTCTGTCAAAGATTTTGTTTCAGCGGAGTTCTGTGGTTTGTCTGAATCTGAATGGATGGCAGAAATGAAGAACGATACTGTGTGTCAGTTCATCCTTAATTGTTTAAAAAAAGGGTGGCCCAAAGACAAATCTACCACAGCTGATTTTGCCCCTTTTTGTCAAGTTTCTCAGGAGATTGAGGAAAATTCTGGTTTCCTTTTCAAAGGGGGTAAGATTATTCCTCCAGTCTCCATGCAGGAAAAGATTCTGTTTCTTGCGCATCAAGGACATCTAGGTATGTCCTCTATGAAGCGACTTATTAGAGCAAATTTCTGGTGGCCAGGTCTCGACAAGATTGTTGATAGGACTGTTAGGGAATGTCCTGAATGTATAAGTAGTGACAAGATGCTTAAGGTTTCCTCTGCTCCCCTTAGACCAGTTACGTGGCCTGAATTTCCATGGCAGAAGGTAGCCTTCGACATCTCAGGTCCATTTAACCATCTACCTCAAAATGCACGTTTTGCATTGGTAATGATTGATTACCACTCCAAATGGCCGGAGGTAAAGTTTGTAGCATGTGCCACCACTCAGGTCATTATATCCTTCTTCAAAGAGGTGATTGCGCGTGAGGGATCGCCCGAAATTCTTGTAACGGATAACGGTGTCCAACTTATTTCACAGGATATGGAGAGTTTCCTAAGTATGTGTGGCATTAAGCATGTGACTACCTCCCTATATGAGCCAAGGGAAAATGGCCAAGTGGAACAGTTTAATCGCGTTTTGAAAGATAGCATTGAATTTGCGTGTAAGTCAAGCGAGTCCTGGAGAGATGTGGTAAGGAAAAGGTTATGGATGTATCGCATCACTCCTCACTCAGTTACAGGGGTGAGTCCGTTCAGACTTTTGAAGGGCAGAGAACCTATATCGGATGTCTGTCCATGGTGGGTCAGGAAAATTAACAAGGTTGAGAGCTGCATTGACTTGAATCGTGTGGCTGAACGTGTGGAGGATAAGCAGGACAAAATGAAAGCATTATTTGACTCTAGAATGAATGTTAAAGTTCCTGATTTCGCTGTGGGTGATTGGGTAAGGATCAAAAACCTGGGTTCTTAGCTAAAGGTTCCACCAGTTTTGGTCATCCCATTAAAGTTGTCAAGGTTTGTAGAAATTCGGTAATTACACAGGATGGAAGGGTGTGGAATATGAGAAGAGTTGCCAAGTGCAAAGCTCAAGAAAATGTTGCGGATGGTAGATTCAATTCAATGTTGTGTTCCCACTCTTCGCAATCTGTAGCATCCAGAGTTAAGAGCAATAACAGACCAAATGTATTACCTGCCAGATACTTGTCTTAATCTTGTTTTTTTTCTTCTTTTTTTTTTGTTTTTGTTAGGGGTGAGATGTGTTACATTCCCTCTTCTGTGTCCTCTCCCTTTGGAACATGGAACATCGTGCCTGCGTGCACACTTGCTGTTCCATGTTCCACGGTTCTGAGTGACAGTTACTGTTATGTTGATGCTGCTTCTAGTAGCACTGTGCCGCTACTCCAATAAACCACTTGTTCCCACTTACCTGCTGGATCTTCATTACTTTACAAAGGGCCAAACAAGCAATGACAAAGTCAATAAATACAGGGGGAAAAAAACATGGAACAAGGACACACCCACAACTCCACCCATATAAAGGCCACAAATCCCTACCATGATCCTTTGCAAATTCAACTGACCTGCCAGCACAGAACACCATCATACAGCAACCACAGACACACTCACAACTCATCCATCACACAAGTCACACACCATTAGCACCTCCCAAATAGTACCCTCACATACACCCAGCAAAACCTACACTCACCCACCCTCACTTGCACTCACACACACACACATCAATACCCACCACCACCCATCACCATGCCCCCAAAGAAGAATCCAAAGTTCCTAGACAGTGAATTGGAAGTCCTGGTAGATGAAATCCTCAGGGTAGAGCCACAATTGTTTGGTACATTGGTCCAACAGACCCCCATGTCGCAGAAAACCAAGATGTGGGAGAGGATCGTCGACAGGGTGAACGCACAATCACCATGTTTGCGCACAAAGGAAGACATCCAGAACAGGTGGTATGATGTGCGCAGGAGGGTCAAGGACCTTCTCAAGAAGGATTACGCCTTGAGTCAGAGCACCGGCAGTGGCCCTCCTGCCAAACCAGTATACCTCAGGCCCTGGGAGGAGACGGTGCGGGCCATCCTACCACCAGAGAGCGTACATGGACTATCAAACATCCCAGAGCCTGGTGAGTACACAACCAATATACCCAATATTGTGTGACAATACACACACATCACTGTCAAGGGGATAGTCAAACCATGCACCCTTAGCAAATCCACAGCAACCAAAAGATAATCATCCCAAGATGTGTATGTTAGTTAGATAAACACAATACATGCCATCTCATAGTGATATGTAACTGTGTCATGACATGTACAAACCTAACAACAAATAGAGCAAGGCAGTGGCACAAATCTAACCAACAAACACAGTCAGATATTTTGCCACCACTAGAACACCACCTCACAGGGAAGCTCACTGAAAGGAAGGAATTCTGTGTATGCTGGTGAAGTGAGTGTAGCCAATAGCATGATGGGAGTTGTAGTCACAGATATTGGTCACCCTCACAATTGGCCCATCAACACCACTCTGAACCATGCTCACATCACAGGGAGTGGAAAAGAACTGACAAGATGGCTGACACTGGGTACTGCTGTGGGGGCACAAGGCCCTGCTGGGAACTGTGCACCAACCAACAGCAGGACACCACTGACTGACATCCTGAAAGCCAACTTGCACTCCCTGCAATGGAAGCACGTTCCATGGTGGGATATCTGGCTGGGTGGGAAGGAGGACTGACAGCTCTGACCATAGTTACAAGCAGCTTTTCTCACACACACCCTTAACACAAACTCCCCACAACTCACCTTGGAGAATGCAATGCCTCACACTCTAATTAAATATCCCACAAAGAACAACCACACTGGGTTATGCTGTGTGAAGCACAGGGACACTTTTGGGAGTTGTAGCCAAACAAACGCCAGGACAACACTGTCAGCCATCCTGTCAGCAGAGGCACACTACCCCACAGGGAAGCAGAGTCAAAAGGAAGGAAGTATGGGCATGCTGGGAAGGGGGGGTGTAGGCAATAGCATGATGGGAGTGGTAGTCACAGCTCAACATCCCCCACCCACAAGGCCCAGCAAGCTCACACTGAAGCATGCACACCTCACAGGCAGTGAAAAGCCACTTCAAAGATGTCTGGCACTGGCCTCAGCTGTGGGGAGCACAGGGCCCTGCTGGGAACTGTGCACCAACCAACAGCAGGACACCACTGTCAGCCATCTTGCCATTGCTGTCACACTCACACACAGTGAAGTCCACTCAAAAGGAAGGAAGTATGGGCATGCTGGGAAGGGAGGTGTAGGCAATAGCATGATGGGAGTTGTAGTCACAGATATTGGTCACCCTCACAATTGGCCCATCAACACCACTCTGAACCATGCTCACATCACAGGGAGTGGAAAAGAACTGACAAAATGGCTGACACTGGGTTCTGCTGTGAGGAGCACAAGGCCCTGCTGGGAACTGTGCACCAACCAACAGCAGGACACCACTGACTAACATCCTGAAAGCCAACTTGCACTCCCTGCAATGGAAGCACGTTCCATGGTGGGATATCTGGCTGGGTGGGAAGGAGGACTGCCAGCTCTGACCATAGTTACAAGCAGCTTTTCTCACACACCCCTTAACACAAACTCCACACAACTCACCTTGGAGAATGCAATGCCTCACACTCTAATTAAATATCCCACAAAGAACAACCACACTGGGTTATGCTGTGTGAAGCACAGGGACACTTTTGGGAGTTGTAGCCAAACAAACGCCAGGACAACACTGTCAGCCATCCTGTCAGCACAGGCACACTACCCCACAGGGAAGCAGAGTCAAAAGGAAGGAAGTATGGGCATGCTGGGAAGGGGGGTGTAGGCAATAGCATGATGGGAGTGGTAGTCACAGCTCAACATCCCCCACCCACATGGCCCAGCAAGCTCACACTGAAGCATGCACACCTCACAGGGAGTGAAAAGCCACTTCTAAGATGTCTGACAATGGTGCTCTGTTGTGGGGAGTACCAGGCCCTGCTGGGAACTGGGCACCAACCAACAGCAGGACACCACTGACTGACATCCTGAGAGTTAACCTGCACCCACTGCAAGGGTGGCATGCTTCATGGTGGGATAACTGGGCTGGGGGGAGAAGGAGGTCCGGATGTCAACCAAATACCACCAATGCTGGTCATGCACACACCTCAACATCCACATTGAAATGCATCAGGTTGGCAGGACAATGAGCCACACCAATATCAACCTCTGACTGTGACAACTTAGGACAATGCAATGTACAGGCCCGCATCCAGAGGTACAGTCACAACTGTCATGTGTTTGAACCATTGATGCCTGCAGAAACATAACATACATTGTGTGTCTCTTCCAAAAACAGGTGATGATGGGGACACAGCAGCAGATGAGGAGGAGTCCCTGTCCCAGGCTCCGGTGGCCCCTGAGCTCTCTGGTGTGGAACAGCCTCTGCCCTCATCGGATGGCGAAGACCAACCTGGCACCTCCGGTGTGAGTCATCATGCAGCACCATCAGGACCACCATCTGCACCCCCTGCACCCATTCCTCCAACATCTGCCAACACACAGACCACCCCCGCCGACACGGACAGACCAAGGACACTGAATGACAACAGCACAGGGACCCCAGCCCACCGTGAAGCAACGGACAACAACCCCAGTACCAACCCCCAAGGGGGCCTAGGGTCACCTGTGCGTGCCACCGCAGGTCCCGTACGTGTGGCCAGGGGTGGTGGGAGGGGTGGTAGGCAGAGGTCACTGTTTGCAGAGGGGTCTGGACTGCATGATGACCCTCAACTGGTACGCATTGCTGATGCGTACCAGAATAGCACCAGAGAGGTCAGCCAGGTAGTGGGGATCCTCAAGGACATTCAACAGCAGCAGGCTGCCCATCATGCCCGCTTGGACTCCCACATGTCCCGTGTGGAGACACACATGTCTGGCATGGAGTCCAAGTGGGACACATTGGAAGAACTGACAGCGGTGCAGAGGGACATATTGACATGCCTCCACCAGATTAGCACCAACATGTCCACACCTCCCTGTGTGCCCACAACATCTGGTGCCGCAACAACTGCAACTGCCACAGGGAGGGAGGATGACTCTGGTGGAGAGTCCTCTGCACCGCAGCGGCCTGCACGTGAGGGTCCCCCAGAAAGAAGAGGGGTCGTCCGAGGAAGGACAACTGAGAGGCCAATGGCCATGTACATCCCCCAGGAACCCAACACCTGTTCTGGAAATTCTCCTTTGTGTGCAAACTGTTCACCCTGTCGAATGCAACCCAACTCTCACACATGACATGGGGAGTTTAAGTTGGACTAATGTATCAGATGACTGTGGACTTTACTCAGGACATTTCTGCTACCAACACTTCCAACTCATCTGGGAACTTTGGATTCCAATCCCAATGCACAGCACCCACCATCCTGTGCACTATACTCACACATGTATGTAAATAAACTCACTAATACACCATACTTGCCTCTGTTGTGATTCCAACGTTGTTTTTGTCATGGAGATGATGATCTGCTAAATGACACTGTGCATGCTAACTGCTACAGCAAGTTCAACACCGTCATGTGAGTCATGGCGACGTGACACATATGAGGGAGACACACCACTAGGGCTACACAACACATACACACCAGGGCCATCTGACTCATCGCCTACACTGATGTTGCCAGGAAATACAGTGGAATGCACAGACACCACACCTATTCAGAGTCTGTGTTAACTAGCCCACAGGTGCAGTAAGCAAATGTCAGTCAGATGTGTGACCACAGACAACGCACATCCCAAAGTGACGCACAGGTTTATTACACATTTGCAACATGTTGTTTCCACTACAGATGCAAGGTAATCCCACGTGGCAGTGGCCACACAGTCAACAAGTGTAGAAGAAATAAAGTCCAGGGGTGAGTGGCACATCACCTGTAGGGAAACGACTGCTTCCACCCTGGAAGCTGAATCATGGTGTCGGGGGATCCGAGTTGACCAAACAACTCTGAAAGTACCCTGTGAAGGACAGACATGACACACAGTCAAAAGCACTGAAGAACAGGACAGAACTGCAATACTCATGCCCAATACATGTCACAAGATACCTACACAAAACCAAGTTAGCATGTCAACACTGTTGGGGAGTACAGACTACCTGTAAGGACACATCGCTGCACGCATCCAGTCAAGTAGCACATGGCCACACTCAAACAGCAACAGAGCACCACCAACACATATCATGCAAACTCAAATCATTGACATGACATCTCTGTATACTCACATTCAGCTGAAGAAGTTGGTGATGAGCTGTGTGCGGACATCACCCTCATCATCATCATCATCACTGGCATCGTGGCCCAGGCCAGGATCCTCCACAGGTGGCGGATGTTGGTCATCGTCATCCAGGATGAGAGGCAACTCCTTCCGCACTGCCAGGTTGTGTAGCATGCAGCAGACGATGAAAATCTTGCACACCTTTGCAGGGGCATATGGGAGGGCCCCTCCTGTCTTGTCCAGGCAGCGAAAGCGGCTCTTCAGGAGACCAAATGTCCGCTCAATCACTCTCCTGGTCCGACCATGTGCCTCATTGTAGCGCATCTGGGCTGGTGTCACAGGGTTCCTGAGGGGTGTCAGCAACCACGGCATGTTGGGGTATCCGGAGTCACCTACATACAGACAATTGCACATTAGCTGAGTTTGAAAAGAGGGTGGAATACAACATAGTAGAACACACACAATGGTACAAAGTCAGTACACACCGACATGCCAGGCACGCTCGTTCTGCATCTGTGACATCATCCTCGGGATGCGACTACTCGTCATCACGTAGGCATCGTGTGCAGAACCGGGGAAACATGCACACACATGTGAGATGCTCATATCTGCAAGACATACCACCAGAGCATTGATAGAATGGTAATGTTTCCTGTTCCTGTATGCCTGCTCATGTGCCTGTGGTGGTACCAAAGCCACATGTGTCCCATCAATGGAGCCAATGACATGTGGCATCCTCCCCAGGGCATAGAAGTCACTCTTGACGTCAGTGAGTTGTTGACGTTTAGGGAAATAGATGTACTGGTTCAGGTATCTCAACATCGCCTCCAAAACATCGCGTAGCACACGGCTGAACATGGTCTGTGACATCCCACCAGCAGACGCCACAGTGTGTTGAAAGGTACCGGTGGCAAAGAAGTGTAGGGCTGCCATCACCTTCACCTTGGGGGTCAGCGCTGTAGGGTATGGCCGGCCAGGTTGCAAATGTGGGGCAAACCGCACCGCCAATTTCTCAATCAGCGGTCTGTTGAAGCGGTACCGTCGGATGCAGTCACGTTCAACCATGGTTGCAAGGTCAGGGAATGGTCTATGGACAGCTGGTGCCCTGCAGTGCATAGGTGAACAAAGAAAGATTGTCAGTCACCCCACATATGTGGCATTGACCATACTCAATATCACATGATACATCATTACGAGACACAAGTACTTGATGTGTGTGCCGTTCTGTATGGACATATATGGCACCTACATGGCCAACATCTAACATCACAGTTCTACATGTGTTGACAACAAGTTCCAGGTTGTGCTATGGGAAATCATTAGGCTGTGTCACAGTACCCATGTACTGCTGTCACGTTCCAAACACACACCACAGTGACAAGTGAGGACAGATGTGCCACAGGCATCACAGCTCTTTGACAGGTAGATTCCCAGGGACCCTGTATTGCCACATGGACACTGGCATGACATGGCGTATCATGTACACGTCAGCAAAACAACCATGACTCCCACAGGTAGTGTCCCCTGTTGCCTCTGCAGGACAGACATGGACGTCTGTGACACACACACGCACAACATCAAAGTAGATGCACAAACAACGTGGATGTGGAGACTGTCTCCCATTGTGCACATGGAATCAGAGACATCTGAAACACAACATGCACACAGACTGTGGAGGGCCATCACAATTGTGGCAATGGGTCACCCTGTGACGTACATACCTTCCCACATGGGACTCATGGTGTATGTGACATGACATACACATACACAACCTGGAAATGTGACCATGCCACATGCTCTGAACTGAACAGTTGCACATCACAGTGGTCATGTGCACAACACACAAAGGATTCTGTCCCCATGAACACGTGCACAGCCTGGGAGTGGCTGCCCCCAAGTGCCACCAAAAAAACCACATGTTGACCCCCATACACACAGGTAATGCAGCCTTACATGCCTTAGGATACAGTGTGGACAGGCTGTGGTGTTGTAGGTGTGCCCCTGAGTCCCTGGCAAGTAGTTGTGGCTGGCATACGTTCACCAGTGACAACCATGGTGACATATGTGAGTGACTTGTACAGGGACGCGTCGTACAGCAATGGACCGATCGGTGCGCACGCATTGGCCATTGCATATGATGTGGACGAATGCGTGTTGTGTTTAGAAATACGCGTTGTACAGCAATGGACCGATCGGTGCGCACGCATTGGCCATTGCATATGATGTGGACGGATGCGTGTTGTTTTTCGAAATACGCGTCGTACAGCAATGGTCCGATCGGTGCGCACGCATTGGCTATGGCCTGACATGGTAACGGACGCGTTTACGAAGCTTTTACGAGTCGGATGCAGTGAATTCAGTTGGCCACCCACAACAATGTTGCAAATTCATGGGTGTCATGAAGTTGAACTTTTGAAGGATGCTGTGGGCATGTATAAGTGGTGCAATTCCATGGATTGGCCAGATTCAGAAGATGCAAACGACTTGGACCTATCACTTTGGACACATGGGACAGTATCTGCCTCTGCAGCACACATATAATGCTGGCTGTTCCCCTGAGAGCTCACTTGCCTGCACTACATGCTCCAGGACGACATCTGCCACTACCACTGCTGCTGTCTCTGCATCCTCTGGCTACTGCAATGGCACGTACTGTGGATAGAGCCCCAGCCTTCAGCACTGAGGAGAACCAGGCCCTGCTGGACAGCTCTCCTTCCACAGTACAGCAAGCTGTATGGGAAACCAGGGGAGCAGGTGAGTGTGCTGTCCACTGCCTTACTAATTGTGCCTGTTGTCTGACTAGCAAGACTTACAGTGTGTACACCAGTGGCTAGCATGCTCACTGAGTAGTTGTCACCCCCCAAAGTGTGTAGTCACATGCACTGAACAGGTATAGTGCAGTTACAGTGCATTCCAACAAGGTTTGACTTCCCAGGCAATGATACCATTTAGTAACTGCTGGCAAACTGTTCATAGCCATAGTTGCACTACCTGTGTACATCATATGCCCCTGTGATTGAGACATGTATATCGAACTGTGTGATGCACGGAAATGTTGCATGTGTAGTAATGGCCTTTTCACTTTGTCATCCTCACAGGTTGATGCCCACCAGAAGCAGGAGATCTGGCTGACCATCGTCTGGGCAGTACGATCTGTGGGGGTCTACAGGCACAGGATCCGCAACTGCCAGAAGAGGTGGCAGGACCTTCGGGGCTGGACCCGGAGGATCGCAAGGGTCCAGCTGAAGCTGCCGCCTCCTCGCAGGAGGGGCGGACACCGGACCCTGACCCCCACATGCTCCGGATTCTGGTGGTGGTCTTCCCTGACCTGGATGGGCAGCTGAAGGCCAGACAGCAGCAATGAGGGGGTAAGTGCTAGCCTTAACTGTGTACTATGACTAACATGCTCTATGCACTCCTTTAGCCTGGTTCCACTTCCACAGTACAACTGTCATGTCGTCCTGGACTCATGTCACTCACTTGTGTCATGCCCCCTCCTCATCTGATACACAGGTGTGGCCCTTACAGTCTGTGACTTAGGTCACTTGGGTACTGTGTACTTGCAGTTACCTGTGGTTCAAGTTGGGGACAGCATCAGTTACAGGAACTTTGTGGTGGGCTGCATGGGTGGTACAATTGCTCACAATGCCTGTGATCTGACATGTACTCTGGGTATGGCTTTAATATGTGTTCCAATTGCTGCTCTGACTCACCACATGTCTGGGGTATGTGCCACACACCCATGCTGCAGCAGAGACCAAGGTAGGAGCCTCAGAAGTATGTATATTATGTGTGTGACACATGCATAGCCACCTGCCTAGTGTTCAGGGTAATACCATGTTGCACATGGACCAGGACTGTAATGCCTACTCCGTACATCGAAGGCACTCTGTTCTCCCACTCCCGTGTGTCAGCATACATATTGGGCATTGTGAAGAGTGCACTCAGGTGTATGCCTCTGTGTCACCGTGGTGTGGCCTTGCTTTTTGGACTCCTGGAGTGTTTAACAATTTGGGGTGCCCAGCCATCTGAGTTGTGACTATGGGATCTGCACATTGGTTAATGCATAGGTCTCTGATCCCTTGACTGTGCACAATGTTGTATGAAACATTGAGGTGCAGGCAGCTTTGGGTCATTCTCATTAGACGGTGAAGTGCTCATGTGTATGGATTTGTGTTTGCAGTCACTCAAATGTCTCATTTGATTGACGTGGGATCATCTTAGTCCTCATGATGTGGGTGGCCAGGGGTGCACATGTGCACCTGTCAGCTACAGGGCTTGCATTCCAAAAACTTCCATTATTGTGACACAGTGTAGACTGGTGTTGTGTGTATGCACTGCCCCTGTGACAGGAGACAGTTATGACTGACTTGCCAGACAGGCCTGTGCCATGACATTCAAATCGCAAAGGGTGATCCAGCAGTAGTGTGATATGTCCTGCATGCACACCATTGTCGCATTGTATATCAACAGAGACTCTGCCCATCACTTTTCCTGACACATGTACTGAGTCAGTGGCAGGAGATGGCATGTGTTTGGAGTGACACATTTCCATATGTTCGCTTGGATGTCCAACAACTGTGTATGTGGTGCATGTGTGCACATATGATTAGTCGCATACAACAGGCAGCAGACAGATGGGTGCATGGACAGGTAGGATATGTGTGGCATGACCGACTGTCAGGCAGACAATGGGCTTCTTCAAATCAGTGTCAGCACTTATTGCAATGTCTAGCAAATGATGGCAGGGCTTGCTCTGTGATGTGCTGTACTTACTGTGGTGTGTGTGGTCAGTACAGGTGACTAATGTTGCTCTGTTTATCCTGATTGTTTGCAGATACATCCACGGCTACAGGAGGAGACAACTCCACGGACCAAGAGGAGCGGCAGAGCCAGACTGGTTCCACTGCAGGGGAGAGCGAGGGACCCAGTGGCACAGAGGGTGAGGGGAGCCACACTGAGGAGACCTCAGCTACGACCACCTCGGCTGGGGAAAACAGCACTTCCAGTGAGGACTCCCTTGTGGAGGTGGATGTCAGCAGACCAGAGGCGACATCAAGCAAGTCTGTCCCTGCCACCACCACCACCACCATCTCCACCCTCCCATCTGCTCCCATCCCCCATGTCCGTGGAGGCTCCTGTGTAGGGGAGCATGTCTCCTTCATGCCAGGCACCGCACCCCCTGCCTCTGTCCCCCCTGCTGCCCTGAGTGTGGAGTCTGTGGACTTGCTGAAACAGATCCATGTAGGGCAGACATCAATGCTGAGTGTCCTCCATGCACACACGGGTCTGTTGACACAACTGGTGTCATTCATGGAGGGCATGTCATTTGACATGTCTGCCCTACATCGGACCAATCAGTCCATGGCCTCCTCACTGACGGCAGCAGTGTACCTCCTGCAACAGTCCCTCACCCCTCCTACCTCTGCCCCATCCACAATCCCCAGCACCCTACCTGTCCCAAGCACACACACACCGGCACCGGCACGCACCAGCACAGACACAAGCAGCACACAGACACACAAGACAAAATCCAGACGCACACGCATGCACAGTCAGGGGACTGATACCTCACTCACAGGGGATGGGGCCCAGACACACACACACGCATCCACGAGCACTCCGCAGTCCTCAGATACCTCTCCCTCCAAAACCCCTTCCCTTGCCTCACCTGCAACCCCCCCCCTCCCAGAAGCTCTTCCTCTGTGAGCTTGGCCTCTTCCCCACAGATCCATCTGACACGGAGTCCAGGCGGAAGAGGCAACCACCACACACAGAGGGGAGTGCCCCTCACACCCGGACACCCTCCCCCAGGCACAGGCAGACTGAGGACCCCATTCAAAAGTCCCCCGGACCAGGAAGGGCACCACCCCACCACCACGCAGCTCCACCACACAGTCTCTCTCCTCCATCCCCCAGGCCACCACTCCACAGGTTCCCCCACCACACCCTGCCCCAGGTTCCCCACACA
Source organism: Calotriton arnoldi (assembly GCA_963921515.1). Taxonomy (NCBI): domain Eukaryota; kingdom Metazoa; phylum Chordata; class Amphibia; order Caudata; family Salamandridae; genus Calotriton; species Calotriton arnoldi. Next base: position 314,308 of record CAWUFW010004212.1, read on the forward strand.
CACCGATACCGCATCCCCAAACTGCTTAGGCCCTCCTCCTACAACTTGCTCTTCCACCCCCAAACCAGACGCTCTGCCTGTTTGTGCCACTGGTGTGGAGACTGGGTCCCCCCCTCTGTCCTGCCCACCTCATCTGCCCCCCCTTCCACTCCCTTGGAGTTATGCACTGCAGTGGAGTCCACAACCACCCCGTCTGACTCGGGCACTGCAGTGGGGACCCAGTCCACTCCATCTGACCGGCCCACTGCAGTGGTTGCAGCACCCACACCATCTGACTTGTGCCATACAGTGGTGCCAGCCCCCACTGAGTCAGACACCTCCACTGCAGTTGCCGGTGACACTCCTGCACCCACCACCCCTTCACTGCCTCCTTCTGGCATCCCCTGATCCTGTCCCTGCGGTGCCTGGCCTGCCCCTTGTATGCCCCTCCGAGGGGGATGTCCCCTGTCCGTACCAGTGCAGGCAAGCAATGGGTGACAAGTTGTCATGTATCACCCTGTTGGGACTGTGTATTTGGACTGGCCATTGGCCTTAGTTTCTTTTGGACTTGAAATTTTAGTTTCACATTTGCTGAATAAAGCCTCTTTTTGTTTACTTGTGATTTTTCTTTGGATGTACATGATGTAGATGAGTATCATCATGCATTTGCAGTTGTAATAGTGTTCAGATCAGGAAAATGAAGTGTTGCTGTGATGGACTCCATGTGGTCCATGGGATATGTGTCCTAATTTAGTCTGGATCTATAGCATCCTTTGCTGCAGTCTGAGGGTGTAATGTTCAGCATTTGACACAGGGATGTACGTTTTGCATTTGTAAATTAACATCTTTGGCTTACACTGATGCACATCTGGTGGGCTTACCACTGTTCAATGTTTCTATTTCCCTGACTGTGTGCCCATCTCCACTGGACGTGTATGTCATCTGCATACACGTGTTTTGGGTGTATGCAGATGACTGACGTGACACTCCCGTACCCAGGCTGATGTGAGCAGAGCCTTCAGTGTGTTGTAGTTGTTGACTCACTGACCGAGTGTTCTGCTGACATGTTTGAGTCGTGCACAGACAAGGTTTGGCACAGCGGACCTTCCACAGGAGTGGAGTGCCCTCATGGCAGTGTGTAATCCCGTGACATTGCCTGGGCCCGTGTTGTGTGTTGTGTGAGCATGTCTGTGTGTGTTCCCTTCCCTTTTCCTACACAGGCTGTGTCCCTACGGATGTTCCTGTTTGTGATGCTTGCTGAGTTGTCCTGTGTTCATCCAGCATCTTGGACCTGGTTTCTCCGGGATGTGGGTGCATGGCAAACTAATGTTCATCAGGTTGTCATCCCTAGTTGTCTTTGTTGTCAGGGCTGGGGATGTGGGCAAACGCAGATGGGACACAGTCAGGATTCCCCTTGGCACTTGTTGGTTACACAAGTCATGTAATTTACAGTTTGTGGTAGCTTTCAGTGATTGTGACATGTTGTGTGTGTGACTGCTGCCACTCCTCAGGGTCAGAGCTGCAATGTTGGAAGTTGTCTATGTGTGTTCTTTGTGGGTCACCTTGGCTTCTTCATTGGTGTGTGACTGTGGCCGGGATCCCATTGATTGGGGTGGATTTCACGTCATGCCCATGTACCGCGTACTATGCAGTGTGTCAGACATTCACGAGTCTTGTTGACTGGCCATGTGTGATGGGTTTCTGCACCTTAGTTCCCACCACCACCCCTGGGATTGTCATGGGTGCATGTGCAATGTCACCAGTCCATGTGAGCTTCACTGCTGCACATTGGTGGAGATCAAGGTGTGTGGTGTTGAGTGTGTGCAAATGTGAGTTGTTGCACGGCTAGACCCCTACCTCTATATTGGCCTTGGCTGACAGGCCGTGCTGATTGATTTGTGCTTGTGTAGGTGTGATGGTAGTTTGTTGCTCAGGGCACATGGCTGTGGTTCACAGTGTGAACGACATCTACCTTTGTCATCACAGTGGGATTATCATGCAGGCTAGTGTCACCACAATGTGGGGTCCCTGGGGGTAGTGCTGTGGTGGGTCTGTCTCTTGCTGTGTTAGTTGCTGTTCCTACAAGCTTGTGTGACATGTGTAATATGGGCTCCCTCTCATCTAACAATGCCTGATTGCCCACATAGGGAATCCGATCCATGAGTTACTTTTGTATGGCACTGTATACACATCTGTGTAATTGGAATTCAGGCCTCCTCATGTGTTGTGTGGTTGCCTGGGGACACTGGCACACCCCCATCACCTGTTGTGTTTGATATGCAGTGTGAGGCTGCCTGTTTGTGTTTGTGCATCTGCACCACTGCATTGGCATATCTTTAGTGTGCCATTGGCTGTATGTTGTTTGGAGGATTTCCCCTGTTGTCCCTGGGACTCCTAGGTCATCAGTCAGCACAATAATCATGGTTTGTATCTCCCATTGCTGCCATGGTATGTTATTTGTTCACCTCACATCTACAGTCTCCACAGAATATCTACATTTGTGTGTCCATTGGTGCAGATATGTGGGTCTGCATTATGATGGTCACTTCTGTCATTGTGTAATTGATAAATGTTGACAATGTCAGCCCCCATGGGTGATGTTTGTCTGCACATGGCCAAAGGTATGTTTTATTTGCACTGCACTGTTTGCCTCACCCAATCTATGTTGCTATGGGACACAACCACTACTTTGCCACTGATGTGTTTGTTGTTGTGTGAGCAGGAATCATCCATGCTGTTTGGCAGTTGCAGCTTTTTCCATGACGACACTTACCTTTTGGTCACTGTGATGATGGGGGTTTAGACCCCATTGCCACAATGTTCAAAATGTGCTTCAGCTATGGACCCCACACTTACATCTTGGTCACTGTGATGATGGGGGTTTAGACCCCATTGCCACAATGTTCCAAATGTGCTTCAGTTATGGACCCCACACTTACCTTTTGGTCACTGTGATGATGGGGGTTTAGACCCCATTGCCACAATGTTCAATATGTGCTTCAGCTATGGACCCCACACTTACATTTTGGTCACTGTGATGATGGGGGTTTAGACCCCATTGCCACAATGTTCAAAATGTGCTTCAGCTATGGACCCCACACTTACATCTTGGTCACTGTGATGATGGGGGTTTAGACCCCATTGCCACAATGTTCCAAATGTGCTTCAGTTATGGACCCCACACTTACCTTTTGGTCACTGTGATGATGGGGGTTTAGACCCCATTGCCACAATGTTCAAAATGTGCTTCAGCTATGGACCCCACACTTACATTTTGGTCACTGTGATGATGGGGGTTTAGACCCCATTGCCACAATGTTCAAAATGTGCTTCAGCTATGGACCCCACACTTACCTTTTGGTCACTGTGATGATGGGGGTTTAGACCCCATTGCCACAATGTTCAAAATGTGCTTCAGCTAGGGACCCCACACTTACATTTTGGTCACTGTGATGATGGGGGTTTAGACCCCATTCCCACAGTGGTAATGGTCTGCTTGCATTGTGGAGGCCACAAACATTTATGTGTGACACATGTGATGGGGGGTCACATTGTATGTTCAATGTCATGTTCAGTGTTGTAGGCATTTGACACAGACTACACACTCTTGTCATGATGTTGGGGGGATGTCTTTTTCTGACATTCCTTATGTTGGAGTATGCTGGTTGTATCATGCATTACCCGTCCTATGAGTGGGGATGGTAGTAGTGACAGGCATCCAGGCCCCCATGAGTAGGGGTGGTGGTAGTGGTAGGCATCCAGGCCCCCATGAGTAGGCTGGTGGTAGTGGTAGGCATCCATCCCCCTATGAGTGGGGATGGTAGTAGTGACAGGCATCCAGGCCCCCATGAGTAGGGTGGTGGTAGTGGTAGGCATCCATCCCCCTATGAGTGGGGATGGTAGTAGTGACAGGCATCCAGGCCCCCATGAGTAGGGGTGGTGGTAGTGGTAGGCATCCAGGCCCCCATGAGTAGGGGTGGTGGTAGTGGTAGGCATCCAGGCCCCCATGAGTAGGGGTGGTGTTAGTGGTAGGCATCCAGGCCCCCATGAGTAGGGGTGGTGTTAGTGGTAGGCATCCAGGCCCCCATGAGTAGGGTGGTGGTAGTGGTAGGCATCCATCCCCCTATGAGTGGGGATGGTAGTAGTGACAGGCATCCAGGCCCCCATGAGTAGGGTGGTGGTAGTGGTAGGCATCCATCCCCCTATGAGTGGGGATGGTAGTAGTGACAGGCATCCAGGCCCACATGAGTAGGGGTGGTGGTAGTGGTAGGCATCCAGGCCCCCATGAGTAGGGGTGGTGGTAGTGGTAGGTATCCAGGCCCCCATGAGTAGGGTGTTGGTAGTGGTAGGCATCCATCCCCCTATGAGTGGGGATGGTAGTAGTGACAGGCATCCAGGCCCCCATGAGTAGGGGTGGTGCTAGTGGTAGGCATCCAGGCCCCCATGAGTAGGGGTGGTGTTAGTGGTAGGCATCCATCCCCCTATGAGTGGGGATGGTAGTAGTGACAGGCATCCAGGCATCCAGGCCCCCATGAGTAGGGGTGGTGGTAGTGGTAGGCATCCAGGCCCCCATGAGTAGGGGTGGTGGTAGTGGTAGGCATCCAGGCCCCCATGAGTAGGGTGGTGGTAGTGGTAGGCATCCATCCCCCTATGAGTGGGGATGGTAGTAGTGACAGGCATCCAGGCCCCCATGAGTAGGGTGGTGGTAGTGGTAGGCATCCATCCCCCTATGAGTGGGGATGGTAGTAGTGACAGGCATCCAGGCCCACATGAGTAGGATTGGTGGTAGTGGTAGGCATCCAGGCCCCCATGAGTAGGGGTGGTGGTAGTGGTAGGCATCCAGGCCCCCATGAGTAGGGGTGGTGGTAGTGGTAGGCATCCATCCCCCTATGAGTGGGGATGGTAGTAGTGACAGGCATCCAGGCCCCCATGAGTAGGGGTGGTGGTAGTGGTAGGCATCCAGGCCCCCAAGAGTAGGGGTGGTGTTAGTGGTAGGCATCCATCCCCCTATGAGTGGGGATGGTAGTAGTGACAGGCATCCAGGCCCCCAGGAGTAGGGGTGGTGGTAGTGGTAGGCATCCAGGCCCCCATGAGTAGGGTGGTGGTAGTGGTAGGCATCCATCCCCCTATGAGTGGGGATGGTAGTAGTGACAGGCATCCAGGCCCCCATGAGTAGGGTGGTGGTAGTGGTAGGCATCCATCCCGCTATGAGTGGGGATGGTAGTAGTGACAGGCATCCAAGCCCACATGAGTAGGGGTGGGGGTGGTGGTAGTGGTAGGCTTCCAGGCCCCCATGAGTAGGGGTGGTGGTAGTGGTAGGCATCCAGGCCCCCATGAGTAGGGGTGGTGGTAGTGGTAGGCATCCATCCCCCTATGAGTGGGGATGGTAGTAGTGACAGGCATCCAGGCCCCCATGAGTAGGGGTGGTGGTAGTGGTAGGCATCCAGGCCGACCATGAGTAGGGGTGGTGTTAGTGGTAGGCATCCATCCCCCTATGAGTGGGGTTGATAGTAGTGACAGGCATCCAGGCCCCCATGAGTAGGGGTGGTGGTAGTGGTAGGCATCCAGGCCCCCATGAGTAGGGGTGGTGGTAGTGGTAGGCATCCAGGCCCCCATGAGTAGGGGTGGTGTTAGTGGTAGGCATCCATCCCCCTATGAGTGGGGATGGTAGTAGTGACAGGCATCCAGGCCCCCATGAGTAGGGGTGGTGGCAGTGGTAGGCATCCAGGCCCCCATGAGTAGGGTGGTGGTAGTGGTAGGCATCCATCCCCCTAGGAGTGGGGATGGTGGTAGTGACAGGCATCCAGCCCCCCATGAGTAGGGGTGGTGGTAGTGGTAGGCATCCAGGCCCCCATGAGTAGGGTGGTGGTAGTGGTAGGCATCCATCCCCCTATGAGTGGGGATGGTAGTAGTGACAGGCATCCAGGCCCCCATGAGTAGGGGTGGTGGTAGTGGTAGGCATCCAGGCCCCCATGAGTAGGCGTGGTGTTAGTGGTAGGCATCCATCCCCCTATGAGTGGGGATGGTAGTAGTGACAGGCATCCAGGCCCCATGAGTAGGGGTGGTGGTAGTGGTAGGCATCCAGGCCCCCATGAGTAGGGGTGGTGGTAGTGGTAGGCATCCAGGCCCCCATGAGTAGGGGTGGTATTAGTGGTAGGCATCCATGCCCCTATGAGTGGGGATGGTAGTAGTGACAGGCATCCAGGCCCCCATGAGTAGGGGTTCTGGTAGTGATAGGCATCCAGGCCCCCATGAGTAGGGTGGTGGTAGTGGTAGGCATCCATCCCCCTATGAGTGGGGATGGTAGTAGTGACAGGCATCCAGGCCCCCATGAGTAGGGGTGGTGGTAGTGGTAGGCATCCAGGCCCCCATGAGTGGGGTGGTGTTAGTGGTAGGCATCCATCCCCCTATGAGTGGGGATGGTAGTAGTGACAGGCATCCAGGCCCACATGAGTAGGGGTGGTGGTAGTGGAAGCCATCAGGCCCCTATGGGTGTGTATGGCATTGGTGATAGCCATCACCCCCCTATGGTTCGGCTGTTGCTAGTGTACATCATTTCTGCATCCCTATGTGTGTGTGACATATGTCGGGTACGTGTCGTTTGTTTGTGTAGTGGGTGTCTGGCTTACCGTCTGCGCTGTACGTGTCCGTACCGGTTCCGGTAATAGATGTAGAGTATTGGTAGGACCTGCGCGATGGGATTCATGGTTGGGTCGTCTCGTTCGGGTTTCTCGTGGCTTCGACTCGTACTCGTCGCTGGCTTGTTCGTCTCGTAGCCGTGGATTGTCTTGTGGCGCAAATCGGAGCTTATGTGCAGCTCTCCCGGATGCTCTGACGTGCCGGACGTAGCGACGGGTTCGGCGCGTACGGAAGGCGCATCGTACTAGTCCGGCCGGAAGGTGCTGTATATTTACTTCCGTGCGACTCGAATCGGCGTTTACGGATCCGGCTCGGGCGGGGAACAGGAGCTGGAATGGGTATGTACGGCTGGGTCGGAATCTGAGCAGTTATGCGCATCGTACTTGCTCGTTCGGACGAATGTTCGAATCGGTCGGGAAACACGCGTTCGGCTTGTTTTTTTTCCGGATGAATAGTGTTAGGTGCGCTTCCGGCCGAGATCGGAATCGGCCCCTAGGTCGTGACTAACAAATTGCCTGTACCGTGCAGTCATGTCGCTACATACTTTCGCGTTAACTGACACTATGTCACAATTGATTACGAGACGCTGCAATGACTTGCATATCGACATCAGGTCACACATGTTTGATTAATTTTGTATATATAGAATTGTACATAAATAAATGCACATGCTATGTAATCACCTCGCAATCAGGCCATTCCAAATGTCAGCGAGGTACGAAACTATGTACGACAGAACTCATTTTGGACCGCTGTCAGACTTGAATTACACCTTATCGTATACACTACAAGATGAAGACTGCATTAAGTTGGTAATCTTCTGTCTGTGTCACTGATGACAGTTAGTCCTATTACAGTGTTTACATCCTGTATGTAATGAGGCTCCATTTGTTTTACACTTTGTGTGATCAAGGCCGCTTGACGGCCGAAACGAGTCACGTTGCGATTTATAATGGAATAAATCGACTTTTTCTGACATCTCTGTATGGTTCCTGAGAGCGCGCAACATTTTCTCTCGTTGTGGATTTAATTACTGGTTGCTCCGCCGGTCTACGCGCCACCTCCCTAGGTTCTCCGGTTTCCAGTAGGAGCACTTCGGATTTGAGATATATATATATATATATATATATATATATATATATATATATATATATATATATATATATATATATATATACAGGACACGGGCTCCACTTCGTGCTGATGTTTTCTTTTATTTAATTCATGGCAGGATGACGCGTTTCGCCCACCTCACTGGGCTTGCTCACATAACGAGGCACACTTCAAAGCCATCATATAAAGTGAAACACACAACGTGATCGCAAAAAGGAATAGTCATGAAAGACAGACTATGACTCCAATTACATCGTTTAGAATGAATGCAAATGCAGATCTTATTGTTTGATTTCATTACTGGTTATAAACTGTATTTCAACTGTTTTTAATCTTAAAAACACAGTATGGCTAATGCCAATATTGATATTAGTTTCAAACATATTGATTGATTTCATCCATTCGTTTAAAGCTACCCAAAACCACAATGTGGGTTACTTGTCCTAATATCTGCTCTAATGCTGCTTTGTTTGATCGACATCACATGCTAAAACAGATTGGGTAAAATTCATCCTTTAGGAACAAGTAAAGTGCAAAGTGCATTAAAACATCTGATGTTATTATAAAAGTTATTTCTATGACATATTGACAAATGAGGGCAGAGACATGGCTTGTTGATAAACAATTATACCTGCTTAAATGCAGTAAATTTCTATCGCCATTGACCATAGCTCCTTATTGAGTACCCTTCAACTATACAATTTCCTTCATTACTACAGTACATATCTCCTCATGGAATTATAATAAAGTGCACAGTGCAAATATATCCTTCGTAGATACAGTACCTATCTCCACCTGGAGGTATAGTAAAGTGCATAGTGCAGGTACGTTGTAAATGCCAATACATTTCTGTTATATCTTGTTGTCCTAAAATATGTCAAATCTAGTTCAATACTGTTGAGCATATTCAACATTACATTCACTTAAAAATGAATCTACTTGGTCAAAGCTGTTATGAAACAACTAACCTACATACTCCTAACACTCAGTGCAAAGAATTTAAAAAGTGCTGTAGTGCGTGATAAAAGTGCTTAAGTGCTTAGAATAAAACCTTATAACTACTAGGGAATGGGAGAGGCAGCAGCAAATATTCTCTTCATTAAACAGATCAACCTGCTCTGTTCTACTTCTTATACTCAGTAAAGCTTGAATTGTCTCTTGTTAATCACTCTGGGTGGGGGACCCCCCTGGAGAATACGGTGCTTAAAAAATGGACCAGGGCTGTCTGCCTAGTGGGTATAAAGCCCCAACTTGGGCTGTCATGGCACGGTTTCTACCTGTTTATCCTCCAACACTGTGTCTCATAAAATCAAATATAGTCGATGGATCAAAGATCTCAGAGTCAGATTATAAGCCCACTGACACTAAAGATAGTTATGAAGTACCTCCCCATTATTCAACCCATTTGTTGTCCGCGAATCTAACTCCAATATAAATTTGGACTCCAACCTTCTCAATAGTTTCTCTCTGTTCCCTCCTCTTCTTATATATATATATGCAGGGTCGAAACGCGTAATGGCTGCCTGTGCTTTCATGAGCTGTCAATAAAGCGATTATTTTCCAGCAAACCACTGTGGTCCGTGCTCCGTTCTTCGAGAGGCATCGAGATTTAAGTGGAGTGGTGCAGATATATATATATATATACACGTTTTCAAACCTCCACAGAGAGACGCCATGCACTCAAGGGCTATGTGATAAGAAATATTTATTTAATTCAATTCATAGGTTAATCGCAACCGCGATGCTGACAGACGCGTTTCGGCCTCCTGGCCTTCATCAACGTCAATTTCCTAATTCAAAGTACACCTTTTATCATTGCATCGTGTTATTGGGCAGCTCACATGAGTGTAAAACACAAAGACATGAAAAACGGACTACCATTCATCCATATACTTAGAATGTGTTATTATGGTATCGGCCATTTTGATATGCCTAACTAATACTGTGATAGCTAATACATAATCATGGTATGAAATAAAGATCTTTTTATATAAGATATGACTAGCTATAGTATACAATATATTTGAAATTGTGCCCTTAATGGGCCTGCTCAACGGTATATGTATATCTCAAAATGCCCCCAATGTTTTACTCAATCACAATTCGATATTCTCTCATGGGGAAAACATTTGTTGATCGCACCACTCATGCCCATGACCCTCAATTGGCGTCTCTGACTCTATATAAATTATTATGGTATCGGCCATTTTGATATGCCTAACTAATACTGTGATAGCTAATACATAATCATGGTATGAAATAAAGATCTTTTTATATAAGATATGACTAGCTATAGTATACAATATATTTGAAATTGTGCCCTTAATGGGCCTGCTCAACGGTATATGTATATCTCAAAATGCCCCCAATGTTTTACTCAATCACAATTCGATATTCTCTCATGGGGAAAACATTTGTTGATCGCACCACTCATGCCCATGACCCTCAATTGGCGTCTCTGTGTATCCCTATGTCCCTTTTATTTTATTACATTGCCTGGTTCCCATTATCATCATATAATCAAAAGATTTTAATAAGGCCCATTTGGGCAACATGGACCATTTAGAATGCAATTAGGAGGGCAACGATTACATGATGATAATGGTTTGGATGTTGTTTTCCGCTATCTATACGACCACATCCAGATATTCAATAATGGTACTACTGATTGTTTGAGAAAATATCAGGATGTGGTTGTTTCTGTTGAGTTTCTGAACAAAATTAGTGGCTGAGGTACTTGATCCCTTCCAAATGATAAATAGATTGTCAATGTACCTCAGCCACAAAATGACCTTTTCCAGATTGCTGGTGAGGTTACTATCCTCACCTAGTCTCTCCTCCCACCAGCCCAGGAAAAGATTACCTACACTCGGGGCAAAGCAAGTCCCCATGGCAGTGCCAAGGCTCTGTTGGCAAAGGGTGCCATTGAACAAAAAGATGTTGTGGGTCAAACAGTGTTGTATCATTTCTAAGATCATCTGTGTATGCATGTGGTACTTGATACGTCTGGCTCACATCAAATGTTTGCATGCGGCTATACCCTACTCATGTTCTATGACCGTATAAAGTGATTTGACATACAAAGTCATGAGTAGGTAATCAGGTTCCCATGCTACCCCCATGATTTTGCCTGAAAAATCTTTGGTATCTTGAACGTATGATGGTAAGGTCATGACAAATTCTCTCAATTTGGAGTCCACATACCTGGAAATGTTCTACAAAGCACGCCCTCGTGAGGATACAATAGGTCTCCCTGGAGGGTTGTTCATATCTTTATGTACTTTGGGTAATAAATACGGAGGGGGCAATTTGGGATATTCTTTTCTGAGGAAACAGTATTCATCCCAATCGATCAGACCATCGTTGCGCCATGCAATGAGTTTATCCCAAATTGTGATAAAGCTTTGTGTATATGCATTCCTATCGATCTTACAATAAGAAGTACTGTCATTCAATTGGTGCATGGTCTCTGCAATGTAATCATCTCGGTTCATGAGGACAATATTGCCCCCCTTCTCAGAAGGACGTATCACAATACTGTCATCTTTCGCGAGAGAATCTACAATCTGCAAATCTTGTAAAGTAAGGTTATACCTCTTGTCAAATATAGCATTTTTTCTGAGTTTTTTCAAATCAACAATCAGCATGTCATGAAACGTATCCAAATTATCATGGGGCATATTAGGGTAAAAGGTGGATGAGGGTTTAAACCCACTGGGAAAAGCAGCATCTTCTTCAATACCCCTTTCATCACCAGTGTCATTCGTGTTACTAATTGAGAGTTCTTCTAACATGTTGAGAGTGTCTGCATCTCCTACGGTTAGGATATTGGTAGTGGACACCTCTGTCTCATTCCCCGTATCTGACTCTGTTAATCTGGGTTTAAGTTGGTGCCATTTAGTCAATTTCAACTTGCGGATATATTTGAAAATGTCAGTCCTTATACCCACATAGTTAGAATCCCGTGAGGGACAGAAGGAAAGACCCAAGAATAAGAGCTGTTTCTCTCTGGGACTCAGTGTTCTAACAGACAAATTGATAATAGTTTTATTTACCATTGACTCATACATTATTGCTTGGTAGTAGGGCTTCGCATGTTGCTTTCCATTTGCCCTCTTGTAGCCATCCTTGCGTCTTCTTTGTTGGAGTTTCTTGCGCCTCTGGCGACTCCTCCCCAACCTCGTCCTCTTCCTCTCCCTCACCCTGGTGTCCCTCGACCTCTCTGTTTGGGGGTTGTCTGTTCTCTTGGTATCTGTCTCCCCACTTCACAGTCTGTATTCACTTAAAAATGCACCCACTTTGAACTCTTTTCACTCCCTGTGGTGTTACTGCCGGTGGATGTGTCAGTTTCGTTGCCTGTTGATGTTCCTTCTTCATCTATGGCGGCGTGTTTTCACAGCTCATGGACTCATTTGCCATTTTCTCAAACTCCTTGTCGTACTTGCGACCGAAAGTTAAGATGCGCATACTTGCATAGTCGTCGCAATCTCTCTGTAATTTGGTTTGTTTGCGCACCTTAATGTCGTCTTCATGCTTGGTTAAACAAACCTTAATTTCTGTAGTGAATTTAGCTAAAAGATCTTTTTCGTTTCTGATATCCAGTTCAGTAACATGCCTCTATCTAATCATGTGTACTTGGTGAGAATTTCAAGCATCCTTCTAAAGCTCTGAGCTGAGCTTTCTGCCCAGTCTTCTAACATCAACGGGTTTTGGGTTTCATAGGAAGGAATGGTGTAAATTCTCAAACCCCTGGGAACCATATTGCTGTCCACATAGTTTTGCAGGGATGTAGCCTCTTACCATTAGAAATTTCCGATTGATTCAATGTTTCTAGTTTTTATTAGTTTCTGCTGTAAATCCAATCCTGTATTGGCGAGAGCACCGCTTCCATTTATTCTAGGTTGTACACTTGCATGAATGCTGCTGAACCAAATTCCGTGTTGATTGCATCCGACATGATGGAATTCGTAGTCTAGTTGAGCTGTCTGCTATATGCAGATGACGCAATAATAATGGATTTAACTCCAATTGGACTGCAAAGACGACTTGCTGAGTTAATTAGGTATACAGAAGAGTATTATCTAAAAATAAATATTTTAAAAAGCAAAGTTATGATTTTTAGTTATCAAGGTTGTAAGGTCAGAAAAAATTTGAATTGGTTCCTGGGAAAAGAAAAATTGGAAGTAGTAAAATTTTATCCATACTTAGGAAAAATATTTACAAATAGGTGCTCAGCTACTAGACATATGGACCATTGCAGAGGTAAAGCGATTTCACAAGCCTTTGCAATTAATCGTCTGTATACACATTGTGGGAAAAGACATTTTTCACACATTATTTCGGTCTATAAAATAAAGATTCCACCAACCCTGAGCTACGCCAGTGAAACAATTGATGCACAAAAGTGGGCCAGATTCGAGACAGTGGAAGGTAAAATCTGGCGCCAAATATGTAATTTGAATCGCGCAGCACCGATTGCAGCGCTTAGGCTCGAATTTGGTCTTCTTTCTACATATGTGCTATCAATGGCCGCGTGCTTAAGATGGTGTAATGCACTGATAAATAGCTCTGAGAATTTGCTACGGGTGGCGCTGTACAGAGAAATATTTGTAAATATGAAGGAAAAAAGTGCTATTTTTAGGATTAATTTAAAAGCATTATCAATGTTTGGTTTAGATATGGATGGGGTGGCGGTTCTTTGTAAAAGGGCCTTGAAAAGTATAATTAAGAGAACAATCTACGGGGTTTCTCGTGAAAGAGATATTAAAATGTGTTCAGAGAACAGAAACATGGATTGTATTACGGGAGTAGTATTGTCAAAAATCCCCAACCTTATGTCTTATGGAATCTTAAACACGGAGTTTGCAGGGTGATTTTGCTACTGAGATTGAATTTACTCCCCTAAGAATTGTAACAGGATCTTGGGAGGGTATTCCTAGACATGAGAGGTATTGTCATTTATGTAATTCCTGTATACAAGATTTGAATCATGTTTTATTTGTTTGTCCCGCATTACAATCAATACGTCGTAGATATTTAAGGAATTGTTTTTTAAAGTATAATATCACTACAGCAGAACAGGCCCGAAATTGTCTGCTGTCCCCCCATCCGAACTGATGTGTTTTAAAATTTTTAGCTTTTTTAAACAATTTTTAAACATATATTAAGGTCGGAAAGATCTTTTTAATATATATGTTTAGAGCACTTGCACTTTATCTCGATCTCTCGGTCTTTATGACCGATTAGTTATGTTTACAACTGAGTATGTGCACTTTTACAAACTTTTTCTGCTGCTAGTTACTCGTTAGTAAAGATCTTCTTAATACGTATGTACAGAGCACTTGCACTTTTTCTCGACCTTCCGGTCTTTATGACTGATTTATTATGTTTGCAATTAAGCATGCACACTTTTTCTAACGTTCTCCGCTGCTAGTTACTCATTTTTAGGATCCCAAGCACTTTACTAAATTTGCTCTGCTGCTAAATGTATTATCATGTATTAGATGATTTTTGGCCAGTATTGTATAGTGAATTTTAAATTTTTGTATTTTATAATAAGTTTTTATCACTGAATGTTTTATGATAGTATTAGATTAGAAATGTGTATAAATTTGTAAGAATACATGTATGACAATTCGATTATTTAAGGTTCACCCCTTCTTGCATTGAAAACTCCAAGACCGACTGCTTCTGCTATGTTCATTCGTGCTTTTAGATGAAAATGACAACTTGAATTTACATTGGAAATTTTTGTGGAATGAAATATGTTTTTGTGGAGAAGTGTGGCTCAATGGTTAGAGCGGCAGACCCTGATGCAGAGATCTGGCCCGGGACCAGGGTTCAATTCCCGCCTCGGCGGGTCTTGGGCTCAATTTCCTCGGACCTGATAATTCTTGCCTCGGTGCCTATTCTAATCATGGGTCCCACTCTGCAACTCTGGGCAATAGCTTGCTTAATCTCCACAACGGCCCCAACAGCGCTGGGATGCCTGGCTTCACCTTGGGGGTGCCCAGGAGTGGACATTTCACAGGGAAAAGCCAGGAAGGGTTCCACAGTGGTATGCGTACAGCGCCAGGAAACCCCTGTTGGGGTATCAGTGCGCTTTACAAGTACAAATTCATTCATTCATGTTTTTAAGATGTACCTTTATGTGGAATTCTGCGGAATTCTAAATCATAATAAATAAAATTGAATTGTAGTCTATAGAGAAGCTCAGAATATAGTTTAAATGAACATAATGCACGTATTCCACCAGTCCCAGAGTGAACAGTTTCCCCTTACCGCTCTAACTGTGTGTGCCATGAGAAGGAAATATTAGACACTGTTATCAAAGGGCATCCGCCCTAACTGCCAATTCTCCTTAGTGACTATCGCTGTGCGTGCCGAAACGTCCAAACAGAGACGTGACTTCGGTACACACCAGTCGCCAACTGAAGGTGATGGTAACCCCAGACGCATTCTACAAAGCGTTCAGGAGTCCACTCCGTGCCCCCATTACCCGCCGGGCACCCACTCACCTTCTGTGATGCGGTTACTGATCTTGTGCCTTTATTCATTACACGGCAATCCACTGCTTAGTTTGGCGATGGCCGGCCTGTGGTTGACTGTTAATAGTCCAATCTCAATTACTCGTAGTCTCCGCATGGCCCATGGGGGGGTGGAGCGTGAAGCCGGACGAGATCACCGGCATAAACATCCAAAATCACTAACTTCTTTTGCACAAAGAAGACGCTCACTCAAAAATACGTGCAGTTGAAAAACGGCTTTACTCCATAGCAAGACGCGTTTTGGACATTGCTGGCCTTGATTTCATGGATGAACATCACCGATCACCGTGTCTCAATATGTGTCATAGACATTGAAAAAATACATACATAACATGAAACCGTGTAATTAAGTTTTCGTTTCCATAAATAAACTGATATCTGTAAATACCATTGTACAATGACCTGAAGGTCCTAGTATCCAAGAAGTGCAGAAATACTATGCCCTTAAAAACAATACGGTACGAGTCGTTTCAATTAGGAACCTTCAACTGGGCTGCAATCCCCACATAAAACCCACCTACATTGATATCGATCTGCATCATTGCTCCATGTATATAGTAAACAATAGTGTCCAACAAAGGTACAATGACTGTGACAAATGGAAGAAACAGAAGAAACACTATAAGTCATGTACTCATCGTGGTGACTTTCAGCCCCCCAGTGCATTGTGGTAGCAGGAGGGAGACGCGTTTAGCACAGGGGCCATACTGGCTCAGAGTAAAAGAGAGTAAGACAAAAGAAAAGTGTGTGATGTACGCGTGCGTCATCTATCTTCCCCAAGTGGGAGTATAGGTGTATATAAATATGTATATTTGTATATGTTTTTGGAAACTGGTCGTAGGTGCGTGCATGTCAAAGTTCATATATATATGAAACACGTCTGGCAGTAATCCTTTGATGATGGTTTTGTCAGGAACTGTTTGCAGCCTTCGTGATTAAAGATTGGAAATCAACCTACCTGTGCGGCTCTTCCACATGGGGCAACCTTTTTTTGATGGATATGAGTGGCCGACTCCGGTCGCGGAAGAAGCCCCGCTGACAGTGCAGCGTCCCCGAGGTGAGGCAATCAGGTTTCACTAGGGAGGTAGTCCGTCACGAAGGAGAAAAGATGCAGCATGTTTTTTGAAAGACTGAGCATCAGCCCACTGTGGAAACTGCATGTACCTGCAGGACGGACTCACTTGAGTTTTTATTAATCTGCAACTTCAAGTACCATGAGGCCACGGGAGTGGCCACGCCCACTGGGGAGGTGTTTGTGATTTAAATTGTTGCATTTTGCCGGTCCTGCTGTACGTGTCAATTGCCAATGATTAAGGGTCAAGAGGACCCGAAACGCGTCTGGCAGTAATCCTTTGATGATGGTTTTGTCAGGAACTGTTTGCAGCCTTCGTGATTAAAGATTGGAAATCAACCTACCTGTGCGGCTCTTCCACATGGGGTAACCTTTTTTTGATGGATATATACATATAAATATATATCATCAAAAACAATCCTGCTCCGCTGTAGAAGAAGGCACGCACTCGAGGCTGTTGGTATATGGCTTTTTTTTATTTATTTCCTCGGGTCTCCCTCGACCCCGCGACTGAAGAGACGCATTTCAGCTGTCACAGCAGCCTTTCTCAATCTGGAAAACGCCATGTGTAAGCAAACATATAGAGCCCTTCCCCATCATAGGCATGGAAGAAAATGATGAACATAGAAGACAGTTTTACCGTTGTGTAATGTAACTAATTAAAACCTCAACCTGCTTAAGAAATATTTTGGCAGTTAATTGTATGGCTAATGAAACATATAGTCACTTAAAATGTACATATTTATATATATACACACATATATATGTATATATATATATATATCAAAGCACTCCACCACTGCTTGCAATCCTTATCACAAAACACGGAGCACGGACCACGAAATAAGTGCTAAGAGTTTTTATTAATGTCAGCCATCATATATATATATATTCAATTCGACACATGCTGGTGTGCTGCCAAATCACCGGTGGTGCTGCTATTCTGAGGCGTCTGCCTAGTCTCAAATATTCAAAGTATCTCGTTCTCCGATCCAAAGAAGAGAGCAGCACTCTAAAGTCGAGTGTCTTAAGGTTGTTTAATCAATAAGAGTTGAAAAATCCGACAAAGGAGGAAATGTAGTTATTTGGGGTACTGCTGAGTATAAAAAGGAGGCATACAGACATCTTATTGACGAGCATTGTTTTTTGTTTTTTTAGTCCTCATCTCACCAAGTATGCGTCTGCAATTCTTAGATAGCCGCCCTTCCGACCTGTGCGCCCCGCGGCTACTGCATTCGCTTTTAGTCTAGTGTCCAGAACCAGACCAGCCCCTTTATTGGTGGCTTGGTGTAATCATAGGACCATGAGGTCTTACACAAAACCCAGACCTCTACTCCACACAGTAAAGGCCTGCCAGATATTCAAACAGTTGTCTTTATCGATTCCCTGATCCAATATAGCTATTATAGAGGCAGCTTTGACCCAGTCCTGGAGCTTGGGGGGCAAAGGATCTTTCCACTTCAAACATATTTCCCTTCGTGCTATTAACATCAGGTACAACATTAAGCCTCTATGTGTATGTCTCAACGTCTTGCTTAGCGTACCATCATCCCCAAATAATACTAGAGTCATATTTAAAATGATTTTTTCTCCAAAAATACCATATAAGGCTTCCTCAACTCCCCTCCAAAAGGCGAAGAGTCATAAAATATGTGTAAATCGTTAGCATAAATAAGGTCCCATCTTGGGCATTTGGGGTTGGAGAGAGGAGCAAACTTTGCTATCCTGGCAGGGGTGTAATATAGCCGATTAATAACAAAGAAATGATTCTTCTTTAGGTTTGCCGGTTTAACATACTTATACAACAGCTTCAGGGAGGGCTCATAAAGATCTTCAATGTCACATTCCAGGGAGACCTGATTCCATATAAGATGTGGAGGGGGATATTCCTTGTCTTCTGCCTCTACAAACATCTTATACCATTTTGAGATTTCCTTGCTTTTAGGATTTACATCTTGGAAGGATTGCTCCACCTCCCAGACCCCTTGTATTTCACTCTTCTCCGCAGCGAACCAAGAAACTAATTGCATATATTTAAATCTGGAGAGGCCACTCCCAATCCTAGCTCTTAAGGCCTCCCACGGGTGGACCCCCTCAGAAGATACCAAATCTGACCAAGTGGTGATACCTGCTCTTTTGATTGATGTTGCAAGGCTATCTTTAAGGCATTCAGGTGTCCCCGGGGAGTTCCAAATTGGGGCGAACTCGGAGTAATACGCTATCCCCCATCTACTTCTGACCTTATGCCACAAGCTAAGGGCACCCTTCAGTACTTTCAATCGCACTTTTTTGAAGTACCTAGGTGCTCCGAATTTATAAAGAAAACCTTATCATTTCTGCCAAAAGTCTGCCCCACGTTGACTCATTTGGTTTCGTAAGCATCATCCTGATATTTTTTAATTGAAAAGCGGTACAATACCATTTAATATCCGGAAGGGCCAATCCCCTTTTAATCAGCCTGCGCCTTAGCTTCTTCCAAGCCAACCTGGCGCCTTTATGGGCCCAGATAAAACTCGTGATCTTACTCTGGATTTTACTGATATCTAATTTTGGGAAGGTAAGGGGAATAGCATTAAAGAGATATGTTAGTTTAGGTAGAATGACCATTTTGACTAGGTTGACCCTGCCATAGATTGTTAAAGGAAGGTTTTTCCACCTGGCTAATAATCGGTCAACTTCTTTTATAGTCCTGCTTAGATTGATCTGCGGGATTCTCTCAATCTCTTTAATGATTGTAATACCCAAGTATTTAAACTCTTGACTTATTCTACCCTCCCAGTTGTCTATATTCCAGAGCATCACCTCAGTTTTAGAGGTATTAGCTAGATATCCTGAAAAAGCTCAGAATTCCTCTAACAAAACTTCAATCCTTGGTATTGCCACTGCTGGGTTATCCGTATATACTAGCAGATCGTCCGCGTATAGAGCGACCTTACTGCTGTATTGGTGAGATTTAAAGGGAGTAATCAGATCATCTGCCCTGATTGTTTAGGCCAGGGGTTCTAAATAGATATTAAAAAGTAGGGGTGAAAGGGGGCAGCCCTGTCTTGTTCCTCTTAGTATGTCAAAGCTAGATGTTAAAACCCCATTTACTAGTATTTTAGCGGAGGCCCCCTGATAACAATTTACCAGACTCTGGATAAAAATAGGCCCGAAACCCATTGCCCTTAACACTTCCCAAAGGTACACCCAACAGACTCTGTCGAACGCCTTGCCCGCATCCAATGCCACTACGGCCAAGGGTTCGGATCGAGCTATGGCAAGATCTATATTGCCAATTAGTTGTTGCGTTTGTTCTTGTATGTATCTTTTAGGAATAAAGCCTTTCTGATCGACATTGATCAGCTGTGGAGCAATTTTGACCAACCTCCCTGCTAAAATGCTCATAAAGATCTTATAATCAGCATTCAGCAGGGAGATCGGTCTATAGGAATCTGCCCTTTGTGGATCCATTCCGGGTTTCAGTATAAGCACAATAGTTGCCTCTTTCCATGAGCTAGGTATCTTGCCCTCTAGCTGATAGACTGAATTGAATAAAACCCCCAAAAACGGGGCCAGCTCTTCCTGCAGAAGTTTATATATCTCGCTAGGGAGTGCATCTGTGCCTGCTGCTTTGTTGTTTTTACACGTCCTGATTTGCTCTCTGATTTCAACCTCAGTTATTGGGGCATCTAGGAGGTCACAGCTTTCAGCTGTTAGATTTGAAAGGGATTTCTCCCTCAGCCAGCTCTTAAGGGCCTCCATATTAGGTGTAATTTCATCCTTATACAACTCCGAGAATAATGAAATGAGCCGAGCTTGCATGTCCTCCAGTCTGCTCGATGTTTCCCCATTTTCGTTGATAATTAATTCATTTATGTGATTTTTTACACAATCTGCCCTTGCTTTCCAAGCCAACAGTGCTCCTGCCTTCTCTCCATATTCAAAATTCTGCATGGATTTTGACAGCCACTGTGCCTTACATTTTTGATCGAGCCTTACTCTAAATACCTGGCGGGCATTGTCAAGGTCCCTCTGACGAGCATTGTTATAAGAAAACCAACATGGCATTCGTCAAAAAGATAAGGCTCAATTATAGAGATGAACTTATGATGTGGAAGAGAAATGGTTTGATTTCCAGGGATGAATATTCCTTTCTTTACAATGAATTTCCCATGATGCCCACATTGTATTTCATCCCAAAAGTGCAAAAAAATGAATTACCGGTTCCTGGAAGACCAATCATATCGGCACAGAATAGCCTGTTTGAGAACACTTCAAAGTATGTGGATTTTTATCTGCAGGAGTTTGTGTTGAGCCTCCCTACCTACATTCGCGATAGTACTGATTTCTTGTGTAAACTGAGAGAGCAAACTTGGGATGATAATTTTATATTTTTAACAATGGACATATCTGCTTTTTATACTAGTATCAAGCATTCAGATGGGATGAAGGCAGTTAAATACTATCTTGACAAATGACCAATGGAAATTGACAACCACAATGAAATGTTTTTGAATATGGTGCATTGGTGCCTTCACAATAATGTATTTCTCTTTGATAGCATGGTATTCCAACAGCTACGTGGTGTTGCGATGGGGGCATGCTTCTCCCCAGCTATGCATGTCTTCATGTGGGCTGGTGGGAGGAGCATGTCCTTAAAGTAAACCACTTCAGCGACTACACGTCACACATTGTTAAGTGGTGGAGGTACATAGACGATGTGTTTGTGATTTGGAGGGGGAGTATGACTCAAGCACAACAATTTGTGAATAACATTAATGTCAATGACCTTAACTTGCGATTCACTGCCCATATAGGTGCTTATTCCACCAACTTCTTAGATGTTCAGGTCTACATTGAAAAAGGAAAAATGGAGACTTGCCTTTTTAGAAAGTCTACAGCAGGCAAATCAGTGCTTCATGCACGTAGTTTTCATCCTCGCCACACCATTGCTAGCATCCCCTATGGGGAGTTTCTCCATATCCGGAGAGCCTGCAGCATGGAGAAAGACCTTAAGCAACATCAAACTGAGGCAAAGATAAGTTTCATTGAAAGAGGATATAAACCTGTACTGTTAGAGAGAGCCCTTAAGAAGGCCAACAGTACAGACATGATACAGACACGTTATCCCAGCATAATGAGCAACAAAGAGGTTACCTCTGACAGCATTGATTTTCTAGGTACTTCAGAGGAGAGTAAGGTAACCATGAGAGTGGTAACTACATATAGCAGACAAGCCAAGAGGATAAGGGCAATTATTAACCATCAATGGCCTATTGTCCTCACAGATCACACTCTAAAACAGATATTACCTGCTAAACCGACTGTTACCTTTCGCAGGGCGTACTCTATGCGTAATGAGCTGGTGCGCACTAGCCCAGAGACGTGCAAGGCCGGCAGTTGGCTTGCACTGAGGAGAGGGTTTTTCAAATGTAATACATGCAGAGCATGCAAATTTGGGACTAACGTCACGTCATGCAAAACTGCTTTTTCAAATAAGACTATAGAGTTGACTAGGCACTTTACATGCAGAACTGACCATGCGGTCTATGTTTTACAATGTAGCTGCAAGTTGCGCTACATAGGAAGCACAAACCTACAAGTTCATGTCCGCATTTTGCAACATTTACGGGCTATTGTCAACTCAGTTAGAATTTTTCTCAGTTTAGGAGAAGTAAAGTTAGGAGTCCTAACTTTACTACTCCTAAACTGAGAAAATCCTAACTTTAAGACTTTCGGTATTCACAGAAGGCATTTAGGAGTCCTAAAGTTAGGACTACTAACTTCTGTGAATACCGAAATGAGTAAGTTAATTCTGTGAATACCAAAATGAGTAAGTGTATTCTGTGAATACCAAAAAGTACTAACTTTACGTTTTTGACGTAAGTTAGTTCTGTGAATCAGGCCCAAAGTATTTAAGTACTGTATTAGGCAGATTAGTGTATTCTGCACAGTATATAATTTCAATTTAGCGTATTTGTA
Source organism: Calotriton arnoldi (assembly GCA_963921515.1). Taxonomy (NCBI): domain Eukaryota; kingdom Metazoa; phylum Chordata; class Amphibia; order Caudata; family Salamandridae; genus Calotriton; species Calotriton arnoldi. The sequence goes on from CAWUFW010004212.1 coordinate 336,622, forward strand.
CATTGTAATATCATAGTACTGTAATATTTGCGGATTTGCACGGCAAGAATGATCATGCGTATTTTGCACAGTATAGAATGTTAATTTAGCGTATTTGTACATTAAAATATCATAGTACTGTAATATTTGCGTATTTGCACGGTAAGATTGATTATGTCACTATGCTAGATACCATGATGAGTGTGACCTATAAATATCCGCAGGATGTAGGTTTGTCGCAGAAGTTATACATACATAGGACTATAATGTCCTTTTGTTACAGTTGTGGAATATTATGAAATTCTTTAGTGATAGATTTGCCCCTCAGTGGCTTATATATTATATGTGCATAAGCAGGCTAATAAGAGGGAGACCAGCATAGCACAACCCATAACATAAGAAGGGCGGCATAACTGCTGTATTTCGTGGCTACAAAATTTCTGTTTTATACAATTATGGTTTTTACTGTGGGTCCCGTGCAGTAAAACACTATTTAGCACTTTACAATTACGCATTTGCACTTTTTCTATATTATCAATGTGCATTATTCATAGATGTATCTGATTATAAGGTATGTCGAATGCAATGAAGGTATAGGTAGTAAGCAAGCTATGTATACTATATACGTTGCTTCAATTCAATTGATGTACGGAAAATTTGGTTACCCAGGTATCTTTCAGTTAAAGTATGTCCTCTATTTTCATGATGTTTGATGTCAGCAATCATGTGGGGGTGAGGTGTTTCCTTTAAATGGTTTCCAAAGACGCAGCGTGATCATGTGATCAAGGCCACAGGACGTGGCCGAAACGCGTCATGGGCAGCATGAGCGTTGTTAATAAAACTTAAAATTTGAGCACCAGCAAGACACCGCAGTCCGTTGCATCTGTTTGTGAATGCAAGAATAGCATTTGGATGCATTGTTCTGGATATATATATATATATATATCCAGAACAACGCATATATATATATATATATATATATCATCAAAAACAATCCTGCTCCGCTGTAGAAGAAGGCACGCACTCGAGGCTGTAGGTATATGGCTTTTTTTATTTATTTCCTCATGTCTCCCTCGACCCCGCGACTGAAGAGACGCGTTTCAGTTGTCACAGTAGCCTTTCTCAATCTGGAAAACGCCATGTGTAAGCAAACATATATACCCCTTCCCCCTCATAGGCATGGAAGAAAATGATGAACATAGAAGAAAGTTTTACCGTTGTGTAATGTAACTAATTAAAGCCTCAACCTGCTTAGGAAATATTTTGGCTGTTAATTGTATGGCTAATGAAACATATAGTCACTGAAAATTTACATATTTATATATATATACACATATATATATATATCAAAGTACTCCACCACTGCTTGCAATCCTTATCACAGAACACGGAGCACGGACCACGAAATAAGTGCTAAGAGTTTTTATTAATGTCAGCCATCATATATATATATATATTCAATTCGACACACGGATGCTGGTGTGCTGCCAAATCACCGGTGGTGCTGCTATTCTGAGGCGTCTGCCTAGCCTCAAATATTCAAAGTATCTCGTTCTCCGATCCAAAGAAGAGAGTAGCACTCCAAAGTCGAGTGTCTTAAGGTTGTTTGATCAACAAGAGCAAAACGTCAATGCGTTTCAGTTGCCAACTCGCAACCTTGTTCACGACGGTGAACACCATTTTTTCTTTTTCATTTATAGTGTTACATGACAAGTGTAATCAACATAAAAAAGGAACAAAGATAAACCAGCCCAATCCATCGTGGCCGCCATCTTTAAACATAATCGTATAGTGGATTCACAATCACAAGGCAATCAATTCTGGCTGAATACCTCGCCACATTAAAGTGCATATAGTGATAAAAGCTGTGGGTTTTCTTTATATGGTAGTTTCCAATTTATCTCCATTTACCTGAATGGATACATCCAGGAATTCAATGTGTGTTCTACTGATTTTGCTCGTGAATTCCAGATTTAAATCATTCTAGTTTATCTCTGTGATAAATTGGTTGGCTTCCTCCTCCGTGCCTTTACATAACACGAAGAGGTCATCAATGAACCTAAGCCAAAATGCTATATTTTCTGACCACTGCTCTATCCCACCCAGCACCTGCTCCTCCCACCAGCCCATATGCAATAGGGACATTGCAAGTTTAATAAATGTAAAACCTTTCTTTATTTTCTTTAACTCATAGACCATACTCTCAATTCAATGAGAGTATGGTCTATGAGTTAAAGAACATAAAGAAAAGTGAAATGAAAAAGAGGGAAATGATTACACATTGGCGGGCAAAATATAACAGAGTGATGAATAAGTGGTCCAGGAATGATGAATATATAATTCGAAATTCGGATAAAGGTGGAAATGTTGTTTTTTGTCCCAGGGCAATGTATATGCAGGAAACATATTTACAACTTAATGATGTAGCCTGCTACACAAAGATAACCAGACATGAATATGATACCTTAAAACAAAATTTCTACCATGAGTTGGAAAAGTGGCGTGATGACAACTTAATCAGCTTAGAAGAATACAGCTTTTTGAAGATTGTCCATCCAAAAATACCGATCCTTTACCTATTGCCGAAAATACACAAAAATCAGGATTGCCCTCTTGGAAGGCCAATCATTTCGGCTATAGGCAGCCTATTTGAGAATGTTTCCAAATACATTGATTACTTTTTAAAACCCTTGGTCCAAGATTTACCATCCTCTATCGGAGATACAACAGACTTTCAGGATGATTTTCTCATGGTCTGTTTAGACGTAAGTTCTTGTATACCAGTATCAGACATACAGATGGTTTGAGAGCACTGTGACATTTGTACACTTTTATGAACACAATGAAATGTTGTTGAATATGATCTTATGGTGTCTTGACAGTAATATCTTTCTGTTCAATAATGATTTGTATAAACAATTGCAAGGGACTGCGATGGGCACCTGCTTCGCCCCCAGTTATGTGAATTTGCATATGGGCTGGTGGGAGGAGCAAGTGTTACATAGCACTGAATTGGAAGAGTGGTCCTCACATATCATTATATGGCATATATACATTGATGATTTGTTTGTGTTGTGGAAAGGAGACCGGGAATCTGTAGACAAGTTTGTCATCAAAATCAATGATAATGATTTAAATCTTTCACAAGTTGCATCAGTGACACCAGTATCGGATTTCTCGATGTCAAACTTGAGGTAGTTGATTCACAATTGACACCTACACTGTATAGAGAAGACACTGCAGGTAACATCACACTACATGCCACTAGTTCACATCCAATTCCATTAAAGAACAGCATACCTTATGGGGAATTGTTACGAACTAAGAGAATTTGCAGCTCGCAATCACTGTATGCGGCTACAGAAACAGAAATGGTTACATGATTAAAAGGATATACAGAGAAGACTCTGAGAGAAGCCAAGAAAAAAGTATCCACTGCTAATAGAGTGGATCTATTATTTAAAAAGCAAGATAAGAAATTGTCATCAAAGAAGGAGTGTAGATTCATTACTACTTATAACCAATACCACAAGGAATTGAGAAAAGCCATGCGTAAACATTGGTACCTAATTCAACAAGACCCTGTAATAGGATTAGAAATGAATCCAAAACCCCTGATTTCTTACAGAAAGTTGCATTCCATGAAAGATACCCTTGTTAAAACAGAGGTTGAAACCTAGCAATGGCTTTAAGAAATGTAAAAAATGCATAGCCTGCCAACATGGTAAGGACATTACAGAAATCAGTTCTGATATAGGAGAATGGATACTGATTGGAAAACCATTAAATTGTAAATCAGATCATGTAGTTTCTTTACTAGAATGTCCCTGCCCAAAGAAATATATTGGCAGCACGATATTACAGGCCCATAAGCGAATTCTGCAGCACATTCGAGCAGTGAAAAATATTGATGAGACGTACCCAGTAGCAAGGCACTTTAAGGAATACCATAACAGTAATCCTAATCTCCTAACCTATAGCTTATTAGATCAAATGGAAAAATCTATTCGGGGAGGTAACAGGGAGACATCATTGAGACAGCTCGAATGTAGATATATTGTGAGAGTAGGCACAAAGGAACCTATGGGACTGAACATAGGTGAAGAAATATTTACTTTTTTATGAAGAGATATCTTCAGTTCCTGCCTCTTTTGAATTGAATTTTCTAATTGTTTTTATTCAGTATGTATTGACAGCCTTTCAATGTGTATATTAAGATAGTAATAGCCTTTTTATCTTTTTTATTTACAGAGTGTATACAGGAGATACCTGAGTTGAATGCAGATGAGCCAAGATATTAATTTTCTACTATGAAAGAACAGTATTCTGATAAGATTTTTGTCATACATGATTGACCCAATGGGGCATGATTGGTATCTATTCATCTATATATATAGATTGGCCCAATGGGTCAGGAAGTGTCCATATACACAAGCCATGGAATATGAGTCTTCCGAATACAATTTATTTTGTGTTATATACTTTTTGAATGATGAAATTGATGATTTAAGGTGCAGTCTGCAGGGCTGAATTCTATCTTTACAATGAGACTAATCCTTTTACAAGCATATGCCCAACGGGGCTTCATCGTTTAAGAGATTTCAAATATTAGTGATCAACTTTGGCCTTTTGACGGGCTCGATTAGGTGCAAGCCAAACATTGTAAATACATTTCTATTTATTTTTTGCTCATTATAAATGTTTAATTATGTTCATGATTTGAGATTATTTATCTAATGTGGGAAATAAGGCAGGACTATGCCCATTACAAAATGCCCACTGTATTTACTTACAAACAATGTAAGTTGTGAGTCCTTTTTTCATGTCATGTGCTTGTTAAATGCAGGCTGATGCAATACGTAGGCATCATGAGAAAGGCTCTGTTGGAGTCGAAACGCATCTGACGCTGTTATGTTTGCCAAGAGACTTGAATAAATTGTATATTCAGCACTACACGGAGAGCCGTTTCTCTGTTGATGCACACGGAGGATACATTATATATATATATATATATATATATATATATATATATATATATATATATATATATATATTCACTGAAAAAACCATAGGTTTTAGGGACAGTTATAGTTAGTTGGACATTGCACTCGTACAAAACCTGTGAAATTCCCCCGTTATAGTTAGTTCAGCTAACTATAACTCGCGCCCCCGCAATGCACTGCTGATGATGTCACATATTACATCACTCATGACATGGTCAGTGACATCACTGATGACATCACTGATGACATCTCAAATGACATCTCAAATGACATCACTGATGACATCATCCAGTGACTGTGTGTTTCTGTAAAGTTTAATTTTGTTTTATATATATGCCAAGCTGTATTGAGGAATGAGTGGGTGTATAAGTGTCTGTATGGAGGATTTAGTAGGTACGTGACTGACTGTATAAGTGAGTGATTAAACGTATCTTACTGAATGCATGGGTTAGTGACTAAACTGGGTGAATGTCTGAATCCGTCTGTCTGTTGCTGTGTAAGTGGCTGCATGGGTTTGTGAATAGCTACATGAGTGTCTATATGAGTTATTGATTGGTTGTCCATATCTTGGAAGGGGAACTCGAGAAATTGACTAGTACCATTAGGAAACCGATTATTATTCTTTGGGTTGGCGATTTTAATGTTCAAATATGCCCATTATCCCTGACCAAAGTTTGTGGGCCTAGGAGGGGGGAATTTGAAGATGATTGTTATATGCATTTCCCCCATTGTGAATATGGGAGTGCCTTAAATGGTGTTATTGTTAAATTAGATTTAGAATTACTGTACTGTGCTACCGACAAAAACAACATGATATGTCCCACATTCACAGGTAGGAATGCATCGTCTAATATCGATCACATTATTATTTCTAGTAATAGTGTACATTTATTTTCAACCCCTGGATAACGGACCAACCAACTAGTGACCATAATAGTATTTCTTTGTATTTATTATGTTGGGGCTTTAAAAATACCATCAGTGTTCCACACAGCCTATGTATTGCCCCCACCAGACCGAATGGTGTCCGGATAAAATGGGCTGGTCTGGACCCATCTAAAATCCAGCACGATGTGATTACACAGTGTCAGAATGAAATCCAAGCCTGCTTAGGGGATGAGGTTGACCCAGTATTGTTGCTTAATAATTTTACTAGGATCAATAATACTGTGGAGAACCTTTTGCTGAAACCAGTGTGTAGGAATAAAAAACCTAAGGTGGGATGGTTTGATGATAACTGTGTAGGGGCTTTGGGCCGCCTCAAACAAGCTCTGGGGTGTAAACCAAGAAACCCGGATATAATTAAGGCCTTACGTGCAGAATACGCTTTAGCCCTAAAAATCAGGAAATTGGAACTCCAAGAAAGAGCCTGGGAAGACTTAAGCCTGGCAGCCGATACTAAAAATAATAAACTTTTCTGGGATACCGTCAATAGTTCCTTTTTGAAGGACGACCATATTCCTGAATTTAATTCTTATGTTAACTGTAACTCATGGGTAGCCCATTTTTCCAACATTTTTAATCCTTTCGATAAAGATGTCCCATTCACCTTGTCTAATCATACCCCTGTTGTATGGCCAAAATTGCCCTTGTCAATTAGTATAGAGGAGGTTTTTGAGGGCATAATTAGTAGTAAGGGGGTAAGGCACCGGGTCCCGATGGGGTCCCGATAGACTTTTATAAAAATGAAATGGTTTTATGGTCGCCGTTTTTAACCAGAGTTTTTAATGTTGCCGTTGAGACTCATTTTCCTTTATCTTGGGGCCAGTCAATTATAATACCAATTTACAAGAAGGGTGTTAAGACTGATGCTTGTAATTATCGCCCGATTTCTTTATTGGACTCGTCTATAAAGATCATGAGTAGGGTCATGTTATCAAGACTCGAGACCTGGGTCCAAGAAAAGTCAGTCCTTACCCAAGTGCAATATGGGTTTAGAAAGGGTGTTGGCACACTGGAGCAGTGTGTCAACCTGGACCTCTTGATCGGCAAGTACACATTAGCTAAGGAGGGAAATTTATATTTGTGTTTTGCTGACCTTAGCAGCGCTTTTGATTTGGTAGACCACTCCATTTTATGGCCCTTATTGTTGGATATGGGCGCCCCAAAGGGGTTATATTTTTCTTGGCTAGATTATATGGGGAGCTATCAAGTAGGGTGCGGTACGGTCATTTAGGCGAATTTACCCCGCCTTTTAAAGTCAAAAGAGGCATCCGACAGGGCTGCGTCTTAGCTCCATTACTTTTTTCATTGTTTATCAATGAAGTTGACGCAGCACTGAAATTGTTTGAGTCGGATGCCCCTAGGGTGGATGGGAAGTCTGTCCCAATTCTCTTATACGCCGATGATGCGGTTTTACTCTCTCGCACCCCTATGGGGCTACATCGTCTTATCGATAATTTTACTGTTTTTATTACTAAAAGAAAACTTTTAATTAACAAATCAAAAACTTTTGTTATGGCTTGAGGTAGGAACCCTATAACATCTAGCTCTTATTTCATTGAAGGTTCCAAAGTCCAGACAGTTAAGACATTTTGTTACCTGGGTATTACTTTTGCAGGGAATAGGTCATGGGCCCAGGAACAGGATAACGCCTGTTCTAAGATGCTTAGAAATGTAAATGGTATTTTTAGATTTGCGGCTAAATTGGGAAACCGACGCATTAAAGACATGTTGCCAATCTATGAGATACGATGCGTTACCGCAGCTCTTTATGGGGCAGGTGTTTGGGGTCATTTTCAAGGTAATTTATTACAACAAGCTGAAAATTCATTTTTAAAACGCTTACTTTGTGCCCCCTCATCTGCCTCTACGGAATTGCTCCACCGTGAGGTGGGCATTAGATATATTTCAGATCTGGCTTCAACACAACCCCTTTTATTATGGAAATCTATATGGTCAAAAGAGGAAACATTATTTACTCAATCTATCATACGGGACTGCCTCAAATTGGAGAATTGTTTAAAAATACCCTGGCTTAATTATATTATTTATTGGTTTAAATCTTTATTCAATTGTGATATCAGAACGGATCCTGAGTGTACTCTTTCTGTTGCTAGAGCTGAGATAAAATTAACCATGTTAGCAAATAAAATAGAGGCTCGTTCTTGTGTTATCAAGAATCAATCAACTTTCCTCTTTTATTCGCAATTGGATCTTAAACAGGGTTTTCAAAGTTATTTATCAGCAGTGACTAGAGTTTCACATCGATTTGTGCTGACACGCCTAAGATTGGGTATCGTACATCATCTTGTTAATTTCCCAATTATGAAACAGTGTTCTGTTCATGTATGCCCATGTGATGGAGTCTCAAGACAAAGCTGCTGCCATATGTTATTATTCTGTTTATTTTATTCTCATCTTAGGAGATTTTATTTAAAACCTTTTTTCTATATTACAATATAAGATCCACTACAGATGCCTTGAACCTGCTTTTTAGATTGGATGACCCACGATTATGCTTTTATTTAGCTACTTTTCTCCTGAAATCTATTAGTGTTAGGAAATCTATGATTATTGATATCTGATTGTGTGTTTTAAAGGTATTATAAATGAATTTATTTATATGTAATTATATGCATTTGCACTTTTGAATTGGGATAATATATGATCTAGTAAATGTTTGGACCTTCATGTGATTTATGCACTTGCACTTTGTATCTGTACTAACATGTTTACGCACCTTGATGTACTCGCTTTTTATCCCACTGTTTTATATCTTTTTTGATTTTTCTATAGATCGAGCTTTTTATGTCTGTATTGCTTATATGGTTGATTTATTTAACCGAATAAAAGCTCTAAAATCGAAAATCGATTGGTTGTCTGAGTATCTGTATGGGTGCCTGAGTGTTTGTGTGGGTGGGGTGTGTGCGACTCTGTGCATAGATGTGTGAGTGGGTGATTCACTGGGTGGATGGTTTCAAGAGTGCATCTGTGATAGACTGTATGGGTGGGTAAGTGTGTGTAAGAGTGTGTTAGTGAGTGAATGTATGTCCCAGTGGTACATGTGTGAGTAACTACATATGTGAAAGGCAGTATATATGTGTGTTGGAGTATATAAATGGCTATAAGTGAGAGTGTGTGATTGTGAGAGTGGCTGTATGGATGAGTGTGTGCTTGTATCAGTGATTGTATAAGAGCGTAAAAATGTGCTAGTATTTGTATGAGTAAGTGAGCTGGTGTGTGTATGACTGTATAGGTGAGTAAATGGCAGTGTGAATAATTATTTGCATGACTGACTAGGTGTGTGAGTACCTCTATGGATGGGTGGCGGTGTGTGAGTGTCTATATAGGAGTATGAGTGCATATGATAGTCCTGTACTGAGTGACCGTAAGTATTAGTGACTGTACGGGTGAGTTAGTGGATGTGTGTGTAGACCTAAGAATCAGTGAGTGGGTATGTAGTTATTGGTGTTGGAGTGTCTATGGTTTTGCGAATGGCAGTCTGTTATTTAGAGTGGGAGTATCAAAGGTTATATTAGGGTGTGAGGAGGTGCATCAGATTATCACGTGGATGATGTCATCAGTGATGTCATCAGTGATGTCATTTGAGATGTCATCAGTGATGTCATCAGTGATGTCACTGACCATGTCATGAGTGATGTAATATGTGACGTCATCAGCAGTGCATTGCGGGGCGCGAGTTATAGTTAGCTGAACTAACTATAATGGGGGAATTTCACGGGTTTTGTACGAGTGCAATGTCCAACTAACTATAACTGTCCCTAAAACCTATGGTTTTTTCAGTGAATTTCAAAGGTTTTTTAAATGCTAATTTCTAACTATAACGTGTCTGAAACCTATGGTTTTTTCAGTGAATTTCAAAGGTTTTTTAAATGCTAATTTCTAACTATAACTGTCCCTAAAACCTATGGTTTTTTCAGTAAATTTCAAAGGTTTTTTAAATGCTAATTCCTAACTATAACTTGTCTGAAACCTATGTTTTTTTTCAGTGAATTTCAAAGGTTTTGTAAATGACAATTTTTAAATGTATTAATTGTTATATTTATTTTTTGGATACTGATTTACTACATTTTTTTTAAACTATTTATTTTTACATATTTTATTTTTTAAATTACATTGTAATTACATTATACATTACATAACAAAATATACTTTCTCTGAATGAATTACTTTAGTTTAAATACTTTGCAAATAGGCAATAGACTTTTAAGTACAGTAGTTACAGTTGTTGCAATGGGCAACACAATTTCAAACACAATGCAACATTGAGCTCAATGTGAATTTCTAGTTAAATGCAATTAGTTACTTTATGGATTACTTTTCTAACCACAGGACTGGATCCTAGATTCAGTCCTGGGACATCTCCTGTAAACAGTTGAGTAAAAGCGTTTTGGTTACAGTAGTGATTTTTAAGGAATATTATTGTATTTTAAAAGTTGACACTTAGAAACTTTTTCACATAGAATCACCAATGTTATCCTATGGGAGGAAATTCACTTAGCAGGTAAGTAGTGTTATCGTTACTTTTTCTTACTCAGTGTTAGATCCTGGATCCAGCACTGGTGCATCTCCTGTAAACAGTTGAAAGAATGCGTTTAAGTCATACAGGCGATTTTTAAGGAATATTTGTAGTTTGTGAAAATCGACACTTTGAAACTTTTCTGCTGAAAACCAGACAATGGATTCCTATGGAAGGAAATATAAGTTACTGGTAAGTACGGTTAGAATTACTTTTCAGGGTCAGTGCTGGGCTAAAAGATGCAGCACTGGGTTCTCTCCTGATAACAGGTGAGTAAATCGGAATTCGTAGTTCGGTTGATTTTAGAGGAATATTATAAAGTTCCAAAACTCCACACTTAGAAGAATTTCCAAGTGAAACCAGTCAATGTTAGCCTATGGAAGGAAATTCAAGTTGCTGGTAAGTACGGTTAAAATTACTTTTCAGGATCAGTACTGGGCTGAAAGATGCAGCACTGAGGTCTCTCCTGATAACAGGTGAGTAAATCGGAATTCGTATTTCGGCTGATTTTAGAGGAATATTTGTATGTTTCAAAATCGACACTTAGAAACTTTTCAGCAAAAAGCAGGCAATGATATCCTATGGAAGGAAATTCAAGTTACTGGTAAGTACGGGTAAAATTACTTTTCAGGATCAGTACTGGGCTGAAAGATGCAGCACTGAGGTCTCTCCTGATAACAGGTGAGTAAATCGGAATTCGTATTTCGGCTGATTTTAGAGGAATATTTGTATGTTTCAAAAATCGACATTTAGAAACTTTTTCAGCAAAAAGCAGGCAATGATATCCTATGGAAGGAAATTCAAGTTACTGGTAAGTACGGTTAAAATTACTTTTCAGGATCAGTACTGGGCTGAAAGATGCAGCACTGAGGTCTCTCCTGATAACAGGTGAGTAAATCGGAATTCGTAGTTCGGCTGATTTTAGAGGAATATTTGCACAATGGTGAAGGAAGGGGTGGGGCCTGAGGTGACATGTCTGCAAACACACCCAGTGGCGCGTTTTAAGTTGGAGAATTAATTCCTTCTCAATCCCGAGGGTCCCTAGGGGCCAACTAGCCCACCAGATACCTCTAGTATGCCCCAGACAGCTGCGTTGCAGAGAGGTGTTCAGAGGCCACGCCCCTTTACAACACTCTGCAACGCAGCTCCGTGGCGCTTACTGGAGGTACCTGGTGGGCTAGTTGGCCCCCAGGGACCCTCAGGATTGAAGGGATTTAATTCCCCATCTTAAAACGCGCCACGGGGCCTGTTTGCACACATGTCACCTGAAGCCCCGCCCCTCCCTTCACCACTGTGCAAACGCGCCCCGTGGCGCGTTTTAAGTTGGGGGATTAAGTCCCCTTGAATCCTGAGGGTCCCTGGGGGCCAACTAGCTCACCATGTACCTCCAAAAGCACCACAGAGCTGCGTTGCAGAGAGGTGTAAAAAGGGCGTGGCCTCTGTACACCTCTCTGCAATGCAGCCCCTGGCGCATACTGGAGGTTCCTGGTGGGCTAGTTGGCCCCAGGGACCCCCAGTATTTAAGGGGAATTGGTTCCCCATCTGCAAACGCGCCAGGGGGCGCGTTTGCAGAGTGGTAAAGGAAGGGGGCGGGGCCTACGGCCCGATTGTTTTTTTTTTTTTTTCCCCAAGGGGGGCTGTGTGGCCCCCCCTTACTTTTTCCTATTTTTGGGCCCTGGGGACCCCATCCCCCAGGGCCTTATCCCTTTTTTTTTTTTTTATTAAACGGTAAGGGGGCCGCGCGGCCCCCTCCCATGGCCGAATCCGGCCGTGGGGACCCCATCCCCCGGGGCATGGCCACACTTTTAAATACATTTTTAAGGAGGGGGCTGCGTGGCCCCCTCCTCAGGCCTCCTTTTGCCCCGGGACCCCATCCCCGGGGCAGGCGTTTATTTATTTATTTTTTTAATATTATTTTTGGGGAGGGGGCCGCGTGGCCCCCCTCCTGGGCCACTACTTGCCCCGGGGACCCCATCCCCCGGAGCTGGCCCTATCCTTTGGGGTCCGTGGGGGGACCCCAACTCCCCCACGGACCCTGCCGGCTCCCCCGCCTCCTGCGGGAGCCGGCATTGCTTTCCACATGGGGAGCTGCTAACATGCAGCTCCCCATGTGGAAAGCAATGTGCTTTGGATATTGGAAGCGAGAGCAGGTTCTGCTCTTGCTTCCAATATCCAAAGCAGTTTGCTATGACAGGACGGGAGCCGCGAGGCTCCCGTCCTGTCATAGCAAACTACAGTGTCCCGGGGTAGGCACCCCGGGACACTGCAGGAGCCGGCCCTGGGGGTGGTGGTCCCCAGGGCCATTACAGGCTCCAGGAGGGGGCCGCGCGGCCCCCTCCCTCCAGTGACAAAGCCCCGGGAGGTGGTGGTCCCCGGGCTCTGGGGGTCCGTAACGGACCCCCATATTGAAATTTTTAGTGCCCCGGGAGGTGGCGGTCCCGGGGCGTGTGGGGGGCTCAAGCCACCCCACACAGGTAATTTTAAAATTATTAAAGAAGCCCTGGGGAGGTGGCGGTCCCGGGGCTGCGGGAGGGCCGAGAGCCCTCCCGCACCATTTATTTTTAAAGCCCCGGGGGTGGCGGTCCCTGGGGCTTGGGGGCCTTAGAGGCCCCCACATATTATAAATACCCCCCCATCCCCCCGGGACTTGGCCCACCCGGGGGCCAATTAACAACAAAGCGCGGGAGACCGCGCTTCGTTTTTTTTTTTTTTCTGGCGGGATTCGCTATATATGTATATATATATACATTATCTACTGGCGGTCGCCAGTAGATAGTTATAGTTAGGACCTATTTTCCATAGGAAATCCGCGACATTCTATTTGAAATAACTCTTGCGTCGGTTGACGAATCTTCGCGAAATTTTCAAACTTTATGGCCCGCTCCGGTCCGCTCCTACCCTGAAAGTCTCAGGGTGATTCGTCAAGCGGGGGCCGAGAAAAAAGGGGGGTCCCAAAACGTGTTTTCCCCATTCATTTTCCCATAGGAAACTTTAGACACGGCTACAGCCCGAACTGCTGAACGGAATTACACCAAATTTGGCAAAGAGGTAGTTCTTGGATCAGAAAGAACCCTTTTTGTTAAATGGTGTCAATCCGTTCAGTAGTTCCTGAGAAAATCAAAAGTTAAGTCACATATATATCTATGGCCGAGTAGGGTCCGCGTACCCTCCCGACCACGAGCTGCATGCTAATTGGCTGTCAAGTGGCTGTCAACACTCCAAATCAGGAAGTGTTGGCAGCCATTTTGTCCCTCGGTAGAACCGAGGGACAGAAACAAGTGCGCAAGCGCAAAAAGGGGCAGGGTAGAAACACCCTGACCCTAGGTCTGCTCAGGGGTCCCACAAGGACCCCCTGGGCAGAAAGCATTTTTTTTTTTAAATCGGCGGGATGCGCTCAGGGTGCGCGGATCCTGCCGATTAGAAAAAAACAGAAGAAACAAGTGCGCAAAGCGCAAAAGGGGGCAGGGTAGAAACACCCTGACCCCTAGGTCTGCTCAGGGGTCCCACAAGGACCCCTGGGCAGAAAATGCATTTTTTTTTAAATCGGCAGGATGCGCTCAGGGTGCGCGGATCCTGCCGATTAGAAAAAACCCAGAAGAAACAAGTGCGCAAAACGCACAAAGGGGGCAGGGTAGAAACACCCTGACCCTCTAGGTCTGCTCAGGGGTCCCACAAAGACCCCCTGGGCAGAAAAAAAGCATTTAAAAAAAAGAATCGGCGGGATGCGCTCAGGGTGCGCGAATCCCGCTGAGAAAAAAAAAAATCGAAGCGCGGTCTCCCGCGCTTCGATGCAAACTTGCCCCCGGGTGGCCCAAGTCCCAGGGGCATGCGGGGGGTGTGTTTATTGTTTATTATGGGGGCCTCTAAGGCCCCCAAGCCCCGGGACTGCCACCCCCGGGGCTTAATAAAAATGGTGCGGGAGGGCTCTCCTGCCCTCCCGCAGCCCCGGGGACCACCACCCCCGGGCTTCTTTTTAAATTTTAAATAATGTGTGGGGTGCTCCAGCCCCACACGCCCGGGACCACTACCTCCCCGGGCACATAGAAAATAAATGTGGGGTCCGTTACGGACTCCAGAGCCCGGGGACCACCACCTCCCCGGGGCTGTGCAATTCAAGGGAGGGGGGCCGCGTGGCCCCCTCCTGGAGCCCTTGATGGCCCTGGGGACCGCCACCCCCAGGGCCGGCTCCTGCAGTGTCCCGGGGTGCCTACCCCGGGACACTGTAGTTTGCTATGACAGGACGGGAGCCTCGCGGCTCCCGTCCTGTCATAGCAAACTTGTTTGCATTTTGAAAGAGAGAGCAGGAAACCTGCTCTCTCTTTCAAAATGCAAACCAATTGCTTTCCACATGGGGAGCAGCATGTTAGCTGCTCCCCATGTGGAAAGCAATACCGGCTCGCGCAGGAGGCGGGGAGCCGGCTGGGACTGTGGGGGATTGGGGACCCCCACAGTCCCCAACCAGAGGCCAGGCCCCGGGGGATGGGGTCCCCGGGGCCATAAGTGGCCAGGGAGGGGGGCCACGCAGCCCCCTCCTCAAATAAAAATTTTTTTTTTAAAAAGGGCAAGGCCGGCCCCGGGGGATGGGGTCTCCGGGGCCTTAAATGGCCTGAGGAGGGGGGCCACGCAGCCCCCCTCCAAAATAATAAAAAAAAAATCGAGGGCATGCCCCGGGGGATGGGGTCCCCGTGGCCAATACAGGCCCAGGGAAGGGGGGCCACGCGGCTCCCTTCCCGTTTTTTTTTTTTATTTAAAAAAAATGCACAGGTCCCGGGGGATGGGGTCCCCGGGGCCAAAGTGGCCAAGGGAAGGGGGGCCACGCAGCCCCCTCCCATTAAAAAAAATTAGAAAAAAAAAAACGACCGGCATCGTGCCGGAGGCCCCGCCCCTCCCTGCAGTACTCTGCAAACGCGCCCCCTGGCGCGTTTTAAGAAGGGAAGTAATTCCCCTTGAATACTGGGGGTCCCTGGGGCCAACTAGCCCACCAGGAACCTCCAGTATGCGCCAGGGGCTGCGTTGCAGAGAGGTGTACAGAGGCCATGCCCCTTTACACCTCTCTGCAACGCAGCTCTGTGGCGCTTTTAGAAGTACATGGTGGGCTAGTTGGACTCCAGGGACCCTCAGGATTCAAGGGGACTTAATCCCCCAACTTAAAACGCGCCACGGGGCGTGTTTGCACAGTGGTGAAGGGAGGGGCGGGGCTTCAGGTGACATGTGTGCAAACAGGCCCCGTGGCGCGTTTTAAGATGGGGAATTAAATCCCCTTCAATCCTGAGGGTCCCTGGGGGCCAACTAGCCCAACAGGTACGTCCAGAAAGCGCCACAGAGCTGCATTGCAGAGAGGTGCAAAAGGGGCGTGGCCTCTGAACACCTCTCTGCAACGCAGCTCCCTGGGGCATACTGGAGGTACAGGGTGGGCTAGTTGGACCCCAGGGACCCTCATGATTCAAGGGGACTTAATCCCCCAACTTAAAACGCGCCACGGGCGCGTTTGCACAGATGTCACCTCAGGCCCCGCCCCTCCCTTCACCATTGTGCAAATATTCCTCTAAAATCAGCCGAACTACGAATTCCTATTTACTCACCTGTTATCAGGATAGACCTCAGTGCTGCATCTTTCAGCCCAGTACTGATCCTGAAAAGTAATTTTAACCGTACTTACCAGTAACTTGAATTTCCTTCCATAGGATATCATTGACTGGTTTCACTTGGAAATTCTTCTAAGTGTGGAGTTTTGGAACTTTATAATATTCCTCTAAAATCAGCCGAAATACGAATTCCGATTTACTCACCTGCTATCAGGAGAGACCTCAGTGCTGCATCTTTCAGCCCAGTACTGATCCTGAAAAGTAATTTTAACCGTACTTACCAGTAACTTGAATTTCCTTCCATACGATATCATTGTCTGCTTTTTGCTGAAAAAGTTTCTAAGTGTCGATTTTTGAAACATACAAATATTCCTCTAAAATCAACCGAACTACGAATTCCGATTTACTCACCTGTTATCAGGAGAGACCTCAGTGCTGCATCTTTCAGCCCAGTACTGATCCTGAAAAGTAATTTTAACCATACTTACCAGTAACTTGAATTTCCTTCCATAGGATATCATTGACTGGTTTCACTTGGAAATTCTTCTAAGTGTGGAGTTTTGGAACTTTATAATATTCCTCTAAAATCAGCCGAAATACGAATTCCGATTTACTCACCTGTTATCAGGAGAGACCTCAGTGCTGCATCTTTCAGCCCAGTACTGATCCTAAAAAGTAATTTTAACCGTACTTACCAGTAACTTGAATTTCCTTCCGTAGGATATCATTGCCTGCTTTTTGCTGAAAAAGTTTCTAAGTGTCGATTTTTGAAACATACAAATATTCCTCTACAATCAGCCAAAATACGAATTCCGATTTAATCACCTGTTATCAGGAGAGACCTCAGTGCTGCATCTTTCAGCCCAGTACTGATCCTGAAAAGTAATTTTAACCGTACTTACCAGGAACTTGAATTTCCTTCCATAGGCTAACATTGACTGGTTTCACTTGGAAATTCTTCTAAGTGTGGAGTTTTGGAACTTTATAATATTCCTCTAAAATCAGCCGAACTACGAATTCCGATTTACTCACCTGTTATCAGGAGAGAACCCAGTGCTGCATCTTTTAGCCCAGCACTGACCCTGAAAAGTAATTCTAACCGTACTTACCAGTAACTTGTATTTCCTTCCATAGGAATCCATTGTCTGGTTTTCAGCAGAAAAGTTTCAAAGTGTCAATTTTCACAAACTACAAATATTCCTTAAAAATCGCCTGTATAACTTAAACGCATTCTTTCAACTGTTTACAGGAGATGCACCAGTGCTGGATCCAGGATCCACCACTGAGTAAGAAAAAGTAACGATAACACTACTTACCTGCTAAGTGAATTTCCTGCCATAGGATAACATTGATGATTCTATGCACTGTAAAAACCATAGGTTTCAGGCACGTTATAGTTAGAAATTAGCATTTAAAAAACCTTTGAAATTCACTGAAAAAACCATAAGTTTCAGACACGTTATAGTTAGAAATTAGCATTTAAAAAACCTTTGAAATTCACTGAAAAAACCATAGGTTTCAGGCACGTTATAGTTAGAAATTAGCATTTAAAAAACCTTTGAAATTCACTGAAAAAACCATAGGTTTCAGACACGTTATAGTTAGAAATTTGCATTTAAAAAACCTTTGAAATTCACTGAAAAAACCATAGGTTTTAGGGACAGTTATAGTTAATTGGACATTGCACTCATACAAAACCCGTGACATTCCCCCGTTATAGTTAGTTCAGCTAACTATAAATCGCGCCCCCGCAATGCACTGCTGATGACGTCACATATTACATCACTCATGACATGGTCAGTGACATCACTGATGACATCACTGATGACATCTCAAATGACATCACTGATGACATCATCCATGTGATAATTTCATTCATCTTCTCACACCCTAATATAACTTTTGATACACCCACTGTAAATTACAGACTGCCATTCTCAAAACCATAGACACTCCAACACCAATAACTACATACCCACTCACTGATTCTTAGGTCTACACACACATCCACTCACTCACCCGTACAGTCACTCATACTTACGGTCACTCAGTACAGGAGTATCATATGCACTCATACACCTACATAGACACTCACACACCGCCACTCATCCATAGAGGTACTCACACACCTAGTCAGTCATGCAAATAATTAATCACACTGCCATTTACTCACCTATACAGTTATACACACACCAGCTCACTTACTCATACAAATACTAGCACATTCTTACGCTCTTATACAATCACTGATACAAGCACACACTCATCCATACAGTCACTCTCACAATCACAATCACACACTCTCGCTTATAGCTATTTATATACTCCAATACACATATATACTGCCTTTCACATATGTAGTTACTCACACATGTACCACTGAGATATACATTCACTCACTAACACACCCATACACACACTCACCCACCCATACAGTCCATCACAGATGCACTCTTGAAACCATGCACCCAGTGAATCACCCACTGATACATCTATGTGCAGCCACACACACCCCATCCACACAAACACTCAGGCACCCATACAGATACTCAGACAACCAATCAATAACACATAGACACTCATGTAGCTATTTACAAACCCATGCAGCCACTTACACACCAACAGACAGACGGATAAAGACATTCACACAGTTTAGTCACTAACCCATGCATTTAGTAAGATTCGTTTAATCACTCACTTATAGAGTCAGTCACGCACCTACTAAATCATCCATCCAGACACTTATACACCCACTCATTATTCAATACACCTTGGCATATATATTAAACATATTTAAACTTTATAGAAACACACAGTCACTGCATGATGTCATCAGTGATGTCATTTGAGATGTCATCAGTGATGTCATCAGTGATGTCACTGACCATGTCATGAGTGATGTAATATGTGACGTCATCAGCAGTGCATTGCGGGGCGCGAGTTATAGTTAGCTGAACTAACTATAACGGGAGAATTTCACGGGTTTTGTACGAGTGCAATGTCCAACTAACTATAACTGTCCCTAAAACCTATGGTTTTTTCAGTGAATATATATATACATATACACACACATTTTATATGTATATGTAATGTATTTATTAAACATTTGTGTAATAATTTGCATTTATTTTCTATGTAAATAGTCCTTTTTTGTTGTCATTTGGAGGCCCTTTTTTCCCATTGCTCTATTTTGTATTCAGTTCACATAATTCTTTGGCTATTTTAGATTCAATTGGTCTCAGTTTGTTGCTAGTGAACTTCTAAGGTAACACTGATTTTAACTTACTTTGTAGAGTTAGTGGGGTTTGAGGAGTGTAGCTAGTTGTAGTAGTTGGTGAGTGTAGTTTAGTTTTGTAGTGTTTTGTGTTTTTTAAAGGTATTTGGCATTCTTGTGTAACGTGTGATGCGTTAGAGCTAGATGTAGTGTTTGTACTGTAGTCTGCCATTAATACTAATATATGTATGTTTTATTACTTTATAACATCATGTATTAATGTTTATATCAGTTCTGCACGTTCTATGTCTTTTGCTAATTAGTGGCATTTTTTTATTACAGGTTTTCAAGTTTTAGTGCTTGCACCTGTCGTTGGATACTTTTTTTAATAATAAAAGGAATATATATTGGCTTTGTTTTCAAGACAATCATTTTATATTTACTTCAATTTTTCGGGTTTCCGGAAATGTTAATTTATTCTTATTTTTTTTATTTTTTAGGGTTGCCTTGGAGTACTGGATTTGTACTACTTTTTCAACTGTTTTTTTTTTTTTTTAAAAAGGATCATATGTTGTTTATGTTTATGGCAACATTATGTTACATTTAGTTTCCTCGTCGTTCTTGAAGTGTTTATTCTTTTAAATTTTTTGAATTTTTATGGATACGTCAAAATATGGATTAATCTAATTTTTGCATTTTTTGGGTTACTTTTTTTTACTATAATTGTGTATTTATTTGTGTTCGCGTAAAGATGGCTACAGAACTTCAGCTACAAATGTGTAAGTGTTATTTTGTGTTATTATTTTGGATGGGGAACGTCATTTGATATAAAATATTTTTCTACATGTTATAATAATTTTTCTATTGCATTTTGCTCTGAATTATGCTTTTTATGATGAATTGTTTACCAATAAACTGTGTGGAATATATTTTTTAGAATTTATAAAGTACAATATCTTTATATATGTGTCTTAGGGCCTTATTACGACTTTGGTGGTCCTACAGCGGGCGGTGCAACGCGCCGTCTGCTATTGGACTGCCAAAGCTGTAGTGTGACCGCCCGCCAGATTAGGAGTCAAATTCTGGTCGGGCGGGTGGTCCTGTGGCGGTCTGACAGAGGCGGTCTGTGAGGCTCATAGAAGAGCCTCAAATGCAGACCACCGCTGCCAGAGCACCAATTGCACCTTCCTGCACGGTGTGGCATACATGCCACACCGTGCAGGAAATGGGAATGTAAATACAGAGTAGCACTACAGGTGCCCCCCCCAAATGCACCCCCAAGCCCAAATCCAGCAGGGGGCCCTGTTATGGCCCCCTTTGTTGCCATTTCCCCCCCCTTTTCATGGTGGGTCCACCACTATGAAAAGGGCAGTTAAATGGCAACTTAGAATATGCTCGGCAGTGCCGGCAGCAGCAGCACCACCAACATATTCCTGCCGGTGAAGGACCACTGGCCCAGCGGGATCCTAGATCCCGGCGGTGCCGGCGGTCATGCGGTGGTCCGACCGCCGCAGTTGTAATACTGAAGGCGGTCCCGCAGTGTGGCTGCGGTTGGATCACCACCCCCGAACTCGCAATAAGGACTTTCGTGTTTGTTGTTTAAGTTTTTTTTTTTTACTGATAAATAAATATATCATATTTTTATAATTATTCTAAAATAATAGTGCTTTATCTTATCTACTTTGTGTTGGATTTGATGTCGACTCATATTGACAGTTTGTTTAGAGGATTGATGTAGTTATTAGTTCTAGGTAGTGTAGTCCTATTTTTATTTAGAAATTGATTAACTTTAAATTGTGGTATTTCATACATCTCTTTTGTTTTTATAAAGATTTTAGGTTTTTAGTTGATTTACTGATTGTTGGATTCTTAACTCATAGTAGCTTTGATCCTTTTGTAGGCTTTCTAAAAATGTGTATATGGTTGGGTATCCAGGCGCTGGTAGTTGCTGCTGCCAAGCTCATTTGAAAAACCAGGCCTTGAGTCCTCTTCTGAATTCCAGGTCCATAGGTAAATTGGGAGGTTGTTCCATGCTTTTGTGGCTAGGTGGGTGAAGGAGCAACCTCCACTGTTTCTGCAATGTATGCAGCGAGCGTGGGAGATGAAGAGACATGTGGAGCGCAGGTGTTGGTACGGGAGGAAGAAATTCATTCGGTAGTTGATGTACTTTTGTTCTAGCTGTGGAGGGCTTTGAAGGCGTGGTACAACATATTGAACGGCCATCTTTTCTGCACGTGGGTCCACTTGGGGAGATCAAATATGAGCCTGGCTGCCAAGTTCTGTATTGTCTGTAGTCTCTTGAGGAGTTGCGTGGTGAGACCTGCATAGAGTGCATTGCCATAGTCCAGTCGGCTGGTGATCAGGGCTTGTGTGATGGTGCGTCTAGTCTTGATGGGGATCCACTTGAAAATCTTTCAGAGCATGCAAAGGGTGAGGAAGCAGGAGGACAAGATTGCGTTGATCTGTTTTGTCTTGGTTAGCTAATTGTCCAGGATGATGCCAAGGTTGCGGGCGTGGCTGGTGGGTGTTGGTGGGAGTGCTAGTTCAGGGGCCTGCCATACATTGCTCCATGGAGAGGTGTTTCCAAAGATTAGTACTTCTGTCTTGTCTGTGTTGAGTTGGAGGCAGTTGGTTCTCATTCAGTCAGCGATGTTTGTCATCCAATTGCAGAAGTTTGTTAGCATAGTGTTGGGGTCTTCGGATAGTGAGATGATGAGCTGGGTGTCGTCGGCGTAGGAAATGATTTTTAGTCAGTGTGATCTTACAACGTTGGCCAAGAAAACCATGTAGGTGTTGAACAAGGTGGGGCTGGGGATGAACCTTGAAGGATGCCGCAGATGTTGTTCTTAGGTTCCGAGGTGAAGGGCAGGAGGCGTATTCTTTGGGTTCTCCCTGTAGGGAAGGAGGCAATCCACTTGAGGGTTTTTTCTCTGATTTCGATGTTGTGTAGTCTTTCGATCAGTATGTTGTATGATACTGTGTCGAATGCTGCTGAAAGGTCAAGTAGAATCAGGGCCGCTGTTTTTCCTTGGTCTAGGAGTGATCTGATGTTTTCCGTGGCAGTCAGCAAGGCGGTTTTGGTACTGAGATTGGTGCGGAATACTGATTTGGAGGTGTCCAGAAGATTGCGGTTCTCTAGGTGTTCTGTGAGTTGGTGGTTGATGGCCTTCTCGAGGACCTTTGCAGGAAAGGGGAGCAGAGAGCTGGGGTGGTAGTTCTTGAGTTTGTTGGGGTCGGCGGACGGTTTCTTGAGTAGGGGCCTGACTTCTGCATGTTTCCATTGACCGGGGAAAGTGGTTGTGGTGATCTATTAGTTGAGGATGGTGGTGAGCTCCCTGCTGATCGTCTTGCTTCCTAGGTTAAAGATGTGGTGGGAGCATGGGTCCTTGGGTGCTCCTGAGTAGATGGAGCTCATGATGGCTGTGGTGTCTTGCGTGGTTGAGCTGGTCCCAGGTGGCGAGTAGGCAGATGTGTTCTTCGATTATGGGGTTGAACGGACTAGGGAAGTCGGTGGGTTGGTGTTCGGAGTTCCTGTAGATGGTGGACATCTTGTTGTGGAAGAAGTATGCCAGGGAGTTGCACAGTTCTTGTGAGGGGGTGATATTGTTTTTGGTAGCTGATGGGCTGAAGAGCACTTTGACGATGTTGAAGAGTTCCTTGCTGTGGTTGGAGCTTGCTTCGATGCAATCGGGCAGAGCGCTTCTTTTCATCTTTTTCAGGAGTTGGTGGTGTTGGTTGATGGTGGTTTTGAAAGTGGTTCGGTCTGCGGGTTCTTTGAGGGTGGGCCATCTCCTCTTGAGTTGTCTGCAGGTACGCTTTGAGGTTCTTAGCTCTGTGGTGTATCAGTTGTCTTGCTTGGAAGATCTTTTGGACTTGGTGGGTTTGTGGAGGGTGACTATGTTTGGCGCAGTCTGTGATCCAGGCGGAGAAGTTCCTGACTGCCTGTTCAAGGTTGGCTGCGATATGTGGGTGGGAGGTGTTAAGGGCGTCAGTCCATTGGCTATCTGAGATCTTGTTCCAGCTGCGGTTTGGTGTTGGGTGGTTTGGGAGCAGGGTTTGGGAGCAGTGCCGGGGGAGTCCCGCGATGGTAAAATGGAGAATGGAGTGGTCCGCCTAGGTGAGCTTGGTGGCCTGGTTGTATTTGATTCTGTCCCTGGCTGAGAGGATCGGGTCAAGTGTGTGTCCTGCGATGTGGGTGGGATCGGTGACCAGTTAGATGAGGCTGATGCTGTTCATGTTTTTGAGGAGGTTGACGGTGTTGGTATCGTTGGGGTCATCGAAGTGAAAGTTGAGCTTGCAGAGGAAGATGTTGTTTTCAGACTCTACGGCGAGTGGGGCAATGAAGTCGGGGATGGCGTTGAAGTTGGGGTGAGGTCCTGGGGAGCTGTAGGTGAGGCTGCCTCTGATGGTGGTTTTGTTGTTGTTTGTTGTTGGTTCGGAGTTGGAAGTTGAGGCGTTCCATGATCGGGGTAGCATAGTCTATGGT
This sequence comes from Calotriton arnoldi, assembly GCA_963921515.1. Classification (NCBI taxonomy): domain Eukaryota; kingdom Metazoa; phylum Chordata; class Amphibia; order Caudata; family Salamandridae; genus Calotriton; species Calotriton arnoldi. The sequence goes on from CAWUFW010004212.1 coordinate 360,371, forward strand.
GGTGGTGCAGTGGATGTTCTCCTTGTGCTTTATGGCGATTCCACCTACATGCTTGATAATGCAGTCTCAGTGAGTGATCTTGTAGCCGTCACGCGTGATGGCGGCTATGTTGGGTGCCGAGGAGGGGTTAAGCCAGGTCTCTGGGAGAAAGAAGATGTCAGGGTGAGGGAGGTGATGGTGTCCCAGATTTAGGACATGTGTTTGTATATCAATTGTAAGTTGAGCAGAAGGCAGTGAAATTGGACTGGGGTGGTCAAGGTTGGTGTGGTGGTGGTCCTTGCCCATGCTGAAGCTTCTGTGTTGCTGAAAAAGAGGCAGCGCCAGCAGCTGAAAGGTACGGCTGTGACCTGGGGGTGGTGCAGCAGCAGCACTTGTTGTTGGGGAGTCCTGGGTCGAGGGCCTTGAGCTCGGTGCTGGTGTATCGGCGGGTGGTGGTCGGGCAAGGGGTTCTGGCACTGGGCGCGGTCCCGGCACAGACAGGCGCTGACGGGCTTGCCGTTGGTGCACCAGCAGCATGCCCGCTGCGCGCATCTGTGCTGCAGCCTCCATAAGTAGTCCTGGGAGGTGGGAGGGGCCAGCGGTTGGCAGGAGGCACAGGGCAGAAAACTGAAACGGTGGGAGTGGCGTGAAATAACAGAAAAATAATCAGCAAGTTAACCAGAAAAAAAGAAAAATCAACAACAATTTAAATAAAATAGACTAACACACCATAGCAGCAAATACAGCGCTGTAGATGGTTAAAGGGTACTATAGGATGGTAGCCCCAGTATATGCAAGAGCGATTGGCGGCATCGGGGAGCAGCACACTGACCAGAGATCGAGGGCTGCTCCTACCATAAATTAGAATAATAAAGACCTGTGATTGGCCAAGCGAGCTTTTAATTTGAACATCCATTTCTATACCACAGGATTCTTACTGGTCCCACTGTACCAAATAGTCTGATCGACTGGCCGCAAACCAGGGAAATATGTTGTGGCTGCCATTACAGGACTCAGCGACTTGGTTCCTGTGCCCTGAATTTGTTTTTAAAAAGGGGTTAGACGGTTAGGGACATCCTGACCGCCTGGTGCTAGTGGGGGGTGGGGTGGGCCGGCCCTGAGGAAAACCCCCAGCTTCGCATCACTGAAGGACATGCACAGTGGGTGGTTAGCGTCCAGGAGCGAGATTGGGCACACAGCCTGTAGCCAAAACTCTGCTTCACACACTCATGGGCTGTGCACAGAGGGGGGTTGGCCACACATGGGGATTGGGCATAGGGTCTGACAAGAGGCCATGTGCAGTGATGGGGTGGCCGCCCATGGGGCTTTGGTTGCAGGGCCTGGCCATAGGCCGTACGGAGCGGGTATCGGCTGGCCATGGAGGGTTGTTGTGGGCCTGTCCAAAGGCTGTGCATAGTGGGGTTTGGATGCCTGCAGGAGGGTTACGCTCAGTGCCTGCGGCTTACTCCATACTGCACACAGTCGTAGACCATGCGCAGCAGGGAGTTAACCTCCCATTGGGGAGTTGGATGCAGGGTCAAGTCAGAGGCCTGGCCCTGCGGCCCACATCTCACTGCTCACAGCCAAAGATTGTTGACAGCTAGGTAGTTGGCAGAATATGATTTTTTTTTAAAATGAAATTCACTGTAAAACCAAATGTTAAGGTGATGTTATAGCTAGGTTGGCTGTTTGGAGCAAGGTTGGGTGCTAGGGCTGGCCAGAGGCCAGGCGTTGCGGCCAAACCCTCACTGCACATGACCAAAGGCCATACACAGCTGAGGGCTGGTAACCCGCAAAGTAGAGCAGTGGCACTACCAACAAAAGAAGGTGCCTGTTGGGGCTGCCAGTAGTGCAGCAGCCACTTTGGAGTCCCTTGTGCTAATTTTTAATGATCGCCCTAAGGTCCAGATTTACTAAGGCTTTGCAAGGACAATGCAAAGGCTTAGTAAATCTGGACCTGCAGCCAACCTCTCACTGCTCACAGCCAAAGACTGTTGACAGCTGAGGAGTTGGCTGAATATGATTTAAAAAAACCTGAAATTCACTGTAAAACCAAATGTTATAATGATGTTATAGCTAGGTTGGCTGCTTGGAGCGAGGTTGGTTGCAGGGCCTGGCCAGAGGCCAGGTATTGCAGCCAAACCCTCACTGCCAAAAGCTTCAGTAAGATATACAAATCCATGCAAGGGGCAATTTGTGCTGCCTTGCTTGGCTTTGTAAAGAAATGTAACACAAAACAGCTACTTGCACTGTGTTACACTACATTTAAAGAAGGTACCTATACCATGGGTGGAGTATGGGCGTCCTGTGCATCCACACATGGATTTGACGCTATTGCAGATTTACAAAGGTTTGTAAACCTAGGATTGTATCAAATGGTAAATCCTAGAGGATAGGGTAATAAGGAGATTTGTTTTTCTCCACATAATTTCCTCTATTTATGCATTATGCATTCTGCATCACGTATAGAAAGAGGAAAATGCCTCTAAAGTTGTTTTTTGTGCAGAAAGTTATCCGTTTCCTGCACAAAAACAATCCTGCCCATAATATAGGAACCCTTGCACTGTGGTGCAAGGGTGCCTGCCTTGGCGCTAGGCAGCACACAGTGGGCCAGTGCAAAGAAGAGCAGAAATGCTCCATATCTTTGTAAATAGGGGTACTTCTGCTGTCTCCCTTTCACACAACTCAGTGCAGCAAGTTCCCGTGCTGGGCGAACTGCGTGAAATAATACTAAATATGCCCTTCAGTCTCCCAGAGGGTGAAACTGGCAGCTCTGGAAGAAGTTTGATCCATGTTCAAGCACTCCTAAATCTTGGGCTTTTGCCTAAAGGCTCTGGAATGTGGGTGCTCTTGTTGGTGGGCTCTAAGACTGCATTGCAGCATGTATAGAAATGGAAGAAAGATTCTTGCACAGTTTATTACAAAATTTTAATATGTTATTGATAATGACAAAGTTAACAGTGAATCATTACATGTATTAATTAAGGCAATTGAAATGCTTTTTTGAGAATAGTAAGTTAACAGTAATTCTTTATATTTATTGATGAGGATCACTGAAATGCTTTACTGACAATCACAAAGTCTACAAGGAGTCATTACATATCCTAATGAATGTCATTTTAAGACAGTGCCATCCTTAGTGACATTAATAGTGTGTATTGGTTTAGTAAGACAGATTTCTGATTTTATTAATGTGGTGACACCCTGACAAAGCCAGCAGGCCTACCTCCTTATAACTACACACCATTATATTGTGTCTAGTGTATGTGGGGGTATTGTGGTTACAGGGTTCGAGGCTCGCTATGAGTGTGAACTGTTAGGAGGGTGTTAGGAGGCTGGCACCATAAGTATTTCCACCTGCCATCATGTATATATTTGTAAATGACACGCAGTGGTGACTAGTGTGTGCTATCCTCACACTGGTCCTGAATGGACCTCTTTCATTGAACGAATCTGAGAGCATAACATGCTATAGTAAAGGGAATTAAAACTTTTATTACACACAAAAAATGGCTGATGCCAGATGTGCCAATGACAGTACTAACTGTCAGTAGTCAGGTACCGTGCCGTGGCACAAACTGAGGGCCTCCAGAGGTACTTAACATTTACGTCAAATACCCATATCAATTTGTCCTGACGCGACTAAGAAGGGTATAGTTTATGTTTTGGTAGCTTTCCCAAAAACTAAACAATGGCCGGAGGCAGCTGCCAAATGTCCAGGTGATGGAAGATCCACCCAAACAACAATGCATTTTATCCTTTTCTGTCATTTTTATACTGGAAATAGGAAACTCTAGTTAAAACCTTTTTTTTTTTTTTTTGAGGAGACGCGCGAGCGCGCGATTTTAGATGGCCGCCACGTGAGATTCTTCACGCTAATTCAGCCCGTTTTTCGGGTCTAAACGACTAATTTTGGTCGGAAAGGTATCCTAGTGGAGGTCGCTGCATTCCTAGACAACTAACCTTTGTTGTGGAGCATTTTTAGACGATTCTGCACAGCGGAAGTGGGTTTTTCACCGCCTGGTTCCTGCTCCTTGCACAGCATTCAGGTACAGCCAGGCTTTCTGTCAAGGGGGCGGAGTGAACTTTCAGGAAAGGGCCTGGCTTGGGCCTAGCCACTCCCCCAACCCATTTTAGCTGCTGCACCAGTCATTTCTTGGTTATTTCCACAGCTTTTGCTTTTCCATACACTATTTTGCTTCTGCAAGTATAATTTTGTCTCTTTTTACTTCAAAATGGAAAATAAAAGTGCTATTAATAATAAAAGGAGGTAGCAAATTTCTCCTCCTCCTGCTAAATCTAAAGTAGTGGAGTCTTCTGAACCCTCACTATCTTTAATATTGGAGGAAATTCAGGCACTTCGTGTCAATACAGACACTATTGCTTCTGAAGTTAAACATGTGCGCAAAGAAATGGCCAGCCTGTCAATGAAAATATTGGATAATTCCATCAAAATACAGGATAATAAGGTCAAAATTGACACATTTACTCCACTTGTGGCAAAAATTTCACCTATGTGCTCAACATTATTGGACATGGAAAACTGTAACAGACAATATAATCTACGCATATTTAATTTGCCTGAAGATGTTGAGGGAAATAACTGTAGATTATATTTGGAGAATTTATTGCCTGGTCTTTTGCAAATTAAATTCTCAGAAACGTTTGAAATTGATAAGGCTCACAGGATTCCCTAACATAGGAACCCTCTACACACAAAACCGCGACAAATGATTTTTAAAGTTCTTCGACACCACCATTTGGTTTTAATCAGAAGAGCAGCTAGGGAAATACCTTAATTGATGGTAAATGGAAATAAAATATTTATTCATCAGGACTTCGCCAAAGAAACTGTCTCAATTCGCAAAGAATTCACTGCTCTTCGTCCTCAACTACGAAGTCTAGGCTACAAATATGGTCTTTTTGATCCATCGACGATGCGCATTTGGAAGGATAACTTATCGAAATCTTTTCAGCGTCCAGAAGATTTGAGACATTTTTTGGTTCATCAGTCACAGCTCTCAATGGATACCAATGACTCTGCTACATGATTTTTACCAGTTATGTCTTTTCTGACACAGTACTGAAATTTCTTTGTAAAGGGCTCCAGCGGTTCCGGTCATGCTTGTAAAGCGTGTGTGCGTTTCACATTTCACATTTATGTCTTCTGTTTGTCGTTTTTCCCATCTTTTTTCATTTTTCCTTTCCTTCTTCCTTATTTGGAGCTACCTTTTTCTCATTCTCTTGATCTTCTTTTATCTTCCTCTTTTTGATCTCTTTTCTCCTTTCTTCTATTATGGCTAATACACATAATTTTAAAGTAGTTTCATTAAATGTTAAAGGATTGCGCCATCCAGTTAAATGTACAAAAATTCTAGATTATCTAAGTAGTTGCAAAGCGGATGTTTGTTTTATGCAAGAGACTCATATAGATGATAACATTTTAGATTATATGAAGAAGAAATGGGTAGATGTTATTGTTTCTTCTCCTGCTAATGGTAAAAAAAATGGTGTAGCTATTTTGTTTGCAAAAAAACTACACTGTCAAATTTTGAGTAAAACTTCTGATAAGGATGGTAGATATATACTTGTTAAAATTAAAGTTCATGACTCAATTCTATTTTTATTAAATGTTTATGGTCCTACTGCAGATGACCCAGTTTTTTGGACTAATCTTACAACAGAGGTTCTAAAGGTCGGTAATGCCCCTTTAATTGTTGGAGGTGATTTTAATGTTATCTCTGACCCTTTATTAGATAGATTATCTCTTACTAAGTTTCACCCTTCTAAAGTTTATTTTGCTTTCAAATCATTTATTCAAGCCACTAAGTTAGTTGATATTTGGAGATTACATTTTCCTACAGAAAAAAGTTTTACATTCTTCTCAAATCCTCACAATTCCCATTCTAGAATTGATTGTTTATTGGTTTCCAGGCAACTAATTAGTTCAATAACTACTCCTACTATTGGTAACATTGACATCTCAGATCATGCTATGATTTCTTTGGTTTTGAATTTGGAATCAACTTTTACTAAACAATCTAGATGGCGTATGAACGCTGGTATAATTTTAAATGAGTATAACAAGCCTAAACTTTTAACCGCCATTCAAGAATATTTTATACTCAACCCTGAAGGTTCTACTTCTATGATTAATAGATGGGATGCTTTTAAAGCTTATATTAGGGGTGTAACTATATCTATTATGGCTCACGAAAATAAAACCTTTCATGCAAATGCTAAAAATCTTCAAAAACAGATTGCGAAATTTGAACGACTTTTTATTACATCCAACAATCCTCAATATAAATTTAAGCTACAAAAATTGCGTTATGAATTTAATGTAATCCTTAGTAAAAGAGCAGGTATCCAAATCTCTAATGCTAAAGCCAGATTTAGTTTTAATGCCAATAGATCTGGAAGGCTATTAGCTAATTATTTACGTATAAAAAGGGATAAAAATCAAATCAATTCAATTCATGGTTCCCATGGTAAAATTGCTCTCTCTCACAATGAAATTGTTAATGAATTTTTGAATTTCTATTCTGCATTATATAATAAACCTGATTTTCAGGATGTTTCTTTAATCGACTCCTTTTGAAATTCCTGTGAGTTACCCAAGATTCCACAATCAGATAAAATTGGACTTGATGCACCTATTACCAAAGATGAAATCTTATCAGCTATAAAATCCCTTAAAAAGAACAAATCTCCTGGTCCTGATGGGATTCCAGCGGAATTCTACAAAGAATTTCAGTCATACCTTTTACCTTTTTACACCAACTATTTACGTTTTTTGGATCCACAGGAACTACCTCTGGTTCTTTTACAGAAGCGTTAATTATAGTACTTCCAAAACCAGATAAAGATCCCACTCTTGTGTCTAATTATCGCCCTATATCCTTAATTAATCAAGATTGTAAATTATATGCTAAAATACTTGCTACTAGATTGGGCCCCATATTAGATTCTATTATACACCCGGATCAATCTGGTTTTATGAAGAATAGATATTCTGCTCATAATACAAGAACTTTGCTACATATTATTGAACAAAGTCCTACTTTAACGTTGCCATCTGGAATTTTAGCCTTAGATGCTGAGAAAGCATTCGATAAAATCCATTGGCAATTTTTATTTCATACGTTATCCTCATTTAATTTTGGAGATACTTTTATACGCATGATTTCAGCTCTATATTTTGCCCCTACTGCTCGTTTATTTATTAATGGACAAGTCTCAAATCAATTTTCGCTTTTTAGAGGTACAAGACAAGGATGTCCTCTTTCTCCTCTCTTATTTTTAATTGGCATTGAACCTTTTCTTACCTCTATAAGAAAATGTGATAATATTAAAGGAATCAATATTAAGGATGTTATTGTTAAAACCCTTGCTTATGCGGATGATGTGCTTTTATTTGTTAGTGACCCTATATCTTCGTTCCCCTCATTAATGGATATTATAACAAATTACTCTACAGTTTCGGGATACACTTTAAATACCAACAAAACTGAATTTTTTCCCTTAAATGTTTATTGCACTCATGATATGCTTCCCATGCGTGAAATTATTTGGCAAAAGAATAAGTTAAAATATCTTGGAATTTTATTTTCCTCATCCATAAAATCAACAATAAATTTAAATTGTGATTTCATCCTAAATTACATTAAAAACAAAACGTCTAAATGGGCGTCATTACATCTTTCATGGTGGGGCAGAATGGATTCTATCAAAATGACTATTGCTCCCAAAATCTTTTATACCCTTGCCATGATCCCTACTCAATTTCCATTAAAGTTTGATAAAGATGTTGATACATTTTTGTCAAAGTTTTTATGGAACAACAAATCTCCTCATATTAGTTATAAAAAGTTAAAAGTGCCTAAACGTAATGCTGGTTTCGGTATCCCAGACTTCTTTCTTTATCATAAAGCTTTTATTTTAAAACAAAATTCATTATGGTTTAACCACTCCTTTTAAATAATCCTCCTGCATGGCTATGTATTGAGAAATCAATAGTAAGTCCATTTCCATTACCTACTTTGGTGTCTATGTATAACAATGCTACATTTTTTCAAAAATCAGTTATTATTAAATCTACTAAAATGTTATTTAATGATCTTGACTTAATTTTTCTCTTTCCCATGAATAATACTGATGAGTTATCACTATGGTATAGTAATGTTATTAAATTAAACAGGAATATTAGTTTTTGGTTTTCATGGATTAAAGCTGGTATTTTTTATCTTAAAGATGTTTATTCCAATAATACCTTTATTTCTTTTGAAAAGTTGCAAGCAAGATTTGGTTTACTAAAATCTGACCTTATTAAGTATCAATATTTGTGCAATTCAATCTTAGATTCCTTCCCCAATGCTATTCCTTCTAATGTTACAACAGATTTATCAATTTACATTCAAACAGTCTCTAGATCATCTCATGGGGTTTCCATTCTATATAAAAAATTATCAGATACTCTAGGTAGCAATTTAGAGATGATTTCAACTTTTTGGAACAATGAACTTTCACTTTCTTTATCTATTGACACATGGAAGGATATTTGGCTTAGTAGTATATCTGGTTGGCTACCTGTTTCAATCTACCAAACCAACTCTTATATCCTATACAATTGTTTATGGACTCCATCATGTTTATTTAAGGCTAAACTTCTTCCCTCTGCAGATTGTTGGCATTGTAAATTACATCCAGGTACATTACAACATATGCTTTTTGATTGTCCTATGGTTTTTAAATTTTGGTCTGAAGTTTGGGATATCATACAAAAGATTTTAAAACTCCATATTGATGTTTCCTATCAATTAATAATATGTAAATCTGCTATTATATCACAAAACTTACATGGTTTAGAAAGCAAACTTTTCAATTTCCTAATCTCAGCAGCTATAAAATCCATCACTTTTTGTTGGAAAGATGTTTCTATATTATCTGTTAATGCTTGGTGGTCGTGGGTTATCTTTATTAGAAGAGGTGCTCAATTATCCATGAATGGGATTACACATAATTCACTCGCTTATCAATCTTTTTGGTTACCTGTTGATGTATATTTATCCTCTAAATGATGTATTTATAACTTTAATTTTGATTTTAACTCAAATAGACTATACGTATTATAAAATATAGTAGCTCTGTGTAAATCTTATGCATTAGTTGTTATATTTGTCCCCTCCCTCCCCCTCCTTCCATCTCCCCTTTATGTATCTTTTCAATATGTAATATCTCAATACCTATTGTAATTTTTTAATAACTTTGGTTAATTTGTGAATTGTTATTTAGGTATTTTTGCTAAATAATAATATTTTATGTATTGTCTTTATTAGTTGTCTATAAACAAAATTCAATAAAATATTTTGAACAGAAAAACCTTTGTTTTTGGCTAAGAGTATCTAGAATCATAAAGATGCTTTTGTATACCTATGTTCTCTGGAGGACCCTTTTATTAGTTCTAATGTTACCTCCTTTATATGGAAAGCCATATCCCTTAGAAAACATCTTAATTACCCACGTCAACCCCTCTTCTGATATTTTTATGTGACTTCCTGATGGGCCAAACCTTTACCTACTTCCACTGAGGGTTTACTGCCCCATTGAGAGACAACAGCTTGGTAGACTAGCTTATTGCTCTATTTCCGAGAAGGCACTAGCATGATCTAGCAGGACTCAAGGCTCATAGTGCCACAGTGTTGGTCTGAGAGTGATGTTCAGGTGCTTTGCAACTTTCTTTTATATTATCATAGCGGACCCTAGTGAGAGGTTTTTGTTTTTATTGAGCCTAGTTGCAAACCAGGGGTCACCTCAGTACGGCAAATTGCTAACAGGTTTTAATCAGCCCTGCACCAACTCACTAAGCTGCACAGGCACTTTGCAATTCTCTAGAGGTTTGATCTAATCTCACTTAATTGCATTTGCACTTTATAATAAATTGGCTGGCTCTACGTTTTGCAAATGCTAGTCTATGCTGTGGTTTTGTTATGGCGATGAGCATAGGAATATATTAGGAGCAGAATGATATTGTGTTTTTATTTTGTTTTTACTGTTTGCAATTTGCTACATTAGCTTACATTCTGCACTTTACATTATGAATTATAAATTGACAATTTTTGCTCAAGCGTTTTTAAATATTCTCAATGCACTGTGTTATATTTTACACTCTCTCAGTCAGATGTAATACTAACATGACAAGGTCACTTCTTCTGTGGTTTATGAACTGTTATTAGCACTTTTATGGTTTTATTTCAACCGGAAAAAAGATCTCAAATCGAATCAAGTAGTGCGGGCATAAAACACTACTTTTCTTTTTTATAAGTGATAGCACTGACTGGGCAATGTTTTATTGGGTGTTGTTTACTTCGTGCCTACAGACTGGGGTACTAGCCCACACCACACCACATCCCCTAAGTAGGCCTTGTACTGCTCTGCCTCACTGTCCTGAGAGAGTCAAGTGCTACAACGGGAAAGAAGGTTGAGGACTTATTACTTGTGAAGGATTGACATCCTATGCAACTAATGTTATGTTATGTTTGGGTATTTGTAAAGCGCATGGCTGCCCCAGCAACGGGGCGTCCTAGCGCTAGTCTCAGAGAAGAGGGCCACAAAGATATACAGAGGGTTAGACAGAAAATAGCCAGGTCTTCACTGCCCTTCTATAGGCCCAGTGATTCTGAATGCTCCTAATGGACAGAGGTGGGCCATTCCAAAGGGCAGGAGCTTTGGCACAAAAAGAGCGCCCTCCTGCTCTCGTTCTTCTAACACGAGGAACACAGGCTAGATAGAGCTGAGCTGAGTGCAAGGCCCACAAGGGGACATATGGATGGAGCAGATTGGACAGAATGGGAGGCCCCTGAAAGGTAAGAATTTTATGAGTAGTGCATAGAGCCTTGAAAAGAATTCTCTTATCCACAGGGAGCCAGTGCAGCCTGTGGATAAAGCTGGAAATTGGACAGAACTTAGGGAGGGCAAATAGAAGCCGTGCCGCAGCATTTTATGCTATCTGAAGTCTTTTGGTCACTGTCTTATTGGATCCCAAATGCAGTGCATTGCAGTAGTCCAGCCTAGAAAGTATAGTGGACAGAATAATTATCTGGCGAGTATACTACTTTCTTACAAAAGGCATTTGCTCCTGACTTGAGAGGGATCTTTAATTAATCCTTTCATCAGTTGTCCATTTCTGCTCCACTCAAGCATGCCATAATCACCACATTACTGGAAAAAAGCTATGGTAGACACTACAGGTGGTATCCAACCAACGGCCAATGTCTAAACTATTATTTCTTGCATAATACTGGATGGTGACGGTAAGACGCATCTGACATAATAATTTTTTTACAATTATCAGTCAGGTTCCCGTTATTACATGGAGGAATACTGCCTTCACCAATATCAAAACCGGTCTACAGTCATCCCTAGATGAGCGCACCCAGAGCCTCAATCCACCTAGAGCTATAAACATCAAATGGCACCTTAGACCACACAGTCCACCCAAACACAGTCTGCCCAAAAATGCTAAAGGAGTGGAATGGGCTGCATGGCACCTCTTTGAACTAGATTACAATATCCTTAACAACAATAACCAGACAAGTCGATCAGACCTATCCTGCTTACCCTGGCAGCAAATAACCTGCACTTCCCAGAATATGCCACCCTGATCATCTCTCACTCATCCTTTTCCCTCCATCACCCCAGACAATATCTTTGCCTCATTACTTCCACATAAACTTTACCTCTCATTTTATCCTTTGCTACAGGTTGAATACGCCTAAAAGCTATACCACATAACACACCACTGCTGTCACTCAATCTCTCGTGCATGCACCTATTTTTGGTCCACACTCACTACGGCATGAAAGACTAGGTAACCGCCAGCTTATTGCTCTCATTTTAACATTTCCATTAATTAGTTTAACATGTCCCCACACTGCCTACTCTATCCCAACCCTGAAAATTATGCGTGCTCTCTTTGCAAGAACCACCAAATGTCAAAGACCGACTGTTAGACCTGTCAGCCTGAGGGTGGTTCCCCCACCCCAAACTTTTTGCCAACTCCCCTCCTATTTTTCTGAATTCGTTTTTGTTGGCCTTAAGACTCTGTGCACTTTACTACTGCTAACCCGTGCTAAAGTGCATGTGCTCACTTCCTAAAAAATTATACAATTGTCTTACACCTGATTAGCATGTTTAATTTACTTATAAGTCCCTAGTAAAGTGGTTTACCATATACCCAGGGGTGGTAAATGAAATGCTCCTTTAGGGCCTGTAGCACTTACTGTGCCACCCACTTAAGTAAACTAAACATGTCTCAGTCCAACCATTTGCAGCATGTATGCAGTTTAATCTGCCAATTTGGCTCGGCAAAATAAACCCCTTGCCAGGCCTAAAACATTTTTTTATTACATATGTCACCCCTAAAGCAGGACCTAAACAACCCATAGGGCAAGGTGCATCGCATTCAGAAAGTTGGTCATTTACTTTTAAGTTTTACATGTCCTGGTAGTGAAAAAGTAACAAATTTGTTTTTCACTACTGTGAGGCCTACCTTTCCCATAGGATAACATTGGGTTACCATATTACATTTAATAAGTGATAACTTGTTTGGGGGCAGGTAGAAATATCATGTTTCGAATCTAGGGAGTTGCAATTAAAATTCTCTTTAATGGTAAAGTCAGAATTTAAGTCACAATTCTGTAAATGCCACTTTTAGAAAGTTGGCATTTTCTTGTTCTAACCATTTTGTGCCTGAAGCCTGTTTCTTGGGTCACATGCTTTGGTGTAGTTGGCAGTTGGACATTGGACGTTGTGTATTCCCCCCAGGCAGCCACACAATAGAGGGACTGGGTGTTGGCAGGATGGGCCATCCAAGCAGGATGGGGGGCGGTGCTATGTACAGCCCTACTTGCACTTCAAAAACACTGCCTCAGTTGACACACAAAGAACTTCACACAAGCCTACTGTGACTGCAGATAGATGGGACCAGGGAAGGGAGGCAGGAAATTCCAGACACTTCTGTGGGGGGGAAATTCCAGACGTTTCTTCCACTTCAAAGCTGACATCAGGTATAAAATTAGGACTCTCTTGGGTTCACTTCTGGACCTGCAGAAGGACTCACAGGGGACTGCCCTACTGCCTGTGGCCTGCTATGTACTTCAGAGGACTGCCCTGTTGTATCAAGAGGACTGTCCTGCTGCCTGAGCATGCACTGTGCCCTCAAAGGACTACCTTGCTACTTGAGACCTGCTTTCCTGCTTGAACCCAAGAATTCTTGAGTAACTCCAAGGGCTAGTTGGCTGGCCTCCTGGTCAGAGCCTTAGGGACAGAAAATGCTCCAACCATCTTTGAACCTGCATGTGGATCCAGTCTGAGTGAGCCCTGACCCTTCAAGTTGTGCCACTCCTGTCCTGGACACTTGGAAGTGATGCTAAAGGTGTCCAGATAGCCCAAATCCGAAACTTGGCACTTAAAGATTTTTCTTTCAAAATGTGCTCCCAAGGGAGATGGGGACCTACTGCTTGCCGATCCTCCCAAGGTGCATTGCGGGTCGGCCTGACTTTTCTGTGGCTCCCGCTACGTTCCTCTCATCACAGCTTCAAATCCAGTTCAGTGGCTCCTCGCAGAAGGGGTATCTGGCCTTGTGAAGCCCTTGTCGGCTACAGCCTGCTGCTTCGTCTCGCTGGAGATTTCTGACTTCCAAAAAAGAGACTAAGGGCCTAATTACAAGTTTGGCAGATGGGATGCTCTCTCACAAACGTGACGGATATCTCGTCCGCCGTATTACATGTTCCATAGCATATAATGGAATTGTAATTTGACGGACGGGATATCTGTCACGTTTGTGACCGAGTAACCCGGTCTGCCAAGCTCGTAATCAGGCCCTAAGTCTGAATGTAGACATCTTCACTGCAACTTCGTCCAGGGGCTTCCCAATGATGACGCCTGTGAGAAGTTGGCCTGGTATATGCTGTCCACTAATTATAGTGGGCACCTTGCACCAGTCCAAACAACCCCTTATTGGAGATAGGTTAAACACAACCTTATTGAAAGCTATCCTAGTGGTAGCTATGGAGAGCAATTTCCTACAGACTACTGTTGAGATGCAACATCAGTGGGGGCATCTCATAAAAAGTTTCGGACTGGCCTCACACACCGCCCGGTGTCATGCTTCATCATAGGCTGTCCTCGCCCTCTAAAAACTTCGTTTGATGGAGGGCGGGCATACACCTGGAGACAGGGATGCACTTCTACAACTAAGTGATGGCCGTGTGAAAGTGAAAGGTGATTTAAAAACCATCACACCTGTCACTCAGACCAGTATTAGTACGCTTGTTGTCTAGGCTTTGCATTTCACCAAAGAAATCCTTTAGCTTTATCTTCCTAAAAAACTGTGCTAGTTCAGTATGAAGGAAGAAGGCATCATTCTCTGGGGTAGGGACAAAACCTAATCCTTTTGCGAGAACGGCCTCTTCTTCCGTGTTGAGTACATGGTCACTCAGATTCACGATATTCGTCATTCTTTGCTCATTGTTTGGTGGGTGCCCCTGCCCCTGCTCCGTGTCACTGCCCCGCTGGTGGTTGCCTCGTCCTCCCATTGGACTCTGGTTGGTCTTCTTGCTTTTTGTCTGCCTTTTCCTCTCCCTTGGCCCCTGAATAAAAAAGGCTGCTGTCCTTGTTGGAATCCAAAGCCAGGAGGGAAGAATTGCTGTGGCCAGTACCCATAGGGCTGCATTGGTGGTGGGAACATCGGTTGATTCGGGTTCTGATATCTCCGGGTCTGTTGTCCTCCCGTGCTCTCATCGCTGCTGCTATCACTCCTTTCCTCCCCTGAGCTGTAGGTCCAATTCTGGGGTGTGGGTCTAAAGCGTGGTTGACGTCTTGGTACTGATTGTTGTTGGGGTTTATCATAGTACTCATCAGTTGTATAGGGGTACACCGTTTCCCGTTTAAACTTCTGGACGTCCTTTTGTAATTTAGTGATTTTTGATTGTGTCAAGTACTCCCTATATGCCGAGTGATCGTTGTTTATTTCCTCCAGTTTCTTTTTAAATACAGTCAGTTGGACTGAGGTTTTAAGCTTGCTCTCACTCTGCTGTATTTCCACTAGTAGTACATCTGCTAACTGTCTGGCCGTGTTTATAATCAGCACAAGCCAGTCTTTTGTACATTTCCAGGCTATGCTGGACCAGTTGATTCTAAACTCTTTGTTATTTAAGAACAGTCTAGGCTCATTCGTTACCACGAGTCCTCGTGGTGCCGTGTTCTTCCTCAGATATTCCGTCATAAAAGCCCCATGCAGGGCTGTACGTATTTGTTCTTTCTTTTTTGCTGAGAAGCACTCCCACTCATCAGAGTTCTTAAAAGTTTGTGACACTACTGCTTCAGCTAAGATGGATGGAGTTCTTAGTATATCAGCATAATTGCTCTCATTGAAAGCCAATTCGGTCTCCATATTTATAGTATTAGGGTAATAAAAACAGGGTGAGGAATTATCAGCACCCTTTTATTATAATGTTTATTGAACTGGGGTAGTGATTATTACCCAGTCCCCTGGCCGAACTTGACCGTAAACAACACCCTCGAGGTTCCCACAGCTGAACGCTGTACAATAATACACACACACTTACCTCAGACTGGGCTGAGGATGGGAACTAGAGGCACGGGGCCAAAGGGCAAGCCAGCCTCCAATCTTATATGCAAACACAAAAAGGCTGCCCCTCACGTGGGTTCCTACAATTTCCTACAGACTACTGTTGAGATGCAACATCAGTGGGGGCATCTCATAAAAAGTTTCGGACTGGCCTCACACACCGCCCGGTGTCATGCTTCATCATAGGCTGTCCTCGCCCTCTAAAAACTTCGTTTGATGGAGGGCGGGCATACACCTGGAGACAGGGATGCACTTCTACAACTAAGTGATGGCCGTGTGAAAGTGAAAGGTGATTTAAAAACCATCACACCTGTCACTCAACAGTGTTTTATTCAGGGAACAGATGTATGGTATTAAAAATAGGTATACGGTGATCTGGGACATTATTCTCCCTTCACCGTATTAAGTGTGGTCAACATGTTTCTGCGTTCGTGTCCCCGTAGGGTACGTCGCATTCGTCAGGACCAAATGGGTATATTCTTTTTGCCTCTAATGCAAAAAGCAACTGTTAATCTAGGGACGGGGATAAGAGATAAATAAACTACAAACGCCCTCTGGTGTAGTACCACTGTACCAGATCCTGTAGGAAAAAAGGAAACAAAGAAAACAAACAAACCAACCGTGTAAGTAAGTTTATAAAAAGACAATTGTTGTCATCCAACCTAGGTCACACCTATAGCGCGCGTGGTGTGGTCTATATGAGACACGTGACATACGTACGTGTCATCACATGATCAATTGCATAATCCATTTCTTACCCTGAAATACTATCCTCTATACTCCATGGGAGGGCGAGGGTAGGAGGGCCTACTTTTGACTTTCTGTATAAGAGAAATGCTGATTTTAGAAAATGGTAATGATCTCATAATGTATCCATAAAACCAGAAAACTAACAAACATGCAACTGAAATAGCCCAAATGGTCATTCAGTAATAGTGATTGACACCCAATCTCTCCGAGAAAACTGGGATCAAGCTTTCATTCTCACCCTTACGCATTACACTCATACGCTTACTGTCTGACTTCAGCGCTCCCATCGGTTCTCTCTACAGGCGTCCTCTCGGTCTCCCCGTCGATGGAGACTGATGTTCCCTTGGTGGTATATATACTCTAGAAAATTAGTTAATTGTTTAATCATGCGACATAATTGAAAAAGCACCTGGGGCGCTAAGAGCGCTTCCTGTGTCCAAATGCGGGCGGGGTTAGGTGCCTGGCAAGGGGAGTATGTGAATCTACGCACTCCTATTGGATGAAAGAGGTTGTTTTAGTGCAATCGTAAGTGTACCTCTTGCGCGCACGCGCTATTGAATGAGGGACGCATTGAACTCCAGCGGCAGTAGCCATGCGTAGAGACCCATGGACTGCGCGTGTGCAGATGAAAAGTGTCTATTATCCTTCTACACTCTGTACCTCTGTGTGGCACCATCATCACCTGTGAAATGGAGCTCTCGATTCGTAGCTAAACGTGTCTCAAGGGCGCATGTGCTATAAATAGCGGAGCAACCAAAAATCATGCAACCTAAACCACGTGTTAGAAGACGTGGATAGCGCATGCGTTAAATTTGGGTATTCTAGTGATCCGCATAGCTATGTGGAAACAAACACCATTTATCGGGTGGAGGCTAGTCATACCAGGCACCATATATCGGGTGGAGGCTAGTCATAACAGGGGAGGTGCACAGCGCGATATCCGTACTATGTATTAAAAATGCATTAAAAATTGCAAGTTTAAAGTGTGTATTAACTTACGCTAGAGAACATACTCAATTATAGTTATATTTATATAGCCTCAATAGGTTGGAAATCTATCCTATGGGCAGAGTACTCTATACTAAAAAAAAAAAAAACATAAAACTTTAGATAATATACAACCAGAGTGTCAACATTCTGGATTAACTGGTTTTCAAAATCACACAATGTATTGGATCTCCGGTGATTCAAATGATGTGATCGTAGGGCATAAAACTCATTCTCTCCCCTACAATGCATTAGACCCTGCGTTAGAGGGCTAAATATATGATGGTCAACCAGTAGCTATGTACTCGTGTTTAATCTATATTGCAGCCGTGGTGTATACTACTCTATTGATCCCTTACAATGTGATGGACATAAGGCAGTGGGACTAAGTATATTATAATCACTGGTCACATTGTATAACAATTGCCACTGTCTACTTCTAAGGGTTGTTAAGTCTATGCTCACATGGGCTGCCCATTTATGGTCTAAATACGTCACTTGGATACACGGTCTCGGATCACCTTCTATAGTATTGTGCAACTATCTAAATGATTGATCCATGTATTAAGGTTGGCTAGGTCACTTTGCCAGCTGTAGCCATGGTATATCATCGTTCAGGCCTCGCTCCCATGTATGTAACCTGTACACCCACCGTTGTTCCCGGATGTGTAACTGTCTAGAGATGTCTATTTTCCTTTTTTTCATTACTTCAAGAATGATCCACCGCAGATCAGAATCACTATGATTTTTCTCGGTAAAGTGTTTTGTCAACTTGGTGTTTGTTTTTTTGCACCTAATGGTGCTACGGTGTTCACTGATCCTCGTTTTTACTCTCCTTGTCGTCATCCCCACATATTTCAGATTGCAAGGACAGGTGAGTAGATAAACTACATTTTCCGTATTGCAATTACTGAAACTCTTAAGTCTCCAGGGATTGTCTGTTCCAATATCTACCTCCTTAGTAGTGGTAGTCAGGGGGCAGCAAACACAATTACCGCACGGATAATGCCCTATTGGTTTTGGTTGGCTCCATAAGGTCATCTGGTTTTCTGTGTCATCGTAAGGGATCTTCGAGTGTACCAAGTCATCTCTCAAGTTTCTACTCCGTTTAAACGCAAAAAGTGGGGGTTCCCACTTCCGGTTTCCACTGTTCAAAATTGCCCATTTCTTTTTAATGATGTTCTGCACTCTATTTGAAACAGGGGTATATGTGGTGACGCATACCAGCCGGTCTGTTTTATCTTTCCGGTTGGTCTCTAATAGGGCTTCCCGATTATTGTTCTTCGCCCTTTTCTTTGCACGCTTCACCATCTTGCTCGGGTAGTGTCTTTCCAGAAGTTTACCCTCTAGTTGTTCCGCCTGTGCTCGAAACACATCCACCTCTGAGCAATTCCTACGTACTCTGAGGAATTGTCCGACTGGAAGATTATCACGAAGAGCCCTCGGATGGTAGCTCTCATAGAGAAGAAGACTGTTCTTGTCTGTCGGCTTTATGTGTACTTTGGTGGAGATTCCTTCCGTTGTTAATGTTATATCTAAATCGAGGAACACTGCGTGGTTCACCTCGATATTATAAGTAAACCTAAGGTGGGGGTCTTTGCTATTGACCCACTCCACAAAAAGTTTGGCTTCGTCCGATGTGCCCTTCCAGATGATCAAGATATCGTCTATATACCGTTTCCATGTTCTCATCTGGGTTGTGAACGGATTTGAAGGGTTGAAAATATAGTCCTCCTCGAACTGATGGACATACAGGCACGCCATACTAGGCGCGAAGGTGCTGCCCATGGACGTGCCCTTAATCTGATGATATATTGTGTCCTCAAATTCGAAAAAGTTCTCCGTGAGAGCTAATTCAGCGTATTCCATAATGAAATGAGTTGGTGTCATGTATGTCCAATCTTGGGCTTGGAGGATTCGTTCCACCACCTCCAGTGTTCGTCTCTGGGGGATGCTCGTGTAGAGCGCTTCGATGTCCATTGTTATGAACATATCCTCATCAACATTTGTTTCCAAATCCCTTAGGTGACAAAGTACGTCCTTGGTGTCTCTTAAGTAAGACCGAGATTTTTGTACAATTGGTTTTAAAAACCAATCGCAAAATTGTGAGAGAGGTTCAAGTGCTGAACCTATTCCCGACACTATCGGTCTGCCTGGTGGTGGCATTCTGTTTTTATGAATCTTAGGGAGGGTGTAGAACCTGGGTGTCCTTGGTTCCGTGTTGATTAGGAACTCTGCCTCATGTTTCGTAATCCAATCGTTGGTTTCAGCCTCACAAACCATCATCTTAATTTGGTTCATAATTCGAGGTGTGGGGTCTTCACGGTGTGTTTCATAGCTCGTAGTGTCGGATAGGAGACGTAGGCATTCTTCTCTATACATGGTGTAATTCATCAGGACTATCGCCCCTCCCTTATCAGCTGGTTTTACCACCAACTCATGATTATTTTTGAGTTGTTCAAGGGCTATTCTCTCGCCTCTGGTCAAGTTCTGGAAACCCCTTGTATGCTTGTAGTCAATCTTCCCAACTTCAGTGAGGACCGCTTGTTCAAAAGCCAGAACATTACAAGAAATGTTTTGGGTTTGCGGGGTGAATGTCGACTTTGTTCGTAGACCAGTATTAGTACGCTTGTTGTCTAGGCTTTGCATTTCACCAAAGAAATCCTTTAGCTTTATCTTCCTAAAAAACTGTGCTAGTTCAGTATGAAGGAAGAAGGCATCATTCTCTGGGGTAGGGACAAAACCTAATCCTTTTGCGAGAACGGCCTCTTCTTCCGTGTTGAGTACATGGTCACTCAGATTCACGATATTCGTCATTCTTTGCTCATTGTTTGGTGGGTGCCCCTGCCCCTGCTCCGTGTCACTGCCCCGCTAGTGGTTGCCTCGTCCTCCCATTGGACTCTGGTTGGTCTTCTTGCTTTTTGTCTGCCTTTTCCTCTCCCTTGGCCCCTGAATAAAAAAGGCTGCTGTCCTTGTTGGAATCCAAAGCCAGGAGGGAAGAATTGCTGTGGCCAGTACCCATAGGGCTGCATTGGTGGTGGGAACATCGGTTGATTCGGGTTCTGATATCTCCGGGTCTGTTGTCCTCCCGTGCTCTCATCGCTGCTGCTATCACTCCTTTCCTCCCCTGAGCTGTAGGTCCAATTCTGGGGTGTGGGTCTAAAGCGTGGTTGACGTCTTGGTACTGATTGTTGTTGGGGTTTATCATAGTACTCATCAGTTGTATAGGGGTACACCGTTTCCCGTTTAAACTTCTGGACGTCCTTTTGTAATTTAGTGATTTTTGATTGTGTCAAGTACTCCCTATATGCCGAGTGATCGTTGTTTATTTCCTCCAGTTTCTTTTTAAATACAGTCAGTTGGACTGAGGTTTTAAGCTTGCTCTCACTCTGCTGTATTTCCACTAGTAGTACATCTGCTAACTGTCTGGCCGTGTTTATAATCAGCACAAGCCAGTCTTTTGTACATTTCCAGGCTATGCTGGACCAGTTGATTCTAAACTCTTTGTTATTTAAGAACAGTCTAGGCTCATTCGTTACCACGAGTCCTCGTGGTGCCGTGTTCTTCCTCAGATATTCCGTCATAAAAGCCCCATGC
This sequence comes from Calotriton arnoldi, assembly GCA_963921515.1. Lineage (NCBI taxonomy): Eukaryota > Metazoa > Chordata > Amphibia > Caudata > Salamandridae > Calotriton > Calotriton arnoldi. The sequence continues at coordinate 381,336 of CAWUFW010004212.1, forward strand.
AGGGCTGTACGTATTTGTTCTTTCTTTTTTGCTGAGAAGCACTCCCACTCATCAGAGTTCTTAAAAGTTTGTGACACTACTGCTTCAGCTAAGATGGATGGAGTTCTTAGTATATCAGCATAATTGCTCTCATTGAAAGCCAATTCTGGTTTTATGGATACATTATGAGATCATTACCATTTTCTAAAATCAGCATTTCTCTTATACAGAAAGTCAAAAGTAGGCCCTCCTACCCTCGCCCTCCCATGGAGTATAGAGGATAGTATTTCAGGGTAAGAAATGGATTATGCAATTGATCATGTGATGACACGTACGTATGTCACGTGTCTCATATAGACCACACCACGCGCGCTATAGGTGTGACCTAGGTTGGATGACAACAATTGTCTTTTTATAAACTTACTTACACGGTTGGTTTGTTTGTTTTCTTTGTTTCCTTTTTTCCTACAGGATCTGGTACAGTGGTACTACACCAGAGGGGCGTTTGTAGTTTATTTATCTCTTATCCCCGTCCCTAGATTAACAGTTGCTTTTTGCATTAGAGGCAAAAAGAATATACCCATTTGGTCCTGACGAATGCGACTGTACCTCTACGGGGACACGAACGCAGAAACATGTTGACCACACTTAATACGGTGAAGGGAGAATAATGTCCCAGATCACCGTATACCTATTTTTAATACCATACATCTGTTCCCTGAATAAAACACTGTTGAGTGACAGGTGTGATGGTTTTTAAATCACCTTTCACTTTCACACGGCCATCACTTAGTTGTAGAAGTGCATCCCTGTCTCCAGGTGTATGCCCGCCCTCCATCAAACGAAGTTTTTAGAGGGCGAGGACAGCCTATGATGAAGCATGACACCGGGCGGTGTGTGAGGCCAGTCCGAAACTTTTATGAGATGCCCCCACTGATGTTGCATCTCAACAGTAGTCTGTAGGAAATTGTAGGAACCCACGTGAGGGGCAGCCTTTTTGTGTTTGCATATAAGATTGGAGGCTGGCTTGCCCTTTGGCCCCGTGCCTCTAGTTCCCATCCTCAGCCCAGTCTGAGGTAAGTGTGTGTGAGCTATGGAGAGCAGCCTTCAGGCTAAGTCTTGAAGGAATGTAAAGCAGCTTGTTTTACCAGTCTATAATCTCTTGAGTGATCAAATGAAAGAGCACCACACCAGGTATATATTCAAAATATATGTATTTATTGCTAAACACACCCCTCTAGTCTCTTTATGAGGCTAGAGTTCGAAGTACATAAGTTATAAGTTATTTAAACACAGTAATAGCACAAATACAGGTTTGGGCCCTAGGGCCGTACCAAACCATATACCAATAAAGTGGTATAAGAACCACGACTGAGCTAGACACTAGGCCTAGAGCCTCTAGAAGTGCTTGGACCACAAGGAACCACCCAAGGTAGTGACACAGGGGACCCACGGGGGACGCGTGCAGTGTAAATACACATCCGCGAAACGCCGTTAACTTCTATGGAGAAAGTCGCAGTTTGGAAATTAAAGAAAAGGGACACTTAAAGAAGGACTTGGAGCAAACCCTTTGAGAACTAGGTCGTTCTAGAGTCTCTACCCACGGGAGCACCGGAGTACTCTTGTTACCTCACCCAGGGAAGCCGGGTGCATAGGTGCCTTTCGGGGTCGGGTTTCGTCATCGATTTGAATGGCGATCTGCTGCAAAGTGCTGCTGGCGACCAAGTGGAAAGTGTCCGGGTGGATCCAAGAGTGGATCGGAGATCTGAAGAACCTGAAAGCAGAGGGGACAGAGTCTGGGTCACTAGCCAGTGACCAGGAAGGCGATGAGCAGATGCCCACCGATGTCGAGTGCTTCAGGTAGGTTGACGGTCATCTTGACTCTTCAGCCACGAGGTCCAGGAGGTGTTGTCGGCAACCAGGAGCAGGATTCATGCTGTTACACAATGTCTGTCGAGTGCTGAGGTGTCGGCGACCGGATTGGACCCAACAAGCCTTGGCAACGGCAAGTCTCAATGTAAATGAAGATTGACGATGATGCAGACCAGCAAGGTCTGAGGAACTCACCCAGCAAGGGTAAGTGAGGGCAAGCCTGGAGCAACCAGGGAGCCCAAGAAGAAAAGGATTGGCCTTCGTGAAGGGCTACTAGCCAACGGGCTAGCGACCGCGAAGGAGCCTCGAGACGGTGCACGTGGAGCTGGCTCACAGGACACTCGTGGAGTGGAGGCCAGTGATCTTCGGTGCAGTTAGTGATGGAGGCTAGGGCTACTCGGAGCCCAAAGCACGACTTCGTGGGAGACCCAGAAGAGGATGCACTAGCAAATACATGCGGTGTCCAGGGGTCACGGTTCCACGTTACCCACGACAGCTACGTGCCTCAGCTTTGCTGGAGACTCAGGGCAGCCTCGGGGAAGTCTGGAAATCCACCTCTGGTGATGCAAAGACTTCGGCGTCCGACGGGAGCTTAGGCGATGCAGACCGGACAATTGCTTCTTTGGTGCCTGCCAAGCAGGGAGTCACTCCTTGACCCCAAGGGAGATTCTTCTGTCCTCTAGTCTTGAGTAGAGCATCAAAGGTCCAGGATTCTGTGTCAGAGTTTCGTCCAGGGATAATCTAAAGTCCTAAGGACTGGGTTCCTATACTTATACTAAGTTTAGGGGTTGGACTACTCTGTGGCCCCACCTATGGGTGGGTCAGGGCAGAGGGGTGGCTACACCCCTTTCTCTTTGTCCAGTTCGCGCCAAAGCAGGGGCTGCAAGCCCTGATCCGGTTTGAACTGGGGTATGCACAGGGACACCAAGTGTGCCCCCAGTGCAGGACTTCAAAGCACCCGAAAGTGCTCCCGCCCAGCCCCAATACACACTATCCTGTCTGGGGAGGTGGTCACACCTCCCTGGGACAGGAAACCTATTGTCCAGGCCTCCCCTGCCGGAGTTTCGTCCAGCAGCAGGAGGCCAGACTTGTGTCTGTGGCAGCAGCACCCATTTTGTGATGCCAGGGCTTTAGAAAGAAGTTACCGGCCAGGCCAGGGTTAACATGTCTCTCCCTCTAGAAGGGTGGAATGCTACCCCCGCCACCAGAATTGGTGGGGGGTAGTATTCCAAGATGTTTGACACCAAACACGACATGTTTCGGTGCAGCCATTCCAAAGTTAGCATTTAACGCGAGGTTATAATGCGCTTAAGAGTATATGGTCAGGCTGCACTACAAACAGCATCAGAGAAGGGTCTCCGAACGCTGCAGAGGGGCCCTGCTCATGCAGGGGCACCCTCTCACATAGGAACCACGCACCCTGCCTTCAGGATTGATAAGGCCTGCCATAGGAGTGACTTATAGGTTTATATGTGTGTAGGTATATAGTGATATAGGTAGCCTATATCACAGTAAGGGGTGCATGCACCACCTTACCCATGCTGCAGTAGCAGACCTGTGGTGTCAGTTTGGATGGCCTTCCAGGGGTGGCACAAAACATGCTGCAGCCCCTGGTAGGCCTCTGAGGTACCTATGCCCTGGGTACATAGTATACCATATACTAGGGACTTATAAGGGCACTCCAGATTCCAATCAGAGATGTGCCTAAGGCACATGGAAACCATTTTACAGAGAAAGCAGATAGACTGGGGCCCTGAATAGCAGGATCCCAGTCCAACTAAGTCATAAACCAGCAAAACACCCAAAAAAAGTGGGGGCAACCATATAGTCAGATTCCACCTTCCTACATAACCCCCCCCCAAATGAAAGGAGATAAGGCTAACCTTGGCCAGTTGAGCCTTTATTGACTAAGTGGCCATATAAGGAAGCACCTGCACTAGCATGGTTGCCCCCTGTCTTATGGTCCACTAAGCAATCCCTCACCCTAAGGGTATGAGAGGGTCTCCACCATGGGGAATCACTACCTGTGGTGTGCTTAGGTAAAGTACCAGGCTGGTGAGGTGTCTGGGTAGGGAAGTGAGGCCCTAGGAATGTTGGCCTCAGCTTCCTCAGATCACTGGTCACCATGTATGCCTGTCTTTCCATGACTGAGTTGCACTTTGCTCTAAGGGTCAACCTTTGGCTGCCTACAGCTGGGGGTTGGGTCCCTTTGGATGGACTACTGGAGGGACATGGCAGGTTTGGAACCTTCTGGTCCCAGGTTTGCCCTTGCCTACCAGAGTCCTTCTGGGGAGGTCCCTACATAAAGGTATGGGGGATCCCTCAGTGTGTAGAGGAATTTTCACCTGGCTAGGGCTACTAGACTGGGTGCCCCTAATCTGCTGATGGGGGTTCCTCTGGACAGGGGGCCCTGGGGGTCCACTGACCTCCCTGACCTCTGCAGCCCTGGGCTGACTGAGGCAGGGTAGAGAGGGGCAGGTTACCTGCTCCAGACTGGGTACCACCTTGGAAGGGTCCTCTGCCATCAGGGGTGTGGCCAGGCCAGGTCTGACTACCTCTGGGGCAGCTCCTTCACTAGGGGTAGGGTCAGTTCCCTGAGGAGGCTGACCCTTGCCTACTGTCTGGAGGGAAGAAGACTTTTCTTCAACCCTTGTGCTCTCTTTTGGGGGAGAGTGGGCCATTCTTCCAGGCTCCATCTCTCCAAAATCTTGGGCTGGGGCTGTGGCCATCACAGCCCCACTAACCTTACAGGGACACCCAACATCCTCAGATGGGTGTGGTGTTCAACTTCAGCCCAGGCTGAAATTTCCAGATCATTGCCCATCAGGCAATCTACAGGTAAGGTTGGGGACACTGCCACTCTTTTTGGGCCTGTGACCCCCTCCCAGCTGAGATTGACTATGGCCATGGGGGTGATCTGTTCTGACACCATCAATGTTGGTCACCTGGTATTTAAACTCAGGTAAAAGCTGGTGAGGGGGACTAGTTTCCCTGCCACCATGGTGACACTAGCCCCTGTGTCCCTAAATGCCACAGCTTTCTGACCATTAATTATTGGCTCCAGTCTGTACCTGCCCAATGCTTTGGGACCCATGATAAAGGTGGCAAATCCTATACCACCATCAGAGTCAGAGGAGTCTGTTGAGGGGTCCCTGTCTAAACTAGGGCCCACCTCTGTTCCTCTTGCAAAAGCACCTAACTTTTTGGGTGCACTACTCCCAACTGGAGGATTACTACTGGTAGTACCAGGAGGGGTGGTAGTTGTGGGAGGAACATTTTCTTTATTGCCAATCCTGGGGCAACTGGGATCAGTTTTCCAGTGCCCAGGCTTTTTACAGACATGGCAATATGGTTTCTTTTCAGGAGAAGAAGGAGTTTGGGACCCACCCCAGAAGAGGAATTTTGGGGCCCTGTAGGGACTTATCCTTAGATTTATCCCCACCTTTCTCTTGGGACTTAGTAGAATCTTTCTTCTGGTCACCACCCTGATTTTTAGTTTTTACTCTGGTTCTGACCCATTTGTCTGCCTTTTTCCCAATTCTTGGGGAGAGGTCAGATCAGAGTCCACCAGATACTGGTGCAAAAGCTGGTTTTGACAATTATTAAGGATCTGCTCCCTCATAATCAAATTGTACAGTCCTAAAAGTCCTGCACTTTGTTGCCATGTATCCAACCTTCCAGAGCCTTAGTAGCACAATCTACAAAATCAACCCAGTCTTGAGTCTGAGCTTTTTGGGTGTCTCTGAACTTCAACCTATACTGTTCAGTGGTTAGGCCAAACCCATCTATCAGAGCACTCTTCAAGACTGTGTAATTGTCAGCATCCTCTTCTCTTACAGTGAGGAGCTTGTCTCTACCTTGGTCTGCAAAGGAGAGCCACAAGATTGCTGCCCACTGCTTCTGGGGGACCCTCTGAACTTTACAGGCCTTTTCCAGTGCAGTTATCCATTTGTGGATGTCATCCCCACTCTGGTAGGGAGGGACAATCTTGCTCAGGTTTCAATGGTCATAAGACCTTTCCCTATCTTTAGGGATATTGCTGCCACCATGGGACTCTAGTCCCAACTTTTTTCTCTCTTTATAGAGATCTAGGGACTCCCTGTCTATAGCCAATTGCTGTTTTCTGAGTTTAAGCTGAGCTTCCTCATACTGAATCAGCCTCTTTCTCCTCTCATGAGAGGATTCCCTCCTATGAGAGGAGACAGAGGTCCCTATTGAGGTGCCAGAGTGGTTAGACTCCTGAGAAGGAGATCTAGACCTTCTAGAGCACACTCACAATCCTTCCTGGGGGACAAAGCGGAGGTCATTCTGAGCCTCCTCCTCATCCACAGGAGGAATTGGGTTTTCCAGGTCAGGGTCATTGTCACCCTCCTGGTCAGTTCCAGAGGGGGCTGGGGGTGTTGCTACCCCTGGCCCCATCCTCATCTCTCTGCCCCACCCTCTGCACCTACCCCTTCAGTCCCTAAGGGCCTGTTGAGATCATCAGCCATTAACATCTCTCTCAGATGTTGGGTGGTGGGACTTTGGCCTGTCTTCAGTTTCCTCACATTGCATATTGCTCTCAATTCCAAGAATGGGAGTGTATCATACTTGGAGGGAAGAAGCCCAGGGGCTTCTGGCAAGGACTCACTGGGTCCTGGCTTTGAAGACATCACTAGTGAGGTGTGGTGTATGCACTACCTACTCTAGTGTGGCCTACTAAACTCTCTCGAGTTGTAGAAAGGGTGTGCTATCCCTTAACACACAACTCTAAGTTCAGTAGAACTTACTGTATACTAAGCTTAATTTATATGTACCTTAGGTACCTTCAGTGGTTTTCAGTTGATCAATTCAATTGAGATTATCTGGTAAAACAATAGCAAGCTGGAATCCCACACGCTGCACACCAATGTGAGAAGTTGGCCTGGTATATGCTGTCCACTAATTATAGTGGGCACCTTGCACCAGTCCAAACAACCCCTTATTGGAGATAGGTTAAAGACAACCTTATTGAAAGCTATCCTAGTGGTAGCTATGGAGAGCAGCCTTCAGGCTAAGTCTTGAAGGAATGTAAAGCAGCTTGTTTTACCAGTCTATAATCTCTTGAGTGATCAAATGAAAGAGCACCACACCAGGTATATATTCAAAATATATGTATTTATTGCTAAACACACCCCTCTAGTCTCTTTATGAGGCTAGAGTTCGAAGTACATAAGTTATAAGTTATTTAAACACAGTAATAGCACAAATACACGTTTGGGCCCTAGGGGCGTACTCAAACCATATACCAATAAAGTGGTATAAGAACCACGACTGAGCTAGACACTAGGCCTAGAGCCTCTAGAAGTGCTTGGACCACAAGGAACCACCCAAGGTAGTGACACAGGGGACCCACGCGGGACGCGTGCAGTGTAAATACACAGCCGCGAAACGCCGTTAACTTCTATGGAGAAAGTCGCGGTTTGGAAATTAAAGAAAGGGACACTTAAAGAAGGACTTGGAGCAAACCCTTTGAGAACTAGGTCGTTCTAGAGTCTCTACCCACGGGAGCACCGGAGTACTCTTGTTACCTCACCCAGGGAAGCCGGGTGCATAGGTGCCTTTCGGGTCGGGTTTCGTCGTCGATTTGAATGGCGATCTGCTGCAAAGTGCTGCTGGCGACCAAGTGGAAAGTGTCCAGGTGGATCCAAGAGTGGATCGGAGATCTGAAGAACCTGAAAGCAGAGGGGACAGAGTCTGGGTCACTAGCCAGTGACCAGGAAGGCGATGAGCAGATGCCCACCGATGTCGAGTGCTTCAGGTAGGTTGACGGTCATCTTGACTCTTCAGCCACGAGGTCCAGGAGGTGTTGTCGGCGACCAGGAGCAGGATTCGGGCTGGTACACGATGTCTGTCGAGTGCTGAGGTGTCGGTGACTGGATTGGACCCAACAAGCCTTGGCAACGGCAAGTCTCGATGTAAATGAAGATTGACGATGATGCAGACCAGCAAGGTCTGAGGAACTCACCCAGCAAGGGTAAGTGAGGGCAAGCCTGGAGCAACCAGGGAGCCCAAGAAGAAAAGGATTGGCCTTCGTGAAGGGCTACTAGCCAATGGGCTAGCGACCGCGAAGGAGCCTTGAGATGGTGCACGTGGAGCTGGCTCACAGGACACTCGTGGAGTGGAGGCCAGTGATCTTCACTGCAGTTGGTGCTGGAGGCTAGGGCTACTCGGAGCCCAAAGCATGACTTCGTGGGAGACCCAGAAGAGGATGCACTAGCAAATACGTGCGGTGTCCAGGGGTCACGGTTCCACGTTACCCACGACAGCTACGGGCCTCAGCTTTGCTGGGGACTCAGGGCAGCCTCAGGGAAGTCTGGAAATCCACCTCTGATGATGCAAAGACTTCGGCGTCCGACGGGAGCTTAGGCGATGCAGACTGGACAATTGCTTCTTTGGTGTCTGCCAAGCAGGGGAGTCACTCCTTGACCCCAAGGGAGATTCTTCTGTCCTCTAGTCTTGAGTAGAGCGTCGAAGGTCCAGGATTCTGTGTCAGAGTTTCGTCCAGGGATAATCTAAAGTCCTAAGGACTGGGTTCCTATACTTATACTAAGTTTAGGGTTGGACTACTCTGTGGCCCCACCTATGGGTGGGTCAGGGCAGAGGGGTGGCTACACCCTTTCCCTTTGTCCAGTTCGCGCCAAAGCAGGGGCTGCAAGCCCCTGATCCGGTTTGAACTGGGGTATGCACAGGGACAACAAGTGTGCCCCCAGTGCAGGACTTCAAAGCACCCGAAAGTGCTCCCGCCCAGCCCCAATACACACTATCCTGTCTGGGGAGGTGGTCACACCTCCCTGGGACAGGAAACCTATTGTCCAGGCCTCCCTGCCGGAGTTTCGTCCAGCAGCAGGAGGCCAGACTTGTGTCTGTGGCAGCAGCATCCATTTTGTGATGCCAGGGCTTTAGAAAGAAGTTACCGGCCAGGCCAGGGTTAACATGTCTCTCCCTCTAGAAGAGTGGAATGCTACCCCCACCGCCAGCATTGGCGGGGGGTAGTATTCCAAGATGTTTGACACCAAACACGACATGTTTCGGTGCAGCCATTCCAAAGTTAGCATTTAACGCGAGGTTATAATGCGCTTAAGAGTATATGGTCAGGCTGCACTACAAACAGCATCAGAGAAGGGTCTCCGAACGCTGCAGAGGGGCCCTGCTCATGCAGGGGCACCCTCTCACATAGGAACCACGCACCCTGCCTTCAGGATTGATAAGGCCTGTCATAGGAGTGACTTATAGGTTTATATGTGTGTAGGTATATAGTGATATAGGTAGCCTATATCACAGTAAGGGGTGCATGCACCACCTTACCCAGGCTGCAGTAGCAGACCTGTGGTGTCAGTTTGGATGGCCTTCCAGGGGTGGCACAATGAAATGAAATGAAATGAAATGAAAAGACCATTTATTGAGCGCGGTAGCTACCCTCAGGCGTCCTAGCGCTACGGACAATGCCTATAAAAAGACCATTGAATTATTCAGTTTTATTGAAGAGCAGAGTTTTTAGATGTTTACGGAACAGAAGTAGGTTGGGTTCTGATCGCATATAGAAGGGGAGGGAGTTCCAGAGTTTAGCCGAGTTATAGGAAAAAGACCGACCCCCACATCTGACTCTCTTGATCCTAGGAACTGTCGTGAGGAGAGAGGAAGCTGATCTAAGCTGTCTATTTGGATGGTAAGGGGTGATCAGTGAATGATTGATGACAGCACCTGTTCTCCAGATACAATACATGCTGCAGCCCCTGGGAGGCCTCTGAGGTACCTATGCCCTGGGTACATAGTATACCATATACTAGGGACTTATAAGGGCACTCCAGATTCCAATCAGAGATGTGCCTAAGGCACATGGAAACCATTTTACAGAGAAAGCAGATAGACTGGGGCCCTGAATAGCAGGATCCCAGTCCAACTAAGTCATAAACCAGCAAAACACCCAAAAAAAAGTGGGGGCAACCATATAGTCAGATTCCACCTTCCTATAACACCTCTTCCTCGGACACCGCTGGCTGCCTTGTCCCGCTGAACTTTATTTTCTCAGACATATTTCTTGGAAAATTCTTCTAAGTCCTTAGGCAAGCTGAGATGGGCCCAATCCACTTTGTGTATCCGAACCGCGCCCCGTCATGGTCAGCCATAACTTTTGACTTTGCCCCGGTCTCACAAAACTAGATGCCCACAGTTGGCGCTTTGATCTTTTAGGTGCTATTTTTCTCTTAAAACTTTAAAAATTCATAACTCCAGTTCTACTGGTTGGATTTTTTTTTCTGATGTCAAATATTTTATTAAAATTTACTCTATATTTCTAAATTGGTGTAGGATTTTCTTGTGATATATTTTCACTTTATTACTGTTTAAGTGCTGCATAAATACTTTAAACATTGCCTCTAAGTTAAGCCTGACTGCTTTATGTCAAGCTACCAGAGGAGTAAGCGCAGGTTAGTTTAGTGACTTTCTGTGGTTCACCCTAGCAAGGATTGTGGCTGTTGCTTGAGTAGGTTTTTAACCCCCTCAATGAACAACCTAATTTCTCACACCAACCTATTAGTTAGTTATCACTTTCAACATTACACATACATTCTTTCCTCTCTAGGCCTTCATCTAGCCCCACAGCTTGTCTGTGAATACATACACCCACTCAAATCATCATCAATGCATGCACCATGATCTAAGTCAACTACACCTCCTTTGACCAGATCTTCCAAGAGCTGTTCTGAATGAACCAGTTCTGGCAGCCCAGAGCCATACACCAATGCGCATTCGAGACAGTCCCCTCAGAAAATATGCCATAGTAAAGGTAGACATTCAATATACCAGTACCAATAATATAGGATATCCACTTGAATATGGACTTGGAGTCTAAGCTGATCAAGGCTGGTCACAGCCTGCCTTGAAGCCATCGACTATTGAACGAAAAGAAGCTTCCTAAGCCTAAACAGATTCAAGACAAAGGTCCTGGTGGTATCTGAGATGCATAAGTAGCAGACAATCATTTACCTGATCCCACGTACAAGGTGAGACACCAAAACCAGTGTAAAAATTTTGAAACTTCGGTATCTTGTTAGATTCAGACTAGAAGTGTGCACTGCCAAGATAATCAGCACAGGCGTCGAGAAGGTAACCCTTCAACTAAACCTGCTTAGAAAGATGCTATCTACCTAACTTTCAAGACTCTGAATGCAGATTACTAGATAATTAGTGATAACAAGAGAAAACTAGTGTAACACAGAGTCATCGATTTACCCAAGGATGTGATATAAAGTTACAGAGGGTCTAGACCCTTGCTTCTAGAGTATGTCTAATTTCGTCGCTGAAATCATATTTTAATGAATCAAAATAAGTACCAAGGCGGAGAAACCAGAAGACCCTCGACTCTAACTCAAATTTGCTCTGTCTCAACTCTCATGAAGCGCCTGAAGACTGTATTATTTGTTTATCTTTTCGTGTTTGTGACAGAATGACTAATTTCGGGCATACATATCGGCCATTGGACAAGAGAAACAACTATTGTCTCTCTCATTAATTACATTCCTATTTTACATTAACACATCTTCCCCTAATAGTAATGTCTAATTTCCTTCTGTCAGACGAAAATGTTTAAAATGTCGGCTGGTACTAGACTTGGGAAAGCGCTTGTGTTAGTTGAACCCATGTTTAGCTTTTGGAGGCAATAGAAGTGATTCAACTTCAACGACACCTATTAATATGTCACTTCTTTTCAAGCTTTAGAAAAAAACACATCAAGCCAAATTTCGTTGCATCTAGCTATTCTGCAGTCAGCAGGGTTTTATGGTTAAATATTCAGGTCATTGTCAGTGAATTTAGCAGTTATTCAAAGGTTAAGACTTTTTAAACACATGTTTGTAATGTATGTGTATACCAATGTATATTTGTATACACATTGATTTCCAACATCTATCTCTGCACATGATATATAATAATATTTCCTCTTCGATGTGCCCGTTTTTCCCGTTTATATTATCCATGTAATAACTTGCCTGGTCCCTCGACCGTTATGTAGCCATGGTGTCAGCTTCTTTACAATCAATAATATTTCTGGAGGCCGAGGGCCATATGACATAAAGGGAGCACATCAGATGCTAATTTGAGCCAGGTTTCTTCCACAGGTTTTGGACTGACTTGTGTCTAAAATAGTTGAAGAGCTGGAGCAGCTCTATTTTAACACCATTGACAGTGGTAAATGATTCCATTACTTACCAGTACACTTCATTATCCTGACTTCAGATGCTCCTCATCCCAGGCATTACTGTTTGAGGTTGGCCCTGTCCCCAGGCAGCCCTCTTGCAAGCGCTTTCAGTTTAGAACAGTCTTTTTTCTAAACTACTACAAATAGCCCCTCCCTCCACAATGGAATCCTGCCTGTTTTCAGGCTAGCATATTGTTGGTGACATATGGGAGGGAGGGTGGCATGTGACTGGGGCGAGAAGCACCTGAAATCGGCGTAATGAAGTTTACTAGTGAGTAATAGCGTCATTACCCCCTCGTATGTGCACCACATTCCAGTCATTACTTTTTGAGGATATACCAAAGTCCAAAAGACGGCACCACAATATTGATATGCGATAAATGTATTGAACTTTAAGAGTTTGGAAACAACTACTTCATTGCAGCCTTTAGCACTCCTCTAGCAAAATTATCACATTCATCACCTCAAAAATCCAAATGATAATAAAACACACGTTTCCGGACTGGACCATGGAGCCACTGTACATATTTACTGCAGAGATACTGCCCAGGAGGTAGCTACTGCGACCATGGATTGTCTGAGGAATTTCCAAACCTGCAGACACATAAGCTTGGGATATACTTTACCTCAACCACCTACTTAAAGTTGCTGTGGTCACCTTTCTTCCTTCCTCTATTAAACACTCCATGTGAGATAAACAAACAGTTGGATTCTCTCAAATCTTCTGTTCGTTGGATATAAATCTGTAAAGATCTGTTAATATCTAGTGTCTCTGGAATCGAGTTTTGTGAGTTTTCATCCCTTACATCAATTACATTTTTTCTGTACATTGGGTCTAAATTTCAGATCAGGTCTTAAAACACCTTCATCTGGAAGAAATTTCAAGTAGGGATAATTAATTAATAATGAGCCTAATTCTCCCAATCTTTTAGCAGAAGTTATTACAATTTGGAATGCCAATTTCGAAGAAACCCGTGTAATATCGACCGTTTCCAAAGGCTCAAAGAGAGATTTTTGTAACTCTTTCAGAACAATCAACAGATCCCATTATGCTTTTGGATCTGGAATTACTCGTTTTCTCAAACGAAAAGCTAAAGGAATTCAAAATGTCTGAAGCTAATTCTCTAAAGGCTTGAGTTGCTACCCACCACCAGGCCGCCACAGTAAGCAGAGCCAACCCCAACAAAAACCTACCTCTTAGGAAGTCAATCATTTAAAATGGGTCACACGATTCTGGATTTATGTTCTTAGATATACACCACTTTTTAAAATCAGACCAGTGTTTAGAATATGCTTATAATGTGGACATTTTCCTTGCTGCCTGAATGTTGCGTGCCACCCCAGAGGGACAAACTACATTTTCCAATGCTGCTCCAATTTTTATACTGTGAGATGTAAACTTGGTAGCTGATTGTAAGGCAGGACTAGAAACTTAATAGGGGAAGGTATTAGTGCGAAATGGAGACAGTTCTCTGCCGCTAGATGTTTCAGTAGTGGAAACCACAGCCTGTGTGGCCACCACGGTGCAATCAGCAGTAATTCCAGGTTCTCTGATTGGATCTTTTGCAGCACTTTTGTCAATAATGGAATTGGGGGAAAGCATAGAGTAACCCTGCGGCCATGGGATTGAAAGAGCATCTAGTGCTCAAATGTTCAGATCCAATCTGTCTTGTAGTAACGAGGTAGTATTGCATTGGCTCGGGACACATGTAGATCCAACCATGGCGCCCCAAATCAACCCACCACCACTGCAAAGGCTTCCAGACTGAGATGAAATGATACAGAGGCTGGGATCTTGCGGCTCAGCTTGTCCACCTGTATGTTGCCCTTCCCCGGATTGTTACTGGCTTTAGAGACAAAACATTGGACTCTGCTCAGGAATAAATTTCTTCTACTATTTTCACAAGAGGTTTGCTGTTGGCATCCCCTTGACTGTTGAGGTAACTCCTTGTCAGATGATTGTCCTCACTAGAATCACTTTCTGATAAAGTTACTGGGAAAAACCTTGCTGAGCATATGTCACTGATATGAGTTCCTTCCAGTTCGAGGAACGAGATGTTTCTTTGAACTGACCATCCCCCATTCAATTCTAGATGTTGTCCGGTTGCTCCCGAACCCCAAGCACTCACATCTGCTATAACAACAATCAGGCTGGGATACTGAAATAATATTCTCTTCCTCAAGTTTTCTATTTCCAGCCACCACTGTTAACATTGAACTATCTATGGTCTCACCAGTACACACCTCTTGTAATTTTGGGTTGCTGGGGACCAATGATTGAAAAGAATCCATACAAGTGGTTTTAGGTGAGAACGTGTCCATGAGACTATCGTTGTTGTGGCAGACATTAGTACTTGGACCCAGAGTCAAGGGCTATAACTAGTGCTAGTACCTTTGGAATATCCTCGGAGAGGATGACAGGTCGGATGGTAGGGCTTTTTACTGGAATTAGTTCTCCTCTACTGCAAACCTGAGGTACTTCTGCCATGATTGGTGCTCTGAGACGTGGAAGAATGGGTCTTGTAGATCAAGTATTGCCATAAAATCCCTTCGTGACCACCAAGGAATCATGGCTTGTGAAGCCAGCATCCTGGAAGAGGTGTAGCAGACATATTTATACAGAATCTACAAATTTAGGACTAGCCTGAACTTCCGTCCTGGTTTAGGCACTAAGGTGCATATTCTCAAGGACTCATCGCCGATTTAGCGGCACTTTACTGCCACGAAAGTGGCGATAGATTTATCGCCCTATTCACAAGCCTGCGCTAACAGCCCATATCGTCAGTTTTCCTGCAATAGCTGCCGCTAAAAACATCGCCAAGGCTGACAGCGACAACCAACGCTAATCATATGCAGAGTAGGCGTTCCTGTGCTAAAACTCACGATAACACCACTTCGCGATATTCACTACGACCAGCCAGATCGGCGATGCGGGCCTAAAACATGCAATAAGGCGCGTTAGCAGCAGGAACTTAAGACCTGCTTTTTTCTGGTCTTAAGTAGGACAAAAACCTGCAGTAGAAAGGGAGCACAGCCCAGAGCCACATCTGAAGACCAACACATGCCATGGAGCAACTAATCGTGCAGCTTGGAGACCCAAGAGGGCCACAACACCCACCGCCACCACCACCAGGACCACCCCCACCCCCCAGACCACCCCCCCGGACCACCACCGAGGCAGCGCAGAACAAGACAGCGGACCTTCTGAAAACGCACCAGCCTCAGCAACTTAACGCCAGAGGAAGTCATTGCCCACTACAGGCTCAAAAGGACAACCATCCTCCGCATCCTGACCCACATTTCCCACAGGCTGACGGTACCAACACAGCGGACAACCAACATCCCTCCGCAGACAAAGATGCTGGCTGTGCTGCACTTGTTGGCCTCTGGTACCTTCCAACCAACAACTGCCAGAGTCGGAGGAGTCTCACAGCCAGCCCTATCAAAGTTCCTCACACCTGTATTGGATGCCATAATCAGCTTGATACCCCAGCACCTTCACTTCCCCCACACTGCGCAGGAACAGCTGGGGACCAAGCAAGGCTTCTACGCCATAGCTGGCTTCCCACACGTTTTGGGGGCAATTGACTGCACACATGTCCTACTTGTGCCCCCTGCCGACACTGCACACAAATACCGCAACAGAAAGCACACGCATTCCATCAATGTGCAGGCAATAGTGGACCACCGGGGACTGTTCACCAATGTCGTAGCAAACTTCCCAGGCAGTGTGCATGATTCCTACATCTTCCGACAGTCCATCATCAACCAGCGCTTTCAGGATGGCACCTATGGAAATGGACTGCTCCTTGGTAAGTACCAACGGAACACACCACACACCTCAACTCCACAATCATACAACTCACAACTGTGGGAATGCACACGTAACAAAATCACATACAACATGCCAACCAACATGCCCACCTACCAGACACAACAACACAAGTGACTGTGGTAACAGGGGCCAGACATGCAGACAAACCACCCACAAAGGCATAGCCCCTCTGCCACACAATTGCAGTATGTGGGGAGAGGTGGGAACCAAGAATGTGCGAAGGAGGCAAGTGACCCATGAATAAGAATGTACACAATGCCAAGTGTGGCGGTGATGTGCTGGACAGTCATGAGTATGCAGAGCACAGACATGTCCATGTGGACCTATACAGCTGGTGTGTGTAGTGTCGTGGACAGTGGACGCAAACATGTTACATCAGGCAGTGGGGAAGACCTCGGACATGTAGCTATGTCGCCCCCCTGTAAGCGTAAGCGTAGTGGGCTGGGCCGGCATACGGCAGTCCAGCGTAGGAGTGTGAATAAATAGCCCGGGACTTTGGGCGCGGTTCACTTCCGGGATGGCCACCTAAGTAACTACTGCGTGTGTCTCTGTGTCCGCCATATCCTGACCATAGGCCTACACACATGTGGCCGACCACCTTCATCGGCCAAATTAACACCGGTGACGAAGACCCTATGTCACACGCCACCCGGCGCACAACTCGTCATTGCCTGCTGGGGCATGTCTGCCAGGGCGGCACCCCTCACCCTGCCACAAGGCCGCTGCCGTGACCGGTGGTGCCTGTGCTCCTGCTGCACCCCAGGCCGCTGGTCCCCAGACCCGCCCGGCGCCCAGCGGTGATTGCCCGCCCCTGCGCACCCAGGCCTCACTGCTCACCTGCCGCCACCGGCGTGTCTCCAAGAGGGTCCACCACATGCCGGTGCAATCTTCAGGGCCGAGGCCTGCGAGCTTGGCAGCCTCCTCAGCGGATCGCTGGCTTCCGCGCAACAGGCCCCCAGCGCACCCTGCGGCACCGCACCGCGGAGTTCTGTGTGTGCTGACTGCTCCATCCAGCCTCCACTGCGGTCCAGCAGGCTAACAGACAAATCCTTTCCAGTCCGGCCCTCCAGGCGCACTGCATCATCGCAGGCTGCACACACGCTCAGCTCATCAGGTGCCACTACCTCAGTGCACTGCAAGTCACCGTCCAGCCTCCAGGTCACAACATCATCGCAGGCTGCACACCCGCTCAGCTCTTCAGGTGGGCCTACCTCAGTGCACCGCAAGTCATCGCCACGTGTCAGTAGGCCCCTGCCGGACGCAGTGCCTCAGGTGCCACTAACTCAGTGCACCACAAGTCTTCGTCCTGTGGGGCTACCCCACAAGTCCGCCTCCAGCAGCCAACAGCATGTCCTCGGTAACGCCACTGGAGCCCCTCACAGTCACGGGGCCACTCCCGTCCCAGGCAGGCCTCTGGAAAGCCTGGGTGGAACGTCTG
The DNA here is from genome assembly GCA_963921515.1 of Calotriton arnoldi. Lineage (NCBI taxonomy): Eukaryota > Metazoa > Chordata > Amphibia > Caudata > Salamandridae > Calotriton > Calotriton arnoldi. The sequence continues at coordinate 398,676 of CAWUFW010004212.1, forward strand.
GAGACGTACTCCGAAGCGCACGACATCCCAGCGCCGCGGCGGCAGCGCACGCGTAGGCATGTAAGGAGTGTGAAGAAATGGCCCGGGGCTCTGGGCATGGTTCAGTCCTGGGCTCTGGGCGTGGTTCAGTTCCGGGCTGGCCACAAAAGTAACTATGGCGTGTGTCTCTGTTGTGGTGTCTGCGCCACCTGGCCCTTAATCGACAAACTTGCAATGTAGCATGCACCCGGAGGGCCGGCTCGCCCAAATGGATAAATAAAGGAGCGCAAGACCGCTCGGGGTCTTGGCTCATACATGCCAACTGTTGTGTGTGTACCTTCATTGCCGCAGCATAAGCCAAAGGCCTAGCCTCAATCACAGCACGAGTTCAGCCAGGCCTGAACTCCACATCTGTGTCTGCCCTATCCTTACCATAGGCCTACACACATGTGGCCGCCCACCTTCAACGGCCAACATTACAGTGTTGTTGAAAGGCTTGCAGACATGCATGACAATGGTGTGCCATAGGAGTGCAAGTGATGCAACCGCACAGCGCACACAAGTAAATAGGCTCGGGGGAGGGAGGAGCAGCTGTGAGGCTACGTAATACACATTGACCCCGCACATTCGCCAGAAGCAATACATGGCAAACATGAATCCCAAAGTCACACAAATCACACACCACAAAACTTGTAAGTCTGCCAACACAGCATGCAGAACCACCAGTTTACACTAATCTCACTTACCTCTCACAGGTGATCAAGAATATGCACTCTGCCCGTGGATGATGACATCCCTCCGAGCCCAGAACACCCCGGCCCAGAGGCAGTACAATGTGGCCCAGAAACGCACCAGGGGCATTGTTGAGCACACATTTGGCGTGTTAAAGTCACGTTTCAGGTGCCTGGACATCACAGGTGGAAGACTCCTGTACAGCCCAGAAATAGTGTGCAAGATGATCATTGCATGTTGTGTATTGCACAACATATGTGTACGCACCAATGCCCCATGGGTCCAAGTGCCAGATGCACCGGACGATGATGAGGAAGATGAGGCAGGTGGACCACACTGTTGTATTCCTCTTAGGGTGTCCGTATATAGGTTTTCCTGTATCATTTCCTTATATAGGCACAATTCGCCCTGCCCTTATATAGGCATAAAATCCCAGTCCTTATTTAGGTATTAAACCGTGCACTCCAAATACAGGCATGGTCTCCGACATCCGTCCACCCTAACGGCACAACGAGTTCTTGAAGAACAGACCCTTAGGCTTCGGGAGTTTCCCTAGCACAGGACTATTGATTTCTTCAAGGACTCATCTATTATGCATGAACCGTTATACCTTAGGGGTTCATTCATGACGTCTTCCGCTGTCCGATCCACGTCAATGCTAACATTCTGAGGTACCACTCAGGTATAAATATACCTTCCCTAGCCCTTGCAAACTAGAGGAGACCTCGACTTCAGAGGAGCCCGTTTCCCGGCCTGACGCACTGAGAAGACGCTGTCATCCCTGCATGCAGAGAGTCCAGCTTCCAGTGATCTGACTTCCCTCGCGGGGTGTTGGAGTTCCAGTCTGGCAAGAGATTCCCACCTCTCTCATTCTTAAGGTATGGATCTGACTAGAAACCTAGAGGTACTCTTGGCATACTAGGCATACTAGGCTTAACATACTCTTAGTATACCATAGTAAGGAATACTTCACCTACTTCATACCTCTCCCTACACCTAGGTTAGGTTAGGTACATTGGGGTAGAACTAGCTTAAGATACGCATCGTATGAGTACTCGCATTTTTAGTCTATGTTATTTATGTAAATGAATATCTACTAAAGATCATGCTAGCGCAGTATTATTTATTTCTACTGCTTACGCTGTTCATTATTTATCTTGCATACTGTCTTGTGATCGTAACAGCACATTTTTCTTACACGAGAAACAAGACTGTTCAATAAATCTTTTATTGAAACGCCCGTCTATTCTTTTTGTGTAAGTTTGAGGAAAACTAAGTATGCACGAGTGAGCTGAGTGAAATAGTTATCTATTGTTTCCACGACTCTGGGACACGTTCTGATTCTAAAGGGAAACAAAGTGGTCATGTTTTGCGGCTGCCAGAAACTACTCCCTTCTTGTTTGTCAAGGAGTTTCTAGTGGCCTCTGAGCTAGCTGGCACAAGTAATTAAGTTTAATATACTCGATAGGGACATACCGACCTCAGTCCTATGTCAAACCTATAGGGTATATTATTCCAATGCGCAGAGCCTATTAGGGAAATAGGAGCTACACTACATGGCGCCCAACATTTGGTAAGGCGGTAATTCAACGCTAGATACTGAGTAACTCAGCCGTGCCTTTTCTCTCAGAGACCCCTACCCATATACTCCAAAAGACGTCTGGAGTGGGCAGGGTTAAGTATCCACCACGGCTAAATAGGGAAGCACCCTATATATTAGCTGATTGGTTTGCTCAACGTTGAAGGAAGTGTTCCAAAATATTGTGCACCTTATCTTTGTTTCCTTGAAACTTGTTCTACATTTTTCAAACAACAAAATGCCTGACTCCGACGATGCCACCGGAAACGGTGGAGCTGCGGCTGATCCAGCCCAAGCAGCAGTTTTTAACATTACCGGTTTAAATGAAACTGAGGAGGGTGTCATAGACATCCATCCAAACTTAAAAAGAGCCATCACTCTAAAACTCATAAAACACGGCCTACCACCAAGAGGAGGTAGAGCAGTTTTCGTGATAGAGGCACACGACTCCTTTCAGACAGAGGTATTCTATTCATGGGTAATATTTCCTGAATCCAATTCAGTAACACACATGTTTCACTTCTACAAAGAAGATGATCCACCAGAGGAATATATTCCTTTCGAGGATATAGAAATTCCATTAACATACCAGCAGCATCAGCTCTGGTTTAAAGTCGCCCTAAAACATCACAGAAACATTACCAGGCTCGGTCCACTAGGTAGACCAGGAGCAACATGGCCGATTCTAGCCGGCTATACACCTCATCCTGACATCGAAATAATGTCAGACGAGGAACTACTTACTCAACTTACAGAGTTAATAAAAATCTACAGACAATTGGTCCAATATGTCATGCGGACTTTCACAGTCCAACCACCATTGACACTTCCAAATCAAATTCCTCAACAAGGGAATACACTAAAAATTACACCACAAGCTCTATACGCAGTCATGGGTAAAATGCCCAAAATATTGTGCACCTTATCTTTGTTTCCTTGAAACTTGTTCTACATTTTTCAAACAACAAAATGCCTGACTCCGACGATGCCACCGGAAACGGTGGAGCTGCGGCTGATCCAGCCCAAGCAGCAGTTTTTAACATTACCGGTTTAAATGAAACTGAGGAGGGTGTCATAGACATCCATCCAAACTTAAAAAGAGCCATCACTATAAAACTCATAAAACACAGCCTACCACCAAGAGGAGGTAGAGCAGTTTTCGTGATAGAGGCACACGACTCCTTTCAGGCAGAGGTATTCTATTCATGGGTAATATTTCCTGAATCCAATTCAGTAACACACATGTTTCACTTCTACAAAGAAGATGATCCACCAGAGGAATATATTCCTTTCGAGGATATAGAAATTCCATTAACATACCAGCAGCATCAGCTCTGGTTTAAAGGCGCCCTAAAACATCACAGAAACATTACCAGGCTCGGTCCACTAGGTAGACCAGGAGCAACATGGCCGATTCTAGCCGGCTATACACCTCATCCTGACATCGAAATAATGTCAGACGAGGAACTACTTACTCAACTTACAGAGTTAATAAAAATCTACAGACAATTGGTCCAATATGTCATGCGGACTTTCACAGTCCAACCACCATTGACACTTCCAAATCAAATTCCTCAACAAGGGAATACACTAAAAATTACACCACAGACTCTATACGCAGTCATGGGTAAAATGCCCACAAAACGTGAGCAAATTCCATTCTGGATAGCTCAAAAATTACTCAAATCGAAGCAGTATTTCCAAATACTAGCCCGTATGAGAAACACAGAATCCTAACAATCAGTTTACCGATGGGGATCACACCACAACTGGAAGACTGCACCACTTGGGGCTCAGTCTTTGCTGCCATCTATACTAAAACACATGGCATTCCGTCAATTGCGGTAATTCCAGATGTCCTGAAACAAATTCAAAACGAATACGGGGCAGAGCCTGCTCTGAATTTAGGTATGAAATTACTGAAAAATTTCGACCAGGTCTCAACAATAATATTATCTAATATTAAAGGAGAGGCAGTGGCGATCCGCCAAAAATTAAGGGAATCCGATGTTACAGAACATCAAACTGAGCTACCCAGAATAATTGAACAATCTTATGCAGAATTAGGCAGAGATAGTTTGGGTGGAAGACCAGTGAAGCCGAAACTATCTGAAAGTCCTGAGAAGGACTCTATTAAACAAAATCCTACATCTTCTAAAATGAAGTGGGAAATAATAAACAAAATTCAAACGAGAAACTTTCTCAATCCCGAGGTAGGTCTCCTCAAAAGGAGCCCTCTGAAAGGAGGTATAACCTCAGGAATAGGGATAATTTGAGAAAACCTGATAGGTATCAAGATACTGATACACGTTCCTATCGTCCCTTTCAGATCTCATCACAGACTTCGGAAAGAAGAGGACGGTCAGAACGCGTGAAATCCAAGGAAGAAAAACACGCTCCAAAAAACAAAACAAAACCTCAATTCTCCAAAAAGAAAGTAGCAGGTCTGAAGGTCAGACATGCCGAGAATACTGAGAACACAACTCAAGAATGGAGAATGGGCTCAGACAATGCTGGACAGTGCAGCAGAAGTCACAATAGCTCGCCAGAACCTGAAGGAACTTCTGGAGATAGTGGACTTGAATGAGTACATTACAGTTGAGACTGTAGACACCAGGGTTAGTACTCCACAAAAGTTATATAAAATAACACACCGAATGGAGGGAGACATACCTAGACAGGTGAAAGCACTCTTTTGGGAAAAACTTTCAAAGGGCTATGACATACTTCTAGCAGAAAAAGACTGGCCACCACAATTTGTCAGAGAGTGCCCACACGGCGAGGACATTATTATGCCTGCCTTCTCTTACCATATTCCAATTCATCTAAAATACACATGTGCCAGGAAATGGTCAGTAGCCCAGGCCCCAGCATTATATAAAAATCATGTAGGATGGGATGAGGACTCACCTCACCATAAAATACATCTGAAACATGAACCAACTGCACAAAGGCAGTACCCAATAAAGCAAGAAGCTAAAAAACAGGTCAGGGAGATCTTAGATCAACTTGAATACCAAGGGGTGATTGAAACATGCACCTCCTCAATGAATAATCCTTTGTTTCCTGTCTCCAAACCAGACAACACATATCGTCTAGTTTTGGATTACAGACACTTAAACACTTGTTCAAAAACGTTTGCAGTGCAAAATGCACATAGCACAGCATTAATGAATAACATTGTGCGTAAAAAATATAAAACCACATTAGACATCTCAAATGGTTTCTTTTGTCAAAACATAGCACCTGAAAGCAGGTACTTAACAGCATTCTCCATAATGGGGACCCAGCGTCAATTTTGTTGACTCCCACAAGGGTTCAAGAACAGCCCAGGTTTATTCTCAGCGAGGGTAACGGAGTTACTACAAATTTATGACAATGAGGCATTGTCCTATGTCGATGACATCTATCTGACAGACGATGACCTGGACATACACTTGAACAGGGTGAGCACCATTATACTGGGCTTCGCCTCTGAGGGCTACAAATTCAACTTCAAAAAGTCCAGAATTGTCCATCTCAATGTCCTATTTCTAGGATATGAGCTTTCAAGTGCAGGCAAGAGCTTGGCAGCTAACTTTCTAGAGAAATGTGCGCTGCTCCAACCTCCAAAAACGCAAAAAAACTTACAATACATCCTGGGTTTCCTAAATTTTGGAAGAACATACATTCTAAATTACGCAGAAAGGGTTAAACCTCTCTACGCATTAATTAAACCTGATTTTTCAATCAGAAATTGGACACAAGAACACACAGAAATCTTGCGTTCACTCCAGGCTAACATGTTAGCAACAAATCACTTACAAACGCGCGTAAGTCAACGCAACCTGGTGATCTGAATAATTTCGGGTCAATGCGGATTCACCTGCTTAACATTTAATGAGGGTGAAAAAATACCAATCGCATACAAATCTCATTTGTATACACAAGCGGAAATGCGTTTCTCTTCAACTGAAAAAATTCTGACAGCAGTTCAAACCGCTGTAGCAAAAGAAAGAGCCTTAGCCCAAGGGAAACGCATTATTGTCAAAACCCCCGTACCAGCTTTAGAAGCGGTCACAAAAGCAAGCATTCCAAATGCTAAAGCATTACATCCAAGATGGATACAATGGGTTAATTCTCTTGCTGCAACAGATGTTGAATATGTTTTTGATCCTGATTTAAAAACACAAGCGTTCCTGCAATATGAACAAGAATGTCCTCGGCCCACTGAAATTCTGCCTCTCGAACAGTACGAATTTATAATTTACACTGACTGATCCGCACAGCCCGCAACAGGGAGTAAGCAAGCTTACAGTGCAGCGTGTGCAATCGTTAAAGGTCGCATGCGAGATGGCATCTTCAGACCTATGGTCACAAAAACTCAGGGGCATATTAGCAATGCCTGGCGATAATTATCGCAAAGCGCAATTAGCGCTTGGATAATTATCGCCAGGCATCGCCGGTTTCTATCGCGGAGTTAGCGTGCAATCAGCAATGCTAATCTCCAAAGCGATAGAAACCTTGGAGAACAGTGTGAATATCGCCTGAAAACAGGCGATATTCACACTGTTCCCCAGTTCTGCTTGCTGATAGTGCGAGGGGACTTAGCCATGTAATCCACCTCTCATTGGATTACATGGCTAAGTCAGGGTGGGACCAGGTGTTAGCAAACCAGCGCTAAACGTGTTTAGCGCTGGTTCGCTAATCACCGCCCCTGCCTCGCTGATAGGCGTTAGCGACCTCAGCGACTGTTTCCAGTCGCTTTTAGGTGGGAACGCCTACTTTGCATGCCATTAGCGATAAATATCGCTGGCATGCAAAGCGGCACCCAACCCGGTCGCTATCGCCTACAAGCTGTCGCTAACAGCAGTTAGCGACAGCTTGTTGATAAGGCGATAATATTATCGCCGCTTTAGCGGGAAAAAGTCCCGCTAAAGTGGCGATAATCGCCTTGCTAATATGCCCCAATATCTCTAGGAGATTGTACAGCTCAGCGAGCTGAACTACAAGCATTCAAACTGGCACTTGAAAGTACAGATCGAGAATTCCCCACACTAATAGTGTGCGATTCCTTTACTGTGTTCAGTCGTATAATGAATATATACAAAACTGGCTTGAAAATGGTTTCAAAGATGCGAAAGGTGGCACAATAAAGCATAAAACGCTTTGGGAACAAGTAGTTCAATTGAAAAACGAACTACCAAAGGCTCACGTGATCCACACACTGAGTCATCAACGTGATGGCGTTCACGTTGCAGGGAATTCATTGGCTGACGAAGCCGCAAAGGGGGCTGTTCAGACGGCTTCCGTAGCTGCGATCACTCGTTCAAAAACAAAAATAGACAGTGAGATAATGTTGGCTGTCAATGCTACAAGCAAAGGCAGTGGTGCAGCGTTACCAAAAAAGTTTCCACTCAAGTACTCTTATGTAATTGATGCGAACAGCGTTCCTTTGCTCGAATCCCTGGAGTGGGGGATAGGGTAATTCCAAACATGGAACGTAGAGCAGCTTTGATTTATGAAGCTCATTTGGGGGAGGGTCTGTCACATCAAGGGATCTCTAAAACAATTTTGACATTAAAAGAGATGTACTGGTGGCCTGGGATGAATACAGAAATCCACATCTTCATCAATAACTGCATAGACTGTAAATTACAGCGAGAAAGCCACCAGACACCATGCTACAAATGTAGCTGCCCAGTACAGACACCACTGTTAGACAGCATTAGACTATCTATGCGCATGCGTCCTTCTGGACAAATGCAATCCCACAAATACTGAATCAAGGTTCCTATGGATATGGCCTCAGCGCTCGGCTGACGCTCGAACTGTTATAAAAGATTTGCGAGTCTTTATCGGCACATTCACAATAGGCACGCTACATTCTGACCAGGGCCCTGCGTTTAGCTCTCGGGCTTACAAAGAAGCCATGGCGAGTCTGGGCGTTGCATTGCGGTACTCCTCTCCATTCCATCCTGAGGGAAATTCGGTTGTGGAAAGGAAAAACCGGGACATAAAGCAGTCTATAACAGCTAGGGTATTAGGTTCGGGTGATGGGTGGCTCAAACATCTTTATGGGGTCCAACGCTCATTAAATAACCTGCCAAGAAGTTCTCTAGGGGGTGTCACTCCATATGAGGTCCTATTTGGGACAAGAATGTGGGTACCAGATCTCGATCACGTAGGCACAGTGGTGGAAAATAAACCGTTTGATATCAAAGATCGTTTGGCTGTTTTACAGGAACTCAATGAACTGAGATCAAAACAAAGTAAAGTATTCCTGCAGCCAACCACCACTGGGGAAAAACTGGCGGTCCAAGCAAGGCCTGTCTGGATTCCAAAAGTTGGGGATCTAGTCAGAGAAAAGATTACGGACAAGAAGGAATTTGGACCTTCTTACAGACAACCAGTACCTGTCCTAGCAGTTCAAGGAACAAGAACAGTACTTCTGCCACCCCTTGCTGGAAGAAAGGAGAAAAGATTTGTGTCCATCGACCTCATCAAACCACAGTATGTGGCCAATACTAAATAGTAGGCCTCGTGGACTCTGACCTAGTAGCAGACGCACTCCTCTCGCTACTATCCAAGAGGTTCAGACTGAAAGACTGATAACCATCGAGAATTCAGCTGTAACAGATGAAGGACTAGGCAACAATGCAATGGAACTCATCCCTCTTGAAAACCAAGTAACAGTTCACCCAAATACACCTGTCTACACCAATGTAGCAAGTGATCAACTGGTTCCAGTGATTTCTACAAATCCTGATGCAATTCCAACAATTGACAGAACTGCTTCTGGCTATTTCATTAACTTTGATACGTTCTCAGAAGATCCGAGTGAACCTGAAACGACACCAGCATCATTGAAATTCAAGCAGCAAGTACAAGACTTTCTTCACTTTCTGAAAAAGACTTATCTGGTTTCCCCATGGATTGAGCTCTGGATTATATCTGGACTATTTGTTTTCCTGCTCTGGCTAGCTTTGGTTACAACTATGAGCGTGCTTATAAGTGGCAGATACATCCATGTGAACACTGAAGGAAAAGATGTGAACGTACTTTTGAAACCACATAAATCTTCCCATCATGAAGCAAGAGACTTGTCAACAGTGAACATCACAGCCGTTCCTATACAGGATGGTATAGTGTGGGACAAAACTGATTTTGATATCTTTGGCCCGACGGCACAATTGAACATTCCACATTTGTTTAAAATTTCACTAAGTGATCTAATTTCGTCCAGTACCTATTCTGATGATTGGGACTTTGAGACTGTAAACAACATAATGTTTGACCTAGAAAAATCTGTAGCATTTTCTAAAAATGAATATTTAGAGGGTTCATCAGACTATGAACAGCTGTATTGCTATAACCACTATGGTCATCATTATTTGCATAAATCTGCATACCCTAGAAATGTGTTTATGTTTAACCAATGGGAGCATTGTCCTACACCACCAAAAGGTAGTTCAAAAACATTTGTTAACAAGTTTCCATATTTTTCAGGTTACAATACATCTGATCCAGAAACGTTTTACTATAAAAATGTAAACAAAACAGGACTGAAAATTATGTTAACAAATACAAAACAGATTTACTCTGCAACATTTATTGCCCAACTGTCTAAGACAGGGTTTCGACTTATGGAAAGACACAATAGACACAAAAACTGTCTGGGGTACTAAAGATTGGCAAGTGCAGGGGATAGAAGCGATATTTAGAGCCTGTATCATCCCTGAATAAATAATGTTTTTGAATGAAACCGTCCAACAAACATCTTGTCTTGGACTTGCCAAGATCAAAGAGATGAAAACACCTTCTGTACCAACACCTGCAAGTGATAACAATACACAGGCAGCGGTGACAGTTGACAATATACTACAACTCAACAGATCTAATCCTGATTGGAGAAAATGGTTGATCTGGCCCACAGACACGAACAACTGTCAGGAAAGATTCCTGAATAAAATTCAGGGCTTTACTTTTCATAGGCCAGACCCAAGATAAGTCCAAAGACAGCATCCGGGGGTAGTAACAACATACAGTGTAGGTAAATTATGCCTCGATTGGCTGCAGAAATCTACACTACAGGATGTGAAACAACACTTATCCTTACTTAAAGAAGACGCAGACCATAGGGAATTCTTGCTTGGACCAAGAAAACCGCGTCAAAAACGTTTCATATATGCCGGCATCTATGCTGCTTATGATGAAGCATGGAAAGTGTCACAGATGGAGGCCGCAGAACGAATACGTGAACTTGATCGTATTAATTTTGAGAAAACACTCACTGTGGTCGACAATGGGTTAACAACTTTGTCCTCCAGAATATATTCATTGGACAACATTGTATCCTCTGCTATCGACATACTAGAACAAGATTTGGCGATGTTACAACAAGGCCAATCTCAATTACGTTCTATTGTGTTATTAAGCTGGACGCTGCAATCTTTGCGTGCGGGCTATGTGCCTTGGCGTTTCATCAACACATCAGCTCTGTTTGCAGAATACAATCTACCTGATAAACAGATCGAACTGACACAAAGAGGAGCAAAGTATACAGTGCTGAGCATTAAAAAACTGGAAAAGTTACCATTCACAGTGGCAGAAAAACCAGCTACAGAATGGCTCATTCATGGCAAAATCACACTACCTGTGACTACTTTTCAGTTTCACTATTGCCTCAAACAGATGCAAGCAGGCAAATATGAAAGGTTGAGTAAGGAATACATTAAGACATCTTGGAATTTACCGTATACATATAGATGTTGGAGTGGGGATCGTGAAGTGTTTTTGAGCGGTACACACTGTAAAAGTGCACTGAGCGGTTCACTTATAAGTCAGGACATTTCTTTACACTGGGCTTGCAATGGTTCTGTGGCAAATTTGTCTTGCCATCAGCAGGGTACACCAGCTGCTGTGATTAATCCAACGTTTGGACAACTTTCTAATGGGAGTTACCTCATGTTGAATGATCAGAGTTGCTGCGGCATGTTGCCAGGCATCCCATATCTAGTAACGGTCAACTCCAGGGTCACTTGCTGTATGCAAGTATTGTTTGCCCCAATAGACAGTCAGGGAGTCGCCTTTGTGGCCTTCGCTGAACGTCTCTTTTATAAGATTTGATACTTTGAGCAGAATGAAAGCCATGCTTTTGCAACAAACAGTGCCTTTAACCTTGGCCAAAGAAACCTATGATCTACAAGTAGCAAGGACTTCGGCTGAGATACAGACTTTAATACGTACAAACTGCCCTATACATTTCGTGGAAATGATAGGACGTATCTTTAACATGTCTGATACAAGCGGAATTGTACATGTATTTAAGAGCATCTGTTCCGGTCTGTTAGCACCTTTCCAGGCAATACTCGGAATCATCCCGAACTTTGCACATTCGGTGTTTGGTGGCATACCATTACTTCTAGCACTTGTTGCCGGAATTCTATTTCTCTTCCTGCTATTACGCTATGGCCAGCCTATTCGCAGACATCACTCCGAGCGAAATGGAGAAAGCTCTCCTTGAACGAAAGTGCCGTGAGCGAATAGTACAGCTTTGGGCATGACTCGTCTACGGGACCTTAATACCACGTGGTTCCTGTCATTCAGACCAATCTGGCAAGATTGCATCTTACCTGTTCTACGATGCCTGCTATGCGGTGAAGAATGCGTGTTAGACACCTGTCTAACATTTCCGTCAGCAACGCCAACGGATGTCGATACTCTGCTGGACCCGATAACGGCCCATGCTCTGTGTTGTCCCCAGAGGCTACCGATCCTGATGACAGCATTCATTGAGATCTCACAGACGCTTTCGGCTGCTGCTGAGGTACGAGATGGATCTACAGGCACACAGGTAACAACGGACGTGAACATTGCTGCGGCATCCTATGCTGGAATCGATGCTTCACATCTCTGTGCAATTAATCTACTACACAAGGTGATCCAACTGACACCAACTTCAGTGGACGATATTTTGTCTACAGAAATAGATGATCTCATGTTTACACCAGACCCGTACACTGACTCTGATTTAACCCACGGTGTACCAGAGATGCAGTAAAATTTGGCCTTCATATTTCAAAACTTGGAACTCTTCCCAAATTGAATTTTTTTTCCCATTTTTTCGAACTAAATGGCAATTCAATCTGCTTGAAGTAGTACTAGCCTTAAGGTACAGACTTCGCGGTACTTCCTCAGACACTTTGTCATCTTATTTTGTCTAAAAAGTTCATTAATTTTCGTGACATGAAATGACTTTGATTTTTGAACAACTTATCGATCATTGTCTGTCAACTGTAAATATTACTGCTTTTTTATTTAAATTGCATTTTCTTTCCGAAAATATATATGCCTGAAATGAAAAGCAATGCTTAATATGTACAGTACCTTTTGCATTTTAATATGTTTTTTAATGCTTTTAAGAAATATTTTTTAATATGCGGTACTCCATTTAATGTTTAGCATTTTAAATGTTTAGCATTTTATTATTATCGTACACACGAAAGTGGAGTGGGTGTTGTATCCCTCTTAGGGTGTCCGTATTTAGGTTTTCCTGTATTATGTCCTTATATAGGCACAATTCGCCCTGCCCTTATATAGGCATAAAATCCCAGTCCTTATTTAGGCATTAAACCGTGCACTCCAAATACAGGCATGGTCTCCGACATCCGTCCACCCTAACGTCACAACGAGTTCTTGAAGAACAGACCCTTAGGCTTTGGGAGTTTCCCTAGCACAGGACTATTGATTTCTTCAAGGACTCATCTATTATGCATGAACCGTTATACCTTAGGGGGTTCATTCATGACGTCTTCCGCTGTCCGATCCACGTCAATGCTAACATTCTGAGGTACCTCTCAGGTATAAATATACCTTCCCTAGCCCTTGCAAACTAGAGGAGACCTCGACTTCAGAGGAGCCCGTTTCCCGGCCTGACGCACTGAGAAGACGCTGTCATCCCTGCACGCAGAGAGTCCAGCTTCCAGTGATCTGACTTCCCTCGCGGGGTGTTGGAGTTCCAGTCTGGCAAGAGATTCCCACCTCTCTCATTCTTAAGGTATGGAGCTGACTAGAAACCTAGAGGGACTCTTGGCATACTAGGCTTAACATACTCTTAGTATACCATAGTAAGGAATACTTCACCTACTTCATACCTCTCCCTACACCTAGGTTAGGTTAGGTACATTGGGGTAGAACTAGCTTAAGATACGCATCGTATGAGTACTCGCATTTTTAGTCTATGTTATTTATGTAAATGAATATCTACTAAAGATCATGCTAGCGCAGTATTATTTATTTCTACTGCTTACGCTGTACATTATTTATCTTGCATACTGTCTTGTGATCGTAACAGCACATTTTACTTACACGAGAAACAAGACTGTTCAATAAATCTTTTATTGAAACGCCCGTCTATTCTTTCTGTGTAACTTTGAGGAAAACTAAGTATGCACGAGTGAGCTGAGTGAAATAGTTATCTATTGTTTCCACGACTCTGGGACACGTTCTGATTCTAAAGGGAAACAAAGTGGTCATGTTTTGTGGCTGCCAGAAACTACTCCCTTCTTGTTTGTCAAGGAGTTTCTAGTGGCCTCTGAGCTAGCTGGCACAAGTAATTAAGTTTAATATACTCGATAGGGACATACCAACCTCAGTCCTATGTCAAACCTATAGGGTATATTATTCCAATGCGCAGAGCCTATTAGGGAAATAGGAGCTACACTACAACACCCCACTGCAGCTGCAGCAGGAATAGCCCAAAGGAACACAATCATTAACAATTTCTTCGCATGAGCACGTCAGATTGTGACAGTCCTTAGCAATCATGGAACAGTACGAAATAACCACATGAACAGCATGTGCAAAAAAATTCATTGTAACACACATTCCCTGTGTGCATGTCAGTCCTCTGCATTAGCACATCACTCTGACAGGTATAAGTGCAACATTAAGTGCTAACAATCTCACAAATAGCAAATAGATGGTGGGTATGTCACCTCTGTACAGAGAGGCTGTTCAGGGTGTCACGTATTTGGAATGCCATCACAGGATGTCAAATGTAGTACATAATCCCACTCATCAGCGTATCACATGTGTACAAAAACATGACATGAAGGCTGTCATTGGTGTTCAAAAAAAGACAACAGGCTGTCATTTGGAGTCAAATATGAAATTGCGGGTGTCATTTGGGGTCAAATATGAAATTGCGCGTGTCATTTGGGGTCAAATATGAAATAGCGGGTGTCATTTGGGGTCAAATATGAACCACCCTGATGCAGAGATGCACCCTGTGACTCAAGTCCCACAACATGAGCAACATGGACGTAAGGAGGATGGGGGCACAGTGAACACCTCAGCAACATGGTAGATGCACACCAGCCAATAAGCCAGCAGGAATACCTTGCATAGAACACACCAAGGTGTCCCCTGGACATATGTGCCGTGCACAGATCACATGTGTACACAGACGTCATCCATCAATAGTAGTGAACAGTGTCAGCTAATAGGTGCAAGGTGAGATGTCACACGCCTCCTCACAGCTACCTGTACCCATCACTGTCAGACTGAAGCAAAACAACACTGCTACATCAGAGCATGCAAATTTGACCGTGAGGGCACGTACATGGGTGGTAAGGGTTCAACCGTGCCGGAGGGCGAAGCAGTGACATCCCCCCCCAATCCACATCACATTTCCAGAATGCCAGCACATGACAAACTGTCATTAGGGATGAAAGCTCCTTTGTCTGGACTAGAAGGCTGTGGCACATCTGAACCTCCGAGCTTGGAATTGCATGCACCCGGCACCTCCTGAGAGACACCATAGCAGCTGATGATGACTCCCACACTACGCACAGCGCTAACCAAAGACCAACGTATACACACCACACACACAGAAGTCCTTGCTCACAGTTCTCTTGCATGGAATGACCTTCACACTTACGCACAGACCATCCCAGGAGTCCAACCGCTGCACACTCAAACAAATCATTGCTCCGAGCTGTGGCATCCACATAACTTTGACTTTGACTTTTTTACACACAGCCCTATTTTCTACATTGGCGTGGGCTAAGTTGGGAAATTGCGAGATTGTTGTTTAGGAGCAATGAGGCCACAGCTAGTTCACACATTCCCAGTCATCACACTGCCTGTCTGGGTCACGGTCAAACATGCGCATTGATATCAGTTCCCGGGGAGTACCTTATTTTTGGAATCACTGCCCCTATATTCATCCATACTTACATGCTTGCTTGATCATTGACATGACACATCTGTGTGAATTAGAATGTTTTAATCACATTCGGTAGAGTGTTGAAGCTGGACCAGTACATGGCCATGCAAACCCCACTTGACATTGTTGCCCCCGTGGAGGGCCAGCCAGAGTCCTTTAGGGATTGACAAGTTCATCGGAAGAGGAAGAGTGCAGTCCGTAGTCTGATTGCTGTGTCATTGGTAACCAAAACAAATATGGCAGTCCATGTCGAGGGCCAAGGTGAGTGTCACAGAGTGTCTTGGGGGACAGTGGAAGGTGTTGTTCCAGGGCATGATGCAGAGGGCAGAACCAAGCTGAAACAGGCCATACGGCGGAGATGAATGCTACCGCTTCCTTCTTACCACAAAGGCAGAATCATCCACATCATCGTCCTCTGATGTGTGATGTGCCTCACGTGTTTTGTCAGCAGCACTGTGTGGCACTGACACATCAGGGGCCGGAGGTGGAATGTCTGCCGCACTTTGTGGCAGTGACACATCAGGGGCCGGAGGTGGATTGTCTGCCTCACTGTGAGGCACTGACACGTCAGGGGGCGGAGATGTGGATGGAGTAGTAGCAGCAGCATTCATCTGCGCCAGGCCTTGTGGCAGCAATGCCATGATGAGGATCTGCAGGGCATGGAAGATCCCAGCTACATCTCGCTGGTGTGCAGCCGTAGCAGCCATTCTTTCTGCCTGCATCCGCTCCATGTTCTCCATGATCCTCCACATGCATGCCAACTCCCGGCTGTCATCGCTGGAGCCACTCTGACTAGACAGTTGTTCTTGTCTCAGAGTCATGACTCCAGTGATGTCAGCCATGGCTTGTTGGAGAGCATGGAGCGGACTGTGGGTGTCCGTTAGGGACTGTAAGTGGTCCCTGATGGGACTTAGACACCCACGTATGGCATCTAGTTTGGCTGCCATGAGGTCGAACCCCACCGCACCTGATCAGGCATCTCCTTCTGGCCCTCTAACACATGGCTTTGGAATGCCATGTGTTGGTCGTGGGGGTCCTGGGAGACAGCCGTGGTGGGGGGTGCTTCCTGCTGTGTGGTCTGTGCAGGGGGTGGGGTCTCCTCGATGCAGCTGGGCTGCCCTGCTCCTGGGGGTGGGGTGCTGAGGGTGTCCATGAGCTGTTAAAGGGCGTCGGTGTCGATGGTTTGGAGGTCCTCTTCATCATCGGTGAAGAGATGTACGGGCTGCTCTGCAGGAGGTGTTGATTCTCGCTCTGCAATGTGAAGGGGAGATGCAGTTTAACAGTGTGTTCCATGTATGTTCACGCATTGGACAAGCTTACAGACTGCATGACAATGTACATTGTGACTGTTTGGGAGGAGATGCCTATTTGATGCGGGACAGTGGACATTTCTACACCATCAGGGATGTGGGATTGTACTTGTACATTATCATCTCACAGTTTCCTGCTATGCCAAATGTGATTGGCCAGTTTCTACACACAAGCGGCAGCAGTTGTGTCCTCTGTTCTGTTGTGAAAGTGTTGCAGTCTGTACCACATTGTTTTCAATGTTGATGTGCTCTGTTTCTTATGTGTGTGTGCTGCATTGTGGGAGAGTCGCCCCTGCAGCTCTGATTTTGCTGGCCCTTATCACTTTCAGGCGGTGTGCCTTTCACTTCTGTGCTTATGCAGTGCTGAAATGTTGCAGACTTGGGTAAATTGGGCTCTTGGTGGGAGTTGGGACTCTTGGGCATGGTTTGTCCGCAGATGTCTTGATGACATCAGGGGTTGTTTGTGCACGTGGATGTGTCAGAGTGTGACCTGCTCCTTTACGGATGTGGTCCACACTCAGCCACCTCAGTGTCGTGGCGTGCACCATGTCATGATAATTGGACTGCAGCCATGCTAATCGTCATGCAGTGTCACTTGCTTTGTCAGTGTGGCTCACGGACCCGCAGCTTTGCTGGGTTCAGCACATGTGCATGGGTTTGTTGTGAGATTAGTGATGTGTGGTGAGGGCCCCCTCTGGGCACATTGTCAATGGGGGGCCTACTTGCTGTTTCTATGTGTGCTGCAGTGTGCCAAGGAGATCAGGGACATGATCCAGAGTCATTGTGGGTGTGCACTGTGCTATACTTAATTGTGCATGTGTGCCATTGTGCCCATCTCCCACCGTCCCCCCAGTCCCTGGTCATTACTCACCCTGTTGCTGTTGGGTCAGGTCATGTTGAGCAGTGTCCGGTCCCCCAACTCCTGCCACCGTCTCCCCACTGATGACTGTAGACACCATTTCCTCCATCTCATCCAGCTCCTGCTGTGGCGCTGGACTCCCACCTCCAGTCTGCATTGCTGCTTTCCGGTTGTTGGCGAGTTTCAGCTTGGTTTTGCGCTTCACATCATTCCAGCGCTTCTTGCAGTCGTCCACTTCCCTTCTCTTCACTCCGACTGCATTCACCTTGGCCAAGATGGACTGCCATATTGCATTTTTAGTTGCCAATGACACAGTGGAGGTGATGAACAGTTGTTGGTGGTGTTCTATCACCTCCGTAATCAGGATCTTGTTTTCCTGCGGACTGAATCGTGGGTTCCTCTTCTTCTTCTCCTTGCCCTTCTCCTTCCCCGAGGTCCCTGGCTGGTCCTCCGGAGGGTTTTCGGGGTTCTGGTTGGCCTCTGTACTGGCTCCAGCTTCCTCCATGGTGCTTCTCAGTAGTTTGTGTGTTGTTGGGTTTTTTTGGGCAGTTTTTATGGTGATTTTTCCCCCCTGACGTGGGAATAGCAAGCCTAGCGCTGCTTATCACTGATGTTTTTATCGCTGTTGTGCCCATTGATACTTTTTTCACGTTCGGGTTTCCTTTTTTATCGCCGTCCCGGTAATTTTTACGCAGACATTTGACCCGTTATCGGGATACTATCGCCTATTGCCGGCGTGTTGAGAATACGCCATTAACACGGCGTTAGTTTTCCGTGATAGACGGCGTTATGTAAAGTTGCGTTGACCTAGGTTGGCGATAATTATCGCCCGTTCTTGAGAATATGCCCCTAAGAATATTATTGAGAAAATTCAGACTTTCTGCACAAAGGAGGAACTGGAATGATTGCCTACTTTCGAAGAAGGGCTTGAATGCCAGACAGCGTTGCTTGTAGTTTCAAGTGTATCTTGGGAATTGGAGTTTTTATAAAAATGTTTAATGGAGGAACATCCTTGAATTCTATTCAATAGCCTTCTCCCGCAATTCTCACACCCATTCATCTTGAACAATTTCTTTCCTTTGTTGGTAGAATTTCGATATTCTGCCTCCAACCTTCTCTATCATATAATCATTACTTTGTATTTTGTTGGTTGATATTTTGCTGCTACTGTGATTTGTCAAGGAGCCTGGCTCCCCGACCTCGAGCCCGGCCTCTAACGGTAAGTTTCAGGTCTTGAAGGCTCTGTGTTGGTTTCTTTTGGACGAATGATGTCTTTCCACATGATGCCATGAAGGAGTACAGCACCTTTCTTTCTTCCACTGATTTCTAGACCATGTCAGTCAACTTTTTACCAAATAACTTGGGACACAAACATGGAAGATTTTTTATCAATGATCTTTGTGTGTGGTCTGTCTTCCACAATTTTAACTGTAGGAGTCTTCTGCCTCATATAGCAGCCCTCTTGTATTGGCTGATGCCCACAATGAGTCAAAAGCCATGTCCGATAAACAAATTGTGCCAATAGTTCCATTCTCCCTAACAACTCTGTGGGATCTTCTTGCTCTTGCAAACAATCAAAGAGTGTTTGAAAGTCTTTTAACAATGCTTGTGCTGCATACGCCGCATAAGTACTGGTTTTTAAACTAAATTGTGCAGAGGCATTAGCACGTTTGAAAGTTGCCTCCACTCTCTTTTCCAATGTGTGCTTCATCAGACGCCAAGGATGAAGATGACTCCATACTGTCCAAAATGTAGTTAACCTTCTGTGTCTGTGGGAACTCTTTAACAAAGCCTTTCAAAGGGTATAGTTTTGATAAGAATCTTGGAAAAGATGTCTTATCTATGTCGTTCCATTCTTTCAATATAACGTCCTTCACTACCTCATGAAAGAGTAAAGCATCCACTTGCGAGGTTGTGTATCATGCGTAGAATTCTTCATCTTGCTGTTGAGGTTTCTTTTCAAACCTTAAAACCTATATTATATGTTTGAGCAAATCTTCTTGCATTTGACGCCCGTGCACATATTTGCCCCGAGGGCCAATCTCCAAGTCGCCATTGGGATCTAAATCAAGCCTCCGCCATTTGTCTTGAGGCTACTGCATTGCAGAATTTACTACCTCTTTAATTAAATCGTCCAAATGGCTCTTGGAAATTGTCCCCATTCCCACTGCGCCGTTTCTATACTCTGCTCTGTGTTCTTCCTCTTCTCAGTGCACTTGGCATGCTCCATGGCTGAAACAATGTTGCCAGGTTTAGCTCTGGCTTCAGTTTATACAGGGTGTCCTTAGCCAGGGCCGGCTCTAGGGCGATGCGACTGGTGCTGCTGCACTGGGTGCTGACCTGGAGGGGAGGGCAGTGATCTCAGGGGGGGCGCTGTATTCAGCAGTAACGTACGATTTAAAAGCCGCTGCTGCAGAGTTCCTTATGCGTCAACCTTTCAGGCAGCAATAAAAATGTCAAGATAACTCTTGTGATTAATGTTCCTGCTAGATAGAGGGATCAGAGTTCTGACTCGCCATTAAGTAGCGCACAGGGTTAATATGCCTGCTGCAATTAACAGATCTGTATTTTATGTGGATAGTTGAGTGAAATTGTAAAGCCAGCCTTTACCAGCGCTTTAAAAAAAAATGTAATGTATTTGAGAGAGGGGCTATGGAGAGATGAGGGGCACTTTTGTCGGGTGGTAGTGAGGGAATCCGAGGAGGAGGTCACACTGGGGGGCGCCATAAAAGATTGTCGTACCAGGCACCACCAGTGATGGAGCAAGGTCTGAAAGAGACTTGCTTGGAGGCAATCCACTCGGTTAACTCATTAACAAGTTATTAATCATGTTTGTGAATAAACTAATACGCACCACATGAACACGCGGGTTAGTGAAGCTTGCCTATGTGTGTACTAATGCGGATAACAATGAAGACGGAATAATACCGCTTTAAACGGGGAAACTGTTGTGCGCATGCGTCAACTGCATCTACGTAGTATGACGAGGTAACGCTTGGAGGGAAATTCTAGCGCATGGGCAGAAGACACTAAAATGGAGTCTTGAAGACTTGCGTGCATGGCATCTGCTTAGCTGAAACGAAAACAAGCTATTTTGCTAATGCGGGAAAAGTATTAATAAGAAAAGCGGAACAGAGTAGAGGTGGGAGGTATACAGTGTGACCATTTATTTGTGAAATTGATATTTGTCTTTCTGACTTTATCATTAGTGCGCATTTGGGCCTCTCACGCATAACTGAATTAAGCTGAGTAATGAAAAGACTGCGCATGTCCACTAAAAGTAAACCCGGAATGATGACTTAGATGTTGAACGGGAGCCAAGGACACGCGACATACCCTGAGAACGGATGGTGAAAAGTTCAACGATGAGGACTCTTATTCATAATGTTATAATAATGTTTCAAGTAAAATGTGAATGCGTATGGGAACTCAATACATGAATAAAAATTAAGGGGATGGGTTTGCGAACAATAGTTGAACTGATTTTAATGACATGTTAGCATGGTGTGATGGAGCTTCCCCCCTTGCCTGACCAATCATATTTAGTATTTTTACGATATTGAAACTTTAGTGGGTGGAACATGAAGAAACGAAGGTATAACTAAGGTAGCTTTAGTTAGTTAGGGAGTAGAAGGTGCAGATGCTGTGAGTCGGAGATGCTGTTGCTGGGAGAGATGCTGTGAGATGCTGATGAAGAACCGAATGCAGAACCTGAAGCAGAACTTTCTATCCTAACTTAATTGGGTTAGATCAGAAGATCGCGGAAGAATCTCGAGGAGGAAGAGAGTGTCAGAGAGGGGTGCCGCGCAACCGTCGGTATTCTAGAGAGGTCGACTTTCCTGTCCTGAATCCTGTCCTGAAGTCTTTGTCTCCTGACCTATCCCAGGGGACCCTTACCAGCCCTTTGGACAGGGGGTTGGTCTTTCACACCATTCTTGGTAACTATAATTTCACGTTATTTGCAGATGTTCTTTTCTCTCTGTCCTCTCCCTTTCTGAGCATTAATTATTGTATGAGTCCGAAGTATATGCTTGATGTTTAATCAATTGAATTTTCTCTCCTAAGAAAGATGGTGACTGCACTGTGTTTTGAAATGGTTCACATGCATTTAATTTAGATAAAGATTTAAAACCTTCCTGAGTCTGTGATCATTTAATTCAATAGTTAAGAATTATGTTAATTATCACCATCAACTAGTTCAAATAATGGTCCATCGACCAGAGGAAAGAACTTTTTGATCAGTGAAAGGTTAGTTAGGAATATTAAATAACTAATCCTGAATATTATGAAATATATATAAAAAAAAACTTTGTCACTCCAGCGGTTTACTCAATTGTGTGTTTATGGGCCCAGGTGAGTATATGGTAGTGGAGTATCTGTTGTTGGTATACCGCTGGATCAGTTTTCTGGTAGCAGAGATATGGTTATTATTGATTAGTTTGGTGATAAAAATTGATTGTTGATTATTGATTTATGTTTAACAAAAGAGTTAGTGTCTTGTTTTATGTCGTCTAGAGGCACAGGTACAGAGGTTGCCTGGGCATCCCGGGAATGGAATAGCGGTTGGTGATAGAAGCCACACTGCAGGAGGTTACTCGTCTGTTGTAATAACACTGAGAAGCTACGGAGGGCTGGCAGTGTTGTAGTAGGGATTATATTGTATAAAAGTAGAGTGCGAATGATAGCAAAAGGGGTTGGCTGGTGAAACTTTGGTCTCATTTCCCAATACGGGTGACACTGAAGAAGTAACAGGTTCTCCTGAGCTTGAATGAAGGGCAAACAGAGGTTTTTGCTCGTAGTGAAAGGGGATTCTGGGATAAGTCATAATCTATCCTGATTTAGTGGAGCAGACAGAGTAGCGAATGTCTTTATGTTGTTACTAACGGATTTGTTTTAGAAAAGTAAAAGAAAATAAGTTATCGTATTACCTTGTGAAGGGAGGGTCAGTCGCAGGAGTTATACTGACGTCACAAAGAGCCGCGCTGGGATTGGTTGAAACAGCGGGCGTGAGAAAGAAGCGAATTGTAAAGGGAGGGTCAGTAGTGAGGAGCAATACTGACATCACAAAAGGCCGTGCTGACATTGGTTAGACCATGAACATGAACCTGAGTCTGATTGGTTGGTAGATAAAAGCTGCGCTAGGATTGGTCGAGAAAGAATTGTATGTTGAGTTCTAATTTGACTGTGGGTGTAAGTCGTGCTGACATAGGACGCGACGTAGGTAATAGAGCTAGAAGATATACGGAAGACTCTTTCTTATATCGACCGTCTGAAATGTTTGGAGGACGAAAGAAAATGACATTAATGAAGAAAATTTAAAATTTCTTTAAAAAAGACAAACCTGTAATGACTAGAGAGGGAATTCCTATTCCGCCACCTAAAACACCTGCTTCATTTATGATGATGGAGAAAGGATATCACACGTGTGTATGGTTGGAGAATTGGATGGAGTATACTAAAGGTGATGGTGTTTTGGCTTTTCCGGAACATGGTACTTTTAATTTAAAGATACTTCAGAATTTGAGAGATAGAATGAATATGTTAGAACCAAATCCTAGAATGACACAGTATGAAGCTTTGGAAGAATGGTAAATTGAGGCATTTGATCGTGAAAAATTCAGAAGTGGTCGGAGATTTAGAGGATTTTTGCCTAGATATCCGCATGAATCAAGTGGAGATCAAATGAAGCGTTGGAGAAGAGCTGTGGTGACCGAGGGTTTATATCCAGTATTAATGGCTGAAGAACAGTTAGGAGGTAAGTGTAAAGAAAAAACGAAACACATGAATACGACAGGATATGGCGAATCAGATGATGAGCTATTAGAGGATATTTTGATTAAAAACCATCCACCGTACCAAGAAGAACCTAGTAAGGTCACCCCAAGTGCACCAGTGATAGGAATGCCTTTAACTCCACAAATTTTACATGATGTGTCACTTAATAGGGTGTTGCAGGATAATGAGAGAGAAGCTTTAAATAAAACTAGGGAAGAATTAGTTCAGAAAGGAAGCCAATTGAATTTAAATGCCGAAGCTTTGACAGTACCAGTAACTATTGGTCCTGTAATCCCATTATATGGAGATAAAAAGGTTTGCCAGAAACCTCAAACTGTGACAATTCCATTAAAAAGTCCCAGAAAAGAAGTAATAATTACGGATGATCAGGCCAGTGAATGTGAGTCAGTTATTTCATTAATGGATCTCCCGAATGTAGAACATTTAACTGAAACTCCGAAGAGAGTTATACCTGCAAATTTGAGAGAAAAGAGATCTTTGGTTCCTATAGGAAGTGGAGTTTCAACACCAGTTACTCCTGAAGATTTAGAGAGATGGGCATAGGAAATAGAAAATCGAAACCCACAACCAAAGATTTTAGATATCAGTAGATTGAAAGTAGATTTGGAAGAAATGATAACTGGCAATGTGAGCATAGAAAGATTGAACGTTTATAATGATGAGGAGTTGTTATTCTTATGTAAGAGTATAACCAGAAGAGCAAGAGTATTTCATGAGAAATTAACAGAAGTTGCCTCAGAGATTGGAATAGATATGGGGAAATCAAAATTATTGCAGAAACCATATCGAGTGGAGGTTACTGATAAGGATTTAGAAAGTGTAAATGCTTCTGGTAAGAGACTACAGATAAAAGAATTGATGAATATTTTGCGAAAATGGGGAGACATTGACAAATGGAGAATTAGATGGATAAGAAAGAAAGAGGAAGTACAAGCAAGAGAAGCGTCATCTGCATTTCCAGTGAGAGAATCAGATAAGATTGAGAGAATGTGTCCAATGAGAGAAGTTCCTGGTGGTGGATATGTTCATGTTCCTTGGAGCAGACAGGATATCTTGTCATTTACGAATGATTTCCCTAGGTTGAGAGAAAAACCAGCTGAATGGTATAAACAGGTGGAAAGATTCGTGAAAGTTTCGAAGGTTTTGTTGAAGGATTTGGATGGTTTATTTGATATTGTAGTACCAGCTGATTTATGGACAGAATGTAAGATAACAATTGACTGGCCAAATGAGGAATATCCAAGGGATTCCAAAACAGGAGCGCCATCAGAGGAGGTGATGAAGAAGTATCACCAGGTGATTACTTTCTTGAAAGGAAAAAATCCTCCTAAAGAGACTGATTGGGTGAAAATAGATAGAACCACTCAGGAGCCAAAGGAGTCTGTACACGCGTACTATGAGAGGTTGTTACAGGTATTCAAGCAGTATAGTGGATTTGAAAACATTGGAGATAAGGATATGGGACATTTTGTATATCGGTTCGTGTATGGTTTAAAGCCAGAGATTAGTCAGATGATTCAACAACACATGTTGTGTTGGCAAAGTAAAACCATAGATGAAATATTGAAATATGCGAAGTATTGCGATGACGACATTGAGGCAAAACATAGAAAGTTAAAAGAGAAAATGATGTGGGCACAAGTGAAATTGGCAGAACAGCAGGAAGCAAAATTAATTTTCCAGAATGACAATGAGATAAAAGACCAGAATCAAAGTGAACAAGTGCCGAGTGGTGGTAAAGCACGAGGACGAATGAGTATAGAGGAGGCAAGGAAGAAATTTCCTTGTCATGCGTGCGGAAAGTATGGACATTTGAAGAACGAGTGTAAAAAAGTCTAGAATAATAATGGGCCAAATCAAAATTTAAATCCACAGATGCAGAATGAAGTGGTTGTGAAACAGCCACAGCAGCAGCAGGTAACTACTCCACAGTATCAGGTGCCACAACCTCCTATGGCAAGCAATGTGAACATTCAAAAATACAGTGCGAACACCGGATTTCACGGAGAAAATGGTAAGAATAACAGAGTGGTTTCACAATATTTTTTGCAGAGTGCTGAAGATGAATCGGACTACGTACAATGACGGTGCCTGAGGGGGGAGGAAGAGGAGTGCGTGCTTGGCGCATCCTTGCCGGTAGATCAGACAGGTCCATTTGTTGAAGGGAAAGTTGAAGGTAGTGACATCACTTTCCTTTAGGACACTGGTGCTACCCGGTCTACTGTGAGAACAGCAGACATCCCAAACCTACCCCTCTCGGGAGAAACTATCCAAGTTGTAGGAGTGTCAAACCAACAGATTAGAATCCCAGTTACAAGACCAATGGAAGTACATATTGGAAATTTTAAAGACATGCATCGGTTTGTAGTTTGTGACTCAAGCCCAGTAAATCTGTTAGGGAGAGATTTATTGTGCAAAATGAACTGCACAATCTATTGTAAGCCTGATGGTGTTGCTTTCCAAACACCTGATGAGGATGTTGTTTATAAGATGATGTTAGCTAAGCAAGGTACAAAAGTGGATGAAATGTTTTCATTACTAACTGAAAGTGAATTACCAGAAGAATTGAGAACCACAGTAAATCCAGAAGTATGGGACTTTTCAGGAAAAGATATAGGGCTAATGGCGAATGTAGACCCTGTGAAAATAGTGGTAAAAGAAGGTGCAGTTTATCCAAATACACAGCAGTATAAAATGAGTCCAGAAGTGAAAACAGGAGTTGCTCCAGTAATTGATCAAATGAATAAACAAGGAATTCTAAAAGAAATAATGAGTAGTCCATGTAATTCGCCAATCATGGGACTCAAAAAGCCTAGTGGTAAATGCAGGATAGTGCAGGACTTGCGAAAAATAAACAAAATTGTAGTGCCTTGTTGCCCAGTGGTGCCAAATCCAGCAGTGATCCTTTATCAAATACCATGGAATACAAGTTGGTATACAGTAATTGATTTGTGCCAAGCATTCTTTTCTATTCCTTTGCACCCAGACAGCCAGTATCTCTTCGCCTTCCGGTTTGAGGATCGTATTTTGGCATGGTGCCAAGTTCCTCAAGGGTACACAGAGAGTCCCTTAATTTTCAATCAGATACTGAAAAAGTGTCTGGAGTCATTATTTATGCCCGGGAAATCAGTTTTGGTTCAGTACATTGATGACCTATTGGTGGCATCAAAAACACGAGAAGATTGTGTCACTGACACAATTGCATTACTGAACCATTTGGCCGAAGGAGGACACAAGGTGTCTCCAGAAAAATTGCAGTTCTGTCAACAAGAAGTTAGATATTTAGGGCATAAAATAGAAAGAGGAGTTAGGAAAGTGACACCGGAAAGAATAAAAATAATCAAAGAAATGCAGCTACCTCAGACACAGAAGGAGATGAGAATGTTTCTGGGAGTGGTTGGGTACTGTAGGCAGTGGATAAATAGCTTCTCCCTGCTAGCAAAGCCATTGATACAATTAACTCGGAAAAGAGCGAAAGATCCAATTGATTGGAACGATGAATGTTTGGAAGCCTTTGTGAAATTACGAAATTGTCTATGTGAGGCCCCTGCTTTGGGCATGCCTGATTATTCAAAAGAATTTGCGTTGTTTTGTTGTGAGAGAGAAAATTGTGCACTTTCAGTTTTAACACAGAGACATGGATTGAGCCGACGTCTAGTGGCATATTTCTCTGCCACCTTGGATCCAGTGGCCTCAGCCTTACCTGGCTGCTTAAAAGCAGTAGCTGCTACCTGTATGAGTCTGGAGCAAAGTGAGTCAATTGTGATGGGACATTCTGTAAAAGTCTACGTTCCACACTCAGTTGAGATTCTTTTGACAAGAACGAGAACACAACATCTCACTCCTAGTCGGCTGACTAAGTATGAAAGAGTGATTTTGGGAGCAGAAAATGTGACAGTGATAAGATGTATAATAATGAATCCTGCCACATTATTGCCAGATCCATGTTGTGAAGAAGTGAAAGATGAGATTGATCATGATTGTTTGGATGTGACTGAATTGTGTACTAAGCCCCGTCCAGATATAAAGGAAACACCATTGAAGGAATCTGATCATGAATTGTTCGCAGATGGGTCATGTCTGAGAACAGAAGGAGGAGGGTTAAGTGCTGCATATGCAATATGCAAAATAACAGGGGTCATTGAAGCATCCTGTTTACCGGGAGTCAAGTCTGCACAAGTAGCCGAATTGGTGGCCTTAACAAAGGCATGCAAAAAGGGAAAAAATTGGAGAATAACCATATTTACGGATAGTCAATATAGTTTCGGGGTTGTGCACGACTTTGGCCAACTCTGGATGCAGAGGGGATTTCTGACTTCTTCAGGATCTCCTATCAGAAATAGTAAAAATGTAAATGATTTGTTGGAAGCATTACAATTGCCAAAAGAAGTAGCAGTTGTTAAATGTGCTGCACATCAGTCAGTAAATGACTATGTGACGGCGGGTAATAGGTATGCAGACCAAATTGCTCGATACTGTGCAAGAAATACAATGTCAATTAACAGAAAAATTGAAACGGGTGAAACCAGCTGCCAACTTATGTTTTTCTCAGTTCCAGAAACATGGGATGAGGTCAGACAGTTATAGGAAGAAGTTGAGGAAAAAGAAAAGGAAATCTGGATAAAATCAGTTTGTACAAAAAGAACAGAAGATGAAGTGTGGGTGTACTTAGATGGCAGATCCGTCATGCCAGATTGTCTACTCTCTCAAATGGCAAGAGTATATCATGTGACAACACATATTGGCAGGGATTCAATGATCAGATTATTTAGACAGAGTTGGTACAATCCAAAGTTTAGGGTAGTCGCAGAGAGCCTTTGCCAAAGATGCTTAATCTGTCAGCAGCAGAACCCAGGCAGGAAGACAGTGGTTAGTTGAGGGAAAGATTGGAAAGGCAGAAGGACCCTTCACCAGACTGCAGTTAGACTTCATTGAGTTGCCTCCTTGCAATGGATTGAAGTATGTACTTGTCATAGTGTGCCTGTTCTTGAGATGGGTAGAGGCATACCCCACTAGAAGAAATGACAGTCTCACAGTTGCTAAACTACTATTGAGGGAGTTGATACCTCGTTTCGGTTTTCCAGTCACTTTGGAATCAGATAGAGGACCTCATTTTAATAATGAGATACTTCGATTAATCTGTGCTACATTTAACATTGAACAAAAACTGCACTGTGCTTATCGTCCAGAGGCTTCTGGAATAGTTGAACAACTTAATGGCACAATCAAATCAAGATTAGGGAAGGTGTGTGCATCCACAATGCTGAAATGGCCAGATGCATTACCTCTTGTACTGATGGGTCTCAGAAGTATTCCTGACAGAAAAACAGGATTGAGTCCACATGAGATACTCATGGGAAGGGCAATGAGACAAGTATTTATTCCTGGAAATAAATTGATGAATATAACTGATGATCTGGTATTGGACTATTGCAAAGGATTGGCTGAAATGGTGCATTCTGTCTCTCATCAGGTTGGAGAAGACGCATTTGAAAGGCAGCCAGATCAAGCACATGATTTGAATCCTGGAGACTGGGTGTTAGTGAAGAAACACGCAAGGAAGTCGTGTCTAGCACCCAGGTGGGATAAACCACGTCAAGTCATACTAGTCACTACTACAGCGGTGAAGTGTGCAGGTTTACCCAATTGGATTCATGCTAGTCATACCAGAAGAGTTCCGAGCCCATCTGAACAACAAGAGCAGCCACTGACTGAACAAGCTGAGACGTCAGAAGTTGAGAGCTGTGAAGCTGAAGAATCTAGAGTAATAGATTCTGAAAGACAACTATATGACGAACAGCCAAGTACAAGTCAGGAAGAGTGGATACCAGTGATTGAAATATCTGATGCTGTTGTCGAAACAAGAAGAACAACTGAATTAAAGAGACAGGAAGGTAGAGAGGAAAAGTCAGGGAAAGAAGAACACACTCAGGTAAAAATAAACAAAGCCATTCAGAAACCTGAGCAGGCTAAGATAGAAGAAGAAGAACAAGTTCAGGCAGAAGAAGAACAAGTTGAAATAAGACCTGAACAGGATTAGACAGATCTAGAAGAACAAGTTCAGGCAGAAGAAGAACAAACTATAATAAGACCTGAACAGGTGCAGGTAGAAGAAGACCCAAATACAGAAAATACAGAACAAAGACAATTAGAAAGGGAAGAAGAACAAGAACAGATTGTGCCCAGATTAAGTGAAAATAAAAGAACCTTAGAAGAAGACGAAGAAGGTGAAAGTGCAGTTCAAATCAAAAGAGTTATAAAAGGAGACAATTGGCAAGAAGGAGTGAAGAGACTAAGATATTATCTAAGAAAATCAGAAAAGAAACCAGAGCAAGTAAATGAAGTTACGAGTCAGACGCAACCTAAACAAACCTTAGTAAAACGTACGGGAAGAAGCCCTGGATTGAGAGTTCTGAATAGAAAATACAGGGCCCCTGAGTAGACCTATGTTATACTAGAGGAATTTGAAAACTTAGATTTACGAGAAGAATCAGAGAGAGTTCATGTTGCACAGATTGATGAAAACAAATTAAGACCTCCTTAAAATAAAAGACAGGATTTTTAAGAAAATTTAAATAAAGAAAGTAAAAGAGAAAGAAATTTTCTCAGATTAAAATGGCAGAAGTTGAAGACACTGAAAGACCGAAACGAAGTTTTAAAAGAAAATGTTTAAGATTTTGCTTATGTAGTATTTTATTAGTAGTATTAGTATGGTTATTTCTAACAATAGGAGTACCTTTGTTAATGGAAACAAGTAACAAGAATAGTACAATTACTAATGAGAAAGTAGATAGAATAAAGGGAACTAAAATAGAGATAGGGGTAGAAGATAAGATAAACTATCATAATGAATCAGACAATGATTCGTCTTTAAATGTGTTTACTAAATTGTTATTTCAGTATGTTAATACGATGGAGATTAGTAATTGTTATGTTTGTATGAAATTACCCTCATCAGTGTCAGAAGGGGTGACTTATCACCATATACCTTTAACATATGGTATATCATGTAGTGTTTTATCAAGTTTATTTTACGTAACAGGGAAACTTCAGTATTTTTATTCAAACTTAGATGTAGGGTTTTCAGAACTGCCTGTTCGAAAGAATATGAATCCAGTATTTAGTAGTAAAGATGCACAGTTCATGGGTGAATTCTTCTTAACAATGAGTTCAATAGATATAGCACAAGCACACAAGGATAACCTAACATGTATATTACGTGAAGAAGAAAAGGAGTTTTTGAATTTAGTAGAAGAAAGGAGACAGGATTTAACAAAGAAAGCTGCTGAACAGAAATCCCATGTACCTCCATGGGCTGAGAAAGAGGAATTTATGCAAAGGGCGAGGCTCATGCTGCGATGTCCCTAGACTTTGTGAAAAAGGGAAAATTCTGCCTCCATAGATTAAAGACGGATTATAATAACAATTTCATTGGTTCCAGTGGATGTGAACACAACTTCCTAATTTTAGGGGGATGGGGACTAAAAGGGGGAACCGATCCTGTATTTCCAGGAATTTATTATGTATGCGGGAATAATGCCTATTATAGGTTACCTGCAAGATGGTATGGGAGCTGTTATTTTGGAATAGTTTTTCCAAAAATCTACCATGTGGACAGAATCAATGGAATCAATGAAATATCTAATGGACTAACACGGAGAAGAAGAGCTAGTTTTTCTGAAATAGTAGGTGATATATTTAGTGCATTGATACCCTCAGTTGGAGTCATTCTAAATTCACGTAAAATTTGCAAATTGTCAACAATAGTTGATCGTCTTTCTACAGATACTGCCGGAGGATTCTTAATAATTAATATAGAGATGGTTGCAATAAGGTCTATGGTTTTACAAAATCGTCTTGCTCTTGATATTTTATTGGCAAAGGAAGGCGGAGTCTATGGTATGTTGAAAATTCAACATTGCTGCACTTACATTCCGGACAAAAGTAAGGAAATTAAAGGATATATTGGAAATATTACAAGAATGCATAATGACTTGACCCAACTGGAGGTTGACAGTGTATGGGGAAGATTAACAAAGAGTATAACATCAATAGGGAATTGGTTTACTAATTTTGGAAAGAGTTTTCTAGGTCAAACAATATTACCAGTAGTTGTGATAATGACAATAGTAATGACAGTAATAATCACATGTAAATTTTGCAGAAGCAAGGGAAAGAGAAGGATACATGCAGAGAGGGAAGGAAAGGTAAAGAAACGAAAGAGGGAATATGAAGAAATTCAGTTAGAGGAAATGAAAGGAAAGCTATACAAAAAGATGAAAGATTTAGAAGGGAAAGAAGTAACTGACGAAAAGATGAGAGAAGAAAGAGAAAACTGAGAATACTTAAAGTTGGCATCTGGGAAGGGATGGGTAATTTTGTGATGGCTCAAAAATGCCATCAGAGAGGGGATTGATAGAGCAAGGTCTAAAAGAGACTTGCTCGGAGGCAATCCACTCGGTTAACTCATTAACAAGTTATTAATCATGTTTGTGAATAAACTAATACGCACCACATGAACACGCGGGCTAGTGAAGCTTGCCTATGTGTGTACTAATGCGGATAAGAATGAAGACGGAATAATACCGCTTTAAACGGGGAAACTGTTGTGCGCATGCGTCAACTGCATCTACGTAGTATGACGAGGTAACGCTTGGAGGGAAATTCTAGCGCATGGGCAGAAGACACTAAAATGGAGTCTTGAAGACTCGCGTGCATGGCATCTGCTTAGCTGAAACGAAAACAAGCTATTTTACTAATGCTAATGCGGGAAAAGTATTAATAAGAAAAGCGGAACAGAGTAGAGGTGGGAGGTATACAGTGTGACCATTTATTTGTGAAATTAATATTTGTCTTTCTGACTTTATCATTAGTGCGCATTTGGGCATCTCACGCATAACTGAATTAAGCTGAGTAATGAAAAGACTGCGCATGTCCACTGAAAGTTAACCCGGAATGATGACTTAGATGTTGAACGGGAGCCAAGGACACAAGTGACATACCCTGAGAACGGATGGTGAAAAGTTCAACGATGAGGACTCCTATTCATAATGTTATAATAATGTTTCAAGTAAAATGTGAATGCGTATGGGAACTCAATACATAAATAAAAATTAAGGGGATGGGTTTCGAACAATAGTTGAACTGATTTTAATGACATGTAAGCATGGTGTGATGGAGCTTCCCCCCTTGCCTGACCAATCATATTTCGTATTTTTACGATATTGAAACTTTAGTGGGTGGAACATGAAGAAACGAAGGTATAACTAAGGTAGCTTTAGTTAGTTAGGGAGTAGAAGGTCCAGATGCTGTGAGTCGGAGATGCTGTTGCTGGGAGAGATGCTGTGAGATGCTGATGAAGAACCGAATGCAGAACCTGAAGCAGAACTTTCTATCCTAACTTAATTGGGTTAGATCAGAAGATCGCGGAAGAATCTCGAGGAGGAAGAGAGTGTCAGAGAGGGGTGCGGCGCAACCGTCGGTATTCTAGAGAGGTCGACTTTCCTGTCCTGAATCCTGTCCTGAAGCCTTTGTCTCCTGACCTATCCCAGGGGACCCTTACCAGCCCTTTGGCCAGGGGGTTGGTCTTTCACACCATTCTTGGTAACTATAATTTCACGTTATTTGCAGATGTTCTTTTCTCTCTGTCCTCTCCCTTTCTGAGCATTAATTATTGTATGAGTCCGAAGTATATGCTTGATGTTTAATCAATTGAATTTTCTCGCCTAAGAAAGATGGTGACTGCACTGTATTTTGAAATGGTTCACATGCATTTAATTTAGATAAAGGTTTAAAACCTTCCTGAGTCTGTGATCATTTAATTCAATAGTTAAGAATTATGTTAATTATCACCATCAACTAGTTCAACTAATGGTCCATCGACCAGAGGAAAGAACTTTTGATCAGTGAAAGGTTAGTTAGGAATATTAAATAACTAATCCTGAATATTATGAAATATATATAAAAAAAACTTTGTCACTCCAGCGGTTTACTCAATTGTGTGTTTATGGGCCCAGGTGAGAATATGGTAGTGGAGTATCTGTTGTTGGTATACCGCTGGATCACCAGCACTAAAACCGGCCCTGCCCTTAGCAACAACTCTCATCTCTCAAGATGAGAGTTGTTGGTAAAAGGCACCCATCGGTGCTTTGCCTAATCAGAACAGCGCAGGCACTCAGCGTGCCCAGTTTTGAAAGGGAGTACCTCCAGCAGGGGCACCCATGCGGCGCGGGTTCAGGACACAAATTACCCTCCCTGCCCCAGCCTCATACATGAACGTCCTGTCCCGCTCGCACAATAAAATACATACCACAGGGATGGATAAGCCCGCTTCAGACTGTCCACCCTCCAAAAAATCACCTAACTAGCACAAAAAACACTACAACCTTCCAACTTTTTCTTTTAGGAAAATGACAATTTTCGCAAAAAATAATTGACCATATGAAGAAAAAACAAAATAAATCTTAGCCTATGGGTGGATCACTCAAATTTCCCTAACCACTCTTACACTGCCTCAGCGAGTGACTTCCCACCCAAAAACCTACCTATTTACCCTACCGCTAAGCCCCACCCCAAAAATCTACACTACATATCCTGTCCCGTGGCCAGTACCATTGTACGAAGTTACCCGGGGAAGGGGGGGGGGGACCGGCTACGGCCTCCCTCCCCTTGGGTACCCGCATTGCATTAGACATATACTCGGGTTGAAAGTGAGTAAACATTACCGTATGTAAGAAGAAGAAATGTTGCTTTCTGAACATGCCCACCATCCAGACAAAAAGCTAACAGGACGCCATTGAGGAGGGAGGGACTATTTGTAGTAGTTTAGAAAAAAACTACTCTAAACCGAAATAACTTGTAAAAGGACTGTCTGGGGGCGGGGTCAGCCTGAAATAGTAATGACTGGTACGAGGAGAACATACCAAGGGGTAAGGGTTCTGTGTCATGAGAATTCTCAAAGCATGTGCTGCTTTTGGCTGCAACTTTAGGCGCATGTGACAACACATCTAAAATATGAAAAAGAAAAGAACATGGCACAGTAACATAACACAAAGCAACATAAAAACACAATTGACACAGCAGGGCACGACAAAACAGTCAAAGCTGAACACAGCACAACATCAACAGTACAACACAACAATATCACTTTTTAATAATGCAGATCAAACCCAGAAGAGCACAAAAAGCAACACTTCACCCCACAACAAAATGCAACAACAAATAATTATATATATAGGCACAAACATTATTGTCACAGTTTCACACCTCTAAAAATCTGCTTTCATAATACGGTGCTAAAAAGTGTTTGCACCAAACAATGCCTCACTTACCACTTCCTGACAACCAAGGAAGTGAAACAGTCAAAAATATGCTGTGATCAGCCCATGCCTTAAATTTCTCTTCCACATTTGAGTAAATGTTGCAGATTGTGTAAAGCTGATGTATTTAATTTCAGCCGTTGTGAAGTGTTCTGACACCCCTTGAGTTTAGTCCACGCTACACAAAATAGCAACTAAATAAATTCCAAGTGTTGGATTTCCTTGACGAAGTTCTACGAAATATATTGTTTTATGTTTGCTATGACTACAACTAAAATAAACCTGTCTGGTGTTCAGAAAACATTACATTCGGATTAGGCAAAACAACTGCACAAAATATATCTGCTTACAATATTTCAGGATTTCATACATTATTTCGTGGTTTAAAGGGTGTATTTGAACTGACTCCCAGAAATTAAAGGCGCCTGCTCTCACTGGGAGAGTGGGATGGGGGAAGGGAGGGTTAATCATTTTGAACACTCTGCGCAGAGGTGGTAGTAGAGGTCTGAGAGTGAGATTCAAATATGGACACTTTCTGCGGTGGTATTTTAAAATCCTGCCCTCACTGCATGTTCGTAACAAGTATTTGCAAAATAGCATTCGTGAAACGCTACAAAAGGACAAAGCAGACCAATACTGCAGCCTGCAGGCGGTTCATAAAATAACAGGTATTGCAGCTCACCTGGGCACATACCTGGCGTCCTGTAAACCAGCACCGAATTCACAAGAAACGTCAGATATTGTGGCATGTTTTGAGAGAAGCAGCGTTTATGCGAGGAATTTCGACGCCAGTACTTTTTGCTGCTATCGCCAACAATGGGTACAGAATGAAAGTGCGGCTACCCTTCTGTTCTTTCGATAAAATCGAGCGGACAGAGATTATGCCAAGTTATCCCTTTCTCCATAAGTGGGTGGTACAGTGGGCCACTGGTGAGATGAGTAATGGTCATTTACCTGACAGGACCGACTGAGGCAGTGGGTAGGCCGCAATTAATGAAGCAAACTGCCATGCATTGCAAATGTGGTGTGGATGGACAGAAGGCGCCGGACGATGCGCTGCACCGATGAAGCAGCACTCATCCCTCTGTAATGACCAGGAGGATACAGCGGGCGGTTGCCACTGGTACCCACCAGACGTATCCTTTCACCCATGTCCTTAATGATGACAAAACCTAAATTGAGCCTCTCTCGTTGCTACTTCCGTTATTGCCGGGGGTCATAAGCACCTGTTTCTTAGGAATTAAAAAGAGAAGGTACTCCTGGGAAAGAAAGAACTTTGGGGCCGATTCACAAAGGTAATCTGAGACAAAAGTCTAACTTTACGACTTTTGGTATTCACAGAGATCAGTTACAAGTCGTATCTTTACATCTGCAGTCGTGCCGGAATCTCCGCACCCGGGCCATACTTTCCGCTCCCGGGACGTACTCTCCGGCTCAGGCCGTACTCTCCGGCTCAGGCCGTACTCTCCGGCTCGAGCCGTACTCTCCGGCTTGGGCTAGATGAAGCGTAATCAATGGGCCAGAATGCAATTTTTACAAAAGGAAACAATAGGAATGTGTGATAAATGGTAGAGGTCATGAAAATCAGTTTGGACAGGGAAAAGGGTGTGGCCAGACACTATATCAGATCCCAGAAAGTTTACTCCTTTTCATCATGGTACACGTAGTGCACAATCGGTGCTCCCGTCAGTGTTGGCTGTAGTGTCAACACTACAGTCAACACTAAGGCTCGCACTCGTCAACATCAAGTTGGTGAGCGTGAGCAAGGAAAATCCACCTCCCGGCGAGATTTTTCCTCGTTCGCGATCGTCAACGTCAAGTTGGCGAGCACAAGCATGGAAAATCAACCTCCTGGCGAGATTTTTCAACGCGGGCGGTCGGATTTCTCATTGCGAGTGGCCGTGTATGCTCGTGTTGAGAAACCATCCGTTCGCGCTGAGAAAGCTGCTGCTCGAGTAAAAAATCTACTCAAGCGGCAGAAATTAAGCAGCGCCCGCTTGCGCTTTGCATGGTGCCGTTCGCGATGATTGCACAGTGCTGGCAAACACCCGGCGCTGAAAATCACAGCGAACGGCATTTATCTAACGCACTCCGCCTCTTGCAGAGCTCCGCGCAGCGCAGCAGAGTTTTTTTTGCACTTCGCAGAGTTCCGCACTGCGGAACTCCGCAAACTCCGCCCAGGCTTACTTTAGATGAGGTTGGTGGTGTTGGTATCTTTGGGGTCATCAAGGTGAAAACTGACGTCGCTGAGGAAGATGTAGTGTTCAGAGTCGATGGCAAGCAGAGCGATAAAATCGGAAATGGCATTGCAGAAGCTGGGACGTGGTCCTGGAGGTCTGTAGGCGAGTGTGCCATTCAGAGTTGGAAGTTGAGGTGTTCCATGACCGGAGTAACGTTTGCGGTGGTGGTGCAGTG
This sequence comes from Calotriton arnoldi, assembly GCA_963921515.1. Taxonomy (NCBI): domain Eukaryota; kingdom Metazoa; phylum Chordata; class Amphibia; order Caudata; family Salamandridae; genus Calotriton; species Calotriton arnoldi. Next base: position 435,874 of record CAWUFW010004212.1, read on the forward strand.
GATGGTTTCCTTGTGAATGATGGTGATTCCACCTCTGTGCTTGTTGATGCGGTCCAGGTGTGCCATCTTGCAGTCATAGGGAGTGGCTGAGGCGATGTCGAGTGCAGATGCAGGGTTGAGCCAGGTCTCAGTGAGGAAGATGCGTCCGGGATTAGGGAGGTGATAGTGTTCCAGATCTCGGTGGCAGGCTTGTAAAGAGATTATGCATTGAGCAGGAGGCAGTGACAATGGTCTGGGGTGGTCATGGTGGGCGTGGTGGTGCTTGCTGTGCATGCTGGAGCTTCGGTGTTGCAGGAGAAGTGGAAGTGCCGGCAGGAGAAAGGTCCTACTGTGGATCGGGGAGAAGTGCATTAGCAGTTATTGTTGCGAAGTACTGGGTTCAGGGATCGGAACTCGGCAGCAGTGTATCTCCGGGTGGCAGTAGGGCCAGGGATCCTGGTGTTGGGTGCGGTCTAGGCATGCCAGTGGCGTGTCCATGCAGTGGCCTCCATAAGTAGTCCCAGAAGGTGGGAGGAGCTAACAGGAGGTGGGAGGTTGGAGGGCATGGGGGGAAAACAGCAGGAGCAGCAAAAAACATGCTATAGAGATCTGGGACCTCCTGAACACCATCTTGCCAGAGGTCGCCTTCTTCACGGAAACCTGGACCAAAGGCTCCTCCTCCCCCGACATCGCGACCGCCATCCCCGACGGATACAAGATCCAGAGGAAGGACCACCCCAAACGCCAAGGAGGAGGACTCGCAATCGCACAGAAGAGCTGCCTCCGACTCTTCACCTCCAGCACGAGCGACTCCCCTTCCACCACCGAACACCTCCGTTTCCAGATCCAGACCATCCCCGGAATTACCCTAAGCGGCACCCTCACCTACAGACCCCCGGACCTCAAACTTCATTCACCACTACCATCGCCGACCTCATCGCGCCCCACGCCATCGCCTACATGGACTACATACTAATCGGAGACCTCAACTTTCACCTCAACAACCTCAGCGACCCCAACTCCTCCACCCTCCTGGACAACGTCGCCAACCTCGGACTGAAACAGCTCATCACCATCCCCACCCACAAGGCAGGACACACCCTCGACTCCATCCACTTCAGCCACACCACCCAACCCCCCTGGATGGACCACCACTGCGTACACTTCTCCTTCAACAACACCACCACTCACAAACCCACAACACGCCCACCGGGAAGGAACTGAAGCAAGGTGAGAGAGGAGCACCTCAACTCCACCCTCAACCACGATCCCCCTCCTGCCTCGTCCAACATCAACTCTGCAGACAAAGAACTACACCAATGGATCACCAACTGCGCAGACAAGCTCGCCCCCCTCCGCATCCCTGACAGACAGTGCCCCATGAAGGCCACCTGGTTCCCCATCGACCTCCAAGAAACCAGACGCACCTGCAGATGTCTCAAAAAGCAGTGGAGGAACAGCAAAACCACTGAAGACCAAACCACCTACAAGAGCGCCATGACAGAATACCACCAACTCATTAGATCCACCAAAAGGACCTTCATCCAGGACAAAATCCTTGCCAACTCCAGCAACTCAAAAGAACTCTTCAGCATCATCCAGGAATTCACCAAACCCCCCCGCGAAGCCACAGACGTCACACCCTCCCAGGACCTCTGCAACAAGCTCGGCTCCTACTTCCATCTGAAAATCAAGGCCCTCTACGACAACTTCAGCGAACAGACTCCAGAAACCACCCCTTCCCCCAGCGATGACAGCCAGCCTACCATCACCGCCTGGACCCCGGTCACCACCGAAGATACCGCCACGACCATGAAGAGTACTCACTCAGGAGCCCCCATGGACCCCTGCCTGCCGCACATCTTCCATAGAGCCGTCGCTGCCATAGCGCCCGAGCTATGACGCACCATCAATGCCACCTTCGAATCCGGCACATTCCCCGATGACTGGAAACGCGCAGAAGTCAAGCCCCTCCTCAAGAAACCCTCTGCAGACCTGACGGTTCTGAAAAACTACCAACCCATCGCTCTCCTTCCCTTCGCGGCCAAAGTCATAGAGAAGATCGTCAACGCCCAGCTGACTAACTTCATCGAGGAGAACGCCATCCTCGACCCTTCCCATTCCGGAATCCGCAGCAACCACAGCACTGAGACCGCCCTCCTCACCGCCCCAGATGGCATCCGTATGCTCCTTGACCAAGGCCACACCGCACCAAGGCCACACCGCGGCCCTCATCCTACTAGAACTCTCCGCAGCCTTCGACACCGTCTCCCACTGCACTCTCCCAGCCAGACTCCACGACTCCGGCAAACAAGGAACCTCCCGTGACTGGCTCCGCTCCTTCCTCACCGGCAGAACCCAAAGGATCAGACTCCCACCCTTCCTCTCCGAACCGACAGTGATCAACTGCGGAGTACCCCAAGGATCGTCGCTCAGTCCCACGCTCTTGAACATCTACATGGCCCTCCTCGCCACCATCGTCAGACAGCATGGACTCAGCGTAGTATCCTACGCCGAAGACACCCAGCTCATTCTCTCCCTCACAAAGGAACCCAATGCCACCAGACTCAGCTACCAGGAAGGAATGAAAGAGGTTGCATCCTGGATGAGCAGCAGCTGTCTGAAGCTCAACTCGGAGAAGACAGAAGTCCTAGTCGTCGTACCCACAACCCCTGGTGGCCCACCGCTCTCGGCAACCCACCCACCCCCACGGACCACACCCGGAACTCATCATCATACTCGACTCCTCCCTCACCATGACCCGCCAAATCAACGCCGTCTCCTCCACCTGCTTCAACACCCTCCGCATCCTTTGCAAGACCTTCAAATGGATCCCCCTGAATCCAAGAAGACTGTCACCCATGCACTCATAACAAGCAGATTGGACTACAGAAACGCCCTCTACGCTGGAATCAACAAATCCCTGCTACACAAACTCCAGACCATCCAGAACACCGCGGCCAGACTCATCCTCGGCATCCCACGACATGAACACATCACCCAACACCTGCGAGACCTCCACTGGCTCCCCGTAGAGAAGAGAGTAACTTTCATGCTACTCACCCACACCTACAAATCCCTCCACAACACCGGAACCAAATACCTCAATGAAAGAGTCTCTTTCCACGTACCCAGGAGAATCCTCCGCTCCGCCGACCTCGCCCTCGCAGGAACCCCGCGCATCCGCAGAACCAGTGTGGGTGGAAGAGCCGTCTCCTACATTGCGGCAAAGGCCTGGAACAAGTTCCCGATCAACATCAGACGCTGCCCCACTCTGCACACCTTCAGGAAGAGCCTCAAGACCTGGCTCCTCCGCTGACCCAGAGCTGCACCCCCCCCCCCAAGCGCCTTGAAACTCTCACGGGTGAGTAGCACGCTTCACAATTCCCTGATTGATTGATTGATTGATTGAAAGAACAGCAAAATACAACAAAATACAGCAACTAAATAAAAATACAATAACAGAGAATTATAGGAAAATGTGGACTTTGGCAGTCTTAAGTTCGACAATCAGTGCTCGGCAGCAGTGGGGGAGTAGTAGGCTGACTGGAAGGTCAAGGGGCTGCTCACAGGAGCTATGCTGCGGCCTCCATATGTAATCCTGGGAGGTGAAAGGGGCTAGCAGTAGGCAGGAGGGCATAAAGTGGGAAAAAAACGTCGGGAGCGGCGAAGAAACAGAAAGAACAGCAAAATACAAAAAAATACAGCAACTAAATACAAATACAGTAACAGAGAGTTACAGGCAAATGTGGGATATGACAGTCTTAAGTTCGACAATTAGCGTTCGGCAGCAGCGGTGGAGCAGTACGCTGACTGGGAATAACCATAAGGTTATAAGCTCTGATCCATTTCATTGTCTTCAGTGGAACTCCCAATATTCCAATGTTCTATTAAAAAATAAACGTTTGCTCCCTAAACATTTTCAGAAATGCCGTAATTTAATAATAAAGGATGGGAAATGCTGTGTTTACACCTTTGAAAACATGGCATGCATCTTCCCAATTGCCAGTCTGGAAGGAGTTGATATTATGCAAGCATTCACAACTATTCCTCTTTACTGACATTGAAAACCTGTTCCTTAAATTTGTCTTGGGAGTAATCTGTAGTACTGCTAGCATTCCACTCAAAGCAAAATTGTGTGTTAGGCAAGAAGCAAAGCAATAGCCCCTAAATCTATTTTAGTGCCTAATAAATAGTTGGGGGTGGTAATAGAGGATTCTCAATTATCTGGAAAAACCGTTACCACCAAAATACAATATGGTACAAAAAATTCACATATTTATTTTATTCTCGATTAGGCACTTCCTCCGCAAACTGGAAGACTTTTCATTACCACTAATCTATCAGTGGCGGCTGCCACAACATGAAGGTGGGGGGGCGGGGATGGATGGGCAAATGGGGGGGGATAATAATTTTTAAAAACGTACCTTTCCCGCAGCCTCCGAATGCCGTGTCGTAGCTCTCCCAGCAGTCTCTGGGAAGGCAGAGGCTGCTCAGCAAATCCTGGCTCTGCTCGCCTGCTGGGAGAGCAGCGCCAGGATTGGTCTGAGCGGCCTGCTCTTCCGCTCAGACACTGCTGTGTAGCCCGCGGCTTTTCTCAAACTCAGCTGTGAACACAGCTGGGTTGGAGAAATCGAAGTGCGTGTGTATGTTTGGCCGGCGTAGGAGGGCCGGCCAAACATACATGCGCAATTCTAAGTGCCCATCACCTACCTGTCCTGGCCCGGCCCGCCCCGCCCTGCATCCACGTCAGAGCCAGTCACAGAAAAATAAAATAATATTGTTTCATTATCATTTTAACTTTCTGTGACTGACTCTGATGAGTGTGGCGACGCTTCTCCGCCATTGCGGAGGAGCCGCCTCTGTCAACTATAAATCAGACCTTTCTCTGGATAAGGGCATGACTGAATACACATTCGTTCATCTTTTAATGAATGCGCATGGTGGTTCTTTCTATGGCGCAATCTAATATTTCATGCTGGTTTCTTCATATTAGCCACTTGTGCTGTAAAGTCAAAATGCCAAGAATCTGGGATGCCTCTGACACATTGTCAAAACACTTTAGTAGGGATAACTAACACCGATCATGAAACTCATAGGCATCATTTTTCTTGCCCACACCAATTTCTGAGTAAGTCCCTGCCTTACCACTCCCAGACTTTCAGTGAAGTCAAAGCCTTTCTTAACAGCACCATTTTGAAGGAGTCAACAATTGTTGCAAATACTCCAATTTTGCGGAGATTCGACTTTGTGACTACAACTGAATTATCATATGGACAGTTTGCTGTGTACAACAGTGTTGTTTCGAGGTACAGATGACAAGCACGGGCATTTTAGGGATATTGACTTCCAATGACCAGCTTTACAGAGTTTGCCCTGAACAAGTGCGTCTGCAAATCTCTGTAGCAATAACAATATGACCTTCCCACCAGTCCATCAAATCTGCATTAGTTTAAGGAGAGGATTGGTGCTCTGCTTCCTCGCTGAGAGCGATACAAAAGGGATGATGGACGGAGCGTTTGAGCCAATCAAACACTCACCCCCAGTCAACTGATCTGGGTTTAATCCATCATCATTCTTTAGCTCACTCCACCACCCCAGTTCAGACATGGCCATATGCAAATCAGTCTGACCCTGTGCCTCATGGGAACAGTCCAGCCCGAACTGCCAAGCCATGTCTTCCCTGGACCGGAAACAAGCATCCTAGGACCGGTTTCTGGCATTCCAGCCGTCATCAGCCAGGCTTGCTTGAATCCAGTGGCAAAGTGAGCAAGGGACCCACGTCTGGGCATACCCCCGCCAACTTAGAGGCGAACAAAGCGATACAAAGGGGATGATGGACGGAACGTTTGAGCCAATCAAACACTCACCCCCAGTCAACTGATCTGGGTTTAATCCATCATCATTCTTTAGCTCACTCCACCACCCCAGTTCAGACATGGCCATATGCAAATCAGTCTGACCCTGTGCCTCATGGGAACAGTCCAGCCCGAACTGCCAAGCCATGTCTTCCCTGGACCGGAAACAAGCATCCTAGGACCGGTTTCTGGCATTCCAGCCGTCATCAGCCAGTCTTGCTTGAATCCAGTGGCAAAGTGAGCAAGGGACCCACGTCTGGGAATACCCCCGCCAACTTAGGGCGAACAAAGCGATACAAAGGGGATGATGGACGGAACGTTTGAGCCAATCAAACACTCACCCCCAGTCAACTGATCTGGGTTTAATCCATCATCATTCTTTAGCTCACTCCACCACCCCAGTTCAGACATGGCCATATGCAAATCAGTCTGACCCTGTGCCTCATGGGAACAGGCCAGCCCGAACTGCCAAGCCATGTCTTCCCTGGACCGGAAACAAGCATCCTAGAACCGGTTTCTGGCATTCCAGCCGTCATCAGCCAGGCTTGCTTGAATCCAGTGGCAAAGTGAGCAAGGGACCCACGTCTGGGCATACCCCCGCCAACTTAGGGTGAACAAAGCGATACAAAAGGGGATGATGGACGGAACGTTTGAGCCAATCAAACACTCACCCCAGTCAACTGATCTGGGTTTAATCCATCATCATTCTTTAGCTCACTCCACCACCCCAGTTCAGACATGGCCATATGCAAATCAGTCTGACCCTGTGCCTCATGGGAACAGTCCAGCCCGAACTGCCAAGCCATGTCTTCCCTGGACCGGAAACAAGCATCCTAGGACCGGTTTCTGGCATTCCAGCCGTCATCAGCCAGGCTTGCTTGAATCCAGTGGCAAAGTGAGCAAGGGACCCACGTCTGGGCATACCCCGCCAACTTAGAGGCGAACAAAGCGATACAAGGGGATGATGGACGGAGCGTTTGAGCCAATCAAACACTCACCCCCAGTCAACTGATCTGGGTTTAATCCATCATCATTCTTTAGCTCACTCCACCACCCCAGTTCAGACATGGCCATATGCAAATCAGTCTGACCCCTTTTGTATCGCTTTGGTCGCCCTAAGTTGGCGGGGTATGCTCAGGCGTGGGTCCCTTGCTCACTTGCCACTGGATTCAAGCAAGCCTGGCTGATGGCGGCTGAAATGCCAGAAACCGGTCCTAGGATGCTGTTTCCGGTCCAGAAGACATGGCTTGGCGGTTCGAGCTGAACTGTTCCCATGATGCAGAGATCAGACTGATTTGCAAATGGCCATGTCTGAACTGGGTGATGGAGTGAGCTAAGAATGATGATGGATTAAACCCAGATCAGTTGACTGGAGGTAGTGTTTGATTGCTCAAGCGTCCATCATCATCCCTTTTGTAAGCTACAGTAAGCCCAAGTTGGCGGTATGCCCAGGCGTGGGTCCCTTGCTCACTTTGCCACTGGATTCAAGCAAGCCTGGCTGATGGCGGCTGAAATGCAGAGACGGTCCTAGGATGCTTGTTTCGGTCAGAAGACATGGCGGCAGTTCAGGCTGGACTGTTCCCATGAGCACAGAGTCAGACTGATTTGCATATGGCCATGTCTGAGACTGGATGATGGAGTGAGCTAAGAATGATGATGGATTAAACCCAGATCAGTTGACTGGGGTGAGTGTTTGATTGGCTCAAACGTTCAGTCCATCATCCCCTTTGTATCGCTTGGTCGCCCTAAGTTGGCGGGGTATGCCTAGGCGTGGGTCCCTTGCTCACTTTGCCGCTGGATTCAAGCAAGCCTGCTGATGGCTGAAATGCCAGAGCCGGTCCTAGGATGCTGTTTCCGGTCCAGGGAAGACATGGCTGGCAGTTCGAGCTGGACTGTTCCCATGAGGCACAGAGGTCAGACTGATTTGCATATGGCCATGTCTGAACTGGGGTGGTGAGTGAGCTAAAGTGATGATGGATTAAACCCAGATCAGTTGACTGGGGGTGAGTGTTTGATTGGCTCAAGCGTCCGTCCATCATCCCCTTTGTATCAGCTTAGTCAAGCCCTAAGTTGGCGGGGTATGCCCAGGCGTGGGTCCCTTGCTCACTTTGCCACTGGATTCAAGCAAGCCTGGCTGATGACGGCTGAAATGCCAGAAACCGGTCCTAGGATGCTTGTTTCCGGTCCAGGGAAGACATGGCTTGGCAGTTCGGGCTGGACTGTTCCCATGAGGCACAGGGTCAGACTGATTTGCATATGGCCATGTCTGAACTGGGGTGGTGGAGTGAGCTAAAGAATGATGATGGATTAAACCCAGATCAGTTGACTGGGAGTGAGTGTTTGATTGGCTCAAGCGTTCCGTCCATCATCCCCTTTTGCTATCGCTTTGGTCAGCCCTAAGTTGGCGGGGGTATGCCCAGACGTGGGTCCCTTGCTCACTTTGCCACTGGATTCAAGCAAGCCTGGCTGATGACGGCTGAAATGCCAGAAACCGGTCCTAGGATGCTTGTTTCCGGTCCAGGGAAGACATGGCTTGGCAGTTCGGGCTGGACTGTTCCCATGAGGCACAGGGTCAGACTGATTTGCATATGGCCATGTCTGAACTGGGGTGGTGGAGTGAGCTAAAGAATGATGATGGATTCAACCCAGATCAGTTGACTGGGGGTGAGTGTTTGATTGGCTCAAACGTTCTGTCCATCATCCCCTTTTGTATCGCTTTGGTCGCCCTAAGTTGGCGGGGGGTATGCCCAGACGTGGGTCCCTTGCTCACTTTGCCACTGGATTCAAGCAAGCCTGGCTGATGACGGCTGAAATGCCAGAAACCGGTCCTAGGATGCTTGTTTCCGGTCCAGGGAAGACATGTCTTGGCAGTTCGGGCTGGACTGTTCCCATGAGGCACAGGGTCAGACTGATTTGCATATGGCCATGTCTGAACTGGGGTGGTGGAGTGAGCTAAAGAATGATGATGGATTAAACCCAGATCAGTTGACTGGGGGTGAGTGTTTGATTGGCTCAAACGTTCCGTCCATCATCCCCTTTTGTATCGCTTTGGTCGCCCTAAGTTGGCGGGGGTATGCCCAGACGTGGGTCCCTTGCTCACTTTGCCACTGGATTCAAGCAAGCCTGGCTGATGACGGCTGAAATGCCAGAAACCGGTCCTAGGATGCTTGTTTCCGGTCCAGGGAAGACATGGCTTGGCAGTTCAGGCTGGACAGTTCCCATGAGGCACAGGGTCAGACTGATTTGCATGTGGCCATGTCTGAACTGGGGTGGTGGAGTGAGCTAAAGAATGATGATGGATTAAACCCAGATCAGTTGACTGGGGGTGAGTGTTTGATTGGCTCAAACGTTCCGTCCATCATCCCCTTTTGTATCGCTTTGGTCGCCCTAAGTTGGCGGGGGTATGCCCAGACGTGGGTCCCTTGCTCAATTGCCACTGGATTCAAGCAAGCCTGGCTGATGACGGCTGAAATGCCAGAAACCGGTCCTAGGATGCTTGTTTCCGGTCCAGGGAAGACATGGCTTGGCAGTTCGGGCTGGACTGTTCCCATGAGGCACAGGGTCAGACTGATTTGCATATGGCCATGTCTGAACTGGGGTGGTGGAGTGAGCTAAAGAATGATGATGGATTAAACCCAGATCAGTTGACTGGGGGTGAGTGTTTGATTGGCTCAAGCGTTCCGTCCATCATCCCCTTTTGTATCGCTTTGGTCGCCCTAAGTTGGCGGGGGTATGCCCAGACGTGGGTCCCTTGCTCACTTTGCCACTGGATTCAAGCAAGCCTGGCTGATGACGGCTGAAATGCCAGAAACCGGTCCTAGGATGCTTGTTTCCGGTCCAGGAAGACATGGCTTGGCAGTTCGGGCTGGACTGTTCCCATGAGGCACAGGGTCAGACTGATTTGCATATGGCCATGTCTGAACTGGGGTAGTGGAGTGAGCTAAAGAATGATGATGGATTAAACCCAGATCAGTTGACTGGGGGTGAGTGTTTGATTGGCTCAAGCGTTCCGTCCATCATCCCCTTTTGTATCGCTTTAGTCGCCCTAAGTTGGCGGGGGTATGCCCAGGCGTGGGTCGCTTGCTCACTTTGCCACTGGATTCAAGCAAGCCTGGCTGATGACGGCTGAAATGCCAGAAACCGGTCCTAGGATGCTTGTTTCCGGTCCAGGGAAGACATGGCTTGGCAGTTCGGGCTGGACTGTTCCCATGAGGCACAGGGTCAGACTGATTTGCATATGGCCATGTCTGAACTGGGGTGGTGGAGTGAGCTAAAGAATGATGATGGATTAAACCCAGATCAGTTGACTGGGGGTGAGTGTTTGATTGGCTCAAGCGTTCCGTCCATCATCCCCTTTTGTATCGCTTTGGTCGCCCTAAGTTGGCGGGGGTATGCCCAGGCGTGGGTCCCTTGCTCACTTTGCCACTGGATTCAAGCAAGCCTGGCTGATGACGGCTAAAATGCCAGAAACCGGTCCTAGGATGCTTGTTTCCGGTCCAGGAAGACATGGCTTGGCAGTTCGGGCTGGACTGTTCCAATGAGGCACAGGGTCAGACTGATTTGCATATGGCCATGTCTGAACTGGGGTGGTGGAAGTGAGCTAAAGAATGATGATGGATTAAAACCAGATCAGTTGACTGGGGGTGAGTGTTTGATTGGCTCAAACGTTCCGTCCATCATCCCCTTTTTGTATCGCTTTGGTCGCCCTAAGTTGGCGGGGGTATGCCCAGACGTGGGTCCCTTGCTCACTTTGCCACTGGATTCAAGCAAGCCTGGCTGATGACGGCTGAAATGCCAGAAACCGGTCCTAGGATGCTTGTTTCCGGTCCAGGAAGACATGGCTTGGTAGTTCGGGCTGGACTGATCCCATGAGGCACAGGGTCAGACTGATTTGCATATGGCCATGTCTGAACTGGGGTGGTGGAGTGAGCTAAAGAATGATGATGGATTAAACCCAGATCAGTTGACTGGGGGTGAGTGTTTGATTGGCTCAAGCGTTCCGTCCATCATCCCCTTTTGTGTCGCTTTGGTCGCCCTAAGTTGGCGGGGGTATGCCCAGGCGTGGGTCCCTTGCTCACTTTGCCACTGGATTCAAGCAAGCCTGGCTGATGACGGCTGAAATGCCAGAAACCGGTCCTAGGATGCTTGTTTCCGGTCCAGGGAAGACATGGCTTGGCAGTTCGGGCTGGACTGTTCCCATGAGGCACAGGGTCAGACTGATTTGCATATGGCCATGTCTGAACTGGGGTGGTGGAGTGAGCTAAAGAATGATGATGGATTAAACCCAGATCAGTTGACTGGGGGTGAGTGTTTGATTGGCTCAAGCGTTCCGTCCATCATCCCCTTTTGTATCGCTTTGGTCGCCCTAAGTTGGCGGGGGTATGCCCAGGCGTGGGTCCCTTGCTCACTTTGCCACTGGATTCAAGCAAGCCTGGCTGATGACGGCTGAAATGCCAGAAACCGGTCCTAGGATGCTTGTTTCCGGTCCAGGGAAGACATGGCTTGGCAGTTCGGGCTGGACTGTTCCCATGAGGCACAGGGTCAGACTGATTTGCATATGGCCATGTCTGAACTGGGGTGGTGGAGTGAGCTAAAGAATGATGATGGATTAAACCCAGATCAGTTGACTGGGGGTGAGTGTTTGATTGGCTCAAGCGTTCCGTCCATCATCCCCTTTTGTATCGCTTTGGTCGCCCTAAGTTGGCGGGGGTATGCCCAGACGTGGGTCCCTTGCTCACTTTGCCACTGGATTCAAGCAAGCCTGGCTGATGACGGCTGAAATGCCAGAAACCGGTCCTAGGATGCTTGTTTCTGGTCCAGGGAAGACATGGCTTGGCAGTTCGGGCTGGACTGTTCCCATGAGGCACAGGGTCAGACTGATTTGCATATGGCCATGTCTGAACTGGGGTGGTGGAGTGAGCTAAAGAATGATGATGGATTAAACCCAGATCAGTTGACTGGGGGTGAGTGTTTGATTGGCTCAAACGTTCCGTCCATCATCCCCTTTTGTATCGCTTTGGTCGCCCTAAGTTGGCGGGGGTATGCCCAGGCGTGGGTCCCTTGCTCACTTTGCCACTGGATTCAAGCAAGCCTGGCTGATGACGGCTGAAATGCCAGAAACCGGTCCTAGGATGCTTGTTTCCGGTCCAGGGAAGACATGGCTTGGCAGTTCGGGCTGGACTGTTCCCATGAGGCACAGGGTCAGACTGATTTGCATATGGCCATGTCTGAACTGGGAGTGGTGGAGTGAGCTAAAGAATGATGATGGATTAAACCCAGATCAGTTGACTGGGGGTGAGTGTTTGATTGGCTCAAGCGTTCCGTCCATCATCCCCTTTTGTATCGCTTTGGTCGCCCTAAGTTGGCGGGGTATGCCCAGACGTGGGTCCCTTGCTCACTTTGCCACTGGATTCAAGCAAGCCTGGCTGATGACGGCTGAAATGCCAGAAACCGGTCCTAGGATGCTTGTTTCCGGTCCAGGGAAGACATGGATTGGCAGTTCGGGCTGGACTGTTCCCATGAGGCACAGGGTCAGACTGATTTGCATATGGCCATGTCTGAACTGGGGTGGTGGAGTGAGCTAAAGAATGATGATGGATTAAACCCAGATCAGTTGACTGGGGGTGAGTGTTTGATTGGCTCAAACGTTCCGTCCATCATCCCCTTTTGTATCGCTTTGGTCGCCCTAAGTTGGCGGGGGTATGCCCAGACGTGGGTCCCTTGCTCACTTTGCCACTGGATTCAAGCAAGCCTGGCTGATGACGGCTGAAATGCCAGAAACCGGTCCTAGGATGCTTGTTTCCGGTCCAGGGAAGACATGGCTTAGCAGTTCGGGCTGGACTGTTCCCATGAGGCACAGGGTCAGACTGATTTGCATATGGCCATGTCTGAACTGGGGTGGTGGAGTGAGCTAAAGAATGATGATGGATTAAACCCAGATCAGTTGACTGGGGGTGAGTGTTTGATTGGCTCAAGCGTTCCGTCCATCATCCCCTTTTGTATCGCTTTGGTCGCCCTAAGTTGGCGGGGTATGCCCAGACGTGGGTCCCTTGCTCACTTTGCCACTGGATTCAAGCAAGCCTGGCTGATGACGGCTGAAATGCCAGAAACCGGTCCTAGGATGCTTGTTTCCGGTCCAGGGAAGACATGGCTTGGCAGTTCGGGCTGGACTGTTCCCATGAGGCACAGGGTCAGACTGATTTGCATATGGCCATGTCTGAACTGGGGGTGGTGGAGTGAGCTAAAGAATGATGATGGATTAAACCCAGATCAGTTGACTGGGGGTGAGTGTTTGATTGGCTCAAGCGTTCCGTCCATCATCCCCTTTTATATCGCTTTGAGTCAGCCCTAAGTTGGCGGGGGTATGCCCAGACGTGGGTCCCTTGCTCACTTTGCCACTGGATTCAAGCAAGCCTGGCTGATGACGGCTGAAATGCCAGAAACCGGTCCTAGGATGCTTGTTTCCGGTCCAGGGAAGACATGGCTTGGCAGTTCGGGCTGGACTGTTCCCATGAGGCACAGGGTCAGACTGATTTGCATATGGCCATGTCTGAACTGGGGTGGTGGATTAAACCCAGATCAGTTGACTGGGGGTGAGTGTTTGATTGGCTCAAACGTTCCGTCCATCATCCCCTTTTGTATCGCTTTGGTCGCCCTAAGTTGGCGGGGGTATGCCCAGACGTGGGTCCCTTGCTCACTTTGCCACTGGATTCAAGCAAGCCTGGCTGATGACGGCTGAAATGCCAGAAACCGGTCCTAGGATGCTTGTTTCCGGTCCAGGGAAGACATGGCTTGGCAGTTCGGGCTGGACTGTTCCCATGAGGCACAGGGTCAGACTGATTTGCATATGGCCATGTCTGAACTGGGGAGGTGGAGTGAGCTAAAGAATGATGATGGATTAAACCCAGATCAGTTGACTGGGGGTGAGTGTTTGATTGGCTCAAGCGTTCCGTCCATCATCCCCTTTTGTATCGCTTTGGTCGCCCTAAGTTGGCGGGGGTATGCCCAGGCGTGGGTCCCTTGCTCACTTTGCCACTGGATTCAAGCAAGCCTGGCTGATGACGGCTGAAATGCCAGAAACCGGTCCTAGGATGCTTGTTTCCTGTCCAGGGAAGACATGGCTTGGCAGTTCGGGCTGGACTGTTCCCATGAGGCACAGGGTCAGACTGATTTGCATATGGCCATGTCTGAACTGGGGTGGTGGAGTGAGCTAAAGAATGATGATGGATTAAACCCAGATCAGTTGACTGGGGGTGAGTGTTTGATTGGCTCAAACGTTCCGTCCATCATCCCCTTTTGTATCTCCTCACTGAGAGCAGCAAGACTGGATGAGAAAAGTTAGTTTGTTCGACTAAACTTGTTGGCCATCTCTGCTGACATCACACGTTGAAAGGCCCCACTGGACTGATTACTAAAACTATTTCCTGTATGACATTACATATTTGTTTAATATGAAAGCCCTTATAGCCAATTGCCTTTTTGAACATGTACTTAAAGATTTACCAAGACAAAATCACACCTTTCCACATTGTGAAACCATCCTACGTGCCATGATTTTCAGGTAAAAGCAGTGCTATCCACAAGTGTGTGAAGGTGAATTTTGAATATTGGCCCCCCTTTCTGATACTTTATTATTAGTACCTCTAAATACTTTTAGAATGTTTTATATGTCACACACCTTTGACACAGCTATTTCCATTTTTTAAGATGATACCTCATCTGTATTTTAGAAGATAGCAACAGCCCGTTCTGAAAAAACGTGAGAATGATTCTTCATGTCTGAATCCCATGTTTGATTTTCTAAACCGAAACCACACAAACCTTCTCAGCACCCAAGCCAGTGGCAGCTGCTGACCTTTAAAAGTGGAGGGGTGTAAACTTTGGCTCCAATTCCATTGAACAAGCCTTACTTATTCTTTGAGGGTTCATGGGGTTTCTCACACTTGCACTCAGTCTCACTCTCTTACGCATTCTCTTTCAGTCTCATTCACTCACATTCCCCTACTGTCATTCGCACTTGCACTTTTACTCACTTTGACTCACTCAGCCTCATTCGGTCTTCTGACTCACACAGTCTCACTCATTCTCACTCTGACCTACTCAGATTCACTCATTCTCACTCAGTCCCACTCTTTCTCACTCATTCTGATTCACTTAATCTCACTCTGACTCAGTGTCACTGTGTTACATACCATGTGCTGACGACCGCTGACCACTCTCCGGAACGGACGAAACGGAGGGCGTTTTGGGAGAGGGGCGCCTCCTTCTATCGGGAGTTGCAAGCGGGCGGGCTGGATAGAGAAACCGGCTGTTTCTATGCCCTGTAGTGGAGACGAACTACATTACCCAGAAGCCTGTGCGTCGCGTGCGCACAGGAAATGACGCTGTTCAGCCTTCCAGAAGGCTATGAAAGCCGGCACTGAAGGAGGAAACGCCGCAGATTATCTTATTTGGGTCGACTGTGCCAGGACGAAGGAATTGAGTCTTCTTGAAGTATCCGGTGGGGAAGGGTGTCTCTGACACCGCCGTTCCAGTTCCTATTACGTCGAGCCTTTGTTGCTGACAGGCCGCATTCTTGATTTGCTATTCAGACCTCTGTTCATTTAAGTGTTTCAAGAACCAGTTCTTGTTTCAGGCTTGTGCCAAGTCAACAAAGTATTTGTTTCCTGGAGTTGTGTTTGCAGCAGATACTTCCTATATACCAGGTGATATATTATCTACAATTCAAAGGCTATATAAGTACTTCAAACGATTTCTAGTCCGCATTACCTATATGTACGGTGTGTTATTAACACGCATTTCATTTGGAATGATACCCAGAGTGCTCAGCTAACAGTCATATGAATGTTGAATGTTGTGTGTTTTTCGTTCGTCTTCTAGCAGGGGGACAGTGAGAGGTTGCTAATTAAGCCTTATCCTTCCTCCCTTGTGAAGCTCAAACTCACACTACTATTGGTGGGTACTATTTACTTACAGACAGATGCGTCTCTGGTTTAGATGTATTTACTAGATATCGCATAATTATATGTTTCTATTCACAGTATCTAATGACTGAGCTCTGGGCAAATGCCACTTCTAAGCACCAGAAGACGCGGTAGCCATTAGAAGGTCCTTGATGAAAACCAAATCGTCCTTCTAAACATGCTGCTGCAAGATCTTGTTATTTTTCTTTACAGGTAGATCGGGGTAGAGTAATCATAGTGTGTTTCTTATATATGTGTAGAAGGTATTTACAGATCAGTGTTTCTATAACTAGCCTTTCTTCTTCACAGGTCTCCCTCCCCGCTGTTCCCATCCTTTCCTTCCCCGATTGACCCCCTTAATCTTCTGTGCTATAATGGCAAGTCGGAATTGAGGATGTCAATAGGTGGACCCATTTGAGCAATGGACCGATCCTGAGAGACCTCCGAGGGACACTTGACAGAATAATCTGCCTAATTTATAATATACCTCTCCCGGTCGGTTCGTTGAGACCATGGCCACCCTAGAGGATGTGTTAGCCACGTTAGTTACCTAGGGCGGAGACAGCAGCTTTGCAAGACACAGTAGACAGGCTTCAGAGAAACCCCTTTGATGCCCAGCCAGGACGAAGCACAGGAGGGGGCCCATGGCAGTTTGGGAGCCCCTCTTTTCACCCACCACTTACCGTGGAAGTACCCACACCTATACCCTTGGCTGCTCCTGAACGTTTCCATGGAGAAGCCTCCAAAGTGCAGGTCTTTATGACCCAGATATTGTTGCATTTTTCCTGTAGACCCAAGGCCTTTCCCACTAACCAGGCTAGGGTAGCCTTTATGATTTCATACCTAACTGGGAATGCGGCTCAGTGGGCTGTACCCTTTGTATGCCGAGATGACCCCCTGTTGTATGACTGGGATGAGTTCAGGAAGGTATTTGAGACAGTGTTCGATCGTAGAGCAGCTTCTTTCTCGGGTGATAGAGAATTGTTGGAACTCAAGCAGGGTAACAAGGATCTTGTAGTATACATTAATGCATTCCAACGATTAGTGGCAGAAACACAGTGGCCTGAAGAAAAAAGGGCCGCCTTGTTTTATCAAGGACTAAAAGACGAGATGAAGGACGTCTTAGCCCAAATTGATCCCCAGCCGTCTACCTGTATTGACCATATCAACCTCACATTACGGTTGGACTACCGTATGGGGGGATGCAGGGGGGACAGGAAGAGAGTTGAACGACCGCCCACCCGGTTTCACAAAAACAGAAGTGTAGGGGGGCCGTCAGGGTCTCCGGTCGAACCTATGGAAATAGGGGCGGTGCGAGCTCCACTAACCCAAGCTGAGAGAGAAACAAGAAGAAGAAATGGTCTCTGCATGTATTGTGGTAAGAAGGGCCATTTTGTTAAGGAGTGCTTAGCTAAACCACGAACCAATACAGGGTTCAAGAAACCGCAAGTGGCTAGCACAGACAGTATGCAGGAAAACTAACAAACTCAAGGATACCGGAAGGGAGATCTTTGGGTGGTGCGAACATCCCTCTATTAAACCAAAAGCAGGTCTGTCCTCAGAACACTTTTTTCTACCAATCCGTTTAGGGACCAAGAAAGGATGGCAGAGCGTAGACGCCATGCTCGATTCCGGAGCCACAGGGCTCTTTATGGACAGTCTTGTAGCTAAAAGACTGTGTCTTGGTTTAACTGCCAAAGATAACCCTGAAGAAGTATTGACAGTTGATGGGATGGACTTGAGTACAGGTCCTATAAGATTCCAGACAGATAGTTTAGAAATGTGTTGTGGGGAAGGACATACGGAATGGTTGAGTTTTAATGTTATTCAGGCTCCACAGTATGGTGTCATTCTGAGTCTTCCTTGGCTGGTGTTGCATTGTAGTGTAGTTCCTATTTCCCTAATAGGCTCTGCGCATTGGAATAATATAACCTATAGGTTTGACATAGGACTAAGGTCGGTATGTCCTATCGATTATATTAAACTTAATTACCTGTGCCAGCTAGCTCAGAGGCCACTAGAAACTCCTTGAGAACAAGAAGGGAGTAGTTTCTGGCAACTGAAAAACATGATAACTTTGTTTCACTTTAGAAGCGGAACATGTCTCAGAATCGTGGAAACAATAGATAACAGTTTCACTCATTCAATCGTGCATGCTTAGTTTCTACAGAGTTACACAGAAAGGAAAGACGGGCGTGTCAATAAAAGGGTTTTATTGAACAGTCTTGTTTCTCATGTAAGAGATATGTGCTGTTATGATCACAAGACAGTATGCAAGATAAATAATGTACAGCGTAAGCAGTAGAAATAAATAATACTGCGCTAGCATTATCTTTTAGCATATATTCACGTACATAAATAACATGAGCTAAGAATGCGAGTACTCATACGATGCGTCTCTAAGCTAGTTCTACCCCAATGTACCTAACCTAGTCTAGGTGTAGGGAAGAGTAGAAGTAGGTGGAGTATTCTCTAGTATGGTAGACTAAGAGTATGTTAAGTCTAGTATGCCAAGAGTCCCTCTAGGTTCTAGTCAGCTCCATACCTTGAGAATGAGAGAGGTGGGAATCTCCTGCCGGGTCTGCAACTCTTAACACCCCGCAAAGGGAGTCAGAACACTGGAAGCTGGATTCGTCTGCGTGCAGGAATGACAGCGTCTTCTCAGTGCGTCAGGCCGGGATACGGGCTCCTCTGAAGTCGAGGTCTCCTCTAACTTGCTTGGGCAAGGAAGGTATATTTATACCTGGTAGGTGTCGTGGAATGTTAGCATTGACGTGAAGTCGGACAGAGGAAGACGTCAGGAATGAACCCTTAAGGTATAACGGTTCATACATAATAGATGAGTTCTTGGAGAAATCAATAGTCCTGTGCTAGGGGAACTCCCGAAGCTTAAGGGTCTGGTTTCTAAGAACTCGTTGTGACGTTAGGGTGGGCGGATGTCGGTGACCATGCCTGTATTTGTAGTGCACAGCTAATGCCTAAATAAGGACAGGGATTCTATGCCTATATAAGGGCAAGGCGAATTGTGCCTATATAAGGACATGATTCAGGAAAACCTATATACGGACCCCTAAAGCGGAATACAACACCCACTCCATCTTCGATTGAACGATAATACTAAATGCTAAACATTTTAAATGCTAAACATAAAATTGAGTACCACATATTACTAAAAACATTTCTAAAAGCATTTTTAAAAAAGCTCAAAACTGTTGAAATGCCATAGGTACTGTACATTAAAGCATTGTTTTCATTCTAAGCATATAACGGAAGTAGAATGCAACGTGAATGAAACAGTAATATATACATATGATGAAATGGTCGATAAGTTCTTTCAATCAAAGCCATTGCATATCATGGAAGTAAATGAAATGTTAGACAAGTAAGGTGACAATGTGTCCCTGGAAGTATTCAAAGAAGTCCGTTTTATAAGACTAGTTCTACTGTAAGCAGATTGTTCATTTTCCATGTCATTTCAAAAATTAAAAAAAGAAAAAAGTTCAATTCCGGGAAAAGTTCCAAGTTTGAAAAATATGAAGGCCAAATTTCATTGTTGCCCTGGTACACTGTGAGCCGAATCAAAGTCAGTGTATGGGTCTGGCGTAAACATTAGATCATCTATTTCTGTAGCCAAAATATCGTCCACCGAAGTTGGCGACATTTGGAACACCTCATTCAGAATGTTAATTGCACAGAGATGAGAAACATCGCCTTCAGCAGAAGATGCGACGTTCGCGTCCGTTGTTACCTGTGTGCCCGTTGATCCATCTCGTACCTCAGCAGCAGCCGGAAGCGTCTGTGAGATCTCAATGAATGCCGCCATCAGGATTGGAAGCCTCTGGGGACAACACACAGCATGGGCCGTTATCGGGTCCAGCAGAGTATCAATATCCGTTGGCATGACTGATGGGAGTGTTAGACAGGTGTCTAGCACGCATTCTTCACCGCAAAACAGGCAGCGTAGAACAGGTAAGATGCAATCTTGCCAGATTGGTCTGAATGACAGGAACCACGTTGTATTAAGTTCCCGTAGACGAGGCATGCCCAAAAGCAGTACTATTCGCTCACGGCATTTCCGTTCAAGGAGGGCTCTCTCCACATCGCCCGGAGTGATGTTGGCGAAGAGGCTTGCCATTGCGTAGTAGGAGTAATAGAAATAGAATTCCTGCAACAAGTGCTAGAATTAATGGCACACCACCAAACACCGAATGTGCGAAGTTTGGGATAATTCCGAGGACAGCCTGGAAAGGTGCTAACAGTCCGGAACAGATGGTCTTAAATACATGTTCAATTCCGCTTGTATCAGACATGTTGAAGATACGTCCTATCATTTCTACGAAATGTATAGGGCAGTTTGTACGAATTAAAGCTTGTATCTCAGCCGAAGTCCTTGCAACTTGTAGATCATAGGTTTCTTTGGCCGAGGTCAAAGGCACTGATTGTTGTATAAGCATGGCTTTCATTCTGCTTAAAGTATCAAATCGTATAAAAGAGACATTCAACGAAGGGCATAGAGGCGACTCCCTGACTGTGTCTATTGGGGCAAACAATACTTGTATACAGCAAGTGACCCTGGAGTTGACCGTTACTAGATATGGGATGCCTGGCAACATGCCACAGCAACTCTGATCATTCAACATGAGGTAACTCCCATTAGAAAGTTGTCCAAACGTTGGATTAATCACAGCAGCTGGTGTACCCTGCTGGTGGCAGGACAAGTTTGCCACAGAACCATTACAAGCCCCGTGTAAAGAAATGTCCTGACAAATCAGTGAACCGCTTAGAAACACTTCACGATCCCCACTCCAACATCTATAGGTGTAAGGTAAATTCCAGGATGTCTTAATGTATTCTTTACCCAACCTTTCATATTTGCCTGCTTGCATCTGTTTAAGGCAATACTGAAACTGGAAAGTAGTCACAGGTAGACTAATTTTGCCATGAATAAGCCGTTCTGTAGCTGGTTGTTCTGCCACTGTGAACGGTAATTTTTCAAGTTTTTCAATGCTCAGTACTGTATACTTTGCTCCCCTTTGTGCCAGTTCGATCTGTTTATCAGTTAGATTGTTTTCTGCAAACAGAGCCGTCGTGTTGATAAAACGCCAAGGCACATAGCCCGCACGCAAAGATTGCAGCGTCCAGTTTAATAACATAATAGAACGTAACTGAGACTGGCCTTGCTGTAACATGGCTAAATCTTGTTCCAGTATGTCGATAGCAGAGGATACAATACTGTCCAATGAATACATTCTGGAGGACAAAGTTGTTAACCCATTGTCGACCACAGAGAGAGTTTTCTCTAAGTTAATACGATCAAGTTCACGTATTCGTTCTGCGGCCTCCATCTGTGACACCTTCCATGCTTCATTATAAGCAGCATAAATGCCGGCATATATGAAACGTTTTTGACGCGGTTTTCTTGGTCCAAGCAAGAATTCCCTACGGTCTGCGTCTTCTTTAAGTAAAGATAAGTGTTGTTTCACATCCTTAAGTGTAGATTTTTGCAGCCAATCGAGGCATAATTTTCCTACACTGTATGTTGTTACTACCCCGGATGCTGTCTTTGGACGTATCGTGGGTCTGGCCTATGAATAGTAAACCCCTGTGTTTTATTCAGGAATCTCTCTTGACAGTTGTTTGTGTCTGTGGGCCAGATCAACCATTTTCTCCAATCAGGATTTGTTCTGTTGAGTTGTAGTATTGTGTCAACTGTAACCGCTGCCTGTGTATTGTTATCACTTGCAGGTGTCGGTACAGAAGGTGCTTTCATGTCTTTAATCTTGGCTAACCCAAGGCAAGACGTTTGTTGGACCGTGTCATTCAAAAACATTATTTGCTGAGGGACGATACAGGCTCTAAATAAAGCTTCTATCCCCTGCACTTGCCAATCTTTAGTACCCCAGACAGATTTTGTGTCTATTGTGTCTTTCCATAAGTTGAAACTCTGTCTAGACAGTTGGGCAATAAAAGCTGCAGAGTAAATCTGTTTTGTATTTGTTAACATAATTTTCAGCCCTGTTTTGTTTACATTTCTATAGTAAAATGTTTCTGGATCAGTTGTATTCTATCCTGAAAAATATGGAAACTTTTTAGCAAATGTTTTTGAACTACCTTTTGGTGGTGTAGGACAATGCTCCCATTGGTTAAACATAAACACATTTCTAGGTGTTGCAGATTTATGCAAAAAATGATGACCATAGTGGTTATAGCAATACAGCTGTTCATAGTCTGATGAACCCTCTAAATATTCATTATTAGAAAATGCAGCAGATTTTTCTAGGTCAAACATCATATTATTTACAGTTTCAAAGTCCCAATCCTCAGAAAAGGTACTGGATGAAACAAAATCACTTAGTGAGATCTTAAATAAATGTGGAATGTTCAAATGTTCCGTCGGACCAAAAATATCAAAATCAGTTTTGTCCCACACTATACCATCCTGTATAGGAACGGCTGTGATGTTCACTGCAGACAAGTCTCTTGTTTCACGATGGGATGACTTGTGAGGTTTCAAAAGTAAGTTCACTTCTTTTCTTTCAATGTCCAAATGGATGTATCTCCCATTTATAAGCATGCTCATAGTCATAACCAAAGCTAGCCAAAGCAGGAAGAAAAATATTCCAGAAATAACCCAAAGTTCAATCCATGGTGAAACTAAATAAGTCTTTCTCAAAAAATTTAAAAAGTCTTGTACTTGCTGTTTAAACGTTTTTAATGCTGGCGACGTCTCGGGCTCACTCGGATCCTCGGAAAACGTATCAAAGTTAATGAAGTGGCCAGAAGCAGTTCTGTCAATTGTTGGAATTGCATCAGGATTTGTAGAAATCGCTGGTACCAGTTGATCACTTGTTACATTGGTGTAGACAGGTGTATTTGGACGAACTGTTACTTGTGTTTCAAGAGGGATGAGTTCCATAGCATTATTGCTCAGTCCTTCATCTGTTACTGCTGAATTCTCGATGGTTATCAGTCTTTCAGTCTGAACCTCTTGGATAGTAGCGAGAGGAGTGTGTCTGCTACTAGGTCGGAGTCCACGAGGCCTCTATTTAGTATTGGCCACATACTGTGGTTTGATGAGGTCGATGGACACAAATCTTTTCTCCTTTTTTCCAGCAAGGGGCGGCAGAAGTACTGTTCTTGTTCCGTGTATGGCTAGGACAGGTACTGGTTGTCTGTATGAAGGTCCAAATTCCTTCTTGTCCGCAATTTTCTCTCTGTCTAGATCCCCAACCTTTGGAATCCAGACAGGCCTTGCTGGGACCGCCGGTTTTTCCCCAGTGGTGGTTGGCTGCAGGAACACGTTGCTTTGTTTCGATCTTAGTTCATTTAAGTCCTGTAAAACAGCCAAACGATCTTTGATATCAAAGGGTTTATTTTCCACCACTGTGCCTCTACATTCCAGATCGGGCACCCACATTCTTGTCCCAAATAGGACCTCATATGGAGTGACCCCCCCTAGAGAACTTCTTGGCAAGTTGTTTAATGAGCGTTGGACCCCATAAAGATGTTTGACCTACCCATCACCCGAACCTAATACCCTAGCTGTTATAGACTGCTTTATGTCCCGGTTTTTCCTTTCCACAACAGAATTTCCCTCAGGATGAAACGGAGAGGAGTACCGCAATGCAACGCCCAGACTGGCCATGGCGCTTTGTAAGCCCGAGAGCTAAACGCAGGGCCCTGGTCAGAATGTAGCGTGCCTATTGCGTATGTGCCGATAAAGACTCGCAAATCTTTTATAACAGTTCGAGCGTCAACCGAGCGCTGAGGCCATATCCATAGGAAGCTTGACTTAGTATTTGTGGGTTTGCACTTGTCCATGAGGACGCCTGTGTATAGATAGTCTAATGCTGTCTAACAATGGTGTCTGTACTGGGCAGCTACATTCGTAGCATGGGGTCTGGTGGCTTTCTCGCTGTAATTTACAGTCTAAGCAGTTGTTGATGAATATGTGTATTTCAGTATTCATCCCAGGCCACCAGTACATCTCTTTTAATGTCAATATTGTTTTAGAGATCCCTTGATGTGACAGACCCTCCCCCAGATGTGTTTCATAAATCAAAGCTGCTCTACGTTCCATGTTTGGAATTACTCTATCCCCCACTCCAGGGATTCGAGCAAAGGAACGTTGTTCGCATCAATTACATATGAGTACTTGAGTGGAAACTTTTTGGTAACGCTGCACCACTGCCTTTGCTCATAGCATTGACAGCCAACATTATCTCACTGTCTATTTTCGTTTTGGAACGAGTGATCACAGCTACGGAAGCCGTCTGAACAGCCCCCTTTGCGGCTTCGTCAGCCAATGAATTCCCTGCAACGTGAACGCCATCACGTTGATGACTCAGTGTCTGGATCACATGAGCCTTTGGTAGTTCACTTTTTAACTGAACTACTTGTTCCCAAAGCTTTTTATGCTTTATTGTGCCACCTTTTGCATCTTTGAACCCGTTTTCAAGCCAAGTTTGTATATATTCATTATACGACTGCACACAGTAGAAAGAATCGCACACTATTAGTGTGGGGAATTCTCGATCTGTACTTTCAAGTGCCAGTTTGAATGCTTGTAGTTCAGCTCGCTGAGCTGTGCAATCTCCTAGAGATTGGGTTTTTGTGATCATAGGTCTGAATTTGCCATCGCGCATGCGACCTTTAACGATTGCGCACGCTGCACTGTAAGCTTGCTTACTCCCTGTTGCGGGTTGTGCGGATCCGTCAGTGTAAATTATGAATTCGTACTGATCGAGAGGCAGAATCTCAGTAGGCAGAGGACATTCATGTTCATATTGCAGGAACGCTTGTGTTTTTAGATCGGGATCAAAAACATATTCAACATCTGTTGCAGCAAGAGAATTAACCCATTGTATCCATCTAGGATGTAATGCTTTAGCATTTGGAATGCTCGCTTTTGTTACCGCCTCTAAGGCCGGAACTGGGGTTACGACAATAATGCGTTTCCCTTGGGCTAGAGCTCTTTCTTTTGCTACAGCGGTTTGAACTCCTGTCAGAATTTTTTCTGTTGAAGTGAAGCGCATTTCTGCTTGTGTATACAAATGTGATTTGTATGCAATTGGTACTTTTCACCCTCATTAAATGTTAAGTAGGTGAATCCGCATTGACCCGAAATTATTTGGATCACTAAATTGCGTTGACTTACGCGTGTTTGTAAGTGATTTGTTGCTAACATGTTAGCTTGGAGTGAACACAAGATTTCTGTGTGTTCCTGTGTCCAATTTTGATTGAAAAATCAGGTTTGATTAGTGCGTAGAGAGGTTTAACCCTTTCTGCGTAATTTAGAATGTAAGTTCTTCTAAAATTTAGGAAACCCAGGATGGATTGTAAATTTTTCAGCGTTTTAGGAGGTTGGAGCAGCGCACATCTTTCTAAAAAGTTGGCTTGCAAGCTCTTGCCTTCACTTGAAAGCTCATATCCTAGGAACAGGACATTGAAATGGGCAATTCTGGACTTTTTGAAGTTGAATTTGTAGCCCTCAGAGGCGAAGCCCAGTATAATGGTGCTCACCCTGTTCAAGTGTTTGTCCAGGTCATCGTCTGTCAGATAGATGTCATCGACATATGACAATGCCTCATTATCATAAATTTGTAGTAACTCTGTTACTCTCGCTGAGAATAACCCCGGGCTGTTCTTAAACCCTTGTGGGAGATGACAAAATTGACGCTGGGTCCCTATTATTGAGAAAGCTGTTAAGTACCTGCTTCCAGGTGCTATGTTTTGACAAAAGAAACCATTTGAGATGTCCAATGTGGTTTTATATTTTTTACGCACAATGTTATTCATTAATGCTGTACTATGTGCATTTAGCACTGCAAATGTTTTAGAACAAGTGTTTAAGTGTCTGTAATCCAAAACTAGACGATAGGTTTAGGTATTGTCTGGTTTGGAGACAGGAAACAAAGGATTGTTCATTGAAGAGGTGCATGTTTCAATCACCCCTTGGTATTCAAGTTGATCTAAGATTTCCCTGACCTGTTTTTTAGCTTCTTGCTTTATTGGATACTGCCTTTGTGCAGTAGGTTCATTTTTCAGATGTATTTTATGGTGAGGTGAGTCCTCATCCCATCCTACATGATTTTTGTATAATGCTGGGGCCTGGGCAACTGCCCATTCCTGGCATAAGTATATTTTAGATGAATTGGAATATGGTTAGAGAAGGCAGGCATAATAATGTCCTCGCCATGTGGGCACTCCCTGACAAATTGTGGTGGCCAGTCTTTTCTGCTAGAAGTATGTCATAGCCCCTTGAAAGTTTTTCCCAAAGAGTGCTTTCACCTGTCTAGGTATGTCTCCCTCCATCCGGAGTATTATTTCATATAACTTTTGTGGAGTACTAACACTGGTGTCTACAGTCTCAACTGTAATGTACTCATTCAAGTCCACTATCTCCAGAAGTTCCTTCAGGTTCTGGCGAGCTATTGTGACTTCTGCTGCACTGTCCAGCATTGTCTGAGCCCATTCTCCGTTCTTGAGTTGTGTTCTCAGTATCCTCGGCATGTCTGACCATCAGACCTGCTACCTTCTTCTTTGAGAATTGAGGTTTGGATTTATTTTTCGGAACGTGTTTGTCGTCTTTCGATTTCACGCGTTCTTCTCTATGTTCTGACCGTCCTCTTCTTTCCGATGTCTGTGACGAGATCTGAAAGATACGAGAGGAACGTGTATCAGTATCTTGATACCTGTCAGGCTTTCTTAAATTATCCCTATTCCTGAGG
This sequence comes from Calotriton arnoldi, assembly GCA_963921515.1. Taxonomy (NCBI): domain Eukaryota; kingdom Metazoa; phylum Chordata; class Amphibia; order Caudata; family Salamandridae; genus Calotriton; species Calotriton arnoldi. The sequence continues at coordinate 462,403 of CAWUFW010004212.1, forward strand.
TTATACCTCCTTTCAGAGGGCTCCTTTTGAGGAGACCTACCTCGAGATTGAGAACGTTTCTCGTTTGAATTATGTTTATTAGTTTCCCACTTCTTTTTAGAAGATGTAGGAGTTTGTTTAATAGAGTCCTTCTCAGGACTTTCAGATAGTTTTGGTTTCACTGGTCTTCCACCCAAACTATCTCTGCCTAATTCTGCATAAGATTGTTCTATTATTCTGGGTAGTTCTGTTTGATGTTCTGTAACATCGAATTCCATTAATCGTTGGCGGATCGCCACTGCTGCTGCCTCCCCTTTAATATTAGATAATATTATTGTTGAGACCTGGTCGAAATTTTTCAGTAATTTCATACCTAAATTCAGAGCAGGCTCTGCCCCGTATTCGTTTTGAATTTGTTTCAGGACATCAGGTATTACTGCAATTGACGAAATACCATGTGTTTTAGTATAGATGGCAGCAAAGACTGAGCCCCAAGTGGTGCAGTCTTCCAGTTGTGGTGTGATCCCCATTGGTAAACAGATTGTTAGGATTCTGTGTTTCTCATAAGGGCTAGTATTTGGAAATACTGCTTTAATTTGAGTAATTTTTTGAGCTATCCAGAATGGAATTTGCTCACGTTTTGTGGGCATTTTTCCCATGACTGCGTATAAAGTCTGTGGTGTAATTGTTAGTGTATTCCCCTGTTGAGGAGTTTGATTTGGAATTGTTAATGGTGGTTGGACTGTGAAAGTCCGCATGACATATTGGACTAGTTGTCTGTAGATTTTTATTAACTCTGTAAGTTGAGTAAGTAATTCCTCGTCTGACATTATATCGAGTTCAGGATGAGGAGTGTAGCCGGCTAGGATCGGCCATGTTGCTCCTGGTCTACCTAGTGGACCGAGCCTGGTAATGTTTCTGTGATGTTTTAGGGCGCCTTTAAACCAGAGCTGATGCTCCTGGTATGTTAGTGGATTTTCAATATCCTCGAAAGGAATATATTCCTCTGGTGGATCATCTTCTTTGTAGAAGTGAAACAGTCTTGTTACTGAATTTGATTCAGGAAATATTACCCATGAATAGAATACCTCTGTCTGAAAGGATTCGTGTGTCTCTATCACGAAAACTGCTCTACCTCCTCTTGGTGGTAGGCCGTGTTTTATACGTTTTAGAGTGATGGCTCTTCTTAAGTTTGGATTGATGTGATGTTATAAGCTGTTAGAGCTGGGTGACCCGCAACGTCACCGTTGTCTGAGTCAGGCATTTTGTTTTTTGAAAAATGTAGAACAAGTTTCAAGGAAACAAAAAGATAAGGTGCACAATATTTTGGAACACTGTATCCTTCAACGTTGAACAAACCAAACAACTAATATATAGGGTGCTTCCCTATTTAGTTATGGCGGATATTTAACCCTACCCACTCCGGACGTCTTATGGAGTATGTGAGTAGGGGTCTCTGAGAAAAGCACGAATGAGTTACTCAGTATCTAGCGTTAAATTACTGCCTTTACAAATGTTGGGCGCCATGTAGTGTAGTTCCTATTTCCCTAATAGGCTCTGCGCATTGGAATAATATAACCTATAGGTTTGACATAGGACTAAGGTCGGTATGTCCCTATCGATTATATTAAACTTAATTACCTGTGCCAGCTAGCTCAGAGGCCACTAGAAACTCCTTGAGAACAAGAAGGGAGTAGTTTCTGGCAACCGAAAAACATGACAACTTTGTTTCCCTTTAGAAGCGGAACATGTCTCAGAATCGTGGAAACAATAGATAACAGTTTCACTCATTCAATCGTGCATGCTTAGTTTCTACAGAGTTACACAGAAAGGAAAGACGGGCGTGTCAATAAAAGGGTTTTATTGAACAGTCTTGTTTCTCGTGTAAGAGATATGTGCTGTTATGATCACAAGACAGTATGCAAGATAAATAATGCACAGCGTAAGCAGTAGAAATAAATAATACTGCGCTAGCATTATCTTTTAGCATATATTCACGTACATAAATAACATGAGCTAAGAATGTGAGTACTCATACGATGCGTCTCTAAGCTAGTTCTACCCCAATGTACCTAACCTAGTCTAGGTGTAGGGAATAGTAGAAGTAGGTGGAGTATTCTCTAGTATGGTAGACTAAGAGTATGTTAAGTCTAGTATGCCAAGAGTCCCTCTAGGTTCTAGTCAGCTCCATACCTTGAGAATGAGAGAGGTGGGAATCTCCTGCCGGGTCTGGAACTCTAACACCCCACGAAGGGAGTCAGAACACTGGAAGCTGGATTCGTCTGCGTGCAGGAATGACAGCGTCTTCTCAGTGCGTCAGGCCGGGATACGGGCTCCTCTGAAGTCGAGGTCTCCTCTAACTTGCTTGGGCAAGGGAAGGTATATTTATACCTGGTAGGTGTCGTGGAATGTTAGCATTGACGTGAAGTCGGACAGAGGAAGACGTCAGGAATGAACCCTTAAGGTATAACGGTTCATACATAATAGATGAGTTCTTGGAGAAATCAATAGTCCTGTGCTAGGGGAACTCCCGAAGCTTAAGGGTCTGGTTTCTAAGAACTCGTTGTGACGTTAGGGTGGACGGATGTCGGTGACCATGCCTGTATTTGGAGTGCACGGCTAATGCCTAAATAAGGACAGTAAGTAAAGTAAGTCCGTTTTTATATAGCGCAGCTACTCACCCTTACGGGTCTCAAGGCGCTGGGGGCCGTCGTGGAAATTAAGTGAGCTATTGCCCAGAGTCACATGGTGCTGAGCTGAGCTGCCGCCGGAGCCGGGAATCGAACCGTGAACCCTGTGCTCCGAAGTCAGCTGCCCTGGCCGCTGCACCACACCTCTCCACTCCGCAGGGATTCTATGCCTATATAAGGGCAAGGCGAATTGTGCCTATATAAGGACATGATTCAGGAAAACCTATATACGGACCCCTAAAGCGGAATACAACAGCATAACCCCGCTGTCAATTGGGAAGACAAAACAGTGGACTTTAGTAGTTCATGGTGTAAGGAACATTGTTTTTCCAAGGCGGTGAATCCAGTGGCAAGTCTGATTACGATGTATAGCATAGCAACAGCTGCGGAAACAGACGTTACACTACCAGCTTGGTACACAGACTACCAAGATGTATTCTGTGAGAAGCAAGCGGACGCCTTACCCCCTCATAGGCATTATGACTGCCAGATCGATCTATTACCGGGAGCAGTAATTCCTTGTGGGAGATTGTATGCCTTGACTGAACCAGAAAACACTCATCTGAGAGAGTACCTCGATAAGTATCTGGAGAATGGGTTTATATGCCCCTCGAGGTCACCTGCGGCCTCTCCACTTTTCTTTATACCAAAAGCAAATGGCGAGAAAAGAGCCTGCATAGACTTTAGAGCCTTAAACAACATCACCATAAAGAACAGATACCCTTTACCCCTGATACCTGTTCTTCTTGAACAGGTTAAAACAGCCACCATCTACAAAAGATTAGACCTAAAAGGGGCATACCACTTGGTACGCGTAAGGGAAGGCGATGAGTGGAAGACCCTATTCCATACTAGGTACGGGCTGTACGAGTACACAGTAATGCCCTTCGGCCTTTGCAACGCCCCTGCAGCATTTCAATATTTTGTGAACGAGGTGCAGCGGGAGTTTCTGGACAGGTTTGTGGTGGCATATATTGACGATATTCTGATTTACTCTTCCACAGTCAAGGACCATTACACACATGTTTGCCTGGCGTTTGAGGCACTTCGTATGAATGGACTGTACTGTAAACTCAGTAAATGTGAGTTTCACGTGAATAAGGTAGAGTTCCTGGAAGTTATGTTGTCCCCCACAGGCCAGGAAATGTCAGAGCGAAAAATACTGGCTGTTAAAGAATGGCCAAGACCTACCACCGTTAGAGACATACAATGTTTTCTTGGCTTTGCGAACTTTTATCGCAGATTTATATGTCATTTTTCTAACACAGTAGCTCCCATTACTAAATTGCTAAGAAAAAAATTACCCTTCCTTTGGACAAAGGAAGCCGAGAATTTATTTCAGAGCCTGAAACAAGCCTTTGTTACGGCTCCCGTTTTGGCTCACCCTGACCCAGAAAGCCCCTATGTGGTGGAGGCTGACGCATACGATGTGGCCATAGGAACCATACTCTCACAAAGGCACAAAACCACTGGCCAGCTACACCCTATAGCCTATATGTTGCAAAAATTGAACGACGCGGAGCTAAGGTACACCATAGCTGAAAAAGAACTACTGGCAATAAAGGATGCCTTCGTTGATTGGAGACATCTTTTGATGGGAGCCAAACATGTGGTGACCATATATACGGATCACCGCAACCTGCAATTTATGCGGTCCACCAGAATGCTATCCCCAAGACAACTAAGATGGATGCTCTTCTTCTCTGAATTCCATTACATCGTTACGTATAGACCTGGAGCAGAAAACAAAAAGGCTGATGCTCTGTCCAGGCAGGAAACCATTCAAGAAAACAGGATGGAACAACAACATTCTATTTTGAATCCACAACAAGAAGTGGGGCTAATTCAAACAGATACATTTCTACAAAAGGTAGCACAGGGGGTGCAAAACCGCTATTTGAAAGAATGGCTAAAGAAACACACCCAATGGACCCTGATCAAAGGACTTCCGATGAAAGGTAAACAACTGCTAGTGCCGAACACCGCCTTACGCAAAGAGGTGTTTCAGTGGTGTCACAATGCTCATAGTGCAGGACATAATGGCATCGAGAAGACCCTCGACAGAATCTATCGTCAATTCTGGTGGCCTTCAGTTGTGAAGGATACAAAAGACATGATACACAGGTGCGAAACGTGTGTACAAGCCAAAGTAGACCATGGAAAACCCCAAGAATTGCTACAACCTCTTCCAACTCCTTTGGTCCCTTGGGAAACCATTTCCTTAGACTTTATAGTGGGACTACCAAAAGACAAGGGCTTTACCGCCATTCTAGTGGTGGTGGATAGCCTTACGAAAATGGGTCACTTCATTGTCTGTGCACAAGAACCCACCTCAGGACAACTGGCCAAGATGCTGATGCAACATGTGATCAGGTTACATGGTCTTCCTACCAATATTATTTCTGATAGGAGTCCCCAGTTTACAGCTCGGTTTTGGAAGGCCTGGTGTACTGCCTTACATATGAAGTCCTCTAAGTCAACCAAGTTCCACCCACAATCGGACGGACAGACCGAGAGACTTAATCAGACCCTGAAGCAATATTTGAGGTGTTATGTTGAAGAGAATTCTGATGCATGGGTGGAGTTATTGTGTCTGGCAGGAGTAGCCTACAATAGTGCAAAACATCAGTCAACTCAAATAGCTCCCTTCTATAGCAGTTACGGATTTCATCCTCGATTCATACCTTTGATTCATGCAGTGACAAATCAAAAGGTGCCTGGAAGTGCAAACTAGAATAACCCACATACAACAAACCCTGAAACATACCTACAGGAACCTGAAAAAAGCCAAGGTACTATATAAAGCAAGGGCTGATAAACACCGTAAACCAAATCCTATATAATAGGGTGGGTGATGTGGTTGTCCACCAAAAACATTTGTTTTCGCAAATATAGCATTTTTAATCCAAAATGTATCGGTCCCTATAGAATAAAGAAAGTTATTTCACCACTTGCGATGCTGCTGGCACTCCCTAAATCCATGAAAATACACCCGGTTTTTCATGTTTCTCTTCTAAAACCCTCTTACACACCTGTCAAAAAGAGGCCTTCTCCTATATGGATTAATAATGAACCAGAGTATGAGGTCCGTAAAATCCTGGATTCCAAGATAAGAGGCTCGCGACTATGGTACCTGGTATCATGTAAGGGATATGGTGTGGAAGAAAACTCATGGGAATCTGCGGCTGGAATGCATGCTCCGAAATGTATTAAGTCGTTTCACGCAAAATATCCTAACAAACCTGGTTCGTGTAAGCGGTCTTCGGAAGAGGGATGTGCTGTTACATACCGTGTGCTGACGACCGCTGACCACTCTCCGGAACGGACGAAACAGAGGGCGTTTTGGGAGAGGGGCGCCTCCATCTATCGGGAGTTGCAAGCGGGCTGGCTGGATAGAGAAACCGGCTGTTTCTACGCCCCGTAGTGGAGAGGAACTACATTACCCAGAAGCCTGTGCGGCGCGTCGTGCGCGCACAGGAAATGGCGCTGTTCAGCCTTCCAGAAGGCTACGAAAGCCGGCACTGAAGGAGGAAACGCCGCAGATTATCCTGTTTGGGTCGGCTGTGCCAGGACGAAGGAATTGAGTCTTCTTGAAGTATCCGGTGGGGTAAGGGTGTCTCTGACACCGCCGTTCCAGTTCCTATTACGTCGAGCCTTTGTTGCTGGCAGGCCGCATTCTTGATTTGCTATTCAGACCTCTGTTCATTTAAGTGTTTCAGGAACCAGTTCTTGTTTCAGGCTCGTGCCAAGTCAACAAAGTATTTGTTTCCTGGAGTTGTGTTTGCAGCAGATACTTTGATACTTCCTATATACCAGGTGGTATATTATCTACAATTCAAAGGCTATATAAGTACTTCAAACGATTTCTAGTCCGCATTACCTATATGTACGGTGTGTTATTAACACGCATTTCATTTGGAATGATACCCAGAGTGCTCAGCTAACAGTCATATGAATGTTGAATGTTGTGTGTTTTTCGTTCGTCTTCTAGCAAGGGGACAGTGAGAGGTTGCTGATTAAGCCTTATCCTTCCTCCCTTGTGAAGCTCAAACTCACACCACTATTGGTGGGTACTATTTACTTACAGACAGATGCATCTCTGGTTTAGATGTATTTACTAGATATCGCATAATTATATGTTTCTATTCATAGTATCTAACGACTGAGCTCTGGGCAAATGCCACTTCTAAGCACTAGATGACGCAGTAGCCGTTAGAAGGTCCTTGATGAAAACCAAATCGTCCTTCTAAACATGCTGCTGCAAGATCTTTTTATTTTGCTTTACAGGTAGATGGGGGTAGAGTAATCATAGTGTGTTTCTTATATATGTGTAGAAGGTATTTACAGATCAGTGTTTCTATAACTAGCCTTTCTTCTTCACAGGTCTCCCTCCCCGCTGTTCCCATCCTTTTCTTCCCCCGATTGACCCCCTTAATCTTCTGTGCTATAATGGCAAGTCGGAATTGAGGATGTCAATAGGTGGACCCATTTGAGCAATGATCCGATCCTGAGAGGCCTCCGAGGGACACTTGACACACTGAGTCACATTCTGGCTCACTCTGACTCGCTCATTCTGACTCACTCATTCTGACTCATTCAGTCTCACTCTGGCTCACTTGATCTCATTCAGTCTCATTCGAACTCCTTCTGTTTCAATCAGTCTCACAGACTCACTCAATCTCATTCAGACTTAGTCATTCTCACTCAGTCCCACTCATTCTCACTCAAACTCAACTAGCCTCACTCAGTCTCACTCATTCTCACTCATTCTGACTCACTCAGTTTCACTCTGACTCACTTTGACTAAATGAGTCTCACTTATTCTCACTCATTCCGATTCACCCGTTTTCACTCTGATTCACCCTATCTTGCTCATTCTCACTCAGTCCCACTCATGTTCACTCATTCTGATCCACTCATTCTCACTCTGGCTCACTCAATCTCACTCTGTCTCTCTCAGTCATACTTAGTCTCACAGACTCACTCAGTCTCAATCAGTGTCTCTCATTCTCACTCAATCTCCCTCATTCACAGTCAGTACAGCTCATTCTCACTCAGTCAATCACTCTGACTCATGTAGTCTCACTCATGCTCATTCAGTCCCACTTATCCCCTCTAATTCTCACTCGGACTCACCTATCCTCACTTAGTCTAACTCATTTTCATTCTCTCAGACTCACTCAGCCCCATTTGTCCTTACTCATTCTGACTCACACAGTCACCTTCTGGCTCACTCAGCCTCACTCAGTCACCTTCTGGCTCACTCAGCCTCACTCAGTCCTTGTTCAATCTCCCTCACTCTGTCTCACAGACTCAGTCTCACACAGTCTCTATCAGTGTCTCTCACTCTCACTTAGTCTCACTCAATCTCACTCATTCTCAGTCTGTACTGCTCATTCTCACTAAATCACTCTGACTCACCTAGTCTCACTCATGCTCACTCAGTCCTACCTATTCTCACTTAGTCCCACTCATCCTCCCCTAATCTCACTTGCATTCACCTAGACTCACTCAGTCTCACTCATTCGCATTCACTATGACTCACTCGGTTTCACTCTGACTCATTTTGACTCAATCAATCTCACTCATTCTGACACATTCTGATTCACTCATTCTCACTCTGACTCACTGAGGCTCACTTATTCCCACTAAGTCTAACTCATTCTCACTCATTCTGACTCACTCATTCTCACACTGACTCACTCAGTTTTACTCATTCTTCACTCAATCTCAGTCCGGCTCAGTCAGTCTAGGTGTCGCTCATTGTCACGCAGTCCCACTTATTCTCACTCATTCCCACCCATTCTCACTTAGTCTCTCTCTGACCCACCTAGCCTCTCTCCATCTCACTTAATCCCACTCATTCTCACTCACTTTGATTCACTCAGTCTCACTTTGACTCAATCAGTCGCACTGTTTCTCACTCTCACTCAGTCTCACTCATTCTGATTCACTCAGACTTTGACTTACTCAGTCTTACCCTGATTCACCCAGCCTCACACACAGTAATACTCTGTTATGCTCACTTTCAATTATCCCTCACTCACTCACATTCATACTCCTCTTCCTATCGCTCATTCTCACTCACTCTGACCTCTGACTCACTCCTTCACTGATTCTCTCTCTCACAAATATAGAGGTGCTCAGACATACACGCTCTCTCCATCACAGACACGCACTCTCAACCATCAGCACACCACATTTAAAAGGGTTTTTTTTACTTACCTTACTACCTGTGATTGTGCCATTTGGGCTCCTTCTCCTTCCCCTTCAGCCTGCACTGAGCAGGAAACTAAAAACTCAAAACTGTGCAGTCGCAGATACCATGTTTTATTCTCTGCTCTTTCACCCCACCCTTTCCCAACTCTATAACGAGTTGGGAAGGGTGGGGGGTCAGCAGCAGCCCGTGCAGGTAAAAGCGGTGGGGCTGGGGGGGCGGGTGATTTCGACAGACGACAACAAGGTAAAATTAATTATTTATTGTAATTTTCCCTTGTGGTCGTCTGCCGAATCCCCCGACTGGCATTAAATTCTAGCCCTTTTCTATCTCTGCAGCAAAGTCTGGCCAACTCGTAATGAGGCCCTTAGCCAGGGCCACTAGAATTATGCGATTGTGCGGCCGCTGTGATTTTCTCATAAAGATTTGCCACATTTGCTACCCAATCCATCATCTGCTGCATAATCTGCAGGCTATAACAAAAAAAAATGTTGTTTCTAGCTCAAACGGTTCAAAAGTCACTAAAAATAAAGCGACAAGTATTCGTACGCAGTGGAAGGCCATTTGCAAAGCAGGACTGGTCACCTTTCTGTTGGTTATTGCTAAATTTGGATGTTAGTCACACACAAAAGGCAACTGAAATCATCAAAGAGTTCTGGAGGATAACCACTCATTGACTGTTTAAATGGGTCCCAATGTTAACCTCTCGGATATCCAAAGATATTGGAGTAGATGCCTCACTCACTTATCGTGACAGGCTTCATCACCCGTGCCTATCCACACCCTGGTAGGATGATACCACCAGGGCAGACTCAACCAAAGATGTATTGAGAGTTCTTAAATTTCTTAAATTAAATCTAACTGGATAAGCAGGGATCCAGGTGAAACTTTGCTGTTAAAAATACCTACAGGTATACCCAAAGGTTTCCTTTAATTGTCGGGTACCTGGGGTATAGATAAAAACGTATTCTGAGATTTCTTATTGATCATAATCATTCAATTAAACCACCTATATTTATGTCAACATGTTTCAGCCCACTCTAAAAGCCCATTCGGGTCTGGGGCCTTCGTCAGGGCTGAGTGAATGTGTCCCTGCCCTTTTATGCATGCACACTTGTGACGCCTAGGGCTCTCACCTGTTTTGTTATTTGTTCTTTGAGGATTTTCCTTTGTTTTGATGTTCCACGAGTCATGCGGTCTCTGGAGGGTGGTGCTGTCTTTTAGTCAGACATTCGTCAAAGATGCAGCACTGCTGAGTGAGAGGACACTTCAGGTATTCCTGCGGTGCTGCATCTTTGACGAATGTGTGACTACAAAGGGTATACCTGTAGGTATTTTTAAAAGCGAAGTTTCACTTGTATCCCTTCTTATCCAGTTCGATTTAATTTAAGAACTCACAATCCATCTTTGGTTGAGTCCACCCTTGTGGTATCATCCTAGCAGGGTATGGATAGGCGCTGATGATGAAGCATGTCACGATAAGTGAGTGAGGCGTCTACTCCAATATCTTTGGATATCCAAGAGGTTAACACTGGGACCCCTTTGACAAATAGTCAATGAGCGGTTACCCCTCAGAACTCTTTGAACATTCATGTTGCCTTTTGTGTGTGACTATTTAAACTGGGAGAATGAAACTGGTCTAATTTTCCCTCGCTCTCTGTATTGTGGTAAAAGTTTGGGTGTTAATCTGGTACTAACGAGGTGAAGCCAATGCCCAGACAGTGTTACCAAGTTTAAAAATGACAAAATAAAGAAGCTATTCTATTACAAAATGTGCTGCGTTAAGCCACATAATTTGCCTTTTCTTGCTGCATAATTACTCAACCCTGACACAGAATTTGGCCCTCTCCTGCTGCATAATTCCAGTAGCCCTGCCCTTAGCTAAGAAGGGGCTTTTAGCAACAAAAATATAGTCTACTTGGTTACAGCTTCTCAATCAGGACCCACATAATTGTCACTGCAGGCATGATGGATAGCCTTTAATAGCAGTGACAGAGAAAGCTGCCTAAAAATTGAGGTCCTCATTTACAATATGTTGATGCACAGCTGCACTGCAAGGCTTCCTGCTGTGCTGCTGTGCGTCAAAGGAAAAGGGCAGGAATGTGCCGTATTCTCAAGATGCATGCAGGCTGGCTTTACGTGGCCCTGTAAATATTTGCAGGCACACTGAACCACGGTTCGTCGAAAAAAATGACTCACTAGCGGCACGATGAGTCTGTAAATAAGCCCCCAAGAGTTGATTGGCGCTGCCTCCTTTGCACTGCAGGTGGCTGCACAACACAGATTCAGACTACCAAAGAGTCAGCAAAAAGCATCTTGAAACTGCTCATGTACGAGGGAACATGTGGCCAACAACTCAAGCACAGGTTCAGCATTTTTGGGGGAGCAATAAGGACTCTGTTAGAAGCTAGAAAATAATTTACAAGAGCATAAGATGACAGGAAAAATTATTAATTTGGACTAACATTGATTGGAATTGCGAGTTCTACTTTGCATAAATTTAGAATACGGCAAATACAGTTTTAATTTGAAATCACTTCCTGGAAGGTCAAAGTTACCATATCTCCCTATACCTTATTCTTCTACATCTTAGCTATATAAAAGAATATGGATTAATCTTAACAAAGATGAAAATGTTTACTAAGATTTAGAGGTACTCCGCTCCTTGTATTTCTACAAAGATGCATACACTTTAATGACTCATCAACCCACTTCATCCTGTTTTTAAATTCGAGTTCTTAACAGGGTTTTAATACTAATGCTCACTTGAATAGAATGGTTTACTTAAGCAAGTTCTTGAACTTTTTTTTACGCATGATTTCGCCTTACCCCCAGGTCCCGTCTGTCCTCGTTCCATTCATAAACAAGTGAGATAATCCTATCTCACCAACAGAAAAAAAGAACGAAGGAATGCTGGCCCTACCCCACCCCATCCCACCGGGAGTACATATACGTACCTTACCCAGCATTTCCTCTGTTCTTTTTTTCTGTCTGCCGACAGAATGGGACAAGTCAGGAGCTGGTGGGCTTCTGAGGGACTCACGTCTCTGCTGCCGGGCGGTGGAGACGTTGCTGGTGTTCGTGTCTCCCTCCCTGCCGGGCATGGAGGGAGACATGCTTGGTTCCTGCTGGTCAGTGTTGCTGACGGTGGTATTCGGGCCGTACCTCCTGGGTTGCCGGGCACGGCGTTTCTTCCTTTTCTTTTTTGGGCAGTGAACCAGGGGGGTATTGTTCCCGATGTGTGGTTCCCTTCCGGGTGGCGCTGCCTGACTTCTGGCATCTGCACAGTCCAGGAAGTCAGGCGTTTGAATGACGGTCGGCTGAGGGATTGATTTGACTGTTCCTTTAAGTGCGCCCGCAGAGGTAAGTCCCGCATAGCGGTGCTATTATTCCTTTGAGCTGATTCCTTCGACCATATTTTCCTGAAAAAGCCTGGTCTCGTCTGCGATCAGGAGTTAAGCTGAGTCGGCCCTCCTTCTCCGGTGTGATCAAAACGCTGCAGAGAGGGGGATGATGCCAGAATTAAGAGACTGATTAAGGAAACTTTACAGGAGATGGGGGGGCCGTCCCAAGGGCTCTTTTTCAGTTCAACCCTCTCATTCTTCTGATTCTGAGGAGGATTGGATGGGGGATGAGGAGCATAAGGGCAAATACATTGATAAGGACATGTTGCCGGACTTGCTGAAACATGTCAAGTCCAACATGGGTTTTCCTGGTGAGGAAGCTCCCAGCACATCGGGTGGTTCACTGCTGTGCCAGTTTCAGTGTTCGGCAGCGGTGGATGTGCCTGTCCATCCCTACATCCATGAGGTGTTGAAACGGGATTGAAAGGACTCTGATTGCATTATGAGTCCCAGGTTCATGGCCAAACTGTATCCTCTTCAGGACATGTTGAAAGACTTACCAGACTCCATCCTGATTGATCCTTTTGTGGCTAGTCTGGTGGGTCGGACTTCGTTGGCTGAGGATGCGGTTATTAGGGATCCTGTGGATAAGAAGGTGGATGCTTCCCTTCGGAAGGTTTAATCAGGTTCCCATTTGGCCCTGCGGGCTGGCATTTATGGTACTTATGTTGCACAGTCTAAGATTTCGGATATCAAGGCTCTGTATCAGTCCCTGGATGATACTTCTGACTGTTCTGGGCTTTTGGAGCATATTGAGCGGCTAGTGGAATTCCTTTCCGATGTGTCCTTTGATGTGGTGCATGTCTCAGCCCTTTCTGGGGGGGCTGGTGTGGCGGCTTGCCGCAATATGGTTTTGAAGGACTGGAAGACTGATTCCGCTCAGAAGGCTTCTGCCTTACACTTCCCTTTTCAGGGACTATGATGTTTGGGGAAGTGTTGGAGGGCAAATTGCACAAACCTTTTAAGGAGAAAAAGCACTCTTCTTCTTTTGGCAGGGTAAACCCAGACGTGAGTCCCTTGCTCACTTTGCCACTGGATTCAAGCTAGCCTGGCGGAAGAGGGGTGTTACCCTGAAACCGGTCCCAGGATGCTTGTTTCCGGTCCAGGGAAGACATGGCTTGGCAGTTCGGGCTGGACTGTTCCCATGAGGCACAGGGCCAAGACTGATTTGCATATTGCTGTGCCTGAACTGGGGTGGCGAAGTGAGCTAAAGAATGATGATGGATTCAACCCAGATCTGTGACTGGGGGTGAGTGTCTGAAAAGTTTCAGCGCTCCGTCCATCATCTCCTTGTGTTTACTTTGTTCGCCCTAAGTTGGCAGGGTATGCCCAGACGTGGGTCCCTTGCTCACTTTGCCACTGGATTCAAGCTAGCCTGGCTGAAGAGGGGTGTTACCCCGAAACCGGTCCCAGGATGCTTGTTTCGGTCCAGGGAAGACATGGCTTGGCAGTTCGGGCTGGACTGTTCCCATGAGGCACAGGGCCAAGACTGATTTGCATATAGCTGTGTCTGAACTGGGGTGGCAAAGTTAGCTAAAGAATGATGATGGATTTAACCCAGATCTGTGACTGGGGGTGAGTGTCTGAAAAGTTTCAGCGCTCCGTCCATCATCTCCTTGTGTTTACTCTCTTCTTCTTTTAAGCAGTCCTCTGCTGTGGCTGTTTCATCTAAGCCTAAATCCCTCTTTCAGCCGCCCTCTTGGAGGCAGTTTTCTTGAGGTCATGAGAAGTTTTCTTCTGACAGGGGTCGGGACAGGAAAGCTAAGTCTCCCCCGCCAAAACCTCGTTCCTGACTATATGGCAACCGATTCAGGATTGTTGGTCAGAGGTCGGATTCAGCTCTTTCTTCTGGCCTGGTTGCAGTCATGTTCCGATGTGTGGGTGCTGGACATTGTTCGACTGGGGTATTGCATCGAGTTTTCAGAGCCTCCTCTGGGTTCAGGGCTGAGCTGTCTCTGGGGGTCGAGTCCCTATTAGGGAAGGGGGCGATTCAGGAGGTTCCTCCTCTGGAAATGGGGAGGGGGTTTTACTCCCTGATTTTTCTTCTGCCCAAAGTGACAGGGGGGTTCCGTCTGGTGCTGGACTTAAAGGCCCTGAACAAGTTTGTGGTTCATTGCCCTTCAAGATGGAGACTCTTCAGAGGGTGATTCTGTTGGTTCTCCCAGGCCATTTCTTGTGCACCCTACATCTGCAGGATGCATACTATCATGTCCCGGTTCACCCCAGCTCTCGCAGGTTCCTGAGGTTTTGCCTTCGGGCCGTCATTTTCAGTTTCGGGTCCTACCCTTTGGCCTGTGGTCCGCCCCGAGGGTGTTCACCAAGGTGGTGGTGCCATTGGTGGTCTCATTCCATCTTCAGGGTGTCCTCATCTACCCGTACCTCAATGATTGGCTGATCCATGCTTCGTCTCGGGATCAGTTGTTGATAGATCAGTAGTTGGTGTCTTCTGCGTTGCGAGCTCTTGGGTTTCTGCTGAACCTTCCCAAGTGTCAACTGGAGCCCTCTCAGAACTTGACTTTCATCGGGGCTCGCTTTTGCACCGATCTGAACAGGGTATTCCTGTCTGTCTCTCGGGCGGTGTCCTTGGGTTCCCTTGTTCTGGAGTTCTTGAGGGGGTTCTCCTTCCCGGTCCGTCCTGGTTGAGGCTTCTGGGTCTCATGGCGGCGACAGTGTTCACGGTGCCTTGGGCATGGTTTAATCTCAGGCCTATGTGGGTGCATCTGTTGGCCCGTTGGAATCCTTTGTCTCAGAATTTGGCCCTTCTGGTTCCGGTGTTTCTTTCCATCCTACCTGCCCTGCGCTGGTGGACGGTGTTGGCCAATATTTCCAGGGATCTACTGTTGCAGTCCTCTCCTCCGGCGGTCCTGAGGACGGATGCCAGTGCTTTCGGGTGTGGGGCGACGTTGGAGTCTGGCTCGCTTCAGGGTCGTTGGTCCCTTGCGGAAGGGAGACGTTCCTAGAATTGGTGGTAGTTGATGGCTGTGTCCCGGGCTGTCATGGGCTTCCGCAGTCAGTTGTTGGGGCGCAATGTGGTGGTGCGTTCGGACAACATGGTGATGGTGGCCTACCAGAATCATCAAGGAGGGGCCAGGTCCAAGTCTCTGAATGCTGTGGTGATTCCCATGTTTTGTTGGGCGGAGGGGCATCTGTTGTCTCTGGGGGCTGTTCATATCTGGGGAGTGGATAATGGGGTGGCGGATGCCCTCAGTTGTTATTTCCCCACCTCCCATGAGTTGTCTCTGACTCCAGAGGCCTTTCGGCTTGTGTGCAGGAGGTTTGGTCTTCCCTTTCTCTACCTATTTGCTTCCTGGCACAATGCTCAGCTGCCTCGATTCTGCTCCCGTGTCATCAGGAGGGGTTTGGGGGTGGATGCTCTGACCATTCCTTGGCCATCGCGCCTGTCTAATGCCTTCCCACCCCTTGCACTGATCCCCCAGTTTTTGGCTCGCCTGGTGCTGGAGTCCCAGGAAGTGGTGGTGGTGGTGCCGTTTTGGCCTCATCGGTCTTGGTTCCCCACTCTGAGGCTGTTAGCGGTTCAGGGTCCCTGGTTGCTCCCCTGCTTTCTGTCTCCCCTGCAGTCATCTCTGATGTTATTTCTCCTATGGCTGCGGCTGTCGGTTTGGAGGTTGAGAGGCAGGGTTGGCGGCGTCGGGGTTTCCCTGAGCATTTAGCCTTGGCTCTGCAACAGTCTCGGAAACCTTCTACTCTCAGATCCTATGGGCGGCAGTGGGGGAATTTCCAGTGATGGTGTCGTGCTTTGGAGTTGTCCCCCCTGAATTGCTCTCTACCTGGAGTGCTACAATTTCTCTGGGAGGGGTCGGAGAAGCGGTTGTCCGTTTCCACTTGCAGGCTCAATGGGCTGCAATTAAGGTATTTCGTTCCCCTTGGGGGAATTTGTCGGATGTGGATGACTTGGTCTCTCGGTTGCTGAGGAGTTTTTCTGTGACCCGTCCTGTGGTGCGGCCGTCGTTTCCTTTTTAGGACCTTCCTCTGGTGTTGCATGCTCTAGTGGCTTCTCCCTTTGGACCTTTGGCTGAGGTGGACATCAAGTTTTGGAGGTTGAAGGTGTTTTTTTTGGTGGCCATTACTTCGGCCAGGTGCCTTGAGGAGTTGGGGGCTCTGGTGGTTTGGGAGCCCTTTTTGTCTTTTTCGGAGGATGGTGTGGTCCTCCGCTTGGATTCCTCTTTTGTCCCCAAGGTGCCTCCCCAATTCCATCATTCCCAGGAGATGGTGTTGCATGCTTTGTGCACTGATCCGGTGTCCGGCGATGACCTTCCTTGGTCTTTGTTTCATGTTTGCCGGGCTTTGCATATCTATCTGGATCGCACACGTCCTTTTAGGAAGTCCGATTCCTTGTTTGTGTCCTTTGGGGTTTTCTCTCGTGGGGGGAAGGCTTCTTCTTCTTCTTCTTCTTCCATTGGTCGCTGGCTGAAGCAGGCCATTCTGTTGGAGTACTCCCTTTCGGATTCCCCTACTCCGGCGGGGGTGCAGGGGCGTTCTACCCGGGTGATGGCGGCTTCCTGGGCTGAGGTTCGGGGGGTTTCCCTGTCTGAGATCTGTAGGGCTGCTACTTGGGTATCCTCTATTACTTTTGTGAGGCATTATCGGATCCAGAATTTGCTGGGGGATGATGCTAATTTTGGGTTGGAAGTTCTGCAGGCTTTGTGCTCCTGACTTCTTGTTTTTCTGTGCCAATAAATCACTTGGTACTGCTGTCTGCCTTCTGTCCGGGTGGTTTGTTGTTGATGAATGCCGGTTTTTGCTTGGGTATTCTCACTTGTTTATGAATGGGACAAGGACAGGAGGGACCTGGGGGTAATGCCCTATTACATACCGGTAATCTTCATTACTCCTGGTCCCATTGACCTCATCCCATTCATTACTACCCTCCCGAACATGCCGGCCTCCATCTGTGGCTTGGTAGTTCAGAGGGAATGCTGGGTAAGGTACGTATATGTAATTCCGGTGAGAGGGGGTGGGGTAGGGCCAGCATTCCTTTGTTCTTTTTTTCTGTTGGTGAGATAGGATTATCTCACTTGTTTATGAATCGGACGAGGACAACGAGAGCAGGAGTAATGAAGATTACCGGTAAGTAATAGGGCATTCTACTTGACAGCACTTGGAACAGCTGGTTCTATACGTTTAAAGGTTCAACTCATAGTATCTTTTACAAAGCCCTCAAGAAAATGATATGGGATTCACCTGCATTTTTGGTGGACGGGTCACAAAATGGCGGAACATTGCATCAATAATTGGACTGATTGCTTTATTTGTATGTGCCTTCCCTAGCCATAAGGAAGTCATAGGGTAACACCCAATTTGACGAAACCTGTGTTGGCTGTCTGGAACTGTACTGAATGAAGCACAGAATAAACAGAATAATTGAATCAAAGACTATTGACAGATTTGTTATTTGTGGAGTGGTGGACTTGCAAACCCTTTTAAAAAATATGTCACGAAATGTCTTTCTGAACTGGAGAGCAAAGAGTAACTGGTTTTCGTACCTGCTAAGCACCCAAAGAAATTGTTACTTGACTGGATATTTACTTGTATTGGATTGTAACAAGCATAGATTTAAAGCGTGCACCAACACTACTCTAGCCACCCCATTTGTTATATATTCTGGGCATCCTTGGCATTATAGTTACCTGGTATAATGGTGACTGTATTTTGGAATATTCTGTGCACCCCGACCCTTCCATGACCACAACAACAGTTAATTATTAATTCAATATACATTAAAAATAACTATTACCTGCTGCCCAAGCCATTCTTGTAGGTTTGGGGGCCTGAAATAGTCCGAATTGCCATTCTTGTAGGGGTGTGATAGTTAGTTGTGTTGGTATTTTTATCATTGGCAGCATGGCAGGGGCAATGTGTGGTGAAAGCTGCAGTGGTCTCCTGGCGAGAGCGCAAGCACTTATTTGTTTACAAATTAAGCACTGGAGGCACTCTCATAAATCAGCACGGAATCAGGTCAAAGCCACTTACTAAGGCACTACCCTATTACATAAGATGGGTGGAAACTCTGGTTTATTCCAGGGAGGTGAAAGGTGGGAAAGCCCTGTGCAACTGGTCCGTACCTACATTCAGAAACATCCGGGTCAAGTGCATCAGCGGATAGATTCAAAATTAGTGCTTCTGGGATAATAGTGGCAGAAAGAGGAGTAAACATCACAAAACATGTGGCTGCAATGCTTGACAACACAATTTGTTAGGATTTCTCACTTCCTCTCAGTTTGCACCCGAATTTCGCCCTTGCAACTGACTTGTTTTCTCATCTCCTTGGTTACTCCAGGAAGGTCTTAGGCACAAGATTTCCCCTGACCTGGTTTTCTTTCAGATGCCTCCTGCTCCAATTTCAGGGAAATTCTGGTTGCTGCTTCATGGAACAGTTCTCTGGTGGTACCCACTGGGCCCTAGTCACAAAAATGTGATTTACTCTTGCAGTAGTTCTGGTTTGCTGCTGAATTCCAGGAGTAGGCCAAGAGTAAACCAGGGGTACTTATGGCTTACTCCTGAAATGTATAAGTAAGCTGGGAATTCTACAAGAGTAAGTCATACACAGATCTTTGGAAATCAGGCCGCAGGTGTTGCTAATGCCAAGTATTTGTTCTGCTGAGAAGCTTCATTCCAAAGTCTAATTCCACCGTGATGCAGCAGGGCTGAGCTCTCTCTGACAGAGGATCTGGTTCATTTGTGCATGGAAATGAACTAGCAATGGCTAGTGTTTCACTGCTGGACAAGCTGAGCACTGATGGCTTGCTCTCTTGTTATTGCAAACCTTGTGCCTTCTGAATTTGTGCCCCTGAAACCCAGGCACACACTTATCATCAGCATGCAAACCTAATTTGAGTGAAATGTAGGGTCCAACTCACAAAGATGTTGCTATGAATCGGTGCCAACTCCTCTTGTAGTACTTCTGGCTTATATTCATGGCTTACTGCTGGAATTCAGCAGTAAACCATGAGTACTGCATGAGTATGTCACAGCAAAAGTTTTGTGAATCCATACCCAGAAGGTTCTAGATACTTAATTATGAGTTAGTGTCTAGAAACCACTGTGCCCTCGAACACCCAGTGCCATTAGAAGCGGGGCATAGCGTTGAAGGGTGGAATGTTGCAAGCTGGAGGAAAGGTGTCCAAGACATGAAAAGTCTTTGGTCGTTTTCGCAGACGCGTTCATTTCTGGTGCATCGTTTTTTACCCTCAATGAAGAACAATGTGCAGGGCGTTCATTTCCAACTATGGAAAGAAATCGTCATTCCATTCCAATCCATACCCTGCAGCAAATATTAAATATCTAACGGGTGCCCAACACGTGGCACCCGGCAGAAATAAGTAGGAAAATAGAGAAATGCCCAGCTGGACATTATTTTTACGTGTTACACGCCATGAGTATATTAAAAAAAGGTTCATTGTCCTTCTGGTTTGAAAGTCAAGCCAACTGCGACTATCATAAGAAATGAAAATTGTTAATACACCATTTGCATCATGCTTGCCATTTAGAATTTTATTCGCGTTTTTTATTTAATATTTTTAATACACATTCCAATTCAATACTAACAGCTGTAATACATCATCTGGAATTTTGAATCAAACTGTAGCTGTGTGGTTTTCTGCCTCAAGTTTTATAGCAATAGACGTTGTAAGATCACATTACACCCTACCTTAATTTTTTTCGTTTTTGTTTTGTTTTGTTTTATTCTTTCAGCTTTCCACCTGCTACCTTCCAGTATTTTGAACCTGCACTAAGGTTGCTTCTTTTTTGGCATTCACAGAACTCCCTAGGGCTTGTCACCAAAACGGGTGAAACTGGCAGATATCTGTAAGCAGCCTCACCATGATCTGATCCGACACATATTCTGTTAATTCAAAAGATGCCGCTTTACAACTAGGGTGATGCACCCCACACCTTAACTACCTGCCTTTCTTTTTCCTCACACACAAAAAATCCACGTGGACATCCCCCATCCCTTCCAGTGGCGGCTCGCATAAGGCGTTCTGCGGGGCGGTGGGGCTGGGGAGGAGGGGCAGGGTGGGGGTAGTAAACTCGGACATACGACGGAACGGAGGAACGTAATAATTACTTTCCTGCGTTCCGTCGTTTGTCCAAGTTTACTACCCCCACCCTGCCCCTCCCCGCCACGCCTCACCGCCCTACAGCACGCCCTATGCGGCCGCCACTGATCCCTTCATGCCCCTAAAAACCCGGAGGTGTTCGTTTGCACATGCGTCCACATTTTTACCACATGGGTAATGTATGAAACTCCATCGGTGATGTTGGGAGAGACCCACAGTTGTAGCTCCTCAACCTTTAAGCAATGCCCACGTTTCCAGAACCCTAAAATATATTGGATAATAGAAACACCCGATCTGTGCTGTGCTCTCTAAACAGAGCAACACTGTGCTAGGATGTATTACGTCAACGCAAGCTATTGTTACTGAAATTATCCATTATTATTATTATTATTAGAACATTGGAATGTTGGGAGCTCCATTGAAGACAATGGAGTTGCTCTGGGCTTATAATGGCTGGTATAAGCCCAGCTCTCCAACATTCCAATGTTTGTCTTTTAGTTTCTCCATTTTTAATTTAGAACATTCTACCCTTAGTGGGTGGAATGTTCTAATAGCCTTATAGCCCTTCTGCCTCAGGCTTTACCGGTTGTTAAAGGCCCTCTCCCTCGTTATAATCCCTCGCCTGCGGCTCGGGTCTATAACTCTGGATCAGGGCCTTTAACAGCCGGTATAGCCCTCGGTGGCGGGCTATAACGCTATATTAATAACATTATTATTAGTATTGTTGTCATTTATTATTATCATCATTATTATTAGTATAACAATTATTATTATGATTATTATTGTTTAATATTTTTCTAACTTTTGTTGTTATTGTTCTTATTTTTATTGTGAATAATAATAATAATAATAAAAATAATAATAATAATAATATCAAATGCCCAGCACAAAAAAAGTTTTACTGTTAACAAAAAACAACTACAGTCACCAATACACCAATACCCTATTCCGAAACGATTGTACCAGCTCGAATAATTTTTCACGGCAAACTTTATTTGTCCAAATAACCACCTAGTAACAGCTGGACTCAGTGGCAATAAATGCGGCTGATCCAGCAGGAATGAGGTAATCTAATTAAGAAACGCTAAACAAGACAAAAACTCGTCAGACGCGCGTGCGTGTGCCAATTTACTTTAAAAAGTTACTGTGTGTTTTAAGATTGCATGTTTTGCCAACTTTTTTCGTCTTCTTGTCACCACCATTGCGTATGGGCTTTTTCCGGCATATTTTTGTTTTTGTCTTTGGGATTGAGATAACAGATTTGCATATCCAGTGCAGTCTGGCAGGTGAAAATCGTCATTACTGGGAACTACACGCCACCCAGTGGACACGAAAAATACACAACCCTTCCGATTATTTAACGCTGCAGAAAGTGCTGCGTTTAGATGTCAGCCACTTTGTTTTATAGCGACGCCTCGGTTCGCAAACCGTAATTTTGATGTTTGTATTAATTGGTATAATCCTCATCACTCCTAGTACCCTCTTCCTCAGTCATGGTTCACCCCCTGCCAACTGAGACCTGGCATACTGTCTCCCTGACAAACTCTTTGAAGCCCGCTGTGTTTTTTTACCCTTTAAGTCTTTTCTTCATGTCTCCTCTATTGGTACCTGCGCCCTAACCTGTCCCATAACAACCGGGCACTGCAACAGCTCAGAGTTCTGAAATTTCCCTAGTCCATGCTTAGTCAATCAGTCCATGTGTTTCCTTCGCATTCTGGTACTTGTAGTCCTTTTTTTCCAATTATAAAATCAGGACTACAAGTCCCAGAACGCCAAGAAAACGCTTGGATTGAAGATCTACTCACAGCTGAATCTAGGAATTATAAAATCAACCAAAGACACGCTACAGCCGCGCACGTAGTCACAAAGGCTTCGAGGATAAGTCGATCTGTGCTGTTTTCCAATCCTGAAGGGATAGTCAAGCAGAGGCGGCTCCTCCGCTATGGCGGAGGAGCATCGCCCTACTTCTTTCAAGCAGTGCAAAGTAAAAGAAACATAAAATGATAATAACTTTGAGTTGGGGGGGCGGGCTGCTCTGCTCACGGAGAAGGGCAGGGGAGGAGTGGTTTGCCCACTCCTAAGTGCACATGACTGTTTGGCCGGCCCTCTCGGGCCACCCAAAACAGTCATGTGCACTTTCCCTGTTCTCCATGCAGGCTACATTACAGCCTGCGTGGAGAACATGCTCAGGCCCCCATTCCCTGGCTGAGCATCGAACCAGGACGCTCAGACCAATCACAACGCTGCATTGCATTGGTCAGGGGAGCCTGGCTGTGCTTCCTGTTCCTCGAGTCCGACGAGGAGAGCAGGAGCAGAGACGCGGGACCTGGCGGCAAGGTGCTTATTTATTTTTTTCTTTTTCTTTTTTTTTTCTTTTCACTGCGCACCCTCCCTCCCCCTCAGAGTAGCAGTAGAAGGCTTCATAGCTTGCCTAGTGGGACCAAGATCCACAAACTTTTACAAGCATGCAGCTCTGCCTTGCAGCCGTGGCACGTGCAGGTAAGAGCGGTGGGAGGTGAATCCGGGTGGAGGGGGATTTCGACAGACCATAACGAGGGAAAATTAAATAAATAATACATTTTCACTCATTGTATGTCGAAATCCCCCCCCCCCCCCTCCTGGCCCCACCACCTCACCGCTCTTACCTGCACGGGCCGCAGCTGCTGCCTTTCAGGCCAAACAGGTCAATTAAGCAGCATTGACATTAGGAGATGCCAGGAAAATTCTCCCCCAGCACTGCAGACAGGACTACTTCATGTTCCAGGTGGAATAGCAAAAGAACTTTGGGTAAAAAGGTGGCATCAGGACTCAGGAACAATGAATCCAGTAGGACTCATAAATATGGTTCAGAACATAACATGCATCCCAAATCCCCCAAACAGGGTAGGACATGACAGCTGGCAGAAATACCACCTTATCAATCAATCAATCAATCACTCAATCAGGGAATTGTAAGCGCACTACTCACCCGTGAGGGTCTCAAGGCGCGGGGGGAGGTGAGCAGCTCCGTTCAGTCAAACAGCCAGGTCTTGAATGACTTCCTGAAGACGTTCAGGGAGGGGGCAGGGAAGGGGTGCGTCTGATGTCGATCGGGAGCTCGTTCCAGGTCTTGGCCGCGATGTAGGAGAAGGCTCTTCCTCCTGTTCTGGCTCTGCGGATGCGCGGTGTTTCGGCGAGGGCGAGGTTGGTGGATCTGAGGTTTCTTTTGGGTACGTGGAAGGAGATTCTCTCGTTGAGGTATTGGGGTCCGGTGTTATGGAGGCATTTGTAGGCGTGGGCGAGTATCTTGAAGGTGACTCTCTTCTCGACGGGGAGCCATTGCAGGTTCCATAGGTGTTTGGTGATGTGTTTGTGTCGGGGGATGCAGAGGACGAGTCGGGCTGCGGTGTTCTGTATTGTCTGGAGCTTGCGGAGTAGAGACTTATTGATCCCGGCGTAGAGGGCGTTTCCGTAGTCCAGTCTGCTAGTTATGAGTGCGTGGGTGACGATCTTCCTTGACTCGGGGGTGTCCATTTGAAGGTCTTTTGGAGGATGCGGAGGGTGTTGAAGCAGCTGGAAGCGACGGCATTGACCTGTCTATTCATGGAGAGGGAGGAGTCGAGTACGATGCTGAGGTTCCGGGCGTGGTCCGTGGGGGTCTGGGGCTGCCGAGGGCGGTGGGCCACCAGGTGTTGTCCCATGCTGACAGGGAGGTTTCGAGGATGAGGACTTCTGTCTTCTCTGAGTTGAGCTTCAGACAGCTGTTGCTCATCCAGGATGCAACGTCTTGCATTCCTTCCTGGAAGTTGAGTCTGGTGGTGGTGGGGTCCTTGGTGAGGTGGGTGTAGGACACTATGCTGAGGCCGTGCTGTCTGACGATGGCGGCGAGGGGGGCCATGTAGATGTTGAAGAGGGTTGGACTGAGAGAAGATCCCTGGGGTACTCCGCAGTTGATTTCCGTGGGTTTGAAGAGGAAGGGTGGCAGTCTGATTATTTGGGTTCTGCCGGTGAGGAATGAGCGGATCCAGTCGAGGGCGGTTCCTTGTATGCCGGCGTGGTGGAGTCTGGCGACGAGTGTGTGGTGGGAGACGGTGTCGAAAGCTGCTGAGAGATCGAGTAGGACCAGGGCCACTGTGTGTCCTTGGTCGAGGAGGGTGCGAATGTCGTCTGTGGCGGCGAGTAGGGCGGTCTCAGTGCCGTGGTTGCTGCGGAATCCGGATTGGGAGGGGTCGAGGATGGAGTTGTCTTCGATGAACCTTGTTAGTTGTGCGTTGATGGTCTTCACGGCGACTTTTGCTGCGAAGGGGAGGAGAGAGATGGGACGGTAGTTTTTGAGGTCCGTGGGATCTGCTGAGGGTTTCTGGAGCAGGGATCTGACTTCTGCGCGTTTCATAAGAAAGGAGATTCAGAAAAACCTGATTCTGCAGCCCTCATAGAGAGAGGCATATCACAGGAAAGCACATGGATGCTGTAGAACAGATTTTCTCTCAATAAATCCCCTTCAACAGCCTTGGCACCAAACGGTACAGGGCCTCTGCAGTTGAAGGACTTTAATCACCACAACAGGTTCCACAAAGTAGCCACAGTCTGAACCTTATGCAAACCATCCAGTAAAAATAAATCCTGAATCCATACCAGAGGGCAAGATAAGGACTGAATGACCTTAGCAAAACTCACGTTCTGGAAGTATGCCCAATGGTGAGTGTGTGTACACTTAATGCAAAGACACATGGACTACTCAACCACCTAGGCCATCTCACCAGACAGATGAATGCGCTGCAGTACCAACCTTTCACCTTCCAAACTGCTAACCTCAAGATGCCTACCTGGAGTTCAGAGTGTACCTGGCACAGCAGAGGTTTGGAACCACAGCATTCCAGTGCTAGCTCCAACATGAGGAGGAACCATTTGCGATGAACCCAGTACGAGAGGAATACAATGATCTATGACTTTCTTTCCAAATCCTCTGCAACATCCCAAGAATCAAGGAAAAGGGAGTGAAGACACACAATAGCCTCCTTAGCCAGTGCGTGACCACTGCACCCACATCCCCAGCTCAAGGGATCATGAAACCAGGCACAGAAAATAGGCACCTCACTGTTTACCACCTGGCACAGAAGATAGGCACCTCACTATTTACCCTTGGGTCAAGCATGTCGCAATCCTGGCGACCAAAGAGGCGGCAAAGATCCCTGAAGCCAGCCTGTGAGAGGCAGACATCCTGGTAGGATGGAAATACCCAGTTAGGACCATCCACACTCTGGTTGTCCACACCCCTAAGAAGGACCGCTGACATGAAAGGAACCCCCCACTCCACAGAGTGCAGGATCTTGGCGGCAGATGGCATAAGTGCTGGACCATGGTATTCCCGGTGATTGAAATGAGCTCTTGGCACTGTATTGTTGGTCCTGACCAACAATCAAAGAGCCTCCTGTAAAGGTGCAAATGCCAGGAGCCCCCCCTTACCACCTGCAGTTTCTGCCTGCATTGAGACCTACTTTAGTGACCCTAATTCTCCAAGTCATTGAAAATGGCACCTCACACAGCAACAGGGGACCAAGTCAACATCTCTTCTCAAATAGTCCGGATGCAGCTGCCACTGAAGGCAGCTTCTGATGGCAGGTGGGACAGTCAACAACTTATCAAGTCCTTTGATAATGGCTCTCATGCACTCAAGAGATGTGTCAACAATGGCTGGAGATGAAAACACACCTACGGTAACAGGAAGACCAGTGAAGCCATGCGGCCTTGAACCCTGAGCCAGTTCTAAATAGGAGCCAGCAACTTAGCCAACCAGGTCTGAAGTACCAACACTTGCTGGTCTGGCAGAAACACCCAGCCCAGATCCATGCGAAAGGCAGCCTCACAAAGTCCAGACACCAGGACCGAAGCATTGTCGAGCTAGAGCCAAAGGTTTGCAGGCCATCTGTGAATCACGAGGCGCCAACTGGAGTAACAATGCTTGGACCAGCCAGTTATTAAGATTGGTTTGGGCGAAAAAGCCCCAAGTTCATCCAAGGGCAGCCAGGAAGTGCCTTTGCAGGTCCCAGATGTTGTGGAACAGTAGGTGGGCAGTATGGGTGGAGCTATCAATAGAGGAGGATGATGGCAGAAAACAGAAGGCTCCTCAGTAAGACGCCAGGAGGATACAAAGAGTCTGGGAGGGAGGCAGCATCAGTGCTTAATTTGAACCAATGGTTTCCGGTGTTCATCACCGGTACTTAATCATCAACACCAGCACTTTTCATGAGCATTCATTTATGGTAGGTACAGGAGATTAAGTGATTTGCCCAGAATCACAGGATGTTGAGCCGACGCCGAGACTCGAAATGGCTTCTCCAGCTCCGAAGTCTACAGCGCTGGCCATTATGCCACATCCTCTCCCCACTTTCATGGTTAGTAGTTGGTTCTATTTTAGGCGGCGCTAACAGGAGAAATGGGCTGGTGCAAGCTGCCTCCTGACGAGAGCCCCTGCACTTATGTTTTTTACAAATTAACCACTGAACAGCATATATCCCTTTGTCAGCATGGGAACAAGGAAGACGAGATGTGGCGGAAATACACTTGTATTATTTTTAACATTTAAAACTCCACCTCAAACGAAGCCCTCATTTAGCCATTTCAGAGGGCACTCACAGGAAAAATGCTTCCAAACTGAAGTCTGATGAATTGTTTAAACATTTTGCAAATGGTTTCCTGCAGCGCTGAAGACCGGGTCATCAATAAAGCCCCAGAGAGGAAGCTGGCCCGTGCCTGACTTCAGCAACTGCACAGAGAAGTTGTGATTTAGCTGCATGGCAGTGGTTCATAGAGCCATGCATTTGTAAAGTTTAGAGCCTGTAGTTCATGTCAAGTGCAAAAATAAAGCAAAGGGACTGCCACAATAAAAGACAGGCAAGAATTTTAGTTTGAGGGAAAAGGTTGAAGTACCCCTAAAAAATCAAACTGAGCAGTTTTGTATGATGTCTACTGAGTACATTTTTAGGTCGCAAAAGACCTATTGTGGGCTTGCCAAGAGATTACAGGGGCTTAAAGCCCGCCCTTTTCTCACCATTACTTGGCTTTATTGTCATTGTCATTTGCTTGCTTCTTATTCTTGACTTTCCTTGTCCCAGCATCTCCATCTTGTGTTAGTCCAGCCCCTGGAGCATAGCCTCTGTACTATCACTCTGGATGGCTGACTTCTATCCTTCCACAGCACACTTTTAGGGAACAACTTTTATATTTTTCGCTTACAGGTACATGCATCAACCATTTTTGCGAGCGCAAACGGTGCGATTCGCAAAAATCGGCCGTTTGCGCCCGCAAAAAGGGCATTTGCGATGCATGAAGGGTCAAGGCACTCGCAATTTGAGAATTCGCAATTATTTGCGAGTTCTCAAATTGCGATTGCATTTAAGGAATCACATTTTGCGATTCCTTAAATGCAATGCAAGAACCACTTTGAAGTAGCGATTTCGCTACTAGGGGGCGCAAATTACCATGAAGTTGAACTTCATGTTAATTTGCAAAAACTTTGAAAAATGCACTAAAGTGCATTTTTCGAAGTTGTAGGTTACACACACACATGTCTTTTGGACATGTGTGTGCGCAACATTTGTGCACAGTTCAATTTCAGGGGTGCAACAGGGTGACCTTTTGAGACCCTTGCACCCTTGATATTGCATGCGCAATTTGCGAGTACCAATTGGTACTCGCAAATTGCGCATGCAATTTCCCATTCATTCCTATGGGCCTGAAGGCCCATAGGAATGAATGGGAAGCCATTCCTTATTTGCGAGTCGCAATTTGCGAGTCGCAAATAAGGAATGTGTAGGAATCGCTATTTTTATAGCGATTCCTACATACATAGGCTTTTGCGAGTCCTTAATTGCGATTCCTTAATAATCGCAATTTAGGACTCGCAAAATCCTACCTTGATGCATATGCCTGTTAGCACTGCAAAAGAGAGCGTGTGTTTTCCAGCTTTCTCCATCTTGTGCTTCTGCTCCCCAAATATCTGTTAACCCCACCCTGCCCTGTCTCGCTCATGTACTTCTTCCCACCACCAAACTCCCCCAAGTTCTGTATTGGTTTTACCCTTGTGTGCTTCTCCAGCTAACCTCCATGTTGCTTTCCCTTGTGTGCTGCTTTTTCCTTCATCTGACCCACTCGACATTGCATCTGAACCCCGACTGCTCCTCATTGCTGCCCCTCCACTCGCATTTTTTTTTTCTTTTTTTTTTTTTAATAGGGCCAGTCAGCAAATTGCTGGCAGTCCACTCGTCTTAAAAAGTGTTTTTGCACTACTTCAATTTTAGACTTTTTTTTCTCAGATTGGTAAATAAAAAAAATATGGCTCCACCTCATTTTGTAGGCGTACATGCATGGTGATGTATGCACGCCCAAGGGAGTAGCCAGAAAATGAAAATATCCCCCTCTTGAAATATAGCTCTATTCACACCAAGCACGCAAAGCAACCAAACCAGGCCCTAATTATAAGGGTTCCTTTCATCCCTTTTCCAACTATCCATACATCCACCCATTCACCATTCCATGGATTTATCCCTCCATCTGTGCATCCCTTCACCTTTCCATCAACCCACCCATCCACCAATAATTTCTTCCTTCCATCCACCATCCATCTGCCCATCCATCCATCTGTCCATCCACACGTCCTTTTATGGTTCTCCATCTGTTCATTCTTATATCCATTTACCCTTTCACCTGTTTATCATTTCTTTCTTTCATCCCTCCTTTCATCACTTTATCATTCCATCTTTTTACACTTCCATCCATTCCTTCTTTCACTGTTCTATTGTTTCACCTTTTTTCTTTTCATTGCATACTTCCAATCAAGCTTCCTTCCTCCTCCTGTTCTTTCTTTCCCCTTTCTGTGTACTCGCCTTTTTTCTCTCATTCTTACCTTACCTTTCCTTTCCTTTCTCTTTCTTGTGTACTTTTTCTATTCATCCCTCTGTCTGTGTTGTTTCCCTATTTCTATTTTTCTCTCTCTTTTTCTACCATTGTGCACCCCAGTCCAAGCCACATAACCCTCTTTCATAGCATTCCACACAGTGTTATTTATGAGCATTTTGTATGCAGACAGAAAAGACCAATAAACAAGCAATTAACTTTTAAATGAGACGCAGTTCACCAGCCCATGAGCCCAGGGCCAAGCCCAGCTTAAGCTGCTGGGCAGGGGTGGGGGGTCTCCTGCGCCTCTGTGCTCTCTCCTACAAAATGACATGACCGGCCAGGTCATTGCAGCTTATTTAATTACTTCTTTAACACTTGGAGATAAAACACAGCATCTTGCTGATGCAGTACAGCATCACCAAAAGGCATTGGCAAAGCCAATGGGTCCCAAAGCCATCATCTATTGGCTTTGCGAATGCTTGTTAGCTTATAGGGCTGAATTTTTCAAAGGTATTTGCACCTCTAGGTTGAAATTAACTACCTTCATTTATTAGTGCATGTGTCACGTTTTATATTAGGAAAATCTGAATTTACACATAATATTACATCAGCAATGTGCATCTCAAATCAGCTCCAAGGGTATGTTGTGGGAGTTTCAGGATGGGGATGCCTACTTAAGTAGGTGTTGTATATAACAACAGGAGTATAACCCATAAACCACGTTGAGATGTGGGTAGGTACGTAAGGTTAAACAACAATATCTCAACCGGGGGGCATGGTCACGGCGCGCTGCGGAATGGCTGCCTGTTGAGGGAGCTCCGCAGGCCGGGCTTCATAATCCGGTGAACACCATCGCAATGCCCGCGCTCAGCTCGCCAAATTTTGTTGCGCTGACGGCCGCCATCATGAGGAACAGGAAATGTTGAGCGGAATGACAAAAATCGTCACTATGCCGAGGTAAATGCCGAACGGAAAGTGGGACGCTGCCAGCGGAGAAAATGGCCGCCATGTTGAGTATTGCCTGACCCATCACGGAGGAGTGGAAAAGTGCTCGCCGGGGAGCTGCCGCGTATGAGCCGGATGACCTGTCGACCGCTGGCTGACTGAGAGAGCTGCCGCTGACCCGATGTGATACGTGCTGGCGTGAAGAGGTGCGGGAGACGACTTGGCGCTGTGCGCCGGAGCGGGCCGCTGGGGATCGTCGGAACTCGCCATCGTGGGCCCGCCGTGCCTGCCTACAGGGTGCGCTGCTGCGGACTGCTGAGACGACACTGGAGAAACCCCAGGGATCATCGGAGCCGTCGCAGAGGCTCGGGACCGAGCATTAGGGAGGTGAGTGTGGCGGGCCTATTGTCTGGGGTTGGGGACTTGCCGACTTGTGCACTGCGGCCCCGGCCTGCGGAGGTACTGGTGCCTCGCGGGGCCTGAGGCCGTTGGGAAACAGCGGCTGCCCCCGCTAGACGTGTTGGCCTTACCTGCTCCCTCCAGGAGGGGTGCTGCTCGGTGGGGCTGCCTGGTGTGGGGGGGAGTGATCGGAGCTGGACAACGGGAGGTGCCTGGCTCTCCCCCGGCGATTGCGTCGCGGGGCGGCACTGGCGCCGTGCGATCCAGCCGGGTCCTCCTACCTCTAGCTTTGTGGCTTTGCTGGAGGGCCCTCTCTCTGTGGCGACATGCTGCATGACTCCACTGGGCGCGTACCTGCCTGGCACAGAAGACCAGTGTAACAGATACTTGTACCTAAAGAGAGGCCAGATCGTCTACAC
Source organism: Calotriton arnoldi (assembly GCA_963921515.1). Classification (NCBI taxonomy): domain Eukaryota; kingdom Metazoa; phylum Chordata; class Amphibia; order Caudata; family Salamandridae; genus Calotriton; species Calotriton arnoldi. Next base: position 493,414 of record CAWUFW010004212.1, read on the forward strand.
CGCAGGCGCCGGCTGTTGGCTGCGCGATCCGGAGGTGCAGCACTGTTAGTGCTATCGGCCGAGGCCCAGTGTTGCTGCATCCCCACTGACTGTACCACAGCGGCACCTGTACACTTGCAGATTTGCTACTGGGACCTTCGCCATTTGATAGGGTGCGATTGATATCCCGTGCACCCCGGAGTGCTTGCACCTTGGTATTTGGCCCCTGGTTGCTTGCTTTGAGCTGGGACTGCGACGGTGTGCGGGACTGAGGTCTGAGGTGGTAGAATGTGGGGTGCAAGGGGGTCTCTCCGGTTACAATCATACTTTACTCAGAACAATGGGTAAGACAGACCCCAAGCAACCCAAGATCTCATTCGAGAGTAAGCGACTAACACGCACGATGGACCACGCAACGGAGACGGGCGCTGCGCAGGGCTCGACCGACGCCCCGGATGGTCCAGAGGAGGACATGCGGTCCATTTTGCTGGAGGTCCGCTCCAATCTCAGATCCATTGACTGCAAAATAGACGCACTCACGTCCAGACTAGACGCAGTAAAGAGGAAAGTGGACACTCATGAAACCTGTCTAGATGTACTGGAGAATCGGCTCTCTGACACACAAGACTCTCAGGCGGAGTCGAGGTCACAGATTCTGAGTATGGAGAAGGTGCTGGAGGTGATCAGGGCAAAGAATGAAGATTTGGAGGCGCGCTCCCGACGAAATAACCTGAGAATAATTGGCCTTCCAGAGTCGACAGCGATATCGAAAATGGAGCCCTTCATCGAGACACTCCTGCGCGAGTTGTTTGGGCCGGTGCTCTCCTCGGTCATGATAGTGGAGAGAGCACACCGTTCGCTCGGCCCTCGGCCGGTGCCGGGAGCGCCGCCGCGCCCGATAATTGCACGCCTCCTTAACTATGCTGACAGGGATGCTATTCTCCGAGAGGCGAGGGCTAAGAGCCCCATCCAACATCTGGGCAATACATTGTCCTTCTTTCTGGACTATACTCCGGCCGTGCAGGCTGCTCGTAGGGACTTTGTGCCAGCAAAGAAAATTCTGCAATCCTCTTCCATCCAATACGCGATGCTCTATCCTGCTAAACTAAAAATCACTCATGAGGGACAGGCTCACTTCTTCACTGACCACAAATCGGCTCTGAAATTCGCAAAGCACATTTGCCCCAGAAGATTTCCGAAAGACAACTCCGGGGGCTCCGCGAGCCCGCCACTCCGCAGTGACAATGACTAATATGCTCTACTAAGTCATGCTTCATTATTACTATTCCATGTATATCGGCACTATGAATACAACAGAGAACTATACTTACTATAAGGCTCTGGGCTTGCTAGACATTTATGCTATCGGTCCAGATTTAATGACATAATATTGGCGGTTCGGTGTTAAATCGTTGCCATGCTCATCTTTGGATTCTTGGCGTGCTGGGGCGGGTTTTACGCTTTCGTAGCCTGGCCACCCTGCCACCAGGCGGGCGATGGCCGCTGTTCCTCCCCCCCCACGGGAGATCCCCAATGTGTTCGAATTTGGTACATGGGTATGGGACAAAACAAGGGTGGGGGGGTGGTGTAATTTCTCAACCTAATTGGGAGGTTGTAGTGGGAGGGGGGTGGGCAATGGGATGTATCACATGTGTTGAAGATATTTGTTTTTTCGTTGTAATTAAGAGATTGTTTCATTGTGGTTGTATCGCCGGGAGATGTGAAAAGCACCTTTCTACCGGGCTGTATTCCAACTGTCAGCTGATTGTTCCCTCTGCGCTGAATGGCACTACATTGGGTCATGGGTGATGGTTACAGGTGTTTGACGTGGAACATCAGGGGGCTAAACTCCCCTAAGAAAATCCGCCAAACATTCGCATATCTGAACAGACATGGCATCCAAATCGCCTTTCTACAGGAAACTCACCTGACCAGGCTCACAGAGGCGAAGATTGCGAATAGGTGGGCGGGGTTCAAATTGGCCTCCTCCTACTCCTCATATGCTCGGGGAGTTCTTATACTGGTTAAAAAAGGGGTCCCCTTCACACCGCACAAAATACACACCGACAATGGGGGTCACTGCGCTATGGTTCAGGGCAAACTTGGGAACTCCATGATCACATTCATAAACATGTACGGGCCCATAGCGGATGAGCCAGAAGTATTTTATAGAATGTACTGCACACTGAGGAAGTGGCCAGAGACACTGATCATGTGGGGAGGGGATCTTAATACCTATTTAGACCCTACACTAGATAAATCCAGCCCGCAAAGCATTCGCACACCTAAAGTGGCCCACAGTATTAACACTGCTATGTTAGAGTTCGGATTGATAGACGTCTGGAGGCTTCGCAACAGGGAAGTGAGGGAGGGTACGCATGCTACACCTGCACATAACAGCTGGTCAAGATTAGATTACTGGCTCCTGAGTGAAAATGCGGCAGAATGGGTGGTGAACACTTCTATTCTTCCACATACACTCTCTGACCATAACCCGGTGCTGCTGATACTTAATATTCCAAATATGATTCACCGGCCCTTCACGTGGCGATTTCGATCCTCGGCCCTCCTAGATCCCATTTACAACGACACCATCCGTAAAGCAATAACGAAATACTTTGAGATCAACAGGGGTACGGTGGACAGTGCAGCGACATTCTGGGAGGCATTTAAGGTCACAATCAGGGGGGTCTGCATTGGCACTACGGCTGGCATCCTAAAAGACCTTAGAGGTCAACTTACTAAGGTGGAGACTGCACTACGGGAGTTAGAGACTGCCTACACTAATCGACCGGCCCCTGACATCCTAGCCCGAATACACGAACTGATCCTGGAATATGACACGCTAGCTGAATCAGAAATCAAATACACATCACGTCGACATGTTGCAAGGAAGTATGGAGAGGGTGGGAGACCGAGCCGTCAATTAGCTGAGAAACTCAAAAACCATGAGGACCATTTCCAAGTAGACAAAATAACCGATTCTACGGGAATGGAATATTATGCACCACTAGATATAGTTGAACAATTTAGGGACTATTATGCCACAATGTATACATCACAGGGAACGGGGTCGGAATCTGCGCTGGGGGAGTATCTGGAAGACATTACCTGTGCGTGGTTGGTGGATGATCAACGGGACTATTTGAATCAACCACTAACTGAGGACGATATTAAAACAGCAATCTTTGCCCTACCTAATGCGAAGGCCCCAGGACCGGACGGTCTAACCATAGAATTTTATAAGGAATATGTTGATCTCCTCACACCATATTTGCTAGAGACATATGCAGAGGCACATGAGACTGGGGTCCTCCCTCCGTCCCTTCGGCAGGCTTTAATCATCACCTTACTTAAGAAAGACAAACCCCCGGCGGCATGCGAATCATATCGGCCCCTTTCGCTGATCAACATAGACGCTAAAATATTAGCAAAAATACTAGCCACTAGGCTCCAGCCCTTGATGCCGTGCTTGATCCTACCGGATCAGTCCGGCTTCATCCCGGAGCGCTCTACATCACATAATTTACGGACCATTTTTGCAATGTTACATGTCCTCAATCCACAGCTCCATGCCGCGGCTGTTATGCTCGATGCAGATAAAGCCTTTGACTCCATCGAGTGGAGTTATATGTTCCGCATTCTTCAACGGATGGGATTCCCTCCACTATTTTTGGGATGGGTGAGGGTGCTATACGCAGACCCTTCTGCGCGAGTTCGGGTGGGAGGGCTGACGTCCGAGCCAATCTCTATCAAACGCGGCACCCGCCAGGGCTGTCCCCTCTCCCCGTTATTGTTCGCTATTGCAGTTGAGCCACTGGCGTGTGTGATACGCCAACGACACAGAGAAACAGCACTTAACTTCAATCACAGACCAGTTGGGATTTCCCTATATGCAGACGACATGGTTCTCTTTATTAGAGAACCTAACCGAGCACAAGTATTGCGAGAGTACATTAGGTTTGGTCTGCTGTCGGCACAAGTATTGCGAGAGTACATTAGGTTTGGTCTGCTGTCGGGTCTGAATATTAATTGGGAGAAATCGGTGGTCATTCCTCTTACGGCGTGCACCCCACCTCCAACTATGGACTACCCATTGATATGGACGTCAGACCCGGTAAAGTACCTGGGAATCTGGGTTCACCGAGACCCAGATGTAGTGATACGGGAAAATTATGGGAGAGCTTGCGTCACGCTGGACAAGCAAATAGATACATGGATAGCACTGCCACTATCGCTAGCAGACCGCATTGCCCTCATAAAAATTGTGGTACTGCCACGTTTCCTCTATCTATTTACAAATATACCGATAACACTCACCAAACAATTTTTTAATACATTGCGAACCTCTCTGCTCCGATTGATCTGGGGGGGTAGGCAGGCGCGGGTGGGCTGGACTACACTTACGCTTGATTATGGCAGAGGTGGATTTGGCGCGCCAGACCCGTATATATATTATTTAAGCACCCAGGCGCAGTACGCATACTACTGGCTGCACCCCCATGCCTACACCCCACATGTGGCGGTCGAGGAGGGCGACGCCTGCCCGACCCCTCTTTGTAGTCTCCTCACTCATGTGCGAAGAGGGACTCCTAAGGTTGAAATAAACACGATTGATGTCACGATTGCAGCGTGGCAGGCCATAGGCCAGCTCGCTAACAAACTACCTCTATATGCCCCAGCAATGCCATTGATGCACCACGCTGATATTTCGGTGACACAGGAGGCGGGCCCCTTGCGACTGCTCACGGAGGCAGGCATCACCAGAATGCAAGATCTGTACCCAAGAGGCGTCTTCCTCGAAGCGGAAGATCTCCAGTACATTGCGAACCCCACTCTCCTTTTTCAATTCACAGTGCACAGGTTGAGATCAGCCATGAAATCCCATTACAGTACATATCCACTAGAACCCCCTACGCTAAAGTCTTTACAGTTGCTTCTGACCACACCCACGAGAAAAAAGCTAATTACAAAACTATATCGGGCGATTAGAGAAGAGAGGACCACTGGGGTAGATAAGAGTTTTGACAGATGGAATAATACACTGACCCCCCCTTTGACACTTGCGGAGTGGGAACATGTTTGTAATCTTACCAGTAGGCTTACACCGAATGGCAACCTCCGAATCATCCATTTCAAATACTTACACCAGACATATCATACGCCTTATCGTTTGCATAAATATGGGCTGAGAGACTCCAGCGGATGCCGGCGGTGTGGGCGTCTGGAAGCTGATTTTCTTCATCTCGCCTGGGAATGTGGAAAGGTGGCGCGATTTTGGATGCAAGTGGTACAACAAATACGGGACATGTCAGGATCAGAGTTGCAGTGTACACCACTGGTATGTCTATTGTGTTACGTTCCTCATGTGAAAGGGGTATTGGGAAAATTCATACGTATTGCGTTACTCATGGCCAAACGTCGAGTAGCCATTAAATGGGGAGGGGTGCAGGCGCCAAGAACAGACCATTGGCTTAAAGATCTGGTATACTGCAAAGAAAACATGGAGCTGTATGCCGAAGAACTCCCGACGTCATCTAAACCCAGGGACATTTGGGAGCCCTTGCGCCACTTTTTGCAACAACAAGCTGTAGAAACCGTTCAGTCTGAAGCAAACTAAGTTATGCAGGGGAAATGCTTTGATAATTCTGATGTGTAATGGAACCCTTTATCAAATATGTATTGCCTATGTCCCTGACTGCTGAGTAATCACAAACCGATGTTATGTTGACGCAGTATATATTTGGGAACACTTTCACTATCCACCTGTGTGACGGAGACTCTGATCTGTTATGTGCTTTCTCTTCCTTCCGGAGATGATCAATCACATGTTGTTGTTGTATTGATAGATTGTACATACAAGCTACCTTGCATGGTAGTGCTGTTATTTCACCTTGCTTGAAACTCAATAAATAGAATAATTAAAAAAAACAATATCTCAACCGGTATAATTAGTGAGGGCAGTTAGAATTGCATGTACAACACATTACAAAAAGGAAAGAGGGAGACTCTGAAAGAATTTTTTTGAAAAGTGCACTTGGCATCATATATTTTAAGAACACAATAATGCGGGTACAGTTGTAGCAGCACTGTAGGCAATGAAATGCAAAAGCAACCCGAATTGGACTTGGTGCTGAATTGTGTTTGTGACACACAAAGTGGCGACGCAAATGACAATGTGTAATCAGCGAAAACGGCGCAAAGTGCAATTAGTGAACAGATATATACAGTGAGTATATGTCCGCCACGATCGTTCCGACGCTGATCCCGGCGTCCCCTTGTTTTTCCAGGATCCACTCCTCACCACAAGACCTCCCCCATCGGTACCGATTCGCGGTACACCGAGGAGCTTCCTCAATTGTCTTCCAGCCGCCGATGTTTTGTCCGTGACATGGCACCAGCTAACACGCTCAATTGACGTGGATTGCTCCCAGGATCTCCTTCCTTGGAAACCTGATGTACACTGCATTCGTTATCCTACCCCCCTGGGACATGGGACTGTGTCCTTCTCAGCACCGCTAATATACAGCAACCCGGTCCTGAAGATGATCCTGAGTCATAGGATCGAAACGTCGTCGACCCCTCAGCGCAACTGATGGCGCATTACCCTTTGTGGTTCAACTAAAATTATTGCCTCTATTATAAATTGCAAATTACTGTTGTGAACCACATATACTCACTGTATATATCTGTTCACTAATTGCACTTTGCGCCGTTTTCGCTGATTACACATTGTCATTTGCGTCGCCACTTTGTGTGTCACAAACACAATTCAGCACCAAGTCCAAGTGTAGTTGAATTTGAGATCACATTCACACATGTGCAAATGTACTCTTTATGCATTTAAGCCCGCAAATAGTTTTACTGGTGAGTGACTTAGAATTCACAAAGAATTAAAGAAATACTCATAGGCATGGGAAGCTGGATTTGTCTCAGTTACCCGCAAGTAATGGAATTATTAGTGAATTTAAAACTTGAAATTAGCACCAAACATGGGCTGACATCTATGGGACTACATTTTTATTATTTTTAAAGACTCTGGCCCTTGGTTTTTATTTTAGATCATAAACTTGCATGCCCAACAGAAAAGAACAAGAGTAAATGTACATCTTGTAGAAAAATACCAAATGAGTGTAAAAGAGATTATTACTCGTCAATAAGCAGTTGAAATACGTATTAGGAGTAATTGAGAATTTTCTCTATAGCAATTCATTAGGCAGACCCCCCAGGATATTGCGACATGGATTAGCAAATTTAGCGGCACAAATATGGAAATTTAGCGGCACAAATATGGAAATTTAGCTGCATTTTTGCGGCACTTTATTTTACTCATAATCATTCATTTTCAGCCTTAAATCAATGGAAACTGTTTTAGCAGAGTATTCCGCTTTGAAATAGGCATCCTGGGATATGGAATAGAGGAAGCAGCCCACAGGTGAAGGCTGTTATCCCTTGGAAATGCAATCCTCCATTTGCTTTAGTATAGGTTCTGAGAAGCCCATCAAAGATGGCCTGGTAGCATCCCATAGGAAATGGCATTCTAGAACCTACCTTAGTGTATGCTCTGGGGGTCCAGATTGGAGGGACAGGGAGATACCCAAAGAAATTGAAATTATGCAACCAGTCACAGTATATGACCTGTGGAATCCACTTAGGAGCAGCAGAGGAGAAACTCATAATAAAGGAACTATACAACCGTGCAATACTTCAAGGCAAATCGCGAAATCCTGGAGGGTCTGGCTAGGGCTCCGACCGTTTATGTTTTCACGGGTGAAGGGGGCGGGGGCACAACGTTATAACATTTGCAATGTAATAGGACTCGCATTTACGCTGCGTCCAAGCTATTGACATTGTAAATGACAATGCCATTTATTTATGTTTTAAAAACCAAAACATAAATAAAAGGCATTGTCGTTTACAATGCCAATAGCTCAAACTTGCGTAAATGCGAGACCGATTGCATTGCAAATGCTTGTTTTTTTACTATTCTGCTAGGGTGACAGACATTTACACAGGACATGTATGGATGGATTTTGCTGCTGCTCTGTCCTCTCTCCACCACTTCCTTGCCGCCTGACAGTTTCCAGAGTGTGACTTCTTTTCACCTGATCTGCCCCATTGGGTTCACTGCCTGCCCGCTAAGTGTCCTGTTCTGGCCCCTTGTCTCCATGGTACCCATCACCTTCTGGAAAATGTCCTCCTCTCTCTTGATTTCTACCGGCGCCAGGTTCTGCCCTAAGGTGCTCGCTGCCATCCCACTCCTTCCTGCCTTTGTCCTCATCTCATTTTCTTGTGCTGCCTTTTGCGCCATGATGCCCGACACCTTTCGTCCGCCTGGCCCTTACTTGTGCCAACTCTGTTACCAGGAAGCTTGCTGCCTGGCCTTCTCTCGCCTGCCACCTACATTTGTCATGTTGCCATTACCATACCAGTTCCTTCACTGGGTTTAGCTCCCAAGATGTCCTCTTTCTGCCCGAGTTTGCTATGATAAAGGCACCCTTTTAAAATGTGGAAGAAGCGTCTCCCCATGAAACTTAGTCACCAGCAGTTACTGTCTAATTGTGCGCATTGCCGATTTCGCGGGCACTTTTGTAAAAATTGAGGCATTTTTACAAAGTGCCGATTTCGCGGGCACTTTTGTAAAAATCGCGGCATTTTTACAAAAGTGCCGATTTCGCGGCAAACCGCGAAATCGCGAAATCGCGAAATCCTGGAGGGTCTGATTAGGGACCAGATTTATTAATCTGTCATGCAACGCAGCAAGACAACTTGCTGCGCTGCACTGCGTGAAAGGGCAGGAATGCGCCATATTTACCAATATATGGCGCAATCCTGTTTTCTGTCTGAGCTGATGCACAATCTGCTGCCTAGTGCCAACTTGCGCCATGGTGCAAGGGTGCCTGCATTATAGGCAGGATTGTTTTCATCCAGGAAGGGTCCCCTTCATGCAGAAAAACAATTTTCTGAGGCGTTTCTCCTTTTTCTAAGTGTGCTGTAGAATGCAGCACACTTAGAAAGAGGAAACAAAGAGAAATAAAGATAGTTCTCCTTGTTGCGCCTCCCCTGGGAAGGCCTAGCATTTTGACGCATTCCCAGATCCCATGGGTGGATGCGTGAGAACACCCATGACCCCCCCCCCCCCATGGAACGCCTTCCCAGGGCAGAGTAACACAAGGCAGTGACTCCAGATTTACCGAGCAATCCAGGACCACGCAAAGTGCTCGGTAAATCTGTCTTTGGTCTCGTGTTGCCCTAGCGACACCATGCGTGACGCAAGAACAATGCAACACTATGATAGATCCGGCCCTAGATTTGCAAAAATCATTATTCCCACAGTCTGGTGGAGTTACTGGGCAAGCTCAGTTTCCACCAAGGTTAACATGCACCAGATGCCAAGTATCTTAGATTATCATTATGTGCGTCGCCATTTATGAACATATGGATTGCTAAACGAGTAAGGGGGGTCATAAGAGGAAAACGTCATTTTAATCTAGGAGAGAGGGGTGGTGGAGAGGAGGGTTGGTCGTATCTGTTGTAATCCTCCCTTTGAGGGAACAACTGGTGTGACGTAGTGATGGCAATTTTCACTTTTTTTGTTTCGTATTTAAGTCCGTAGTCTCTGTGACATAAATGACTTAATTCCTGTAAAATTAAATTACAAAAATGTAGGAGTCCCACAATATTCTACACAAATATTTATTGTAACAGCCCTACCTAGGGGGTGCTAGAATTCTTGAGGGACAGGATGGGAAGGGAAATAATCTCACAGATTTTGGCCCTTGACAAAGAGCCCGGCTTTAAGGGGCACATTTATTCCAAAATATGCCCATAAATACTTTAATAATACAGCACTTATCCCGCCAGTGGTGGAAGATCATTATGTTTTATGAGTTTACTTGAAAATTAATGAAAAACTCGCACGAGACATTGAAGTGAGCATGGCATCTGCTCAATGTGAGGAGCCATGGGTTGCCCCTCTTCCATTGCTCATACATTTACCCCGTGGCACTAAATGGGCATCACGCAACTTGGCATGTGTTAATGTCCATTATTTTCAGATAGCTCATAGCCTTTCTCAAAGCAATCCCAGTGTTAGCAGTGAAGGGAAGTGAGACACAGGAAGGAAAAGTGGTTTGCCAAGGATCACACAAATTGGTCAAGTGGAGAATTCGGGATCAGAACTTGAGGGACTGTCTCCATGTTCTAGAGTTTATGACTAAAGCAACAAATTGGATCACCTACTTTATTTATATATGTCAGCTCCAACCTGCAAAAAGCAACATTCTGCCAAAAAATCGTACAATAAGTATGCTTCAGGCCAGGTCTGACATAACAAAATGTTCACAGCAATTGCAATTTTACAAACACTAGACAGGAAATTATTTGCTAGTTCCCTCCGGCGACTGAGCCAGCTTTGAAGAACAAGAAGTGGTCCACGCCAATATGTCTGACTTAAGTGAAACAAGTGAATGCGCTTGTTTCTGTATTGTTTCAAATGGGGTGTGTAAGAGCGGTTTTATGGATGGGTATATGGCCGAGTGGGAGGAAGGATGGATGAATACATGTCTGGAGCTGGTGAGGGGATGAATGAATGAGAGTTTGCAGATGGATGGGCGAACGGATGACAGCATCAGCATTGATGGATAAATGAATGTGAGGATGGATGGATGGGATGGATGGGATGGATGGATGGATGGGAGAGTGATGTTGGATGGGTTGGTTGATGGATAGGTGGCTTGATGGCTAGATGGACGAATAAACGAGAATGTGAACAAGGATGGAGTTGTGGACATATGTATGCATGCATGTTATGGGTAGATGATACACGGCTGGATGGATGGATAAGAGTGAAGGATGGATGAAGAAAGGAATGAATGAGTTAAAGGGTGGATGGCCGATTCACTGAAAGTGGGAGATAGTGGAAATGATGAGCGGAATAGATGACAGAGAAGAGTGATGAAGGAGAGCTTTAGATTGCATGGATGGATAAATAAATGAAAGTGAAGGCAAACAAAGCAGACATTTAATGGCAATTTCTTAGGTGCTGTTTTCCACCTCCAGGTCTCTTCTAAGCACAAGGGGAGACTGAAGGAAGTAATATATGGATCGGGAAAAGTGATCTACCTCATAGCAGCGTGACTGCTGACTGGTGTATTAATTGTTGGTAACTGACAAAACATTGATCCCAGGTCACATGATGGGTGGCCAAGTGCTCAGGACCAGGACTGTTCTGCCTCTTCTCATCTCCTTGCTGCAATATTCTATCAGCAATACCTGGCAGCCCACCCTTACCTCAGCACACCTGGCCGGTGCAGTTAACTCTGCTCTGGTGGAGAAATTCTGATACTTGTGACTTCGAGGACCTGGCCGGATTTTATGTGTGGTCACCAGCTCTGTCATCTGTGGGTGTGAGCAGAATAAAATTAGCAACAGCACACTGAGCTGCTGTATGTGACCACATGTACACTTTGCCTTGTTGGTGGGAGTCTGTGGCTTCCACGGTACTCACTCGGTCACCATCAGGTATTTCTAAGGTGCAATGGTCTTGACTCTGGATGTCATTCCCCGAATCTTGCTCAGCCACGTCCAGCCCAGCCCTAATATTTTTGGTGAGGGAAACATTATACAGGTGGGTGAACTACAATGGTTTTCCAATGAGATATCTCTTAAAGATGATGGTCTTTAGTTTATATCTGAAGACTAAAATGGCTGGGGTTTCATCGGTGGCGGCTGGCAACTATGCCAAGTGGGGGGGGGGGTGCAAATGGGTGGTGTGTGGATATATAAAAGAAATACATTTTTAAAATAAAACAAAAAAAATTACATGCTGTGCTTTCTGCATCCTCCTCGCTCCAGTCCTCTTCTTCCCATGTGACGACCAGGGCCCCAGCCAACTCCCCTAACCAATCCTGGCTGCTCTCATGCTGTTAACCATGATTGGAGGGAGCAGCCTCTATCAGCGCCCACAAGAGCACTGGAGGCTTTTGCTTTCTCTAGCCCAGCTGTCTCAAGACAGCTGGGTTAGAGAGGTTTAAAGTGCGCATGTATGGTTGGCCGTCACAAGACGGATGGCCAAATAGACATGCACACTTTAAATAAGTGCAAAGGCAGCCCACCCTCCTCCATGCTGCTGTTGCTGCTGCTATTCAGCAGGCCCTGCCCCGTCCTGACACTCGGTTCGGGACGAGGTGACGAAAAATAAAATGGTAATGAATTAACTTCATTAGCATTTTATTTTTCATCTCTGGGGCATTTCAGTGGGGCGATGCTCCTCCGCTATAAAGAAGGAGCTGCCCCTGGGTTTTATACAACATCAGAGACAGCGTAATCCTCAAGAATGATTGTGGTCGGATCTGCTGTTTACTGGAGTTGTTTGTAGACAAAACACCTATTTACTACCCAGCATCAAGTACCTTTGAGAGAGTAACTTTATAAGAGGGGTTCCTTAGAGAGATGTGGCGCTTTGCTTTGTTGGTAAGGTAGGTCACCTGTGTAACAATATGAGGACCAACTTTATGAGGTTGTAGCTGCAGGAGGCTAAGGTCAGATGAGTTGTTTCATGTTTCACAGACTTACATGAGTCTAAACTGCCCTTGGAAGGACTGCTAGCAATATGTTGCATCAGTCTGTCTTGCACAGGATCACATGATTGTATTTAGGTTTATAGCTCAGAGATGCTGTGCTGTAAGAAGACATTGAGCTCTTTTTGCCTGCCCGCCTCCCTGAACTCTTTTTCGCTGCCCTGGTCTGGGGTGGGACAACGTCCCCCAGACTCCAACAAGGCAAGCTGGGGCCTCAGAAGCCCAGAAGGAGACACGCTTAAAAGCGCTTGTTGAGCCCCGCAGCGCAGGTTGTGTCAGCAGTTCCCTGCCTGCCTTCCTGAACAATTTTCGGCTGCCATGTCTGGGGTGGGACTACATCCCCCAGACTCCAACAAAGCAAGGTGGGGCCTGGGAAGCCCAGAAGGAGATGCTCTTAAAAGTACCTGTTGAGGCCCACAGTGTGGGACACGCCTGGACCATGACGGACCCGTCTGCGCCTGTCCGCGGCCAGATGAGGCTGGGCCACCCCATACACCTGCTTCCAATTTGGGGTGAGTGGTTTCTCTCTTCCTTCTGTGACTTCCTGGTCCCATACCTTTATTGCCCTAAACGCCTGCTTGAAGCATAATGCTGTGACGCTATGGTATGCTGCCCTGTATCTACATTGCAGCTTCTTCTTGCGAGATAACGGTGCTGAACCCAACGAGGTAGGCCGTTTGGACTCGACGCATGATAAGGGCCCCAGAGGTCTCCATTCTCTGCGTGTTTGAGCTTCTCTAGCTCATTTTGTGTAGGTATGATGGGCAAAAAAAAAGGCGATGCGGGTCCACGGTTATCCCCTTCCTCCAAAAGCTACCTTGATCAATCAGATGCTGCAGAGGGCAATGGGGGTCATTTCCATGGAGATTGAACTGACAGAGAGGAGACTGTCTTTGGGCTCTGACTTGTACTCACCTCCAACATCTAATACAACAGATGCAAGCACATCCATCATCATAGCTAATGCTGCCTCTTGCGATTTGGATAAGGACGGAGCCCAACTCCCATTCTCATCTATTGTAGCGCTCTCTCCTGATGTACGTCACAAGGAGTGTTGCCGGTTTCCGGTAGCCACCAAGAGGACTAGAAGGGTGGCTCGGAAAAAACTAATCAAGGCTGGCACTCAAGTTGATTCTACTATGATCCCCCCCTCAGTGGCGTAGCATGAGGGGGCATTCCACCCCAGGCGGCACAAGTTTTGGGGACGGTGGCCCCCAAAACATTTACCTGCAGCCGTCGTGGGCGGCAAACAAATGAAGGATCGCTAGCACCCCCACTCCCCCGCTCTTAACCCGCGGCTGACGGGCAGCAAAAGCCATGGGCGGCAAAGGGTCTAGCTAGACCACTGCCCCTCCTCTTATGATCAGACATTTAGTAAACTACTCGGAGGTGGCATTAACAGCCAGCCACCAAGGATGACCCAATTAGTGGTGGATCTTCCTTCTAAAGTCAAGGACATCATGTGTGTGGAACTTGCCCCAATCTTGGCAAACCTTTCAGCAAAGGAACAAGGCCTCAAACATATCCTTAAATCACAGCCCTCAGCCTTGCAGGTAGCAGGGCATGTTGCCACAAGCGGGGTGGGAGGTGCCTCCAGCAACACCACCACCTCGACCTCCTCCAGGACTGATACACCTGCCAACAGTGCTCCTTATTGTGGTAACTTAGGCCCTACTAGCACATATTCATTACAGACTGGAGACATCCAACAACGAGGTCAATATAGCAACAAGAGCCTCCAGCGGGGAATAATGCACCGATATGAAAGCATCAATGGGTCCTTTAAGTCTCATGGCCCCAGAGGTAGCCAGAAACTCCCTGTGATTAACTTACCCCTCGCATCTTGCCCTTATGTGGCAATTTTGACAGGAGTTCCCTAGCTCCGTGAAGATCAGAGAGAATCACTCGACGAGCTAGTAAACAAAACATTGGACTGACTGATGCGGAAAAGGGATTGTTCCTTCTCTATGGCAAAAAACATATTATTTACTCGCAGGGTGGGGTGGATTGAGCCGAAGCCAGTGGATCAACCAGGGGTCTGTGTAATAATCAACTTCAGAAATCCACATATGGTACGCAGGTTGCTCTTTGATTTTGTGGGCAAACAGGAAGGCGGGTCGGGTATTGCTCTAATGCCCTTAGGCTACCTTTGCAAACCCAGCCTTTATACCAGGCGTGACCGTCCTCTGCTGAAGCAAAGCGCCCCCCGCAATAGTGCCAGTATTTGTTTGCCTGCAATGCAATCAAGTGTTTTTTAATGTTCCTGTTTCAAACCGATTTGACACCCTAGAAGGAGTTGATTGACTTATTGTCAATGGGGGTGTTGATTGTATTGTCCCTCCCGCAGTAACCAGCGATGAGTGTTGTTTGACTAGGCACCGTAAGGAGGGTGGGGTGGGGGGGGGGGCAATTGTCCAGTATATCAGGTTGATGGAGAGAGGAATCAAGTTGACCACTCTTCTGATCATCAGGCCAATAATGAGACGAGTTTTCGGACACTAACAGAGTTAGCAGGCCGTCTTTACCTACCTATAGAGGAGGCAAGTCCCAGCCCTAGTCCAGCAGGCAGTGGGACTACGGATCCCGCACAGTTGGCTGACCACTTGCATAAGTCCCCCAGTAAGCCTAGCCCTAGTATGATTGGCGGAGGTAGGGAGAAACAAGGAAGGTCATTGTCTCGAGAGTCCAATTCGCTCTCTGACACAGGGATGGTTTCATGGGAAAGGAACCTTGATGTGCCAGGAGTAATCCAGTCCCCATTAAGATCCTCTCGTGGAAGGTTGCAGGGTTGCAAACTGGACTGTGCTGATTGGAGACTTTTTTATAGGTCTGCATGACCTTTGTCTTTTTCAAGAGACATGGTTAACTATGTAGATTTATCTTGCGGGATATGCAAACTTCAGCAAGGAAACAACAAAAAAGGAAAGGCCAGACCATCAGGGGGACTTACGATCTGGGTTAGTTCCATCCTGGGTCTGTTGTCAAGGAGATTATGATTGCCTCTGATGATATCTTATGTGTTAGCTTAACATTTTTCCCGAATACGGTTATATATGTATGCAATGTTTATCTTAGATTTGGGGATGAATAAATGGGAATCGTCGATTGTTGAGGTATTGTCTACACACCTGGCAACTCTGTCGGAAGGAGTATATAAAATTGTGGGTGGAGACTTTAACTGTCGATTTGAGCCCTTGGATAGTAATACCATTGATCTTTCACAGAAGGAAGATAGAGTTAGGTCAATTCCAGAATTAGCAATCTCCCCCATTAAAAAATGGTCCCCCCTGGCCTTACAATTAAATGCTTTAGTCTTAAAACAGTGTATCCATGCATGTATCAGTAGAATCCCCTGACAGGGATGGGACGCACACTTTTAACCATATCCGTAGCACCATTCTTCTAGATTACATACTGATAGATGTAAGACTTTGGGCACATCTCATTGACATTGCAGTTACACTTAGACATGACAGTGACCACAACATTCTAGTTCTTACCATGGATCACCCTGACCGAAGGGGGCTAGTTAGTTGCCCCGACCCCTTTGACAGTAGGATCCGATTATCTTCTAACCAGTGTAGAGTTAAATGGCATACCATGGTATACTCACAAGAGCTGGTTGGGTCAATTTACAGATTACTGGAGGGAATCCTTGGGAAACTGCTTAGTTCGGATCTGGTTCTGGACCAGGGTGAGTCCCTTCAGAAGATTGGGGATTTTCATAGGCTAATGTTCGAGGGACTCAAGAACTATTTTTTGTGGAATCAAAGCCTGTGGAAGGCAAGAGAAGCTGCCGCTCCTGGTTTAATCATACTTGTAGAAATGCTAAGAATGCATTAATTGCTTCTATGAAATAACAGGACAGAAGGATGATATCATTTAGGAGGGTGGCTTACAAAAAAGCCATCACTGAAGCAAAAATGGAATGGCATCAAAGGAGGTGGGAAGGCCTATTAGCTGCTGCAAAAGAGGGTGATCACCGTACGTTTTGGAATCTAGTAGCCACAGGGAGCAGGGAGGGCTACCGCCCTATTGAGAATAATATTGCTGCTGCCAATTGGATGGCACACCTTTCTAGTTTGTATTCCCTATTGGGAGGAGATTGTGCCTCTACAACAGTAGAGATGGGCGCCTTCACAATATGATCCAGTGTTGTGAATGGAAGTGGGGAGTACCCAACCAATACGAATCAGGAAATGTGTTCAGCAATCAAGAAGATAGTTCCCAACAAAGCACCAGGGTTAAACAAGATCCAGGGTAACCTATTCCTTGCTGAGATTGATGTTTGGGGCCCATACTTTACGCTATTTTTTTAATGCTATTATGAGTAGGACCCCCATTCTTCTATCTTGGGTGGGGGCAGAAATTATACTGATTTATAAAAAGGATCCCCTCTTTTACCAACCAATTATAGGTCCATCAGCCCTATTGACAGCACTCAAAAGTTGTTCAGTAGAATCATCCTAGATAGACTACAGGACTGAATGGAGGCTAATGATATACTTAACCCACTTCAAGTGGACTTTCATGACTGCACCTCCACCATTGATCAGGTGTTTAGGCTACAGTTATTATTCTAGAAAACTGTGGCACTTGAGGGTGAATGACTGTATGTGGTGTTTGTGGACCTATGATCTGCTTTTGATCTGATACCTAGGCCCACATTGTGGCAGGTGTTAGCCGACGTGGGCAGACCTGCCAGCTTGTGGATTTTGATTGCCATATGAAGGGGGGGCGTGGTCACGAAGGGGGCGGGGCTTAGTTCCAAGCACAGTCCAAGACACTTCTAGTGCACAGCTCCCAACGACAAGCCCCAACCCTCCCACTACGTCCCCCTGTCACCCCTCCCCCTGCTAAAGAACAAAATCAAAGCTTTTGAGGCCAATGTCCTGGGGCGGTTTCGCACCTCGTAATGGACATCGGCTGAGCTAAACTTCCAAACAATTAGCTGGAAACCTGCTCTCCGTGTGATATTGGCTCCTCACCAGGTGACTGTGTGAAAGGAGCCGATATCGTATGACACACAGTGACACTGTGTGGGTTGGCAGGTCTGCATGGGGATTCTTAACTACCTCCTCGGTATCATTGTAAGGCTACACAAGCATAATTTTGCCCAGGTCAGATGTGGTAGGCTGGATGGAGTGACTGAGCCATTCCCTGCCAATAGGGGGGTGAGACAGGGCTGCGTCCTTCTCCCAACCCTTTTCACATTTTATGTCAGCGATCTGATAGCCCACCTAAATTTATGCGATAGGGGTGGCCCAAGGTTAGCCAACATGAAGGTTCCCGCCTTAATATTAGTAGATAATATGATCCTCCTGTCCAAATCTCCAATGGGGCTACAGAAAATCTTAGATAAATTCAGTAGTTTCTGCAGACTTAGGGGATTTGAAATCAATGGGGCAAAAACCAAATATATGGTGTTTAATTCCTGCCTGACAACTAGATCTAACCTTATCCTGAAGGGGACCCCTCTTGAGCAGATGCACACCATTGAATAACTCGGGATCACTCTCACCGAGCGATTGGAGTGGGCCTCACACATCTCAAAGTGCAGACTCAAACTGAAACATCACATGGGGGGCTGTCAAAAGTACATCGGGGCTCCTACTCTAGACCAATCTCCCTGGTGATTCAAATTTACAATCACCAAGTCCTGGGTGCCGCTCCCTATGGTGCTGAGCTATGGGGGCATAAGGATGTAAATACCCTGGTGATTTCAGAGAACCGATTCTTGCAGCAGCCTGCCGGGTCTCCCGGTTAGTACTCCACTGCTTCCCCGTAGTTTGTATGTGGGGCTCAGACCTATCTCCGATGAGATCTGATTTAGACCGATCCTAATCTGGAGAAGAATCTGGGCCACACCAGAGCTGCACTCTTACCGTAAAGGGTTGGAGGAAATACTTAGACTCTCAGGGTCTAGAGGTCTTCTCTGGTTAAAGTATGAGAGAGAGACCTTGAGGAAGATGGGGAACGAAAGATTGTGGGTGGACCCAAGGCGGGCTTCTCCTTCTACTACTTAAGCGGTCCTCAAGAGAAACTTCACACAGTATAAGTTGAGTTCCCTTTTATCAAGGACTTCTCTGGGCTCTCTGACAGATACCGTTCTCCAGAGGAAGGACGAATAGAAAGCAGAGCAGGATGTTATTTATCCAATTTAGTCCTGGGACCCTGCCACTGCTCTCATTCACTGCTAGCTGGACCCGCCCCCCTAGAGCAATAGAGCAGGCTTGCTCGTCCTGTGGAACTTCACCTGAATGAATGGCAAATGCCCTTTTCTTCTGTTCAGCGTATTATAAGCCCAAGGCAAAATGGTTAATTCCAATATAACATAATTTAGGAACCAGGCAGCATATGGAAGCTTATAGGATTTTGCAAACTGGTGCAAGCCAGCACATAGTTTTTGCTGTCTTTAGGTTTTTATACTCCATGTGGTGAATCAAGCTAAAATGTAGTCCTCCACTAATTAACAAAGGTGACATTGTGGTAGAGCCAACAAATTGTTCATTTCTTGTATATAAGGCATTGTGTTGCAATTGATTTGCCCCCTTTTTTCGATACTATTGCACTTTATGAATGTGGGGATAACTTGGCACTTTGCTTAATTTTGCACAGCTTTTTAACTAAGGCAGGTGCCCAGAATATAGATTCCCCCCCGGTCGGTGGTTTAAAAGAGATGTATCATGAAATGTTCTTACTCTCTCTCTCCCTCTTTATTTCTCTTTTTAATGCAACATAACCAATCTCTTTTATTGATTGTTATTATCATGTATTTATATATTGTTTTAATTGTATCTATACTGTTTTTTACCTGTTCTTTTATGGCAGTTTGCCGAAATAAAGATTTTGATGATGATTGAGCTTTGTGAGACCAAACTGCACTGTAAGGGGTGGGTTAGGATTCTTCAGCAGAGGCCAGTTATCTTCAATTGTTATACAAAAAAGTAATTTGGCCTAGTTCTCTGTTGGAGATCCCCTTGAAACCTATGGTTGACAATGTCGAATGCTGCTGAAAGGTCCAAAAGAATCAATAAGCAAGCCTTAAATGGAAGGTTTCTCCATGCTGTGGTCTGATCCAAAAGCCTGCTTAATGATCTCAAAGTAGGGTGACTTCTTATATGAACTTTGAGAATTGTGAGGACATGCAGCTTTAAATTATTTCAACTAGAAATTTAGGTGCATATTTATGAAATTATCACGCAGCACAGCAAGTCACCTTGCTGCGCTGCGTGATGGGGATAGGGCAGGAATGTGTCGTATTTATCAAATATACAGCACATTCCTGTCTTTTTCCAGTGCTGGTGCACAGTGTACTGCCTAGCACCAATGCCAACGTTGTAAGCAGGAAAATCCTGAGAGGCATTTTACTCTTTCTATGTGTGCTGCAGAATTCAGCACACTTAGAAAGAGGAAGAAACCGGGTGAAATAAAGATATTTCTCCTCATTACACCTCATCCGGGGAGGCGTAGCATTTCAACGCATTCCCAGGTCTGCCACTGATGATAAATCTGGAAATGCGCCAAAATCCATGGGTGGATGCATGAGAGGACCCACGCTCCACCCTTGGAACGCCTCCCTGGGGCAGCGTAACGCAACAAAGCGATTTGCATTGTATTGCATTACTCTAGATTTATTAGGCCATGCAAGGCCACCCAAGGTGGCCTTGTGTGGCTTGATAAATCAAACTTATTAGTTGTGTACCTTTTGCTCCTCTTCGCGTGGTGCAAAGGTGGCGCAAATCTATAATAAATATGCCCCTTAAAATATGTTATGGCACATAAGATGTAGGGATTCTCCAGAGTGTTTTGTAAGATAGGTATGATCTGTGTGAGCTTAAAATCACCTTCGAATTGCTCTTGCTTAAGTGAGGAGATAGCCGTTTGGAGAGTGGCCATGCTTGCAAGCATTATTGCAGAGATGTTTTGTTTGATTTTGTTGAATTTATCAAAGAAGTTAGCAAATTCTTGACATTTTTCATCTGAATGTGGCATCACCCGGTGTGGAAATGCCTGGAACAGGGTTGCAAAAGTGACTTACCACTTCTAAATTATTATTGAATGGTTTTTGATGGGTCTAATTTGGTTGGGAATTATTCACCTTTGGTCATTGAAATGCGTAGTTTTGTACAGTTTTCAAGGAGCATATGAGGTTTTCAAGAGCTCTTTGGAAGGCTGTTAGCAACAATGCATTTGCTTTTTGTTCTTTTGTGCTTTTGCAATATTTTCCTTTTAGTGTTAAGAGAAGCTGAGAGCCATTGAGCATGGATAGGTGGGGGAAGGAAGGTTAAGCTATACATCATTGAGTAGAGGTAGTGGAATCTGAGATAGCCAATATCCATGCCACCTTAAGTTATATGTTTTGGGTGGTCCACCAAAGTTAACGTCTGGCACCGAAGATTGGAGGGACGATAAGTATCAGGTTAAGAATTCAGCCTTTGTCATAGTAGATTTTGTGCAACTTTGGACAAGAATATTGCTTTGTAAGAAAAAATAAGACTGGTCAAGCTGAACTGTATCCCAATTGGGGGTTGAGATCTCCAATGATGATGTGATCTTCATTACAAGACCATTCCTGTTCTATCTTTATGGTCAGCTTGGATCGGGGCATAACCCTGACATAGGAGGGTGTTCATGGTCATTTGGAAAGTGTAGGTGAATTAGATTATTGTCAGGCATATGAGATCAAAGTCATGCTTCTCAAATATGTCAGAAAGCTTTTTTGGCAAAATAAGCTGATCTGAAGTTGCAAAGAAGATACCTTAATTTGGGTCAGTGGTGAAAGTTGATGGCTTTTCAATGGCATGAGATTGGTTTCAAAAAGGTTGTTGGACTGGCTTGTTATTGCTTATTTCTAAATTGTGGTCTGTCTGCAATTGGTAATGATGGAGATTTGGGAATACATTGCAAAAGGGGCATGTCACTATACCCATAGGCAGGGGTATGCTGATGCCAACAAAGGTATGCCTCAGCCTATGTGATTGAGGGAGCACACTTACCTGGGCAGGCTTTGAGAGGCCTGGCCAAACAAATGTCCCCCACTATATTTCAACTCCTAAGAATCCGAAATGTGAAGCATATCGACTCTTATACATTACATAAGCATTGGTGTATGGGGAGTAGGATCCACACTGAGGACATATTTGTTCTGCGTGCATTACACCTTCACATTTGCCTGCCAAGCACAAGGACGTAAATGGTGATGGGGTAGTGAGGCCAGGGAGCATGCAGAATTAGGTCCATTCCTTAGTAAATAGTCAAGGATGTCTTGTCAGTAACCAGAGGATTAAAGTATTAATTGTTTTTAAACATCTTCGTCAACAGTGAACTGTGAAAGGATTCAAAGCTTTTTGTTAATAAATTTGATGTTTGTTATTCGAATAGTACAACCTTATGCATAACTTTTATGTAAATTGTGATGGTCAATTCTATCACAGTAATACAAGTAATGAAGTTGCAATGTGTGTACTTGTGATTTTTAAAGTAAAGGAGGCTTTCAAGTTTCAACTGTGTTTATGTTCCTGGCATGCTGTTTCAATGTTAGGGATAAGCACATTGGATAACTATATGGGTTACCAGTGTCTACCTCTAGGTGGATTTGTGCATTTCAATATATATGTCTGTTTCTGAATTAGATTGTTGGTCTATGATTATAGTTTACCCTTTCCCTACAAAAAGTGTGTGATTTACTTTAGCAATGAGATCTCCCACTAACCTCTTTACTGTTGATTACTTCCCCTCCCAGCTAAGTTAACGAAAGACTAAGGGGTATATTCACAAGAACGTGTGCTAAACATCTCCAAAAAATGTTAACGCAACTTTACACATCGCAGTCTATAGTGGGAAAATAACCCCGTGTTAACGTGGAATTCACAACACGGCGGTACCATGCGATAGTCTGCCGAAAACGCGGCCAATGTCCGCGATACATCCACCGCGACGGAGATAAAAACACAAACCCCAACGCAAAAAAACGTGCGATGAGCCCATTTGCAATGAGGAAAGCAGCGATAAGCAGCGCCAGGCCCGCGACACACACACACAGCAGGCGGGAATAAGCACAACAAAAGCAGGAAAAAGGAAGACAAACCAAACAGAAAACAACAGCGAAGCACAATGGAGGCAGTCGGAGCAAGTACACAACCCCACAAGCCCCATTGGCAACAAAACATTGTACATGGCAGTCCATCGTGGACAAGGTGAATGCAGCCGGAGAGCGGAGGAGGACATTGGAAGAAAACCAGAACAGCTGGAATGATGCGAAACGCAGAAACACGCCAACAACCAGAAGGCAGCAATGCACAGCGGAGGTGGGAGTCCAGCGCCACACCAGGAGCTGGATGACATGGAGGAAATGGTGCCCACCACATCAGTCTGGAGATGGTGGCAGGAGTCGGGGACCGGAAACTGCTCAAAATCAACAGACACAACAGCAACAGGGAGAGGAACGACCAGGGACTGGGGGGACGGGGGGAGATGGGCACAATGGCACACATGCACAATTAAGCACAGCACAACTGCAGACAAACCATGCCCAAGAGTAACAACACCAACCAAGAGCACAAGTCACACAAGTCTGCAATATCACACCACTGAACAAGCACAGAAGTGAAAACTACACTGCCTGAAAGGGAGAAGGATGAGCCAAATCAGAGCTGAAGGGCCATCTCACACACAATGCAGCACACACACATAGGAAGCAGAGCACCCCAACATTGAACACAAAGTGGTACAAACACCAACATTTGCCCAACCGAACACAGGACACAAGTGCACCCGCTTGTGGCCGGTAAATGGCCATACGCATCTAGCAAAGCACGAAACAGGGACATGACAATGCACAAGTACCAACCCACAGCCCTGATGGGGTAGCAATGCATGTATGGCAGGGACTCAGATAGGCCGTGACACACACATTTGCATACATATCAACACTCATCACAGTTGGAGACAAGTGAAGGTGCAGAAACTTCATCAACAATTGCGTGTCAGTACGGCCAAGAGAAGTGCCACAACATGCAGACCAATGCAGCAGCATGTCTGAATGAGGAACGTTGGAAAGCGCCCATGTCCACCCCGGGAGAGTCCATCACCCACATAAGTCAGTGCCAACGCGCGTTGGTTGTCCGCGCATGGATCCGGAGTCCAGGCCAATGCAGCCATGTCCACTGTCGTCTTGGGACATGTGACCAGATCCCCAACATGCAACCAGGCGTCGGGACACGTGCAATGGGTCACATTCAGTTGTGGCTGCAGGTACGTTGTCACTCGTCCATGAATGCGAGTGCAGCAGCGTAGGCCAACATTTCCAATAAGAGCTCGTTGTCGACTAGATCTAACATGTCGGCGACGTAACCCATCAGCTGTCCCGGACAGATGTGCTGACTCCAACCCCTGGCCCAATTGGCACTAAAGCCCAATGGGGGAGCGGCTCAATGTGGTCACTGCACATGACGAGTCGTGCAATCGCCCAGGTCCAGTTGCCAGCATGCATGCCAATCATCCAGGCATGCCATAAACGGGCATCACGGTGACACTCCTGGTAGTGGGCCAACAGGGGGCGAACACACGTCGAAATCCAGTTCAGCTACCGTTACGTTGGAGAGGCAGCCATCCATGGTCCACTCGAATATGCACGAGCGACAATGCAACACAGGCTGAACGCAGGTGACGTTGGCAAGGCTGAAGCTTAGCCAGTAACTGATCCGCAGCACTGCCAATGGCTGTGCCCCCAGTACATGCAGCAGACGTGCACGGTACCGGTCCACGTGACTGGGATTGTGCATGTGTCCGGGATGGTCTGCCATTGCGTCAGTGGCTCTGCTTGAAGCGGCACTGTGCTGACCCGTGCCAGTCCTGTGGATGAAATGCCACAGCTCGGATCAATGAGCAGTGTCTGTGTGCAACGGGTGCAGGCCTGGGATGGGAGTACGTGTGAAGGCCATTTCATGCACGCTAACTACAACCAAGGACTTCTGTGTGTGGGATGTGTACACGTTGGTCTCACGTCGGGCAGTGTGTAGTGTGGGAGTCGTCAGCAAATGCTATCGTATCTGTCAGGGGGTGCTGGGCACATGCAAGTCCCAGCTCGGAGCTGCAGATGTGCTTCCGCCTGATAGTCCAGACAAAGGACCTTTCATCCCTACAGTCAGTTTACCATCTGCTTGCATACAGGAGATGTGCAGAGGCCTGTCGTGGGTGGGGTGGGATGTCTGCGACCCAGGGAATCATGGATGATATGCCGAGCACGTGGCACATGAGCGGCCTCACTGTGTGTTAAGTTGCCTCACAGCTGCTCCTCCCTCGAGCCCCCACACTTGTATGCGCTGCGCGGTTGCATCACGTGCACTCCTACGGCACACCATTGTCATGCCTGTCTGCGCATGTCCAGCGGCATGCCAACAACACCGTGATGCTGGCCGTTGAGGGTGTGTGGCCACGTGAGTATAGGCCAATGTTCTGGACAGGGCGGACACAGGTGTACAGTCCATGGCTGGCTGTGATTGCGCTGCGATTGAGGCTAGGCATCTGACTCATGCAGCCGCAGGACTGATACACACAACACTTGGCATGTATGAGCCAATACCCCGAGCGGTCTTGCACTCCTACATTTCCCCGTACGTGCGGCCCCGCCCTCCGGGTGCATGCTACATTGCAACATCGACGACTGTGGCCCTGGTGGCGACAACACTCCAACACAGAGACACGCTTACCGCACTTCCTGCTCAAGGCTAGACCAGAGCCACGCCCTGAGCCCCCTGCCAAATCAGCACACCCCAGCGCTGACCTGACGTACGCCGGCCCAGCACACGCCGCTTGTGCATGCAGGGGGGGGCGGACAAAGCTACATGTCCAAGGTCTTAGCCACTGCTGAGGTGACATGGTATCGTCCGCTGAACACAGCACACTGCGATGTTGCAGGGCTCGGGCCCATCATGCTGACATAATGACCACACGGACACACTTGCTTAGATGGTGTGAATGGCTACGGGCATGTGCACCCGGCCACTTTTATCAGCAGGCTCACATGTCGAGTGACACCTGTGTTGGATGTGGGTGGGGTGTGTTTACACCAGCCGTCATGGAGTGCTTGGTGCAGTCAAAAAACTACAACAGTGTACATCATAAAAGACACAACCATTCAACCATAAAGGCTCCATGACTTGAGCTGCACAGAGTTAGTGGCCCCGGATGCACAGCGTCCGGCACGGGCCTACCGCCACGGGACGCTGACTTGCAGTGCACTGGGGCAGGGTCACGAGAGCAGAGCAGGTTCTCGTAGATGTCAAAGGGGGTTGTCGCGGAGTGTCTCGTGGACAGTGGAAGGTGTACCCCCAGGGCATGATGCAGAGGGCAGAACCACGCTGAAACAGTCACTATGAGATGAATGGAACAGACACATGTCGAACACCAAGTCCTTCCCAGTCAGATGATGATGCAGACAACCCCCAGGCCATGGACTCAGACGCCACCAAAGTTCAACCAGACAGTGCCCATGTCTTATTGTGCGCAGAGTTAGTGGCACCAGTGCTGATAGGGGATGCCGCCTGCGATGAGGCGTGTCCCATGGTGTGAACTCCTCCATAAATTACCCAACACACAGTTCCACATGTGGGATCTACTGGACTGCAGTGTAGGCCTGAGGCAGCGGTCAGCAGGGGCCCTCATCCGAGTGTCGCTGGCTTACATTGGATGGTCCCACCGGCCTGCGTAGTTCAGGTTCAGTGGCACCACGGGACGCGGACTTGCGGTGAACAGGGTTAGTGGCACCAGGTCAGTTGTTGCTAGTGTTCGGTCACCTCCGTGACGAGGATCCGGCTTTCATCCGGTCTGAACCGCATCTTCCTCTTACTCCTCTCCATGGGTTCACTGGTATGGACTCTGCCATTCATGAATCACGACTAAGTGCTGGATGTGGGACCTACTGGACCGCAGTGTAGGCCAGGGGCAGCGTTCAGCACGGGCGCACAGACACGTGTTGTGTGCTTGCGATGCAGGGTTTGGGACACTGATCGAAGGGAGTTCAGTGATATAAACGTGGCAATTAACATTTGGTCACTGCCATTCAAAACTCAGGACACAGTTCCACATGTGGGACCTACTGGACCGCAGTGTAGGCCTGAGCCCTCATACAAGTGTCGCCGGCTTGCGTTGAACAGGGTTGGTGGCACCGCGTGTTGCCGGCTTGCGTTGAACAGGGTTAGTGGCACCTCGTGCCGCCGGCTTGCGTTGAACAGAGTTAGTGGCACCACGTGTCGCAGGCTTGCGATGCAGACTTTGGCTTCACTGATCGGAGGGAGTTTAGTGATGTGGACGCTGCCACAGACTTGGGGTCACTGCCATTCAAAACTCACGACTCAGTACAACATGTGCCAACAACTGGGCCGAAGAGTACGCCGGTGGAGTATGTCAACGAAAAAGGAGCACTGTGGGCCAGCGTCGTGGAGGCCAGCGATGGTCTGCGGAGGCTGCAAAGGTCGTGGGACTGGGGCTTGGAGCTTGCACCGGCACGTGGTGGGCCCTATTTGACACACGCCGGTGTCGGCAGGTGAGCGGATCCTCCTTGGTGTGCTGGGGCAGGCATGACGGGTCTGGGGACCAGCGGCCCGGGGTGCAGCAGGCGCACAGGGACGCAGGCCCCGCCACGCACAGCGCCGGCCTTGTGGCGGGCTGAGAGGTGCCGCCCTGGCAGACACATTGGCCATTCCGAATGAGAACCACGCCCAGTGCGACAGGCTTTTCATTCACACCCCTATGCAGGCCTGGCGTACGCAGGGCCAACCCACTCTGCCCGCGCATACGGGGGGGACGTAACGAGCAACATTTCCGCGTTCTGCCCCACAGCCTGTGGGGACATGGTAGCGTCCACTGACCACTACACTCCATGCACCAGCAGTTAATGTCCACATGGCCATTTCCGTGGTTTGCACACTGAAGTCTGTCCGGCACATCCACGCCACACCTGGCATTGGGTAGGTTCTCATTCATTAGTCACTTGCCGCTCTCGCACATGCCTGCTCCAAGCCTCTCCTCACATTCTACAATTGTGTGGCTGTGGTGCCATGCCGTCGCTGGGTTGTGTGCATGGCAAGCCCAGGTTCCCAATGGAGTCGTGTTGTCGTGTCTGGTCGGTTGGCATGTTGTGTGGCATGTTGCATGTAGTTTTGCTGCGTGCCCATTGCCAGTGTCGTGAGTTGCATGACTGTGGAGTGGAGGTGTGTGGTGTGTTCATTTGGTACTTACCAACGAGCAATGCATTTCCATAGGTGCCATCCTGGGAGCGCTGGTTGATGATGGACTGTCGGGAGGTGTATGAATCATGCACACTGCCTGGGGAGTTGGCCACAACATTGTTGAGGAGTCCCCGGTGGTCCACTATTGCCTGCACATTGATGGAATGCGTGTGCTTTCTGTTGCGGTAGTTGTGTGCAGTGTCGGCAGGGGGTACGAGGGGTACATGTGTGCAGTCGATTGCCCCCAACACGTGAGGGAATCCAGCTATAGCGTAGAAGCCTTGCTTGGTCTCCAGCTGCTCCTGCGCAGTGTGGGTTAAGTGGAGGTGCAGGGGTACCAGGCTGATGATGGCATCCAGGACAGGTGTGATGAACTTGGATAGGGCTGGCTGTGAGACTCCTCCGACTCTGGCAGTTGTGGGTTGGAAGGTACTAGAGGCCAACATATGCAGCACAGCCGGCAGCTTTGTCTGCGGAGGGATGTTGGTTGTCCGCTGTGTTGGTACCGTCAGCCGGTGGGCGATGTGGGTCAGGTTGCGGGGGATGGTTGTCCTTTTGGGCCTGTAGTGGGCAATGTCCTCCTCTGGCGTTAGGTCTGTGAGGCTGGTGCGTTTACGGTGGGTCCGCTGTCTTTCTGTACGCTGCCTCTGTGGTGGTCCGGGGGTGGGGGGGCGGGGCGGGTCCTGGGGGTGGTGGCGGGCCTGGGGGTGGTGGCGGTGGGTGTTGTGGCCCTCATGGGTCTCCGAGCTGCATGATCATTGGCTCCATGGCATCTGTGGGTCTTCAGATGTGGCTCTTGGCTGGGCTCCCTTTCATGCTGCAGGTAGTCGTCCTGCTTAACACCAGCAAAAGGCAGGTGTTAATTCCCTGCTGCTACCGCTGCTTATCGCCTGTTTTTGGTGCGCATCGCAGATCTGGCAGTTCGTTGTGAAAGTGGTGTAGTGGTGTTTTCGTGAGTTTTTGCACGGGAACGCCTACTCTGCATCTCATTAGGGTTAGTTGGTGGTGTCACCCGTGGAGTTAAATTTTGCGGCAGTTATCGCGGGAATACTGGTGATGTCTGCAGTTTGCACCCGCTTGTGAATGGGGCGTTAAATCTATCTCCACTTTTGATGCGTTAAGGTGGCGATAACTCGGCGATAAGTCCTTGTGAATATGCCCCTAAGACCCTCATTTTGAGTGGCTCAGTTGCAAGAGTGGCAATATCACACCCAGTGTTACTGATCCTGGGGGCACTTGTTACAACGGGTCGCTCTATGCCAAGATGATCCCCTGTAGCGTGGTGTATAATGAGGAATGATATGCAGCAAACAGTGTTTCTCCTTCAGTTCCTGCAGCTACACCCATAATTGTGTTTTTTTTTTTACCCAGGACAGAATACTTCAGGAGTGATTTGTAAAGATATGGTAACCAGGTCCGCAACAATAGGCGCTCTGCAACGAGTGTGGGGAAAGTAACACTAAATACACATTTTTACACGGTGCTCAAGGAAAAGGGTCGGTTACCAAACAACCCTACTTAGCTCCTCAACAGAGGGGCAATTAAAGTTCACAAAACAATCCGAGCACACAGTTCGTACAAAGAATTTGCCAATGTCCAAGCATATGCTACTGGCAGGATTTACCTGGTTGATCCTGCCAGTAGCATATGCTTGTCTCAAAGATTAAGCCATGCACGTGTAAGTACACACAGCCGGTACAGTGAAACTGCGAATGGCTCATTAAATCAGTTATGGTTCCTTTGATCGCTCCTCATTGGCTGTATGAAAATCAACATTTCTGATGTTAAGATCGTTTGGGATTATCTATCCATTGACCCGCACATGGATTAAAGTGGCCGTATATTCATCTACTTTGTATGAACATTGGCAAATTCTTTGCAGGAACTGTATGCTTGGATTTTGGATTGTTTTGAGTACTTCAGGAGTGAGCTGGAGACTTTGTCCCCGGTAACACATGCAAGATTGCTGCACATGAGGGGCGCTAGAGAGCCCACGGCAAAATGGCCACGCTCTAGTGCAGCTCTGCCAGCTGAATATATCTATCCGTCAAATATCCTGTGATAGGATCGCCATCAATGCCTAAACGCCAGGGCATAACGCTGCTGAATGAGTCAGGACCTAACTCTGCCCGCTGACTAATCAGGGCGGCCAATTAAGTTGCAGATTCCCTGTGAGACTGGGGAGGGAATGGGCCGCTGCGGCGAATGTGATATTTGATTGGATGCACGGTGCATGTAAGAAGCATAGACACTGCAGAGATCGTGTTTTCATGTACGGGACAAAGTACACGCTGATTGGAGCCACCCAGTCTGACCCATCACGGTGTAGCTGCCTGGGAGGCGACAGGATCGCAAAAGCCTGAAGACTGCGACCAAAGACAGGCTGAGGCGATCTGCAGAAGAGCGCCGGAAGGATCGTAAAGCTGAGCACCTACCTCCGTAATACTGGCCGGTGTGGCGAAGCTGGTCTGCGGGGCCAAAACTGTCTCCTCCAGACTGATAGGCGAGAGAGAGTGAGGGAAATCTGCTGCGCTGCATGCGAGGATGACGAGAGTGCAGCAGGATAGGGAAGAGCGGAGGTCGGCGGTCCAGCGGGAGGCCTGGGTGCAGTGACGATACCTTACTGACGGCACGGGCGCTGCCGGCTTACAGAGATGATCGTGAGAGAGCTGAGAGACGAACTAATTCTCACGAGCTGCTGGCAGATGTGGAGCACTCTGGCAAGGTGAATGTGACTGTCACACCGCTTTTCACCAAAAAAAAGCAAACATAACCAGGCCCGAAGCCTCTCTGGGAGTCATTGATTGACAGAGGCTGGGCTCATCTGTATAGTACTGCGTGGACAAGGCCTTGCGACCAAAGATTATCTAGTGCATTCAAAACACTGGAAAGGCGCGCATCACAGTGGGTTTGCATGCATTACGGTGAAAATAGGAGACACTGAGACTAACACAGGCTGGGTGAGCACCGCATCAGTACATGCTGGGAAAATAGCACAGAACACTGCTCTCTGTATGCTACAAGGTCTGGCCGCCATGGGGAAAATGGATAAGCAGCAGGGGCGGCTTACATTTGAAACACCGAGGCCCACTAGAACTCAACAGCATGCACTTTCGTATTCAGAACAGGAACCTCCATCTCAGGGAGCCACGGCATTGGAAACTAATCTTATAGCCATGCAGCAGAGTCTGCAGTCCATCAACGGCAAAATAGATGCTTTCAATTTGCGCATGGTCCGCATGGCGGCCAAACTAGATAAACAGGGTGCTAGACTGGGAGAGGCAGAGCAGCACATTTCCACCACGGAAGATGGCTTGCAGACTGTTACTACAAAATACTTAAATATGGAGAAGGTACTAGCCGTGATACAAGCAAAAAATGAACATTTAGAAGTGCGATCCCACCGCAGTAACCTCTGGATTACCGGAATACCGGAGCCCACCAACACTGGAAGGCTGGAGCTATATGTTGAAAATATACTGCAGGAGATTTTTGGCGCTGAACATATCTCCCAAGTCCTGATAGTGGACAAGGCACATAGATCCCTTATGGCGAGACCCGCTCCGGGGGCACCTCTGCGCCCAATCATTGCTAAATTACTGAATTATCATGACCGCGATGCAGTGCTGTGTTTGGCATGAGAGAAGCAGGCTATAAACTACCAGGGGAACAATATTACATTCTATCCGAATTTACAGCAGCAGTACAAGCAGCGCACAAATAATTTCAACAAGTAAAAAAGAAGCTACAAACAGAACACATGCAGTATGCAATGCTATATCCTGCTCGGCTGCGTATAGAGGTTGATGGCAAGAACAGGATCTTCACCTCGCCTAAGGATGCCATGTCCTACACTAAAACATTACTTAAGAGCTGTTGAGGGCACCACGCCATGGAGGAAGACAAGACGACTACGGAACATTAGGGTGACTAAATCAACAAGGAGTTTACTGGTGGGTGCTTGGGTGAACAAGGTGCGACATACTGCCTACAGCGGTGACTGCCAGTGAGCTATGAAGACCCAACTGGCTGGATGAGTGACTGCAGAGCTGCTGCAAGGCAGTGTTGGCAAGTATGGTCAATGCCAGTGTCAAGTATTTATGAGCTGGACTCAATCTAAACATATAGCCCTATATCAGTGGGAACTTGCTATCAATGGTAAGCAATGGCCCCATACGAACAAGTTTGTTTTATAGCAGTCCAAATGATGTACTTCAGCCACCTCCAACCACCGTGAGGGGATACTGGCCTCTAGCGACCCTCGGAGGGTATACCCCAAATGACTGTTAATGTGAAACTGTTCTTTAAGTGACCCAGTCAAAATTTGCAGGGGCACTAGGCAAGGTTGCCCATTGTCACCGATATTATTCTCCATCGCTCTGGAGCCATTGTCGTGCGTAATCCAACAGTGACATGCGGTGGCGGCGTCTTTGAGGTTCCGGCAGCACCCGCTTGCCATCCCTATATGCAGATGATATGGTGTTATACGTAAGTGACCCTGAAACACACTTGGCGCCCCTTATACGCGAATATGTGAAATAAAAACGATATTCAGGGCTCTGTATAAACTGGGACAAGTCAACCATATTCCCACTCACACAAATGACTACCCCCACATGTCATGGAATTCCCCCTTGAATGGTGTGTGGAACCCGTTAAGTACCTGGGTGTATGGATACGCAGAGACCCCGAGGTCTTGGTTCGAATGAACTAAGGACGCGCAATCACAGGATTGACGTAACAAGTGTCTAGATGGA
This sequence comes from Calotriton arnoldi, assembly GCA_963921515.1. Classification (NCBI taxonomy): domain Eukaryota; kingdom Metazoa; phylum Chordata; class Amphibia; order Caudata; family Salamandridae; genus Calotriton; species Calotriton arnoldi. The sequence continues at coordinate 525,964 of CAWUFW010004212.1, forward strand.
TTAGATTACCTGTATCGCTGACGGACCACATAGCCATTATGAAAATGGCCATCTTGCCCAAATTTTTTATATATGTTTGTAAATATTCCTATAATACTGCATTTTTTAAAACCCTTAAATCACGCATGATAACACTGGCCTGGGCTGGTAAACAATCTAGATGTAGGTGGGACATACTGACAAAACCATATGAGTGGGTTGGGTTTGATGTCCCAGATAGGCAACTATACTACTCTGTGCCCAGGTGCAGTTTGCGCATTTTTGGTACTTCCCAATCTGAAACCTGCCACATTTAGAGGTAGAGAACGATGGCACTTACCCAATACCCCTTACTGCCATTCTGTTATATAAACGGCCGGAGATCGCATGACTAGAGATCAATACTGTACATAGTACCTCGAGAGCCTGGCATAAACTAAGTGAGAGGGCAGGTCAAAACACTATATATGCGCCGGTGCTACCCTTTGCTGTCCATCCAGCTATATCCATCACCCATGAGCCCTTGGCAATGGATATACTGGCTAAAACAGGATTATGTATGTTAGGGGACTTATAACCAGATGGTAAATTCTTGACATTAGATGAGCTAACCACTACACAACCTTCTACTGCATTATTAGTATTTGTATATGCCAGACTCCGGGCTGAGGTAAGGACATTATACCCCCAATTTCCAAAAGAACCAAATAAACTAAAGACGTTACAGGGGAGGCTGACATGTAGCTCACGTAGAGGCCTCATAACCCGGTTATACAAGGCTTCCAGTAGGGAAAAGCCAGATGATAAGATAGTAGCCTTAGATAGATCAAATGCAATGCTTGACATGCCAATGACTCAAAAGAACTGGGAGACATGCTGCGTGCTCACAGGGCGACTCACTTCTAATTACAACCTTAGAATAATACATTTCAAGTAACTGCAACAAATATATTACACCCCCCTCCAACTGCATAGGTACGGGCTCAGAGATAACTCCCGATGTGTGCGATGTGGGAGAATAGATGCTGACTTCATGCATCTGGCCTGGAGCTGTGCTCTCGTTTATAGCTTTTGGTCACATGTGGTTCAAATCCTGTCAGAAATAGTATTGGAGCAAGTGGAGTGCTCCTCACTGCTGTGTCTATTGGGACTGGCAACATCGCTACAGCCATGCAATCGCAAGCTAGTGGCGGTTGCCTCTCTACTAGCCAAAAGACTAGTGGCGAGACACTGCGGAGGAAAATCAGCTCCTAAGGTGGACCAATGGATGAAGGATGTTGTATACTGCAGAGATCAGCTCAATACATATGCGGAGGAACTGCCAGCAGCATCTAGACTTAAGGACACATGGGCACCTGTAACAGGATTATTTGTTAGCACACCCTGATGTGACATGTTTGTTATACTACGTAAGGCTATTAAGTAATGGTATATGAGGATAGTAAAATGCTGGGATAGGGAGGCGAATGGCAGCGGCAATTTCTGCTGAATGGAAACTTATGCCTTGACACGAGGTCAGTTGCTCTGTTTGTTATTGTCTTTTTGTTTTCATTGTTTGAATATCGATAAAAATGCTGCCATAAAATAATACAAAAATAAAATAAAAAAATAAGATTGCTGCACATGAGGATGCTGCTTTGTGGTAAAAATGCAGCACTTTATTTTCTGACGAGACCGCTAACTCCTGTTATCAGCCCTATCAGGAATTCCAGGTCACTTGCATTCCATGTAAGTTTCTGAGTTTGTTCTATAAACATTAAAAAAGCAAAGAAAATCTTTGGTCTACATAATGCAAATGGTAGTCAAGATACCAGCTGTGTAAAGACTAAGGGGCATATTTATCAACAGTTTTGCGTCGCCCTTATGCCACGCAAGGGGGCACAGGGCAACGCAAAACCTATAACTAGATTTATCAAGCCATGCAAGGCCACCTTGTGTGGCCTTGATAAATAGCCTGCATGGCTTGATCAACTGCCTGGCTTGATAAATATGGAGTAACGCCAGCAGCGCATGTCGTTGCCTTGCATTACTCTGCCCCAGGGAGGCGTTCTATGGGTGGAGTGTGGGTGTCCCAACGAACCCACCCATGGATTTTGTTGCATTTCCAAATTTACCATTAGTGGTAGACCTGGGAAGGCATTAAAATGCTACGCCTCCCCAGGGAAGGCGTAATGAGGAGAAATACGTTTATTTGTCCTTGTTTTTTCCTCTTTACGTGTACTGCATTCTGTAGGATACATAGAAATAGGAAAACGCCTCTTAGTATTGTTTTTGTGCAGGAACATGTTCCTTCCTGCACAAAAACAAACCTGCCTCTAATGCAGGCATCCTTGCACCATGGTGCAAGAGTGCCTGCATTGGCTCTATGAAGCACATTGTGCTCCAGCGCAGGCAGAGAGTAGGAATGTGCGATTTAATGTTAAATGCGGTGTATTCCTACCCTCTCCCTTTCAAGCAGTGCAGCAAGGTGGCTTGCTGCATTGCATTGTGCTAAAATTTGATAAATATGCCCTGAGTTGCAGTGGCGGCTGCCGCAAATCTAAAGTGGTGAGGCTGGCGGACAGTGTTAGGGCAATAATAAAAAAAAACTTACCTGTCACTGCCGCCGACGCTGTCGCCCACCTCGGTGCTCCTTTCCTCCCGGCAGTTACTGGGGCACAAAGCACAGGCTCCCCACCCAATCCAGGCACTGCTCTCATGCTACACCAAACATGAGAGAAGCTCTGAGATTGGCCTGAGTGGGCTGGTCTGATGCTCACTCAGGCACATGGATCCTGTGCCATTTCTCCACCCGGCTGTGCAACACAGTTGCAGGGCCGTTTCTACCACTAGGCCGGACTAGGCGGCTGCCTAGGGCGGCAAAATGTGGAGGGCGGCCGGCGGCCATGCCGTGGCAATTTGGCAAAAGTTAAAAACATGAGAGTTCTTCTTTACTCTCTTCTTGACTCTGTCCTGACTTCGTTCTATTGAATGAAGAATCTACCAGGTAGGTAGTGTAGGTGTCGGTGACTGTAGCGTGGGCGCGGCTCGCCTTCAAATTAGAGCGTCGACACGACATCATCATGAGCAGGGTGACGTGAGGTCACGTTCGGCCGGCCACGGCGGCCGCGGGGGCAGTGTTGCCAGATTGGGCTATTTCCTGCACAATTGGGCGACATTTTTCTCAATTGTGCGGGAAAAACCCATACCTGGCGGGGGGCTACTTTTTGGGCTGGAATCAGTGCAGTGTGCGCAATTTTCTGGCTTGGGCGGGCGCCGTCGCGCCGAGTCTGTGGCGTACGCCTATCATGGCGCAGAAGGGTCCATTTGGCAAATGAGCGCGTAGCGCGCGCTAACAGTGCCAATCAGGACCGACCAGGACCTGCCTGTGCGCACTTGACCCCACCCTCTCTACCCTCCTTCCCCCTGCCAGGAAAGAAAAGGACGAGGAAGGGTTCCAGACGTATAAGGTGCAGCGTCGACTTAGCCTGTGAGTAAAAGAATACCTCAACAGATGCTGTGCTCACAACAGTAGACCGCGTCCACTGGGCCAGATATAAATAACTTTGGTTCTTTACCAAAACGAGGAAATGCTCCCTGTGCTCTTCTTCAGAAACGAATACTGGGTTATGTGTTTAGCCAATGAATGACATGCTAGCTGCTTTGAGTACGTCGCTTCCTCCACAATAAGATGTGATTGCAAATGCGTGAAAATGTGTGTACTTTAATTGTTTTTGTCCCATCGTATCAAGGCCGTGATATTTTACGCACACATTAGCAGTTTGTTGTGTTTGATGCAAGCAGCGGGTTTTGTGAACTGTCCTCCCCAAAGGAGGTCCGAATGGAGGGCGCCATCTCCTCTGCTGCACACGCTGCTGTTCCCGCCTCTTAACATAAAATTCATTTACAGTATACCCCTTTTAATAGTTTCAGTTGTTTTCTTCACCCCTCCCGCTTTTCAACCCCGCCTCCTCCGTGGCCTAGCCGAACCTGCATTTATTTTCATTACAAAAAATAAAATGACGCGCCACGGGTGGTCTTGGTGTATTAATTATTTTCGCCAATTATTTTACATCGCGTTTCAAGCAACCCCCTACAGTAATCGATAAACAAGCTCTCGATCCGCGCTCTAAAAAACGCACCGTTCTTTCAATTGGTCTGTTTTTGTTTTTTCTTAAGATTGTTTGAATTAAACAAAAAATCCAGTTTTGTGGTTACCCCAAACCTGATTCGACCTCTTTTCTCCCCCTCCCTTTCCAACGGACTCCATTTTCGAGGTTATAGGCGGCGTTGAGAGGGGAGGGGCACATTGGACGGACCCATGTTACCTCTATACAAACAGGAATTTAAAGTAAAAATACAACATTTTGCAAAGAACAAGAAAGATGCTGTGAGTTCCACGCGTACGACGGGTATATAATACTTTGCCTCGATCAATTTTCTAGTCATCTCGTTTAGTTGCAAGCAATATTTCACAAAGCAAGTATGTATTTTCATCGTACTGTGATAGTTCAAGCCAGCTCAGGGGGAAGTGCGGATACCTGGGAAGGGAAAACGACGGGTTGTTTGGGAAAGAGGGCAGGGTGAGATTGCAGTGGACAAAAACTAGGGACAGTGGGCAGACTCAGGAGGAATACAGGCAGACTGAAACAGAAGAGACTAAGCAATAAAACAAACTGGCTAATGCTGCTCTGTGGCCTTTACCTGATGGTTTTGAATTGCTACCCTGCTGGTTTAGGATCCATTTCAGGATACTGCTTCTTAGTAGCATTTCTAAAGATGAACTGTGTTTTTAAACAAGAGTTGAGCAGCACAAGTGTGCTGCAGCTGAACAAGAGAAAACCTGCCATATTTAGAATTATAAGAGCAGGCACTTTATTTACTTCTTGCCATACAGGGAACGTAAGAGTGCCAAAGTGTATTAGTGGGTTACTAAAGTATCTAGTAAATACTAATAACCAACCTTTAATTTGTGAAAAAGGTAAGTGCAGGGCCCCAAAGTTTTTCTTAGCAGCCTGTCTGTCTAGTTAGTCTTGATTCCCCCTTGCATACTCTTTCTTCCACCAGTCCACAATTTCTGACTCTATCATGCAGGTCATTGTTCATCACTGTTTTCTCCCATTCTGTTTGTTTGCCTTGCTTTCGCTTCCCCCGTTCTCCCATTTTCTGCCTTTTCCATCTTGGTCTGGGTCAAAGAGATAAGATGAAAAATCTGTAATTTACGTCTGGTCTATTAATTGATCCCATTTCACTGAAAAACGATAGCTATTGAAACTATGGAGTGCAAGATGGCTTGTGTGGCTAGTGCACTAACCCAGACTAGAGATCCGTGAGCTGTGTATGCTTCTGGCTCAGATTCAGGGGTCCGAGTGTCATTGAGTTTGGTAAAAGCATGCATCATCCATGCCTGAAGGCAGCTCAGGTTATACATGCTCCTTAATGGCGGGATCGTTATTTGCAAAAATACGTGAATAGAAATATTTTTAGGTGGAGGGGGCCTCAGTTATTTGATTCTGGCTCTGGCTCATGGTTGTGACCCTGTTCGGCACATGGTTTATGTAAATGTGCCTACCCGTTCTAAGTAAAATTACAGTGCCTGAGCTGAGCTCTGCATTGCAGTCACTGTCTGCAGTTTTCACAACGTTGAGTTCAGCGTCAGTGAGGCTCAGGCTCCACGCTGGGGCCTATCTCACATCCTAGTGCCCTTCCATTTCTGGTGCTTTGCAGCAGTTTAAAGGTATTCTTAGAGTTTCTTTTTGCTCAACTGGGTGTAAATCCTGATATTTATATGTTTCCCTTTTTTTCATTGCTTGATTTAGTTCGCGAGAAAGTGTCACTCATAGTTGTTGAATGTCACTCATAATTACACTTAAATTATGAAAATGTCACACATAAGCAATCTCAAACCTTGGCAGCTATGAGTGAGGACTGGTCTTAAAAATGAGTAGCATTAAGGCAGGTGCCCAGTTAACTCCCTCCCACTATCTGTATATTGAATAGAACGTATATTTGTCTTTAAAATTGTTTCTGATGACTATTTCTGCATAATTTGAGACTTGCTACTTTGGGCTGGTTTTTGGGCTGAAACTGGTCTGCGTTGGGCTGGATTTGGGCTCATATTTGAGCGGCTTTGGGCTTGGGATGGGTCTCAAAATCTGGCAACACTGCGCGGGGGCTGTGCCTATGCGCGCGCGCCGCACGGCCGGCAAGAAGAGGCAGGCAGTGCAGAGCAGCAGAGAGAGTTACTACGGTGCTGCGGCCCGCCTGCAGGCCTATCAGGTACCGGGGTCCGGGGGGAGGCCGGGATGGGATGGAACCGGGTCGGCTGGCAGCGGCAGGCAGCCACTGCCAGGGTAGATCAAATCAAATGTAAAAAAAATATAGGGGGCTAATTATTTAAGGCCTGGTCAGGTACGCGCTGTAACAATGCCAAAAGGCAGCAACAGTGCACGGCTTGAAGGTAGTCAACTGTAGAATATCTGTCAGGTGGTCAAGGTGGAGCATGTAGAAGAAAGGCGTGGCAGGGACAAAGAGTGTGAGGAGGAAGATGCTTGGGAAGATTTGGAAAGAGCGAGTGCAGCCAGGTGGAATTATAAGACGTTGTGGTAGAGTAAAGAATGTACCGTCGCATTTTACAGTATGCTTTAGGTGGTGTTCTAGGTGTTCCTGCTGTTCCAGTGATTCCACATGTCTGTCCGTTAGGTGGCAATCTGACACTACTTCATCCAATAATATTTTGGTGTGTCTGCATTGGCTGTATTTTGTTTAATGCTCATGTATAAGTCATTTATTATTTTGTTATAGATTATATCTTTGTACCAGATAATATAAGAGGGGAAACCCATGTAGTAGCTTAGGTAGGAATGCTGGGAATTGGAATGGTGCCATTTGGTGATTCCAAGTTCCTTTAGTGAATGTAGGAGAGACATTTGGGACAGTTGCTGCTGAGTGTGCATACCGGTGGCTCGCTGTTCACTTACTCTTGAAAATAAATGTATATTTGAAGACATCTTACTGAGGGGGCGGCATTTTTCAATTCTCGCCTAGGGTGGCAAAACACCTAGAAACGGCCCTGCACAGTTGGGTTGGAGAAATGTAAGTGTGCATGTCAGTGTGGCCGTCCAAAGACGGCCGGCCAAACTGATATGCGCACTCACATTGCCCATCACTCCTCCGCCCTGCCATGGCCCGGCCCGCCCCGCCCTAGATTGCATGGCTCGGTTAGTCACTGAAAAATAAAATGATAATATTAGTTTATAATCATTTTATTTTTTGCCTACTGACTCTGAGCAGTGGGGCGACGCTCCTCCGCCATTACGGAGGAGCCACCCCTGCTGAGTTGGTATTATTGTATTGAAATGTATCTTTCAAAATTAAGAATATTTGCATGGAAAAAATGTCTGTACTTATTTTAAATGATGTAACGCCTGCTCTCACAGCCTGTGTATGACAAAGATAATGAATGTATGAATTGCCCTGTGAGATAATTAAGTGTATTATCGTTGTTTAGTTGGTTGTTCGGTTCATTCCCATATTTTTTGGGCGGCACTTGTCACTCAAGATATTATATAGATTCGAATTATTTTGTTTAGGTCGAAGTATAACTTTTTACACAATCAGCTCAAAAATTATATTTTATACCTTAGTGTAGATACATCTGCACATGTATTTACTGAAAGTGATGTGATGCTATCGGATATTTCTCAGATTTTAAAGAAATGTAAGGTTGACTTAATTAGTAAATGCCTCAGATCCGAATATTTACATTTCTGCCCTTTGTCATTGAAATATTTCTTTTCTGAGACTGTACTCTTTCTTCTTTGAAAATGTTGTCAGTGTTGTCTTTGTCTATCTACAATAATACTTTTGATTTAATGTTTTTTTATATAGGGAGAACTATAATGCATGCTGTGTGTTGTACTATGCATGTGTCGATTTTCGTTTAATTTTGCTGTCATGCATATATCCTTTCAATGGTGCATGGCTTAAACTCCAGTGCTAAAGTAGGCCTTAATCTGGAGTTCCAATAAAATAATAACCATATCGCTGAAGAACATTAGTCGCACTATAAAGAAGCATTGGCAAAGCCAGTGGGTCTGGTTTGCATTTTCAGTTTGTAGCTTAACCCATAGGCTCTGCAAAAACAGACTGCATCACGTGTAGCTGGCAAATACTGATGAAAAATGCTGAATGAGCAAAATGTAAGATTAGACAAAAACTGAACTATAAGTAGCTGCCAAACAAGGGAAAAAAGCTGCACTACGAGTTAACTATCAACATATGAAGCCAATAGGCCTCGCCTATGAGAGCTATTGGCTTTGGAAATGATTTGTAGCCATGCTGTACAGGAGTAAGGAGGGATTTAAGGAGGATTAAGAAAGGGTTTAAGGAGAGGCACGCATCCACCCACAAAAGAGTACGCCCATTGCTCTTCACAAACTGCACTTCTAAAGGTACCACACCCAGAATAGACTCAAAACAGTAGTAAATGTACTCCAGCTCAGAGCTGTAGTAAGTCTAGCACCACGCATGGCTAACCACTGGTACTGTCTCGCCATTTTCTCTTGATGGACAAGAGGTACAGGATATTCACTTATCACTGCATCGAAAGCCTGTACGCAGTGGCGTTCATCCAGTAAGAACTTTCGGTCTGCCTACTCTCTTGCATTCATATCGAGAGTTAGCAGACATGTCATCAAGATTATACTATCTTTACAGATGGGGAAATTTTTTCTGACAAGAATCGTCATATTCTAACTTCTCAAGATTGGTCTACATATATATTATTCTCATCTGTTTGCCATCTAGTCGAGTGGAGTTTACAGTGCCTTATGGGTTTCTACACCTCATAAGAAACATATAAGTTTGAACTAGTCGATCTTGTTTTCATCATTTTTTGCTCCCTTTTGTACGTCTTGAGTTATATGCATCAGAGCTTTATAGTTGACATGCTACCTGTGGCTTTTCTGATGAAGGCGCTTGGGATGCCAAAACGCGTGTAGACACAAAACGACAGGAGCCATCCATGATCAAAGCCACTCCACTGTCTCTCAGTTTGGATATATGTGTTACTTTATAACCTTTTTTGGTTTTTCCCATATACTATCGATTTTTGATAAATATCTAGACATTTATGGTTCACATTGTCAAGATTTCATCTAAAAATGTTCTTCTAATTTGATTAATTCTGTAATATTATTCTTATATTAACCCAATTGTCGAAATTATATACATGAAATGATTGCTTGATTACAGTTGTTTATTGAGAGACATTTAGATAGTGGAACATATGTCTTCTCTTTCTCTGTGTTTTTAACTTTTGCCATGTAACACTACAGGCAGGATGCATCTTAGATTTTTAGACAATTTGTATTAATAAAAGTCTTTTAAACATTATTTCCATGTAATCACTTAGCTTTTTTCAGTATCATGTTGCAATTACGTCACATAATGCAAATTAGAACGATAATTGCCTAGGGATTTTTTATTTACAATTAACCACTGGTACTGTAACACTCTCATATAGAAACAAATGGAGGTAGGGATTTAAAATCGAACACCATTGGAAATAATGTTAAATTAAATTATTTGAACTAGTTAAATATTGATTAATTTAATTTAATGTTAAGAAAATTATCTAAAAAGAAAACATTTATCATTGTTATTTTATTATTTTATTTTAAAATATTTCAATAATATGTATTTAATTTAAAAATGAATGTGAGATTAATTTTTATTAAATTGCTTTTAATTAATTCTACACATCACTTTAATATTTTTAATACGTAATAAAAATATATTCTAGTTTTACTTAGGTGGATTGTTTTATTTAAACTTCAGAAAATAATGTTAATTTGAGTTCATAAATTAAAAATAATTCGATTTCAAATTAAAATTAAGTTGATACTGATGCAGAATTGTTTTTTTCTACATTTTAAATAACTATATAAAATTAATTTAGATTAATATTTAATATAAAAATATTTTTACTAATTGTTTCAAGCTTAAACTTTTTTTACTTTTCCCTATTGTTTACCATAGGCAGATCTCAGCACCTTTTGGGGTCTTTCTTTCAGGACAACAATGGTTCAGTAATTGATGTTTGTTGCACTGTTTTATTTTTCAACAGCTTTTTGGCCACAGTTGTGTACTGAAATCAACGGTACGCTCTGTGGCTCTGAAATATGGTGCAGAAATGTGAAATAACCACGCAATGTAACTGAATCTGAAGCTATATGTATATCAACAAGAGGACCAAAGTAGCAGCAGTACATTTTTGTCTTGTAAACGTGACTGTCAGTGGGCCTATATTCACGATGCATCCAGCCGCCTGTGAGGCCTTTTTGCCAAAGTTTCGACGTTTTAGTCACCCGCATCTTTGTTTCATTTCACAGAGTAGCCCTTAATGCACTCAGTCCAGAAAGCAGCCATGACGAAGGTCATTTGCAAATGTCCTAAGGTTGGAGCATAGAGTAGTGAGTGTTATTTCCTTTGTTTCAATTGTCATTTACCTCTGAAAATGAGGTAGGAAAAGATGTGGCTGGGCCGGTCACAAGGCAATATAAAAAATTGGGATTTTAGGCTTAATAACAGCCGCTTTAAAAATAATTTGAGACAAGAGAGTTTTAAATACAACACTGTTAAGTGTCTTTGTAGGTTTATTTATCATCGTAAATCCCAAAATGCAGCCCTGTCTAGGGGCTATTCTCTTATCACCAACACAAAATGAGAAACTGCACATATACCTTTCGGTGGATACAACATGTGGACGACACTTCAAAGAAACCATGGCTGAAGGGAACCGAGCCAGAGCCCCTCTGTGTGTATGTTGATGGCATTGGCAATAGCATAGCTAAAGCTGTTTCTAAACTAACCTAAAAATATCTACCTGTATGTAAAATTTTAACTCCGTGAAGTACAAAAAACATTGCACTTTCCAAATGTTGTCAACTTAACACAACTTTGCATGGCGCTGAGGATTGCCAGCAAAAACAATTACAAGGGAACTTTCATGTAATAACCCGTCCTGCATGAACATTCTTTAGCTGAGTTGTCCTGAGTTTTAGTTTAGCAAAAAAAAATGTCCGTCTGCAGGTTATTTCATCCTTTTTTTAAGTTCTACCATTTTTGTGAAGGTCACAAACTTTGTGACATTTAAGAAAAAAATGACTTTGCCCATCCTTGAAAATAAAATAACCCGTCCTGCATGAACATTCTTTAGCTGAGTTTTCCTGAGTTTGGTCTAGCAAAAAACTGCCTGTTCAAAGGTTATTTAACCCTTTTTTAAAGCTCTGCCATTTTTGTGAAGGTCACAAACTTTGTGACATTTAAGAAAAAAATGACTTTGTCCACACTTAAAAATAAAATAACCCAAACAAAGCAAATTAGTCAAAGCAAAGTGACTTTCTTCATATAAACTGACATCATGCTTGTATAGTCTCATCAACTTGTCCTATCGACCATACACAATCTTCAATAGCTGGTTAAAGTTAAAACCTCAGTCTGTCACTACAAATAAGATGGAGGTTTTGAATCCAGCTGTTTGCCAGGAAATTTCAAAACACTTAGGGAATCTGGCCTGAAAAAACTTAGAGAAATTGGCAGCGCAACAACTGCATAGTAGCAATTGCTGGTCAGGTAAAGCAAATCTGATTGAACAATGTAGATTCCCTTTAACAAATGAAGGCGGAGCAATTCAGGTTCTGGGCTCACAGCTCTGGAAGTTGCTTAGACCTGACTTTGGAAACCTGGCAACAGTTGATGAGGCCTTCTATAATTCACGAGAAACTACAAGTACCAGCCAAACTTCCCACAGAAAACAGGGCCCCCTAAGTTCACTCCACCCTCCCCTGCAGTCTATCAAAGAAGATGGACCTAGGGGCTTCGCTCCCTTGTTGAACAACACTATGACATCTTGGGATAAGTGAGGCAAGATGGAACTCCAACTAAAGTGACTACAAGCCACAAGACAGTGATACCATAAACAAATAAATTAGAAACCTGGCAGTGTTAGGGAGAGAAGGCAATAACGTCTGCAGTGTTCCAGAAAGCAATAGCATGCCTTCATTCAAATCAAACACGTATTTGTGGTTGGACCAATATTTATCAATACGAATATTTACAATCAAAATGTGGCTATCTTGGAGCAAGGGGGCAACAAATGTTGGTGATCTGAAAGAATTCAAGGAGAGAAAAATGTGCTCCTAAAACATCTAGTTAAAGGTGAAACTAAGGGGCATATTTATCATAGGGTTGGGTTGCTTGTGCGCCAACCAACGGGATGCAAAAGTGATGCAGCCCTTAAGTGTGATTTATCAAGCCATGCAAGGGCACTTAGCATGGCCCTGAGTGGCTTGATAAATCTGGAGTAATGCAGATCAAATCGCTGCATTGCGTTACTCTGCCCCAGGGAGGCATTCAATGAGTGATGTGTGACTTAATGATAAATATGCCCCACAGCACATCAATTGCAGTTATTGCCCCATGCGCTTCAGATAATGCAATACCTTCTAACAATCAGCGCTGAATAACTCTTTCTTTATGGTCCAGAGGATCCTTCAAGAATGTCTTGAAATTTAAATAAGATGGAGAGTGAACTAATGCTCATTTATTTTCCAGTATGGATTATGAAACGTGATTGCTCAATTCAGTGGCTAAAAGTGATTGAAACAAGCATTGTCAAAGCCAATAGGACTTGCCTTTGGGACCTATTGGTTTCCCAATGCTGTACAGCATGGCTAAAGAACAAAAAAACAAGCCTTTAACCAATCAGAGCTGGAGCAGAAACTAAAAAGCAAAAAACACACTCAAGTGTTTATTTTTCTTTAACAAAAAGTGGGTGGGTCAGAAGCAACATGGGTGACGGCAGAAGAAACACAGGGTTTGGTGAGTGGAAGCAACACCAGGGGTGCTGGTGAGGGGAGGAGAAGCAACAGACGAGAGAACAACTTGGAGCAGGCAGGGAGGGGACACAGGAGAGCAGGCAACTGTGGGAAGTACCAGGGTAGGGAGGAGAGCTACAAGGTAAGAGACGACGACACAGGTGGGAAAAGCAACTCCAAGGTGAAGGTGGGGAGGAGTAGCAATGGGTAGGGGAGCAACATGGAGTGGGTAGGGGGAAAAACACAGGTGAGAAGGCAAGAGAGGAAGTACACAAGTCAGAGCACAACATGAAGTGTGCAGGGAGAAGCCCATGGATGAAAGAGAGCAACAGGGAGTGCAGTGAGAGAGAAGTACATGATGGAGACAGCTGGAAAAAGCATGCACTCTCATTGAGTGGTTAATTGAAAAGAAAAAAGTAGTGCTTGAAAAGTAAGCAATGGAAGTATAGAAGCCAGCCAATGAAAGGTGATGGTAAAGAGGCAGTGCTCCTTGGAAGGGACAACACAAGATTACCAAGCCGGGATATGAATAAGAAGCAGGCAAATGAGATGAACAGGAAAGCCCACCAATTATAAGCAATGGACGGGCTCCAAGCCTTTATATGTTCTTAGTAAACCCACAATATGTCTTGCAACAGACAGCACATGCCCTGCGTAGTAGGCGATACCGAAAAAGTCTGAAAACTGGAAAAATATTTCCAGTTTTTTGTCAGGTCGTTTTCTTCTCAATAGTTTCAAAAGATAGGTTAACTGGAAACTGCTAATGTTGAAGGAAATGAGAAATGCCTATGATGGGGTAACTGACAACTGTCAATAATGTACCAACTAAGCATACTAGTAATTGTAAATGGCGTGTTATATGGGTGTTAGAGAAACTGAAAATGATGGGCTAATTAAGAATGATGAAAATTAAGAACACTGTCTGTGACAAGGCAGGTCCACGGTGAAATGAAGAGAGGGACATCCATATTATGTCGAAGTAAGTAGTTTTATTGGGAGGAGAGAATACCATCCGACATCTCAGTCAGGAGGCAACCAGCAACTGCCGATCACTTCAAAACATGCACATTCCATCGCCTGAGCCCAGCTCTCCTGTGACATCACGGAGTTCCAGGCTCCGGCCACGAAACCAGGAGCAGCTGCTGAGAATACCACACACCTCCCTCCCTTATTAACATAGAGAGAAGTACAAAGGATGTAAATGAATAAAGAAAGAAAGGAAAAAAAAAAACAACAACACAAAAGTCGCAACTAAAATTAAACATAATCCTTCAAATAACAAGGGGGCATATTAGCAAGACCCACGTTAAAATTATCGCTGTTTTAGCGGCAGGAAACTGCCACTAAAACGGCGATAATGGGCTTGCTAATATGCGTTATGGAATTCCAATAGAAGCCCAGGTTAGATGTCCTGCACATCTAACCTGGGCTTCTATTGGAATTCTATAACGCATATTAGCATGCCCATTATCGCCGTTTTAGCGGCAGTTTCCTGCCGCTAAAACGGCGATAATTTTAACGTGGGTCTTGCTAATATGCCCCAAGGTCTTTTGACCACAAGACATAATGCACCAGTAGATTTGCTGCAGCCTTCGTCACCAGTATTGTCACCAGAAGCTCCGGTGGGTTCCACCCATTCCGTATCGCCCCCACCCATGTTGCCACTACAAACCACCACACAATTCAGATTCCATATTCTGTGGGCTTGGGTTTTCACAGCATTGGTAAAAATGTTAATGACACAAATAGGTTTTGCAAATTTGGAGAGGCTGCTCTTCCTGGGATTTTTAATCATGACGAGGTCACCCCCACACACCTTTATTACCTTCACAGCCTTTCTGGAATCAAAACCAATCTTCCTTGAACAAATTTTGCGTTCCTCACGTTTGCGCCAATCGAGATCGCCCACACAATGACCGGACTGTAACATATACACATTCACCCATGAAGGTTCAATGAAGGTGTTGGGAAGCCTTCCTCGAAACACCTCAAATGGGGTCTTCCCAGTAGTACAATGTGGAGTAACCCTATACATTTCAATCATTTTGCAAATCTCAGCCTTCCAATCCATAGCATTGGATTTCGCCAAAGAGACAGTTTCCTTAATGACTCTATTGAGGCGTTCCACCATTCCGCTGGCTTCTGGATGGTACAACGCACACTTTTTGCGATTTATTCCCCTTACTTGAAGAAAATCAACCATCTCCTTAGATGATAACTGCACCCCATTATCAGTAAGGATAAAGTGGGGAAACCCTTCCCTAGCGCACAAACAGTTGAGAGCTTTAATTACATCTCTGCTTTTCATAGAGCTTGTGAAGAAAATTTCACACCATCTGGAGAACATATCCAGTACCACAATCAGGTAAGATAACCTTCCTTGATCATGAACAGGGCCCACAATATCTAGAGCGATATTGTGCCAGGGACTGGAAGGCAAATTCCTCACCACCATGGGTTGAACCCTTGGTTGCTTTGACTTGTCGCTCCAAGCACATATGGAACACTTACGCACCAAACGGTCTATGTGCTTGTCCATGCCAGGCCACCAATATGACATTTGCACACGCTCTTTGCATTTGGTCACGCCTTGATGCGTCTCATGAGTGAGATCCATTATTTCACTCCTGAGGTTAGATGGAGGAATAAGCCTGGTCCCTCTGAACAACAGGCCATTGTTAACAGACAACTCATCACGCAAAACCTAGTAATTTTGACACATATCAGAGGCTTGCTTTTTCTTGCTCCAACCCTCAGTCGTGCACCTCATCACCTCAACCAGCACATCGTCCTTAGCTAACTCCTCACGCCATCTATCTTCAGAAAACATGCTGACCGCACAAACGCAGACAGAGTCATCATCTGTAAGTTCATCAGAATCAAAACCACATTCAACACTGGGGACCAACCTGGAAAGCGTGTCAGCGACTGTGTTACAAACACCAGGTAGGTACTCAACATCAAAATCATACTCTTGTAAAGCAATGAACTATTTGGTAATACGACTGGATATTAAGTCCACACCTTTCTTTGTGAAAGTCTCCACAAGAGGTTTGTGATCAGTCCGTATGACAAAAGAAGACCCCCACTAATTTGTTTTTAGTTCTCTCACAGCCCAGAACACAGCCAAAGCCTCCCTTTCAATAACAGAGTAGTTTTCCTCTGTGTCCTTTAATGCTCTGGACAGGAACATGATGGTCTCCGTTCCAAACTCTCCGTCCTGTTGGAAGGCAGCACCCAAGCCCTTGAGACTAGCATCAGTAGTTACAATTGACCTCCTCTGAGGATAAAAATTC
This sequence comes from Calotriton arnoldi, assembly GCA_963921515.1. Lineage (NCBI taxonomy): Eukaryota > Metazoa > Chordata > Amphibia > Caudata > Salamandridae > Calotriton > Calotriton arnoldi. The sequence continues at coordinate 542,099 of CAWUFW010004212.1, forward strand.
TTTAGCTTTGGATCCATACTGAGATGAAGCTTGAGAGACTGGAATTCTTCTTCGCATAGGGAATCCCAAGAAAACACAGAACCTTTCCTCAAGCGTGATCTCATGTTGGCACTGATTTCAGCAAAACCTTTAATGAATTTGGAATAAAACGTAATCATTCCTAAAAATTTCATTAACTCCTCTCGAGAAGTGGGAGAACTCATATGCATAATAGTGCTGACCAACTCATCTTTGGGAACAATGCCCTCACTGGACACAATGTGACCAAGATATGTTATGGACTTGGTACCAAATTTGCATTTTTCAGCTTTCACTGTGAGATTCCAATCAGATAGCCTGCTCAACACCTCCATCTGGCGTCGTGCTCCTCAGAATCTTTTCCAAAAATCAAGATATTGTCCTGATAAACACAAACACCATTTGTGCCATCAAGAACCCTTTCCATGGCACGCTGAAAGACAGAAGAGGGGGATACAAGCCCAAAAGGCAGGCGAACAAATCAAAAGGTACCAAAGGGCGTTATAAACATGGTAAGATCCCTTGAAGATTCCATAAGCTCGATCTGGTGGTATGCACTAGTTAAGTCAATGGTACTGAAGACAGTGGCGCCTCCCAACAACATGATCAATTCAGAGATATTAGGGAGGGGCTATCTGTCCACCACCATGCACTGGTTAAGATGCCTAAGGTCCACACAGAGGCGTAACTTGCCATTGGGCTTCCTTGCAGCAACTATGGGAGCAAGCCACTGGGTTCCTTCAACTTCCTCAATTATACCCTCAGCTTTGAGCTTCGTAAGTTCTTTCTTCACCTCCTCATGAATGGCAAAGGGAATATTTCTAACTTTACAACACACAGGTTTTACTTCATCAACCAACTTTATCTCATGCTTATAAGATTTCAAGCAACCCAAGCCATCCCTGAACACCTTCGGAAAATCAGAATTGAGCTGTGACAGCAATAGACAATCAGAAACGGAATTAACATAGAAGATGGGCCGATCTTTAAGCTTAATAGGTGTGATGCTACCGGGATCAAGCATAGCACCGAGATTGCCTTGGTATGCCCAACTAATTATGCTATCCCCCTTTTGAGAAACATACACTTTGCCGCAAGTGAGGCGTTGTTTGTAATCTATGACCCCAGTGAAATAGCTGCGTAATTTTATGGGCTCCCCACTGTAAGCACATGGATTGATGTCAGGTTGAAGTAACTTGACTTTGTGAGCCAACTTGTAAGAAAATAATTAATTGGTAACAATGGTAATCTTTGCCCTTGAATCAAAGAGAACATCAGTTGTCTCTCCTTCTACACAAATGGCATCAGCAGGGCTCTGTTTGTTATTACTGTGGTCACCCACTTGAAGAACAATCTGACCACACATGAAATCATTACACTCTGGACCAGAATCATCACTAACAAAGACCTCCTTAACAGTAGCCCCCTTGGCTTTACAAACAGACGCTAAATGACCTTTCTTATTTCATTTAGAACAAGTTAACCTAAGAGCAGGACACTTTTTATCATTGGCGAGACGAGTGGACGAGTTGCACCGGTAACATCTACGCACTGTCGGAGTGATGCTTTTATGGCCCCCTACATCTGGTTTCACAATAACTTTCTTACCCTTTTCTTTGACTAAGTTGATAGTGTGTTTCTTATCTTTTTCTTTCTTTATCACACCAATGCACTCAATGGAATGTTCAATGCGTTTGGCAACTATGAGGGCCTCACCCCAAATAGGATCATCTTTCAACCAAAGCTCTTCTCTTACCTTTTTTATGCCACAACCCACCATGAACTGATCCCTGACTCGTTCATCAGATAAATCACCAAATTTGCATGTAAGAGCTAGTTTACGTAAATTAGTAACGTACTCTTCAACAGACTCCTCAGGGTTTTGAAATCTCCTGGCAAAGTGGTAACGTTCAAGAATGGTACTAACATTTGGAAGGAAGTATCAAGTTTTTTAAGACATAACTCATATTCAGTTTGATCTTCCAAATCAGATTGTGAAGGTGAGGGTAAATGATCAAATATTTCTTGCACTTCCGGACCCAAACAATGCAACAGCAATGAGGCCTTTCTCTCAGCGCTCAAGGTTGCACCACACACCTTGGCATACCTCTCGAAGACTTTCTTCCATTGTTGCCACTTAATTGGAGGAGTACCAGGCGCTGCTATGAAAAAAGGTGGAGGTGTGATATTTTTCATAATATAAAAGAAAACAGGTTAAGGGACACAACACAAATGCAAAGACACAATATGAAAATAAGGGTCAACACAGTGTAGCACAAGTTAAGGTTCAGCGCAATGTACAACTCCAGCACCAGTGTGTGCACCACTGAAACGGTGCACAAATGTGAAGAAAGGACAAATTTCAGCACCAGTGTGCGCACCACTGAAACAGTGCACTCAAGCAAATAGTCAGGAGAACGTGCAAGTAACAGCCAGCTACGAATGAGGACAACACAGTGTGCACACCACTGAAACAGTGCTCTTGTGCAGACAGGAAGGCGTAACTTCAGCACTAGTGTGCGCACCACTGAAACGGTGCACTTGAGTAGGGAAACAGGTGAACCCACTAGTGAGAGTGAGTTGGAGATGGAACCACACAGTGTGCGCACCACTGAAACAGTGCGCCGACAATAAGGTGAGCAAAACAGTAAGCAAGGGAAGGAAAGGAGCAGCTCCCAACTCCTCCACAGATTAAGCTGGGAAGATGTGCACCACCAGCACAAAGAGGCATATGCAACACCCAGCTGTGGTAGCGCAAGAGCAAGTCAGGACAGCTAGGAATAAGGCACCTAAGGAACGGGCACCAAAGGTTCAATGCACTAGGTTGATGAAGTTTAGCCAGAGAAATATATGGGGAAAAAACTGCGCTGCACGAGAACAGAGTGCAGAACTGCAGGCAAGGCACAAGCTGGATACACTCACAGCGGGAGGCTGGGAATGCTGGCGGAGACCGGAGACAGAAGCGGGCAGCTTGTTTTCAATGCACACTCAGCGGGAGGCAGGAGCGCTGCCATAAATAGAAATCAAACACCACAGGGGTCGCTCAGCGCACTAACACAGAGGAAGACTGAAGCGCTGCCCTAAATTGAAGACGTTGGCAATAGTTCTCACGGCCAGCTCATTTAATGTACAATCAGCGGGAGACAGGATCGCTGCCGTTAATAGAGATCAGACGCCACAGGGGTTGCTCAGCGCATCAACTCAGCGGGAAGAACGGAGAAGCGCTGCCCTAAATTGAAGACGGAGGCAATAGTTCTCGCGGCCAGTTCATTCTAATGTACAATCAGCAGGAGACAGGAGCGCTGCCGTTAATAGAGATAAGACGCCTAAGGGGTTGCTGTGCGCATTAACTCATTGAGGAAGAACGGAGACAATTATTCTCGCTTGGCAATGTGTCGGGGTTTTGTTTATTTTGCGTGCCAGCGATAGTTCTCCGAGGAAAGAAGGCCACCTTTAATATCCTCTACATGCGCACATGACCAGTAAGCAGCGGAAGCGCGGATGAGTCAAACATGCGGGGAATTAAAGAAAATGTAATACAGTACCAAGGGGCCAACGGGCCGGACGCTCATCAGCTTGACAGCGGGATCGATGAAAAGACTGCTGTGTTGAGATTCTCTCACTCCAATGAGCCGACTACACCAGTGTGACAAGGCAGATCCATGGTGAAATGAAGAGAGGAACATCCATATTATGTCGAAGTAAGTAGTTTTATTGGGAGGAGAGAATCCCATCCGACATCTCAGTCAGGAGGCAACCAGCAATTGCCGATCACTTCAAAACATGCACATTCCATCGCCTGAGCCCAGCTCTCCTGTGACTTCACAGAGTTCCAGGCTCAGGCCAAGAAACCAGGAGCAGCTGCTGAGAATACCACACTGACCTTTTTGATTGGATGTTGGGAATCTGATTACTGTTGCTATGGGTAACCCACACCTCCTTGAATGGTTTTTCAATGCTGGGAGGCTGGGTTAGCCCAAACTCAAGTGCTATTTCCATTGACATGCACAAAAAGAGCTCTCTGTTTTAATTTAACTGCAGAGCATATTTGGATGTTTATGGGGGGAGGATATGGCGTAATGGCCAGAAATGCTGACTTTGGATGCCGACTTTGGATGCAGAATGGGGAACCAGATTTGAGTCTCGGCATAGGCTCAACATTCTGGGATTCCAGACAAATCACTTAATCTCCCTGTGCATACAAAAAATGAATGAATGTGTAATGTAACTAGTGCTCATGTAAAGTGCTCCAATACCTTGGGGTTGAGTTTGTGTTATATAAAACTGCAAAACAAAAAAGGTTACCAAATTAAAAATGGTGACCAAATTGTGTTTCGTAGGTGACTAAAACAAGGAAGCATATTCAACCCTGTTTAATTTTGAGCTAGCATTATGGAGCAGGCCTTCTTTGACGCATTCTAATGCTGCAACAATTAGCATCCTGTAGCACCTGGACATACATATATTGATTTGAGGAAACAATTATTCCATCGGCTCACCGCACCCATTCACTGACCTACACACTCACCCTCCTGCTTACTCACTCTCTTATGAACATGCTGAACTCATTCAGGCATCCAGCCACTCACCCAGTCCCAGCTCAGTGACCCACTCTCTCAATGTGTGCCCATGTTCTGTGTGAATACTGTGTGGGCGGGACGGTGGAAGGGGCAGTCCATGTCCAGAGATGCGGGAATTTGGTCCCCGCAGTCCAAGCATATATAATAAGATTACAGATGCATACACTTACTCACTCATCTATACACCAACTCACCCACACCTAAATGTATATGCCAGAAGGTGGGCTGTGCAAATGAGACAACCAGTGCATCTCTCTTTTCATCCAGTTTCAACTTGATTTTATCAACAACCTCTATAACTGTTTTCTGGTTCATTTTTTAAAAGATCTTATACCTACCAAACTGGCTAGGAAACAGCAGTGTATTCATTTTGTACTCTCAAAACCCAAATTGAGATTCGGTAACAAGTCACTGAATCGTAATTTGGGGTTGGCAATACATACCGAATCAGTATTTGGAAGGAGCATGTTAAGGGCGCCCTTTCCAGATTCCTTAAGGTATTCATTACTGTTTTGCGACTGAAATCCAGTCGCAAACCAATAATATTTTATCATCTTCTCAAAGGAAGTGGAAAGCTATTCGCTAATGGGAAGGAGTCTCCAGGGGACCCCTTCCCCTTTGTGAATGTTGAAAAAAACATTTTTTAAGGAGTAAGCAGTGGTCCCATGGACCACTGCCTGCTCCTAATAAACATTTATGTAATTTGCCATTTTGTTTTTAAACGCACCCGTTTTCCATTAAGGAAAGTGTGCTGAATTAAAAAGAAATACGGCTTTATTTAAAAGCAGTCACAGACACGGCAAGCCCCAGCAGGCCACCATGCCTGTGAATGTTGTCAGTCGCAGTGGGTCGCAATTTGTGACCTACCTCATGAATATTTATGAGGAAGGTCCAATTGTGACCCACTTCAACACAGTATTTCGTGAACCAACCTATTAGTACATAGGTTGGTTCACAAAATACCAATGCATTCGGTAGAAGTCGGTGCACAATTTGCGATCACTTCTATTGAATGTATTTTAATGCATTCCATTTAAGAAATCTTCAACTTCAGTTTGTTATTTGTCGCAATTTACAATTTCGTAAATGGAATGTTTGAACATGAAGGCCTTGGTCACTAGCCTACAGGAGAAGTCGCTAATTCATTTCCGTATACACATACATGGGAATGAGGTGTTGCAATTAGATCCCCTGTAGTTAGGGACATCAGCCAAGAAGAGTATAATCTCAGGCATGCTACCTATCTGCTATGCACTCTTTTATACTCTGCACATCGATATAGCTAGCAGGCATAATGAGTGTCAGACCCCAAAGATACATCTCCATGGCACCTGGTGTCTGTGTAACATCTACATACCTAAAGGAAATATTAGACAGAACACAGAGCATAGAAGTAACAAAGATAGTTTTACTCCCCTCCCATCAACAATTAAACACATGCTACACATTACAATTCCCGTTCTAAAACTGTGGTCCAAGGACCCCTGGGGATCCCCAATGCCTACTTAGGGGCCAGCAACTGCTTAGAAAATTAAATAATATTAACAGATTAATAAAGTGTAAATAAATAAAGAAGCAAAATGGAAAATTGAACATTTTAAAATATTCCGTAAATGGGAAGGAATTTGAATTTGGAGGCTAAAAGTTAAATTCTTCTTCGCAGACTAATTTGTGGGTGCAGTGCAAGTGCATCAGGCAGAATATAGGATGGACAATGGTTGGCCTCAACTGAAGTTAGAAAACCTCCCACCTTCCCATTAAAATTAAAAGTGTGTTTTTTTTCTTTTTGAGAATAAAATAAAATATGTAATCATTTATGTGTTTGTTTGGTCAATGCTTGTTTCTGTATTTTTGTTTATTGTTTTGTGATTCAAATTATCTAAATTGCTTAGTCTCTGGCTTCCAGTAGTGACTCACTGAGGGGTCTCCGGATTCTAATAACAATTCAGTGGGGGTCCACAGAAGTAAAAATATTAAGAAACACTCCATTAAACTGTATGTTTCACATCCTGCCACCCCAGCTCAGATATATCATACATTGAGTATACAAATACAAATATCATACATTGAGCTCACAAAAGCAGGAGCGGCCCGTGCAGGTAAGAGCGGTGCAGAGGGGGCGGGTATGGGGGGTAGTCGACGGACAACAATGAGGTAAAGTTAGATTTAAAACAAAGAAAACCACTTACCTTGCGCTCGCTGCATCGCCGACTCAGTGATGCGGCGAGCGCAAGGTAAGTGATTTTCTTTTTTTCATTTATTTAACTTTACCTCGTTGTCGTCTTTCGACTTCCCCCAAACATGCCCCCACCGCTCTTACCTGCACGTGCCACTCCTGCACAAAAGCACACATTAAAATAAACAGTATAGCGCATCCTTACTCAGATGCACTTGGGAGTGCAGAGCCACAATGCAAACAACAGCTCCAGTAGATAACAGACAACATCCAACAGAACACACTGGACAGAATGTGCACCCATGCAACATAGTTCATACATTCCATATAGTTTACTATCGCTGAGCTCACAACAGCACAAACCAAATAATAAGCAGTCAAAACTGTCATCTCAGTTACCTCCCACACTTGCCTCAAGCTGCACAATGCACATACCTACCCGTCTGATGGCATTCTTCCGAATTGTCAATATTACCCTGTAACCATGCTTCTGATGAGACTACTGAAACAGAAAAGATACTACAGCATGTAATGGAATCCTCAAGACCTGTTTGTGATGGTACTCGAATCTGATAGCTGTGTGAGGTCATATAGGCGGCAATACAGTGCTGAACAAACCTTTGTAAACATAAAATAACATTCATTAAGTACTTGTTTCAAACTCACTTGCATACAAAGTTTTATATTTGGAAGAGCCGCATATGGGTTGTACTGGACCTTCATTGACTGTTTATGGTAATCCTGCTGTCTTCAATGTACCAAACGCGTTCCTCTTATTCTAGGTTAATGCTTCTGCAATGGCAGCCACGTTGTCAGCATGCATTTCATGTTTACTTCAGAACCACAGTCCAATCAGCAATCTTCTGCCACATGAACTATGGCAACTCTTACTCACCAGGCTTCCTGATACCTTGCCCCCACTGGACTTTGTCCTCTACGTTAGGATCCAGGAAGAGGTTGCATTAAGTTACCTCCAGTCTGGCCAATGTGGCTGCTGTGGTCCGGGTGGAGTTGCTAGGGTACATGGTTGCGCTCCTCAGGCAGGAGAAGTGGAGTTGCCAGGCACGGATGATCAATATTTGTGCTCCAATCCCAGTGAAAAGAGAAGATGGGTCTTCCTTCTGGTTGCTTCCTTGAGTCCTGTCTCAAACCCATCAGACAAACAAAGCAGAGATCTCACAACCTGCACACAGCAGTGGTCCAGTAAAAGAATGAAGAGTCCACCAACTGCAGATGCAGACATGGTAGTCAATTTTCATGGTGGCCACCAACCACAGTCACAACCTCTTCAGTGCCCAATTGTGGAGGTGTCTTGATCCAGTGCCAATTACGGTTACCATATTGAAGAGCAACCAGTCATCATAGGTGCTCCTTCTTCTTGAGTAATGAAACACTGCACTCCAGGCATGCTATAGAGGGACCAGGCACAAGGCATCACCGAAGGGACTTCTGTTGCCAACTACTTTCCTGGATCTATAAACTAGTTGGATGAGAGGCAATATATGCACAGACACAGTTTGTACAATAAAAAGCACATCAATAAAAAGATTATCAGCAGAAAGTCGTTTCTGGTCTTTTATTTCCAGATATACTTTCCTGGATCACAGTTAGCCAATCACTGCTCTTCTCGCCCAGCGCCACTAGGTATTTACTGGGCAGCCTTCTTTCTGTGCAGGGGTACCTCCAGTGCCCATCTCCAGCAGTCAGTGAGCACCCTCCTTCGAGATGTTTGCAGGCAGTTGTTCCTGGTAAGTTGCAATCTCTCCTGGGTTTCTGTTTCAGAGTCTGGCAAGGCGAGCTAACAGTCAGTGATCCCAACCTTGCACACAAACGTCTTTCCCAGTTTCCACTGATGTAGGAACCCTTTAAGTAATTGATGAGAAATACAGGCTCAACATCTGGGATTTCAGACCCATCTTTATTCCCAGTTCACATACAGAGTTTGTTGATTCCAGTGCTCCAGCTCTAGGCCAGGTTTCAAATCGATCCTGTGTTTTGTATATTTCTCTCCAATTTACATTTTGTGCACTCCTCTTGCCAAGGCAATTGTGAATAAACTGCTGTTGTTGCAGTTAAACACAACACTCTATGCTTATTCCTCGATGCATGTACATGTTAAAGAACCACATAACACGTGTGTCCTATATAAATGTAGAGAAGAACCCAGTTGCAGGAGAAAGACAAATTTAAACAAGAGATACCGTAGACTACTCTCCTAGGGCAGGCAATGGGTGGAAACGCATGTCCTGCTACTGAGACCTACATGCTTCCAGCACTGTCATTTGTTCTTACCCCAGTGAGCTGACAGTAGTCATACTCAGTAAGACACGGACGTGGCTGTGCCCCTTTGACCTACAGAGTCAGCTTGGGTCTCACTCTATGTCCCAATGGGCCCCTGAGTATATGCATGAGTGTTGTGTGCACTGATGTACACTGAGAGATAATTCCCTATTTGGTGTCAAAGGGTCAAGATAAGCAAGTGCCTCTTTAGTCTGATATATTACCTGCTCATAAAAAGATAGGACAGTCCTATCTTTTTATGTGCAGAGACTCCACCACAGTGGTAAAGATACTATGGGTAAAACAGCTTTGTGAGCACCAAACAATCATAAACTTACACAAAAGTGTAAGTTTACCTTTTTCTGGAAGACATACAAATATTACACATAGGTGATGCCACATACATATACAGGTTTACACATTTATTTGATTATTGAGCAGACATATAACACTAAGACAAGTGTAGGACAAGTGTATGAATCTCTGCCATGGTTATATAATTTGGGTAAATGTTTTCATTGATTTAGTATTAGTGGAGACTTTGCAACAAATGTAGGGCAGTTATGTTTTCAATTATGTAACTTATGTTAGTTGTGATGTCTTGTGAGAGTGAGGTCATTAGCAGTGCATTAGCAAATTACTCAATATCATAATTATTGAGTTCCAATATTGTTTCTGTTTTGGATTGTAACTTCCCTTCAACTGAAGCTGTTTAGGGGTATGTCTGTGCTTTCTGTACAACACCCATTATTTTGTCTCCTGGTAAAACATAAGTATAACTTCACTTTACCAATGTTTTGTCAGTGATTTTTATGGTTTATTATGATATACTCTGGCCTCTGCCCAAAGTGTCCACTGGACATGTTCTGCAGCAGTGCCCTGTGTCCTGTGAGTCCTTGGATCCTATCTTCACCAATCATGATCTTCGGCCATGCACAGCAAGCTCTGAGTGCAGAACATGGCCTTTGCCTCTAGGTGTGGCCGGTCCTTTTGCTCTCAGAGTCTACGGGGCATTGTAAGTAGAATGTGGATATCAGTCATGTCTTGCACCAGCCCACTTGCACTCACATCATGCTGAACACAGACGTCAGACTTCCCATCAGGCTCTGGATCAAGCACATGGCCTTAGGCCATACCAAACACCAGACCCCCAAATCCCCACAACCTGCAGGACTTGGTCCTCAGATTGCCTGCTGTGTTCTGGGCGCAGGAAATAACCTTAGGTCACACACTACGCCAGTCCTTCGGGGTGAGTGCTAACTGGCTGACCTTTGCTCATGTCAGGAAGGTTCTGGACAACATGTAGCCAATATGCTTTAACTTTCACCCAGACTACAATCGTCATTACTTGCTGGAAACTGGCCATATGCAGACATTCCCTTGCCCAGTACTGAATGGGCCTGGTCCTAGAGCAAAATATTTTGTGCTAACCCTTTCAAGTATTTCCCTACCGGAAATCCAGCAGAAGTGCAGCAACAGATATCAGAAAGGACATTGGCAGTTGTGACAGTGACTCCTGTCGAGGTAAGGAGACAAGAAGGATCATGTTTGAGGAACAGATGTCAGAAGCTCAGTTGGTCCACCATGCTGAGATTCCTTGCTTTGTGTGCCACGTTGGAGGTAAGCAACCCTTGCTTGAACGCTCTTCTGCTCAGTACTTGTTGATGTTTCAGATGGCTTAAACTTGCTGTGCATATTTATTTGACAGTTCTCAGACTCAACTCACCACTAACCTGTAGATCTGAATGTTGCTGCGGACACAACGTGGAACTCGTCAATCTCCTTCCCTGTCACCAGAACCAAATACATCCAAGACTACGCTTTTGGCTGAAGATAAACATGGGGAAAAGAGATAGGCATATGAGAGAAGACACACAAGAGAAGTCGTCAGTTTATAGCCGCACAGCTCGTCATGCCAGATTGAGGCTCTCTCAGATTTTCTGCAGTCTCTCACAAGTGATGGCTTTTTTTAAATACTAAATAAGACACAAAACGAGTGTTACTCTGTGCTCTTACATCAACTTAAACGACACACTGTTTTTCTCATTTACATGGATTTAGCATGAATGCTAACATTCCGGAGGAAATGAGACAGATAGAAACGTTTTCTCTAGTAACTGAGGCATTATGGTAAGTATTCAACATATCAGTGACTCAGTCCCTTTATCTTGTTGGAACTAAAAGAATTGTTACGAGCCCATTTTTATCCGATGCCCATAGCAGTTGTTCATGCTCCACAACTTGAGACACCCATCAGAAACAAGGGTTCACAAATGAGCTGCATATGATACTACAGGACCCAGCAGACAGTTGTTACAGCATAACTTTGAGGGCATGGAAGAATTCCAGTATGTAGGTGCAGATGATAGGACAGGGGCCCAACAGGAGTCCCACAATCCAAACAAATAATCTCTAACTCTTCCTAGCTATTACTAACCGGAGGCTTCTGAGTACAGCGCTGGGAGAGACTGAATAGTTCGAAAGATCTCAACATAGTCTTTGAAGTGATGCTGCAGAAGGAGCGTCAAGTAGCACAGAAAACTTAAAACTTCTAGGAGAATGTTCTCGGCTTGCAGATAATCTCAACAAGAGAGTCAGCAATGCGGGTGAAGAGCTAAGCACAAGCAGAGGAGTACAGGAGAAGGCCAGAGCGAAGCAGAGGCTTCCTCTTGTCAAGAAGGAGGAACACAAAGCACCTGGCTGCACCCTAGGTGAGGCTTTTATAAACTGCAGAATTCTTGAATCATGCAGTAGACCCTCGAATCCTGAGATCTTCAAATCCCGTTGTAGTTTACCACCCAGATTGGGCATACCATCACGGCCTATGTGGTGCCCGCACAGCGACTGAATTAATTGTGCTGGTGATGGAAGGGGTAACAGCTGGCAGCACACACACATAGCAGCAATGGTACTGGGCAGAATGACTCATGTCATGCAGTGCTGATGACTTCCAGAGTGGCGATGCTCTGAGCGAGGGCTGAAGGGGGGCCAATAATGCTAGGGCTAGAGGTGGATGGGAGTGGGGTGAGCACCTGTGACAAGCCATGATAACAATTAATAAAGTTATATATTTTACATGACTACCACTACTTTCACATTCAATTTATTGCAAACAATACATGTCCTTGCAACTCAGCCATTCTACCTCAAACCACACTCCAAGAGTAGGCCTTGAATCCTTGACTTTGCAAACATCCAAGCCTAAACAGAAGGTACTTGGCAATTCAATGAGCTTGCAGTAGTACTTCCTTCTAATATATGCAAATAAAGGGACAATTCTTGTTTGAATGATTGCCTAATGACCTTTGAATTGCACAGGTCATGGGGAATGTGAAGGAGACTGGTGGCAAGCAGTGATCGTTCGAGACACAGGATCATGGAGGGAACTCTATATCAAAAAACACATTCAAGCAGTTAATCATCCATTCTTAGGAAAGACAGCAGAGAACTAGCACTGTAGTGAAGCTGGTGGGAGGCTACTAAAGGAGGCTGTGCTTAATATCACACATACATATAGAGCAGATCTAGTTAGGAGAATAGCTATTTCTGGACACACTTACCACTCAATCCAATATTCACCACACATAGCCTCTATCAGTCCATCATAGACAAACCATACCAGCACCCTTCTGATATACCATTTTTGGCTTTATCCGACATCAAATGGCAAGCTGTGCCCATTACCACGACCACCACCACACACCATCATTCCAATCTCACTTAGCAAATTGTTATACTCATATAGCACAACCTAGGCAAAACCTCCTCATCGTTATACTCACAATATAGCTCCAAAGTGTTATAGCTGGCAAAGTACAGCCACATCAGTGGTAATGTAATTTGCCACACGGACACACACACGCTATACACAGCAGACATAATTAGCATAAACTGGTACACTCGAGCACCAGTGCATCATTTGTGACCGACCTGGATTATGATACACATATAGAAAACACCAAGCTCGAGCTGAGCAATGGAACTGAATCCCCAAATCGATTGGAAAAAATGGAAAGGTCGTGCAGCAGAGTCACCCATATACACAAAGCACCACAAATGTTTGTACAAAATTGAACTTACTTTACTCTCACATTAACTCTCACAAACCAGAATGAAATGTGAACACTGAACAAAACCTCCAGAAACCACATACAACCAAACAACAATAGGGAGACTATCAAACAATAGTTCCTGCAGTTTGAGGACGGCCTTCCCAGATCCTCACGAAGGGGCAGATTTATAATTATTTCACGCAGCGCAGCAAGCCACCTTGCTGCGCTGCATGAAATGGAAAGGGCAGGATTGTATCATATTCAACATAATATGGTGCACCCCTGTCCTTTCCTTGCGCTGGCCCACATTGTGCTGCCTAGCGCCGATGCAGGCACTCTTGCACCATGGTGCAAGGGTGCCTGTGGTACAGACAGAATTGTTTTTGTGCAGGAAGGAACACCTTCTGGCACAAAAATAATCCCCTGAGGCATTTTCCTCTTTCTACGTGTGCTGCAGAATGACATAGAAAGAGGAAAAACATGGAGAATACATTTCTCCTCGTTACGCCTCACCTGGGAAGGCGTAGCATTTTGACGCTTTCCCAGGTCAACCAGTAATGGTAAATCTGGGAATGCGCCAAAAATCCATGGGTGGATGTGTGGGAACATCCACACTCCCCCCATGGAATGCCTCCTTGGGGCAAAGGAACACAACGCCGTGATTTGCGCTGTGTTGCGTTACTCTAGATTTATCACAGCATGCAGGGCCACACAAGGTGACCTTGTGTGGCTTGATAAATCTGAGTTAGTAGTTGTGTCGCCCGTGCGTCCCTTTGCGATGCAATTTAATGATAAATCCACCCTGAAATGTCTACCAGATAGAAAATGCACTGCGATGGAATAATACTGGTGGTTATCACTATACAAAGGCAAAATAAGACAACATAATATATTTGGATTGTTAATAATTGCTACATGACAAAGGTCTGTTGCTTGCCAATTTAGCAACTATACCAGTATGTGACCAATTGAAGGAATGATCCTTAGTCCTACTTTTACCTCAGTGCACTCCCCCTTGTGCATTCACCTACATTTCTATATTATTTGAGCAGAACACCATTTACACGATTGTAAATATCTTCCAATGCGTACAATGCATACCTGCCTGACAAGTCTCGCAAATGCATATCTTACCCTGGGAATCAATTGTTGTAAACAGATCTTGGTGGATATAAGTAGTTTCATCCATATAGCTTATATCCATATAGCTTGTGTAACTTTCATCAACAAGTATTGTTATTTGGAGGAAGACCAATTTTAAAGGAAAGAAAGTGGCCATTGTGTGACTGCACCTATGACACTTCTGCTGGATATCATTGTTCATCTTATTTAGTACTGTTAATGGTAGTTGTGCATGGTGCAGCACACTACAGATTTAGGGCCAGATGTACGACCCTATTTTGCATGCGCAAATGGGTTTGCGACCCGTTTGCGCATGCAAAAGGTGAAAGGGCTATGTACAATTCCTAAATAGCGAGTCGCAATTTATTTGTGACTCGCTATTTAGGAAATGCGAGTCGCTATTAGGAAGGGGCGTTCCCTTCCTAATAGCGACCGCAACCCCATGTATGAATGTTTTGTGACCGCAATTGCGGTCGCAAAACACTCGCAAATTACCACCCTCTTCAAGAGGGTGGTAATGGAGGGACCCCTTCCCCTCTGTGACTGGCCCCCAAAATATATTTTAAGGGCAGGCAGTGGTCCCAGGGACCGCTACCTGCCCTTAAAAAATGAAACGAAAACGTTTCATTTTTTTTTTTTCAAATGCGGCCCGTTTTCCTTTAAGGAAAACGGGCTGCATTTAAAAAAAACTGCTTTATTTAAAAGCAGTCCCAGACATAGAGGTCTGCTGAGCCCAGCAGGCCACCATCCCTGGGAGTGCACGCCATTGCCAATGGGGTCGCAAATTGCGAGTGGCTCATGAATATTCATGAGCCTCGCAATTTGCGACCCCATTGGGAATCGCAAACAGTGTCTCAGACACTGTTGTGCATACCAATTTGCGAGTCGCAAATTGCGAGTCGCAAATGCGACGCAATTTACGACTCGCAAATTGGCAGGTCGTACATCTGGCCCTTAGTTTCATCAAAGCATTTAACCTACAGGCAAGTTAATGCACAATCAGATTCAGTCAGCTGAATTGTATGGTTTATATCTCACTTAGACCCAAATTTTGGCATTATCTGTGACTCTTGTCAGCAAGGTGGAAAGTTAGTTTCCCCTTTCATCCAGCTTAAAGTTGGCTTCCAGAGTAAAAGATTCCTTTGGCAGGTGTGATGTGCGATATTTAAGAATACATCTCCCATAGTTATAGATCCTGCATCTTTCCAATATAAGAGATCAGTCTGCAGGCTGCAGATGGCCTGTTGCCCAAATGGTTGCTAGTGCACACTACCTTTTACAGGTACATTTTTCCTGACCTGTCAGATCATCCTGATTAAATGATGTATATCTGGTTAGATGTCTATAACCAAACCATTTTAGGGCTGATGCTCACTTTGTTGATCCTTTCCAAGGCTTTTCCATTGTATCCGCAGTGGCTACGTGGAGAACTGTCATCACACAGGAGTTCAACAGCTTCTTCTCTCACTCTCTAGATTGCAATCTACTATTCACCTACCCATAACTCTTTCCTATCTTGTTTAAACCGCTTTAATGTGCAATCAGGAAATTTAGCTCAATTAGAGAGTCTTGGAGAGGGAACACACAAATTCCAATATTTAAAAAGGCGAGACAGACTTCAACTTGAAAATTACAGAGTGATCGCCCTTATAAATATCTCTGGTAAAATGTTCACAAGACACCTACTAAGGTGTCTTGAGGGAGTGGGTTGAAGACTCATCGATGTTACCAAAAACCCAAATAGGATCCAGATAAATTCACTTAAGATTATATGGATATATACCTCTTAAACTATTAGCAGAAAAATACTCCTATAAAAATAATGTCCCGGTATGTGTGCCTTACATAGACCTAGCTATGGTCTTTAATTTGAACGACAAGAAAACCTTTCGGAGTACAATGCCAACATGGGGAATTCTTATAACACTATTACGACCCTTTGCGGAACTTCATAAGGATATCTGGGCTCATATCCAAGCTGTTTGAGTTTGAGTTTATTTAGACAATTGCTTGGTTACTTAAAACCCTTGCAATAAATATACAAGATATATATTTACATAGTGAATTAAAATCATTAATAAAATCTTCCGATTCAGTTTTTTAAATATGACAGATTAAAAAGGAAATCTGGTAGTTTCAACTTAAATAATTGAAGATGCTGTTGCACAGAAACATTTCAATTCATATATATGCCAGTGGATGACCAATCCGCCCCTAACGGCCTAACAATTAATATAATCATTTGATAGTAACTTATATATATACATGATAAAACCTAAAATTCATGGTGAGACAAAATTTGAATATAAAATCTTTAGTATCAAAATATTTCTATTGGTAGGAGGCAAGCGTAGGTCGCAATTTTGAGGCTATAGGAGCATTCAAGGAAAGTATTCCAGTTCATTGGTTGTCCTTAGGGAGATTCAATAAGAGTCGATGGTTCAGCCCCTAATAATATTATGAGGACTCTATATTACTTCTAAAGGTTTGGTATGGCGGTTAAATTGCTTCTTATGTCAAAAGTACTGGATGATTTTCGTGTTCTTTTAGTCTTTGCTCCACTTTTAGTAGAAATTTGACAAAACTGCAATTTAATTGAGTGTCCCCTGGGTCAAAGCAGACTAAGATAGCCTGTCTTCTTGTTCGTATTCCTCTTTGGTTAAAGGCCTTCGTTAACAGTTGTTTCCTTTCTTCCCTTACGGTATTACAGGAGCAAACCAAATGCAACATATCCTCCTTGTAGCTCCCACAAAGGCGACAAGTGACGGGTAGGTTACCGCGTTGCCAAGGTGCCATGTGTTCTTTGGCTGGTAGTAACCCCAGCTGGTATCTTAAAAACTGCTGCTTAATAAAAACTGGATAACCGGTGGCAAAGTAATCTTGTGGTGAGATGGACTTATAATTGTTTAATGTCATCCACCCATGTGCCCTTTGTGCTAGTGTAGCTTTATCTTCTGTAGCTGATTACATTTTAAGAGACTTTTTTACTAAACGTTTAAAGGCCTGTTGGTCAATTGACATTTCCCAAAGCTGGACAAGACCTGTATGTTCTAGGGACTCTTGCAGATACTCTCTGCCTGGTGATGTATGACGATGCTGTAACTCGTCCCACAACATATGATTCAATGTATTCAATTCAGCTTTCCTAATTTTGTTCCACCAATCAATCAATCAATCAAAGAATTTGTAGAGCGCACTACTTACCCGCGAGGGTCTCAAGGCGCTGGGGAGAGGGAAGGGGGTGGGGGGATGCTGATACTGGTCGAACAGCCAGGTCTTGAGTAGCCTCCTGAAGGTCAGCAGGTCTTGGGTCTTTCGTAGGCTTAGTGGAAGGGTTTTCCAGGTCTTGGCGGCGAGGTGTGAGAAGGATCTGCCGCCGGTGGTTGTTCTTCGAATGCGGGGGACGGTGGCGAGGGAGAGGTCGGCGGAGCGGAGCTGGCGGTTGGGGACGTAGAAGAAGAGCCGTCTGTTGAGGTAGGCTGGGCCAGTTTTGTGGAGTGCCTTGTGTGCGTGGGTGAGGAGTTTGAAGGTGATCCTCCTGTCGACGGGGAGCCAGTGCAGGTTCCTCAAGTGGGGGGTGATGTGGCTGTGGCGTGGTACGTCGAGGATCAGTCGTGCAGAGGCGTTTTGTATGCGTTGCAGTCGCTTGATGAGCTTGGCCGGGGCTCCCGCGTGAGGGCGTTCCCATAGTCCAGTCTGCTACTGACGAGGGCCTGGGTGACTGTTCTTCTTGTGTCTGTCGGGATCCACCTGTAGATCTTGCGAAGCATGCGGAGGGTGTTGAAGCAGGAGGAGGAGACTGCGTTGACTTGCTTGGTCATGGAGAGCGTTGAGTCGAGGATGACTCCCAGGTTGCGTGCATGGTCGGTGGGTGTCGGGGCTGCTCCCAGCGTCGTTGGCCACCAGGAGTCGTCCCAGGCTGAGGTGTTGGAGCCGAGGATGAGGACCTCCGTTTTGTCCGTGTTCAGCTTTAGTCGGCTGATCTTCATCCAATCGGCGACGGCCTTCATTCCTTCATGGAGTTTGGCTTTGGCGGCGAGGGGTCCTTGGTGAGGGAGAGGATCAGTTGAGTGTCGTCGGCGTAGGAGATGATGTTGAGGTCGTGTTGTCTGGCGATGCGTGCGAGCGGGGCCATGTAGATGTTGAACAGTGTTGGGCAGAGGGACGATCCCTGGGGTACGCCGCAGATGATCTCGGAGGCTTCGGATCGGAAGGGTGGGAGGCGGACTCTCTGGGTTCTGCCGTCGAGGAAGGAGATGGTCCATTCCAGGGCCTTGTCTCGGATCCCTGCGTCGTGGAGGCGTGCGTGTAGAGTGCGATGGCAGACAGTGTCGAAGGCGGCGGAGAGGTCCACCAGGATGAGGGCTGCGGTCTCACCATTGTCCAGCAGGATCCTGATGTCGTCGGTGGCGGCGATGAGGGCAGTCTCAGTGCTGTGGTTGCTGCGGAACCCTGATTGGGATGGGTCCAGGATGCTGTTTTCTTCGAGGTATCGGGTTAGCTGTTTGTTGACGATCTTCTCGATGACCTTGGCTGGGAACGGAAGCAGAGAGATGGGCCTGGAAGTTCTTGAGGTCTCTCGGGTCCGCCTTGGGTTTTTTGAGTAGGGCGTTGATCTCTGCGTGTTTCCAGCTCTCTGGGAAGGTCGCGGTCTCGGAGGAGAGGTTGATGATGTTGCACAGGTGGGGTGCGATGGAGCTGCTGGCTTTGTTGAAGATGTGGTGCGGGAAAGGGTCTGACGGGGAGCCGGAGTGTATTGTGCTCATGGTCTTGATGGTGTCCTCGATGTTCACGCTGGCCCAGGCTGGCAGGGGGTCGTGGTCGATGGTGTGTGGCGGGTCGATCTTAGTTGGGGTTGTCTGGGTGTCGAAGCTGTCGTGGATGTCGGCGATCTTGCGGTGAAAGAAGGTGGCGAGGGAATCGCACAGGGGTTGCGACGGCGGGATGTCGTTGGTGTTGGAGCTGGGGTTGGAGAGTTCCTTCACGATGTTGAAAAGCTCCTTGCTGTTGTGTGCGTTGTTGTCGAGGCGGTCTTTGAAGGAGATTCTCTTGGCGGACCTGATGAGGTGGTGGTGGTTACGGATGGCGTCTTTGTGGGCTGTGTGGCTGTCCGGTGTCTTATCGCTGTGCCATTTCTTCTCTAGTTTCCGGCAGGTGCGCTTGGAAGCTAGGAGTTCCGAGGTGAACCAGCCGTCTCTTTTGGTGGTGTCGCTGTAGGTGAGCTTTTTCAGCGGGGCGAGGGTGTTGGCACAGTCGTCCATCCATCGTCTGAGGTTGCAGGCAGCGTCGTCGGTGTTGGATGGGTCGGAGGGAGGGCTGAGAGCGAGGGTTGCCTGGAGTTGGTCTTCGGTGACTTTGCTCCAGCAGCGGCGTGGGATCTGTTGGGTGCGGTGGTGTGTGGTGGGTTTCTGGAAGGTGAAATGGATGCAGCGGTGGTCGGTCCAGAGGAGTTCCGTGGTGTGGCTGAAGGAGACGTGGGAGTTTGAGGAGAAGATGGGGTCAAGCGTGTGGCCGGCGCAGTGGGTCGGTGTTGTGACGAGCTGGCTCAGGCCGAGGTTGGCGAGGCTGTCGATCAGGGTGGTGGAGTTGCTGTCGTTGTTGTTCTCCAGGTGAAAGTTCAGGTCTCCGAGGAGGATGTAGTCGGTAGAGGTCATGTTATATATGAGCAGCGCCTGGCTAGTGATTGCTTGACCAGTCCGAATTCTAGCCTTATCTGAGCTGGGAAGGTATAACTTGGCAAGGAGAATATAATTCTTTAAGCTTGGGAGACTGCATTATCCAACGTGGTGGCGTCCTGCCCTCTTAAAGCCTCACTTCCATATGAAATTGTTGGAAGGAGTTTTGCTCTTACAACTTCCAGTAGTGGGGTCAAAACCGGTCCAGCTACCTTTTTCTTCAAGTTTTTAAAAGCTGCAGCTAAAACCAGGCCTTTCTTTTTCATTGCCTCCTTCTGCGCAAGAAAGTTGCCTTTATTATCGATAATTACTCTGAGGTATTTGTATTCAGCTGTGTTTTTCAACTGCTCTTTACCCATGAACCAAGCCTGTGTTTGTGTTTTCTTGACGTTATAACACATGGTTTTCGTTTTCCCGTAATTAATCTGCAGGCCGTTGGTTTGCGAATAGCTTGACATTGTATCGAGGAGTCGTTGGAGCCCCACCCGAGTGCGGCTCACCAGTACTACATCGTCGGCATATAGGAAGGATGATATCGGATTAGCCCCTAGTTTCGGGGCATGAGGGTTGCATGATTGCCACACTTCCGTCAGGTCTGCCAAGAAAAGGTTAAATAAGGTTGGTGCCAAAACACAGCCTTGTTTTAGGCCTCGGGTAGTTTGAATTTTCCGAGAGAGATGTGTGCCAGCTCCTATTTTAACTTGAACCCATGTGTCACTATGTAGCATTATCAACGTGTGTAAGAGATTCTGTGATATACCCCAATCTGCTAACTTCCGCCACAATTTCCCCTGATCTACACAGTCGAAGGCTGATTTAAAGTCAATATAACAGAAGTATAATGGAGATTTCGATGCGCGGGCCACATCCATAAGTAAAGAAATTGCCAAGATATTCGTGATCGTGCCGGTGGATCTTATGAACCCAGGGGCAGATTTACAAACCCCTTGCGCCACTTTTGCGTCACTTTTCCCATGTTAAAAGTGACGCAAAAGTGGCGCAAGGGGCTTGTAAATCTGCCCCCCAGTCTGATTGTACGGAATTATGTTGTTATTAGAAGATCATGATGTCAACTCCTACAGGACAGTTCAGGCGAAGAATTTGGCCTCAACATCCATTAATGTTATAAGCCGATAGTTTCCCGGGAGCGATCTATTCCCCCTTTAAATATGGGAGATATAATCGACCCTTCCAGGACTCAGGAATAATTTGTGTGCTCCTTACCTCAATAAATACTGGTGCCAGAGTTTCAGCCAAAGGTCTGGCTTGTATTTGAAGACCGCAGGAGATACGCAATTTGGGCCCGGGCCCCCTCTTTCCGTCCTTTCATTATCTGTTTTTTGATCATTTCTGTATTTGACTCCGACAAGCCCTTATACTGCCTGTTTGATGGAATTACCTGAAGATTCGTCGGTGAATATTCTTCTGATGGATCATTGAAGTAGGTTCTTAAATAATGGACCCACGTAGCCTCTGTAATATGAGAATTTATTCCTCCATTGTCTGGATAGAGGAGTTGATTTACTGTAGACCAGAATCTAGTGCCGTTTTTACATTTTATATCGAAGAGTAATTTGGCCCATAGTTCGTTGTCTTTGTCTCTTTGAATCCTCCATTTTAGCTTTTTGATTAGATCTTTGTTTGACTTCAGTGCTACAAAGGCAGTTAAGTAACCCGGCTTTCTCCTATTCGTCCTCAATGCTTTGTTAATTCGAGATTTATATTTCCGAAATCTGATTTCATGGTTTGCAGTGGCGGCTTCTTTATATATTTTGTTGTTACCTTTGGGTTTTACTGGTTTAGAATGCTTTTCATGAAGTATACATATGAGTCGTTCCCACGTGTTTACTGCTGTACTTTCGTTGCTTGAGATTTCCTGGAGCGTATCCATTACAGTTTTGTGCAATTGGTCAAGCCCGACCGTCCGGCTCTTAATACGTCTACAGTTTATTAAATATGTTTTGTCTGTTATCTCCCTTATATGCGTTGAACGGGTAATGTATGGGGAAAATGTAACTTCTTGTGGGAGATGGTCACTACCAGATCTATCCTTAATTTGGAATGAGCAAATGTGTTGAAATATAGTCAGGGAGACGAATGTATAGTCCAAACACAAACTAGTATTGTTAGAATGATATGTAGCATTAGGCGGGTTATCTGTTTGAAACCTACCGTTTAAGGCCCTAAGAGAGAGATGTTCAAGATCATCCAGAAGTTGGCGACCAGTTTTCGACCATTTCCCTAGTGTGTTGCTGCCCTGGTCCGGTATTTCCCAAGATGCAGATTGGGAGATTAATAGATCACGCGCCGAAGAGCCCATTAAGTATAGCTTGAAGTCCCCAGATTCTATAAAGTGGGTCGTACTCTCCGTCTCCAACAATCTCGTTAGTTTGTACACTAACTTTTTACTACCGTTAAGTTTGTTTTTAGGGTGGATGTAAGTATTGATCAAAATAACTTCTGTCGCAACATCTTTGATGTTTATAGTACATTTGGTTGCATTCATTCCCGTGGCCTTATTGTCTAAAGTTGTTCCTAGGACTCCACTAGCTATCGTGATAAAAGTGGCCAGCCACCTGAGGGATGCCCATGTTTTGCGTGTTTTATAGCAGGTGTGAAGAAGCCTGTATATCCTTGTATAAAGACGGGTTTCACTAACCAAGTTTCCTGGAGGAAAATAATATCGAAGGACGCTAGATAAGTATGCAACTCTGGATCAGCTAATTTGAAGTTTAGGCCATTTATATTCTAGGAGCACATACGCAGCGGTCAGGTGTTGATCCTTTTTTTGATTCATTCGGCCTGAATTTTGTCATGGTGAAATAGGATTGCGTGTTACTGTCCTAACTATATCTCTAATGCCATCTTGCGACTTTACCTGGGCAGCCTGTTCTAAGACTCCATGGGATTTATTTTAAAAACACACTGTGTCTGTGGAGCCCTTTGCTCCCTTTAGTGCAGAGGTGGTTTGTTCCTTCCTCGTATCTGTTAGCCCTTTTTGTCCTTGTGGTAGCAGGGGCAGAGGGTATCGTGTCGTTTGTCCGGGGATAACCTTTATTCCCCATTTTTTAAGTGCTGGGCCTTCCACAAGAATTCTTTTTGCAATTTCATTTGAAGACCACGTGGCCTTAATTACTTCACCCCCAGGCGCCGCAACAGAGTTCTCAAATTGTATTGTGGCCAGGTCTTTAGTTGTAATATTGCTTAGATTTGGAATAGCTGCCAACAGTCTTAGAATATTTCCCCTGTTTAGGATATAATGTCTGCCTCTAGATACGTATTCTGAGATCAGCATTAGGACTGGGGCATTGGTCGAATCCATTTTTGCTTCGGCTCGAAAGTTTTCTAAGTTGGAACTTATTTTGATGTGGTCTAGTACCTTGGGAATGCTTTCTTGCGGGCTCGAGCTAGACGCCATAACGTTCGTAGAGATAGGACTGGAAATTGTTTTGACGTGGTCTGGTACCTTGGGAATATATTCTTGCAGGCTCATGCTAGGCACTGTAACATTCATAGAATCTCCAAAGGAAATAATAGGTTGAACGCCGATGGAAGACGTCGGAACTAGGTCCACAATTGGATTTGTAGTTGATGATTTTTCTGTCTGTGTAGAGACGTTGTTTCTGATTTTTATGGCAAGTACTTCATCCCATAAGCTATTTCTATCCCTTAAAGCTCCGTCTGTTGGGGATAGAGTTCTTTTGTCGGAAGTTACCTCAGTTTGAATTGTCGTAAGCTTGGAGGCGGTTACTTGCTGTGCTGGAAGAGTATCGTGGGGTGCCTTATGGATACTAGCTACTGTTTGAATTTTAGTGATCACAGTAGGTTGTTTACCTGGCTTTGCACAATTCGGGTCTAAATGGGACAATGATCCCTTTTCCTCTTCTCCCTGTATGGACTCAGTTACTTTTTGCGCCACTTTGGCATCTGGTCGTTGTAAGGTCTCAAATAGGGGATAGAGTTGCACCAGGCCGGTAGCTTTTTTATTCCGTCCCTTTCTTTTTTGTGCGCGTCTGTATTTGGCATTTCCTTTATTTGGGTCTCACCCACCTTCCCCCATGTTGGGGAGTCCACATGTTGGCTGCCCTTCTTTAATGTTGTTTTCCTTTGGGAGGTTCAAGTTGGGTATTAATTGCGTGCTTAAGTTGTTCATTTGATTGCTAGAACCAAAGGTGTCATCCACCATACGGTTGAGACAAGAAGAGTCTTCTACTCTTGTTGTCCGATTGGCCGGCCTCCCAGGTTGTGTGCATTGTTTCACGTTTGTTAATAGGTCATTTAACATTAACGGTACCGATGCCAGTTTATCGACGATTTTAGAGCAAGAACACTCTATTTGAGCAAAGGAGGTATTATCCTGCACCCTTTTTATAAGGGAGTTTAACTCTCCAAGCTTACTGTCGATCCCTGCTATGTACACTGACATAGTATTCAATAACGAGAGTTGGATATCCATCTTGTTAGACTGCAGTTGTAATGCGTCGGCTGATAGCTGGACCATACTCAGGAGGGATTGCCAGGCAAGAAAAGTAGGCATCTTTTGTGCTTCAGTTGGATTTGTTTCCCTCTTGTCAAGTTCACAAGTGCGGATTGGTGACTTGTGAGGGTCCTGCATATAGGCTGCAAGAATCTCGTCCCATTCTGGGGTCTTTAAGTACGAGAGTGGCTCGCTATCTTTTTCTTCTTGGGTCTCTGAAGATACTGACGGTAAAGTATTATCTTGCCGGAGGCTTGATTTTGGCGTGCTGTTAGGAATCCCTATGTTACTGGAGGTTGTAGGACTTCTCAAAATCGGTTTATTTTGCGAAATAATGCCCTGCATGCCGCTACTTGCCTGGGAGCAAGGAATGCTCTCATTTAAGTCCACGGAACATGGTTGCAGAGGCTCTGTCTTGGATTCTGAAGGATTTAAGTATTGAGAAGAATTTGTTAGAACCCTGATTTCCCCCTTCGTATGCAAATTTGAAGGTGAAGCTTGTGTAGTAGGATACTGGAGATCATAGCGAGTAAATTCGGGAGACGATTCACGATTGGTTGGTGTAGTAGACAATAGTGGTGTTTGCAGGCCCGTAAGATTGTCATTAGTTGAGAACAACACTGCTACCGCATCTTTTAGGAAAGCAAATTTTGTATAGATTTTAGGTTGAATGGAGCAAATTGTATGCCTAGAGTCCGAAAGATTTCCCTGTGATCCCTTCCTTCCGGTTGGGTCCGCTTGGTTTGAGAGATCAATTAATGGTCCTTCGTTAGGCTGAGGTTTTAATTTTCCTTGACGTTTTGTGGCTTTGGCTTCCTTCCCCTTCTCCTGGGTGCCCGTAGCTTTTCTTTCAGTGGCTGACTTCTTCTATTTTCCCGATGGTGCTAGTTCGCCCCTGACCTTCCCTGATCTCATAGTTCAAATTACAGAGTTTACAGACCTAACTGGCCTGCTACCGCAAGCTGACGGTGGCACACTCTCCGGTGGTGGGGCTCACTCACTCAGCCCCACTCCGCTGTTAATGCTGGTGCTGTCTCAGCCACTGCTGCCCTTGAGTCACATCCGACCACCAAAGACCGAAGACTCCTGACCAGCCTGCCGAAGATGGTGGCGGCAGTCCTCACGGCGGCTGGGAGGGGGCAGAAGCGAAGCAGGATGAAGAGAAAGGGCCCGGGAGCTCAAGAATATGGCGCTAATTGCCAAGCCTTCTTTCCCGTATTTGATGGCAGTAGGAACCTATGGGCGGGAATTCCAAGCGGGCATGGTGGGTGAGCCACCCTAGGGCCGCAGTGGTTCCCCTGCCGCCACTCCGGCCGCCCACCCCAGTGTCTCGGAGCGGATCACAAACTAACCTATTTGCTGGCCGTGTTGCCCGACCCCATGGGGCCAGTCCGCGGCGCAGCACAGCACAAACACAAGCACTGCTGCTGCTCCCCTCCGCCGAACCTCCGAGGTCCCTGTACACCTCTTCCTGCGTGCCTGCCACATCGTCAAAAGTGGGCCGATAGCACCAGGGAAATCGGGAGCACCAACACGGCGGTCCGAGTCCCACACCGCCAGCCGTTCCCGGTCCAGAGATCACCGGGCCGCTTTCACGGAGTGGCGGGCTCGAGATCGCGGGTCAAGCAAGCTGGGAGCCGCCGCTGATCCAATTTTGCGGCACCACCGCGCTCCGTGAGGTGGCGGACTCAAGCCCGCGGGACAAACAAACTAGGAACCGCCACCAGTCCAACTTCACGGCCCCACCGCACTTCGTTGCTCCAGGGGCTATTCCAAGATTGCCACCGCGGGTGGCGGGGGTGGGGGAGCTCAGGCCCGCGAGTCAAGTAAGCTGCGACCCGCCGCCGGTCCCGTTACACGGCCCCACTGCACTCCGCGCTCCGAGGCTGCCTCACCGC
This sequence comes from Calotriton arnoldi, assembly GCA_963921515.1. Taxonomy (NCBI): domain Eukaryota; kingdom Metazoa; phylum Chordata; class Amphibia; order Caudata; family Salamandridae; genus Calotriton; species Calotriton arnoldi. The sequence goes on from CAWUFW010004212.1 coordinate 568,377, forward strand.
TTCTCTGCTCTGCTACGTTGCAGTGACAACTCCGGACTCCATACTGAGGTGGTGTGGGTCAGTGTTGGGGATGCTGTTCTCATATCCAAGCTGGGAATTTATTTATTTATTTTTATTTATTTTAAAAGTTTTATATAGCGCTAGCTAGACCCGTAGGTATCAGAGCACTTTACATACACACTGTAAAAAAAACAAAGGAAATTGCATTACATAGTAGGAAGGCAGTGAGGAAGCAAAACAGAGATAAAAAAATACAACATGAAAAATAGGTAAACAGTGCAGCGGAGGGAGAGAAAACAAACGAAGGTGGTTAACACAGTCCGGTCACCACTATCCTTGAATGTCAAGAGAGAGAGGAGTCAACTCGGATATTGAAGTCTAGGTTAGTTGACGTTGGTCAGGAAAGTATTTGTTAAGGAGATGGAGTTTCAGGTCCCTTTTGAAACAGGAGAAGGAGGGGTTGCATCTGAGGACTCTAGGGAGAGCGTTCCACATCCTGGGAGCGTTGCCAGAAAACGATCGGTATTGGGTGGTTTTCTTTTTCAGTTTCGGAGGGATAAGAAGGAGTGAGTTGGAACTTCTCAGCGTTCTGGCTTGACCTGCTCTTACCAGTTTGTTGTTCAGGTAGTTGGGGGCCGGAGAGCCGGAGGTGAGCACTTTGAAAAAGGATAATAACTTTAAACAGGCAAAGAAAAGGCTGTCCCCTGGCACCTCTTTTATTTTCAATCTACATCTCTCATGCACCAGAAGTTTTAGCGCAAGCAGAATTCTATCCACTGAAGATCAATCAAGATATAGGCCCGGATTTACCAATCTTTGTCACAAGTGATGCTGCTGCGTTGCGTTGTATGAAAGGGAGGGAGCAGAACTGCGCCATATTTACAAAGAAATGGCACAGTTTTGCTCTCTCCTTGCATGATGCACTTTGAGCCATAGTGCAAGGGTACCTGTGCTATGGTCAGGATAGTTTTTGTGCAGGAAGGGGTACTTTCAGTGCTTAAGTCGAGCGATTGGTTGCCGGTAGGGCCCACCAACAATCCTTTTGGGGGATGGGCACTTATGGCTCCTCAAAATACATTTACCGAGAGCAAGAGAGGGAAAATGCACAAAGGGGAAAGAAGGAGAAAGAGAAAGACAGAAAAACCGTCACAAAGGGAGAAGGCAGGAACCTGCAAGAGTTACATAAAGTGGCAAGGAGTGCCTGATAGTGGATTACAATTAAAAAGGTATGAGATGGGGGCGTGGCTTCGGAAGCCAAGGAAAATGGCCGCTCGGGCGCGGAGCTCTGGAACGACGTGAGGAGCCGAGTCTCCTCCTGGCATCAATTCAGCTCCCCCGGACCCACAAATACCGGCAAACGGGCATGAAACCTAGCGCTACCGAATAAGCTACTTTGCGCCATCCACGGTGAGCGTTTATGCTGTTTTTTGCCGCCCGTTTTTTCACGGCCGCCATTTTGTTTTTGAATCTTCCTCACAGGCTTAACTCCTGAATGGAATTCATGTTGCCTGAACAATGACTGTTGCCTGCCTGTTCTATTTTTGCCACTTGGGGGTTATTTTCTAAGTTACTTTAATCTTTTGGTGACGTGCCCAGGCGAGGGAATTAAGGATATCTCTTCTTCAAGAAACAACATTCGGTTGGCTTCATTGTTTCTCTAGTGGGTCTGCAATTAAAGAGTGTGGAAATATGGCGAAGGCTCGTCCATCCCGCAGCGGCTCTCAGTCAATGGAAAATTCTTTAGTGCTGGACTTTAATCCTTTCAGTGTCTTACAAGAAAGTATTGATGACGCAGATTCGGGACAGTCTCATGCGGGCCAAACAACATCCAGTATACCTCGCGGTAACCCCAAACAACCATCTAAAATTCCTTCTACTACAGTTGCTGTTGTTTCCAAACGTCTCAAAAAGACCCACCTTCACCTACGGAATCCAATGTCTCGTTATCTATGGAGTTATTGCTTCAGGAAATCCGGGCTCTTAAACCTCACATGGAAGAGACAAATTGTCGTCTCCAAAATCTTGAGGATAAATGGTCTCAGATGGAAAGTCAAGCTCTTCACCTAACGCAACGTGTTGACGCCGTCCAAGCTATTACCAACCAAATCCCTCCTCTACAATTGGAAGTTTCCCATCTAAAACAACAAATTGAAAATTTGGAAAACAGAAATAGGCGCAATAACTTGCGCATTTATGGTCTTGTGGAAGGAATTGAAGGTTTGGATCCTCTCCCCTTTTTTCAATCGTTTCTCCCATCTCTTTTGGATTTTCCTGAATCTCCAAAATTAAATATCCAAAGAGCACATCGCTTGGGTCAGGTTTCAAAATCAATGTCTTCAAACATCAAACCAAGAGGCGTTATTCTATATTTTTTAGAATACACAGATTTACTTAGAGTCCTTCATGCAGCCAAAAATAAGGGAAAAATTTCTTGGCAAGGAAATAATCTCTTTTTTGCTCAAGATTACGCAAAAGCAACGGCCGACCGACGGAAGAAGTTCCTAGATATGAGACCAGCTCTTCGTAATCTGAATGCTCGTTATTGCCTGTTTCATCCCTGCCTCATGAAAGTGACTTTCAACAATAAAACTGCGACTTATGAAGATCCAGCATGACTGCAACTCTTTTTGGACTCTTGCAAAGATGACAACATGGAAGTTCCTCACACCTCGTCGTTTTGATGTTTTGATGTTATGTTGATGTTTTGTTAAGAAAATGTTTTTCATATCCCCCGTCTTATATTATATTGTTTTATAAGGTTTTATATTGCATGTTATTATGTATTTAATGTATTTCATATAATCCGTTTTTCTCTTTTTGTCTTTTATTAGACGCAATTTATTGTGGTCCTCGGTATGTGATCCCATCTTGTCCGCCTGGAGGAAGTCTTCCTTCTCCGTTCTGTTGTGGAGTTTTCCCGCCCGGATGTTTTGCCTTTTCCTTATGTGGCTTCACCATCCCCATGTTTCTGTGTTTTTGTGTGGTATGTTCTTTTATTATCTTACATTTCAACATCCTCAACATGTATCCTACCTGTTCTCTTTATTTTTCCTTTTGTTTTTGTTTTGTATCTTTTTTCTCCTTCTTAGTCCTAATCTTTCATTTTTCTTCAATTACTGGTCCTTTATACATCCTTCTAACATATTCTCTCTCTTTTCTTATCTTTGCTTCTTCCTCTGTCTCATATCTTTTCTTCTTCATATTTATTATTCTCCTATGACAATTCTACTTATTACTAAGTTAAAATATGTTGTATTATTAGATCTAAATCTATTACTTTTAATGCATATATTTAGATGTCGTTGAATATAATATCCTGGAATGTTAAAGGTTTGGGTTCTCCAATTAAACGTCAACGAGTTTTATCACATATTGCAAGCCTAAAAGGTGATATTGCTTTACTGCAGGAAATTCATGTAACTGCTACTGAGATAGCCAAATTAAGACGTCAATGGGTGGGACAAGTTTTCGCATCACCAGGTTCGGGAAAGCATAATGGTGTTGCTATTCTCTGCCATAAACGTTTAAATGTTCACCTTATAAGTCAAGATAATGACTCCGATGGTAGATGGGTTGCAGTCACTTTATTGATTAACAACATTCCCTTAACTGTTGTTAATGTTTATGCCCCCACTACTCACGATAAATTGTTCTGGCCCCAGTTCCTCTCCTCCTTGATGCAATATACTGATGAATATCTAATTTTGGGTGGGGATTGCAACATGGTCGTAGATCCCTTTATAGATAGAAGGTCTAAATCACGATTTTCACCATCTTCCATGCATGCTCAATTTACCTCTACTATATCCCAACGATCTCTTGTAGACTCCTGGAGACTTTGTCATCCCACATTGCAAGAATACACTTATTACTCACCTGCTCACTCCTCTCAATCCCGGATAGATTATCTCTTTATCTCCAAAGCTCTAATTCAACTTATTTCCCAATCAGACATAGGCTCTATCTTAATCTCAGACCACGCTCCAGTTTCTTTGAGTTTGGATTTGCTGCCTCCATTCAAAGGTACGAAGCGGTGGCGATTTAATAATTCTCTATTAATGGACCCCTTATTTACACCAACATTTCTTGATTTTGCAACCTCATTTTTTGTAGAAAATGAATCCCCTCAATTATCCCCTCAAATTATTTGGGACACTTTCAAAGCTGCCTCTAGAGACTTCATTATTTCATTTGTTTCACGAAAACGAAAAGCATCCTCTCACTCTGCTCAATCACTTAATACACAAATTAAAAAACTGGAACACGCTTATTATTTAACAGAGTCCCAGTCTGATTTAAACGAACTTATTAAAGCCAAACTCTCTTTTAATAAATTATCTACTGCATCCGCAAACTTATACTTACTCAAATCCAGTGCTAAATACTATAGTGCCCAGAATAAATCTGGTAATATTCTTGCCAATTATCTCAAAATTAAGAAGGAACGTACAAAAATTGAATCTATTAAAACTTCATCGAATAATATAATCCATAAAGATGACGATATTCTCTCAGAATTTGTCAATTTCTATCAAAAGTTGTATACTCCTGAATCTTCACCTCAATTAACTGACATTTCACAATACTTATCCTCTATTCCCACTCCCTCTTTTCCCGGTGTAGATTTCTCCTCCGCCGAAGCGGATATACATACTAATGAAATCCTTAAAGCTATTCAATCGCTTAAGAAGGGGAAAGCTCCAGGGCCCGATGGTTTCACAATAGAATTTTACACTCACTTTTCTAATCTTCTTATTCCCAAGCTTCATCAGTTATTTTTATATTTCATAACATCCCAAAAATCGGAAGGCTCATTTCAAGAAGCGTTAATATGTCTTCTTCCTAAAGACAATAAAGACCATACATTGTGCAAAAATTATAGACCCATTTCTTTGATTAATGTTGATTACAAAATATTTGCGAAAATCCTTGCACTCCGATTAGATATTATTTTGCCTAAAATAATCGGTAAAGAACAAAGTGGCTTTGTTAAAGGTCGACATTTGTCAGACAACACTCGGCTTTTCTTTGATGTCCTTAGCAAGTCTCATTCCCATAAACAGTCAATGGCGGCCGTTGCGCTGGATGCTGGAAAAGCATTTGACAGGGTTAATTGGCAGTTTATCTTTTCCACACTTGCTTGGTTCGGTTTTGGTCCTAAATTTCTTTCCTATGTTTCATTACTTTACTCTTTCCCTAGATCCTTTATTTTAGCTAATGGCCTTGTTTCTTCTTCTTTTCCTTTATATAGCGGTGTCCGCCAAGGTTGTCCACTTTCTCCACTTTTATTTATCCTGGCGTTAGAACCCTTTCTAATAAAAATCTGTTTGAATAGGAACATCACAGGTTTTCCATATGGTGATAAACAACTAAAGTTTTCCGCTTATGCGGATGACATCCTTTTATTTATCTCTAACCCTCAATCCTCTATACCATCGTTTCTCTCTGAAGTCAATGACTTTGCTCTGGTCTCTGGATACAAACTCAACACGGACAAATGTGAAATTCTCCCTTTAAATAGACACTGCTTCCATGCTGACTTCCTGACATCTTCTTTTCACTGGAGCCCAACAAAGATCAAATACCTAGGCTTATGGTTCACACCTTCTATTAAAGATACTGTAGCATTAAATTTAAAAAATTTACAACAGACTTTAACTGACTCCACCTCACGTTGGCATCCTTTATTTTTATCCTGGTGGGGTAGATTAGATTCTATAAAAATGATGTTAGTACCAATAATTTTATTTTTCTTATCTAACCTTCCAATCAATGTCCCCAAATCTTGCTATAAGAAAATCTATAATATTTTATCAAAATTTTTATGGCAAAACAAAAAAGCTAGGATGTCTTTTGCCAAACTTCAACAACCTAAACATTTGGGTGGAGTCAATTTTCCAGATTTTTCTGCTTATCATACTTCATTTTTCTTAAATACTCTTCTCATTTGTTATCTCAGAATATGACTGACCCCATTTCTCAACCCCTATGGGTAGACATAGAAACTTCTTTCTTTTACCCTTTTACCTTCGAAGAAGTGATATCTATATCTCAAGTTCCAACAAGAATGTCTCTTCCCATCCTTAAGAATTCCCGTAAAGTTTTTCATCCTTTATTAATCAAAGGCCTTGATGAACGTGCCCGTTTTTGCAATCCCCAATTTGGTATAACAAGCTGATTAAAATTAAGAATAGAACCCTTTTTTGGAAGGATTGGTTAGTCTTAGGACTTAAATGGACTCATCAACTCTTCCAGGGAGATTCTTGTATTCCCTTTTCCATAGCCCAATCCCGCTTTTCTCTGCCTCTTTCCTACCACTCCAAATATGTATCGCTAATTGAAGCTGCTCAATCCTCTTATGATGTGTTTGGGCCCTCCCCCGCACCTGTCGAATCTTCTTCGACTATTCTTTCTTCCCTATGCACCTCTTCTTCTGCCTCTCAAATTTATAATAAGTTAAGAGAACCCTCAGTTACTCGTGATAAATCTAAAATAGAGTGTGACTGGGAGTCTGACTTAGGCGAATCTTTTTCCCTCCTTCAATGGAACAAAATTTGGACCAAAATAAGGAAGTCTTCTAGAGCAGCCAATACTACACAAACTCTATTTTTCATATATAATAGACTTCTGATCACTCCAGCTAAATTGCATCACATAGACCCCTCTACCCCCTCTATTTGTTGGTCTTGCCAAGCCCCTGTAGCTGATCTTAAACATATGTTATTTACTTGTCCACCCATTTATCATTTCTGGATTAGAGTATGGAAACAAATTAACAAAATTTTCTCTACCCATATTCCCTTTTCTTATTCATATATTTTTCTAGGTAGTGTCTCAGAGATATGGCCGACCTCAATTACTAATGTTTCGATTGTAGATCTACTTATTGCAGTTGCATTTCAACAAATTACAAAGTCATGGAAACAAGCCTTGAATGTTTCCTTTCAAGCATGGTGGTATGGTGTATGTTATAACCATAGGTTGGATAGGGCATATGTTCATCCCATTACACTTGCCATCAAACGTGATTTACTGTGGTTACCTATCACCAACTTTTTAAATGCTACTGCTCAAACCATGCCTTTACATAATCCCAGGATTGAAGAAGTACCCAAACCTCCTTGAAGTTAATGGTTATTATTAAGTATCTAATCTATTTTGGATTTTGGTAGAAACGTGTTATACAACTATAGAAATTAATATATGTCGTTTTTTGCATTTTATGTATATGATCAGTGTTATTACCTGATGCAATCTCCCCTCCCATTCTTTTTCTCTCCGTCCCCCCCTTCCCCTATACGATTTCATTTGTATTACATTATATTCAGATGTCATATTGTATTGATGTTAATTCAAAATTTTATATCTAATAAACTTACTTTTAAACTTAAAAAAAAAAGGTATGAGATGGATTCCAGACTACGCAGTCTTGGTACTGGGTGTGGGCAGAGGCGTAGCTTCAGTGGGGGGGGGGGGTGTTTGAGGTGTTACACCCCAGTAATAAATGTATTATTTAATAAATAGTTGGGTACAGGAACTTTCAGTCGGTTATAGTAAGATGTCTGTTAGATTTCACCTGAGTTTTTTAAATACTCACTCAGACAAAAACACATACACAAACATGCTCGTCTCTGATTTGAAGGTATTAAAACATGGTTATTTTACAAAATATTGTGCTTTAAGTATCCCTCACAATCTATACTCCATTCCATTTCCACTGCCCCCCATGCTGTGCCCCCATAAAATGATTAAAATGATATGCCAGCGTGGTTGTCGGAAAATCTGAAACTCACACACCCCCCCAGTCTTACTGACCAAACTATGCCCCTGGGTGCGGGGGTGCCAGTCACGGGTTCACGAGCCGAGCTTTGGGCACCAACATTTATTCTTCTGCAAATCAAGCACTTGGTACCTTCTGCACTAAAATATCCTTGGAGGCTTTGTCGTCTATGTATGTGTGCTGCAGGATGCAGCACACATGCAAATTGGAAATGACGAGGAGAAATAAAGATATTTCTCCTCATTACGCCATTCTCAGGCAGGCGCACCAATGTGGCGTAAACCTGTGTCTACAACTCTTTCTAAATATTGGTTTGTGTCAAAATCCATTAGTGGATGCACAGACATACTCATGACCACCCATAGACCGCCTCATTGATGCAAAGTTACGCAAGGCAGAACAATGTGCTACATTGCGCCACTTACAAAGCAACGTTGATCAACATTTGTTGTGCTTTTTAAGTACCAAATGGACTTTGCGTCGGGTCTGCGACAAAAAAGTGGCAAAAGCCATATACAAAACCTTTGTAAACCTGGGACATAATTCATAGTGTATCTTATGCAGATCGCATTGTCTTATTTGACCTTACACCTACCGGTCTCCAGCAAGTTCATGATAACTTCATTTACAATTATAAATCAAAATATTTACAAATCAATATAAGTGAGATGAAAGTGATCATATTTAGAAGAAGGCAAACTTAACAAAAGTTTCAATGGAGTCTGAGATCTCCATTAGAAATTGTTGCAAGGTATTCATATTTGGGGGTAACATTTACAAGTAACCTTTCCTTTTTAGGTTTCGCCTGCAAAATCTGTTGTAAATTTTAAAAAAACTTAAACGGGGCTTACAGCCCACCCATTACTTGCCATTTGTTGGCTTGCTTGACACTCAAATTTCCTTGCTTTTTATTGGTTATTGCATGACATTTCCTGCAGCTTTCTGTTTCTCTTCTTCTTCCCTCATGTGCTTGTCTTTTCTATGGAGCGTGGACCAAGTATTTCTTCCTTTTTGAAGTCGTAATCTGCTTCCTTAGTTGCAAGAGCTACTTTTTTTCTTTTAACCTGACCCCCTCCTCCTGGTCTCCGTTGTTTCCCCACTATTTTGCTCAGGATCACACAGTGTGCTGAAGTGGAGAAGACAAGCATTAGAATGCAATATAGCCACAATACCACACTTCCTTTGTTACGGTTGACATTATTAGTGATAATTAGTAATTACCAGTTAAAAATAGTCTTTAAGGAACAAGGTGAGAAACTATGAAGATTTTTTTTCTTTTCGTTTTACTGAAAAACGAAGGTTTTGTTTTATGGCAAACAAACAGCAGGACATATTTGGAGCGATATTTGTTTTTCTCCTCCACCTGGCCTGGAAACATCACGGGGGTGGCTGCTAGTCACTGGGGCCGTCCTAGAATTCAGGGCCAGATGAGGGGCCAAGCTGTTTAATAAATAGTGCTTTTGTGTATAAGTATTACTTTCAACCACAGCGAAACATGTCAGTGCCAGAGTATGACTCTGTCGGATTACCTGCGGCCTGTAAAATGTTTGGGCGCAAGAAACATAACAAAATTGCCATGCTGTGTGACTGTGTGCCATGCACTGAGCTACTCACCTGCGTGAGGGATGTTGGAAAGGCCAGGTAAGTCCGTGTAATATGCTTACAAAACTGCACCATAGGATATGCTCTTCGTGCAGAGGCAGGAGATGGGTAGCTTTATGCCTTTACCTGGCCGAGATCCCTTTCTTGTAAGTAGCAGTGCAGTGTGTGCCACGATGCCAAAATTAATCTACATCAGCATAGAACAAGTTTGTGTCATACACTCAGTACAGTGTAAGCAGATCACACGCATGCAGCTTTACATAGAAATACAAAGGGCCATATTATCAAGAACGGCGATAACATTATCAAACCTGGGCTTCTATTGGAATTCTATAGGGCATATTATCAAGCCCCTTATCGCTGCTTTAGCGGCAGTTTCCTGCCGCTAAAGCGGCGATAATGTTATCGCCGTTCTTGATAATATGGCCCAAAGTTTTACGGCAGTCCCTCCCCTTCACCCCCCCCTCAGGTTTCCCCAACCCCACCCACCCTCCATTTTTTTTCACCCGCCCTCCATTTTCTTAACCCACTCCCAGCCCGCTGTTGTTTGTCACTGACCTCCAGGTCCTTCTTCTGCTCTCAGAAGTGTTTAGGCGCATCCTCTCGCTCTCCCATGTGTATACCCACCCTCCCCGCAATGCTAGCCCCCTCCCCCAAAACCCTGCGCTGGTTTCTTAAATGTTGCCCAGAAAGGTGGGCTGCTCTGCAACATGGCTTAAAGGGGAAAAAACACTATGACGCAGGAAATCCTGGCCGCATTAGTGCCTTTTTTTGTACTTTAAGCCATGTTGCACAGCAGCCCGCGCTGCTGTGCAACATGTAAAAAACACTGATGAAGCAAACAAATTTCACATAGGCAAAGCATATTGGCCTTGCCAAAGCTTATTGCTTTTCTTGCCATGACAACGAGACTATGCAACAGGCTAGAGCAGTGGCCTCCAACCTTTTCAGTAAAAAGAGCTACTTAAGTTCAATGAAAACCACCCAGAGCTACTGATACCAGTAGTGTTGTAATAGTGGCCATTTTAGACAAGATTACATTAGTGGCCACCATATGCAAGGAGTCTAGCAGTGATCGGCTTGGTGCACCAGGCAGAGTTGCCAGCATTAATGTAAAAAAAAAGACGCTGTCCATTTTGAATGCCTCTACATGGGTAACACATAACCACCATATCTGCAATGTCCCTGGTATCAAAGTGATTATATTAGTAATAGGTCTTCCCTGTGCCCGATGATTTTATCATTCAAATATGAGCTTTGAGTATATTTTGGAAATTCAGCCATTTTTCTGCAAACGCCAACCAATGAGCTTTAAAAATACACACAATTTCGTCTCAGATACACATTCTCAATTTTGGTATACATATATTAATTAAACCAAGCAAAAGCTTCCAAGGTTGTAGGCTGGGCTACGCAGAGGAAAGCTACTCACAAGTAGCTGGAGAGCTACCAGTAGCTCACGAGCTACTTGTTGGAGAAGCTTGGGCTAGAGAAAGGGGAAAGAAGCATGAACAGATTAAAGATCTATAGAAATGTTTAAAGAAATGTATGTTTTTAAAATAGCCTATTAACTTACCGGAGTGAGCTGCTAGCCCATAATGATCTTAAAAATCTTCAATGGCAGGATATGATGATTTGGAAGAATTGGTTGAGACCACCACATGGGTCTGCGGATAGAATTAGAACTAACAGAAATTACTTTTGAATACTTTGCATGAGTAGTGACTGATTGGTACCAAATCCTTTCAGCACAAGAGTGCTTAGTTACGGAGCCAAGTGCATTCTGGGATTCCAGCATGGAACTCATTTCAAGGAATCTGAAGTAAATCTTAGAAGATGGTGGAAGGGCTCTGCAGTACACAATACGGAGGAGTGGGATCCACCCAAAGCAAGAGAGTTATGAAAGCGATCGCCTTGAATGTAAAAAAGGCTCAAATATGACCATATTCTTAATAAGAGCCTGTATAGATAACCTTAACTGTGCTTGGTAAGCATCCAATCGCAAGAAAATAGGAGGTGAGTGCAGAAATTAAGATTAGTACAACTACCTCTACAAGAGATAAGAGACTCAAGGAATAATTATCACACCCCCTCAAAAAGATGCCTACCATGCCACGCGGAAGTTCAGTCCCTCACACACATGATTTTACTCTGTTTATTCTGTTATGCGCTAAACCCGAATCCTTAGTCTCTGTTACTCAGTCATATAAGAACATTGCAGATTCTGTCGTTTTGTCTTATATTATAAAATGTGAAGATATCAGACTATGGCTAAACTGGGCAAGTTCTTAAACTTTTTGCTGAGAAGATGAAACAAAAAAATTAAGGTTTCCACAGGAAGACCAGAATACCTTGTCCTCTGATTATCCAAATGTGGAATAAGGTATCTTTTGGAGAATGAATAATAGAGTTATCTTGCCAAACAGTTCGTTTGGGAAGGATTTTAAGTATCCTAACCTCTCCCCATTTTGTTAATACTATCCATACTTTTCCTTACTCCTAATGTTTAAACTTCTCAATTGTAGTGTTTATATTTATTATGAATTTTAATAGTGTTGCATAATGGTCCTATGATGTTCCTTTGAAACTTGTCCTCCTATTCAATACTTTATGATGCAGCTACCACCGGTGTGGTGACGTGATGTACTTTAAAAATGATTTAAACAAATACCTACATTTATATATTTGCTTTCCTTCCTGAAGAAAAGATATCACATCTTCGCAGAAGCAATATACACTGGCATCCATTGACAGGCAAGGGTATTAAATAATCAAGGACACATTTTTAGATTTTTTGTTTGGTTATCAGGGGTGTTAAGGGATACATACCAGCGAAGGAAAGAGAATGTTTGAAAATGGGACGAAAATAAGTGAGAGGCAAATGGAGATACAGCGTACAAGAAAGCAATGAAAAATAGAAGGGCGGGAGAAATAGAAGGGGAGGAAGAATTAAATGGAACAGAGAGAAGAAAGAAAGAGAAAGGAAGAAGAAACAAAGAAACAAAGAAAGAAAATGGAAACAAGTTTGAAGAAAGAATAAAAGATACGGAAGAAAGACGGGGTCAATAGATTGTAAAACAAAAATAAAGAAAGATTGACAATAAATAACTAAAGGTTTAAAGAAAACAGGAGCAGAGAATGAAAGCCAAATAAAGGGAGAAAGAAGCATCGAAAGACATAAAAAGTGAAAGAAACGCATAGAGAAAAGAATAAACAAACAAAAAAACAAGGAGATAAATCACAAGAAAGTAAGAAATGAACAGTAGCTGGAAGGAAAAGAGAAAGCGCTACATAAAAATACAGAGAAAAGAAACGGAGAGAAAAAGGAAAGAAACGGAAGCAAACGAAAAAAATAACGGATAAAGACTGTGGGCCAATTCACAAGGATTTTGCTATGAGTAGATGTAACTTACGCTGGTAGCACTCTTGGTTTACTCCTAAATTCTAGGAATATGACAGATATATTCCTGACTTGCTCCTGGCATACTCCTGAAATTTAGAGTTAAGCCAGAAGTACTACTAGACGAAGTCATGGTGAAATCTTTGTTAATCAGAAGCAGTAAGTCTGATTCTCAAGGAAATTTGAATCTGATGGAGCAGGAATTCGATAAAAGAAACCTGCTCGAATTAATACCCCCATAATACGTACTAACAGTAAGTAGTAATAGAAAATTAACGTGCACCTTACATGAACACGAGGGAAAACTGCTTTGCACATGCATGCACTAACGTGAAAATAATATATGGGAGAACTAAAATTGTATTTACATCATGCTTTGAAAGAAACGAGAAATAATGCATGACTAGGCCGCATGTGCATTTCGTAGTTTGCATGTTGCAGCTTGCTTTGAATTAATAATGTCGTTTTGCATAAGGTTGTGCTAGGAAAAAACATTAATAAGGGATAGTACAAAGGTGGGTGGTAAACAGCGAAAATTACATTATCACATAATTAATGAATGTTCTTTTTTATTCATTGTAGTGGGCTGGATGGACTCCATGTTTTCTTAAATTGACCAAAGAAAAGGCGGGTTGGAAATTAAAGCAAATGCTGTTCAGACAAAAGCACGCTGAAGCACTGAGCACAGCAGAAGCGATGAAAGAGTTGAAGGCCAATGTGATGATCGTCTGCCAAGCAACGTGACAGACCGTGGGATAGAAGGACATTTCCTGAAGACATTGCTTGAAATGTATAAAATTGTAACTTAGACTTGATCGTGTGAATGTACAATATATGAGCTAATGAGAAACGGGCATAAAACAAAGAATAAGCTTAAGAGCGAGTGAAGTCATCATGGTGTGACATACCACCCCCAAAGTCCACCAATCAACTGCTTAGTTTCGTGGAATGTTTCAATTGATGTGGGACGGACATGTAGGGTTGAAGTATAATTGGGGTGCCTTTAGGGGTGTGGTGGAGCACGTTAGGTGGAGAGGCTGAGAGCGGGGGATGCGTCGCAGTCCGTCTGTCAGAAGAGAGGCCTAGCTGATTCCTGTCCTGTCCTGATCCTGTCCCTGAATCTTTGTCCCCTGACTCTATTCGGGGGATCCCCACCACCACTTAGGCCTGAGGGGTGGTTTTCACTACAAATCCGATGGGTTTGTATTAGTCTAACTCAATTTTTCTTCATAATTTACTCGCGAATGTATTTTTGTCTCTGAAACTTTTGTCTCTTTATCTATCCACTCCTTCATGCAATATTGTCATTGCTTATTGATGAGTTCTGTTCATTTGATTTGCTGATGTTCTCTCCCTTTGTGAGTTCATTGTTTGCATTTGTGACCATATACATTTGAGCATTTTATTCTATGATTTGAGATAAACTTTATTAACTTCAACGAGAGTCTGTGGTTATTTAGTTTATAAATGATTATGAAGAACCGGAATAACCCACTCACTGGGTCTCGGCGGCGGGGGAATTGCCCAAGTCTTCCATACCCTTCATACGTAGTAAAAGGAGACACAGGAGCCTTCGTCTGCAGGAGGAACCCAGATTTATTCAAATAGCCCGGGCTATGGAACAGAGTCCCAAGCTCGTTAGAAACAAGACAGAGGAGGCTGCTGCTTTACTCCGCAGCTTACAAGCCTTTTATACTTTTTCATTCCAGTCTTTTGGCTGTTAGTCCATTGTTCAATCAGGGCAGTGTTTGCAGTTGATAACCAGATCCAGACGGTGTTTGTAGTTGGTGACCTGATCAAGGCTTGGTACTCAAATTATTGTTCACTCAGCTTGATCAAAGCACGGTCATTCAGGTCATTGTTCGATCAGCTTGATCAAAGCTCGGTCATTCAAACCATTGTCCAATCACCCTGATCAAGGCCCAGCAGTCAGACCATTGTCCAGATAACCTGATCACGGTGTCAAGGATGTTTACCAGGCAGGGAGCAGGAGATGGGAAACAAATCATTTACACAGGGCGTGAGTGTCTCATAGTTTTCTGTCGAACTGCAAAGAACAGGGGGGTTGGGTGTGCGACAGTTCCTGGGGAGAAATGCAGGCTGCAAGATGGTTTTTGTCGTGTTAGTTAGAATTTCCTCAGGCATCAGCAGAAACGACCAGGTGGGTCGTGTGGAAGTGTTTGACACGAAATGGCAATGAAAAAACAATGGAGTCCTGGTACAAATGATACCGATCAGAAGAACACTTTTCCTCAGACCCTCCTTTTGCCATTGAGTGGCAAATACTTTAAGAAATGTCAATGTTCATAAGGCCATCGGTTTCTTGTTGGAGCATCATCATCATATTGGTGTTGTGAATGTTGGAGGGTGGAGGCTGGATGGTCTGGACACACATTGTACAGAGCACTGGCAGGCACTGAAAGCACAAACAGCAGGAGACCAGGACAGTTATTCCCAAGGCAAGGAAGATGAGGACCCTCCACCCCCACTGGGAAAGGAGGCCCCAGATCCAGCCTGTGAGGGACCAGTTGCCTTTATCCAGATGAATTTCGGAAGAAAGGCGATGCAGACGTTGGATGGCATAGTACACTGAAGGTGCGTTGTCTGGGATGTACACGCAGCAGCTGGAGCCGATCAATTTACATACACCACCACGATCAGCAAGGAGGACGTCTAGGACCATGCGGTTCTGCAGTGTTATAAGGCGGTCCGCCTGTAGTTCTGCAGTGATGTTGGAGAGGGCACCAGCTGTTACTGTGATGGTGGCTTCAAGGACCCTGGTCAGTCCTCGTACAGCCCGACTGTTTGCCATGGGGCCCCAGAATGGAAGGAAACCTTTAAGGAAGTCCCCGGTTTCCTGGCCTGCTGTATCCTCGGCTGATATGACGCCCCTACGTGAGCGACGCAGAGCGCCCTTCATCAACAGGTGGTAACTCCCATGGGTAGAATACGTTGGCGGAAGGAGGAAGGCCAGATAGCAGGTACCAGACCAGTTACGGGGAGCCAAGTGTAGGCGGCAGTGCCACAGATAAAATAGGTGTTGGGGGATGCCAACAGCTTCAGAGGAGATGTAGAATTTAAAGATTTTGTGATATTACAAGTACTGGTACCAACTTTCTTAGTCCCTAGGCCATGGATGCAGACACGGCCTTGCACATTTATGACATTCACAGTGTCTCGTTCATCGGGCAGTATCCTTCTTGTGCGGAATCTGGAAAATGTTCGTCGAGTGGTTGAGTTGAATACTACCATCTCACCAAGTTCATCTGGTGATAGCAGCGATGTGGATGAGCTGGTTGGGCAAAAAGGAGCATTGGCATGGCCAGATCTGTTCCGCCAGAAGTCATCCTGAAATGTTCCAAGGGCAGAATTGGCAGTACCATTGACAGTGTAGGCCTCCTGTATCAACATCCACCATGCAAGACAAGACCCAGAGATGGAAAAGGGGTAGGGAAAGAATGGGACAGGGTGTATCATGGAATGCGGCATCAGTCCGCAAACCCAGCAGTTGGAAATGTTCATGATCAGCTGATGATGATGCAACATTTGGATGAAGGTGTTATTGAAGAATTCTGCACGGCGGGGTAACTCGTGGGCTGGTAGCGTGTAATACTGGTGCTCTGCAGGAGTTGGGGTAGGGGTTGGTGAGGTAACAGGATGGTAGATTAGTAACAGCCAACCAAGAATAGACAGGATGAGGGAGACAAACAGCGTCACCACGGTGGCCATGAAGCATTTACTATGTCGGAGACTGACATATTGTTTCTGGATTCGAGTGTTTTGGACGGCAGCCATTGTGCTAAGCCAGGGACCTCTAGTGGCTGTCTGTGATTGGTGGTTGCTTCACTGGGCGCAGGTGCCAAGAGCCCTATGGCGTACCTTAGTCTGACACACCAGCACTACTCTCGGCCGGGGAGATCACAGCCCTACAGCCTATAGGCACTTGGCGAAGTCAAAGGCAAGCCTTCCCTCGGGGCGCAAGTTATATCGGTCGGAAGTAGGGTCAGTATGGTCGGGAAACAATTGTTCTGGACGTTGAGCAGAGTTAAGGGAGGGTTCCACCCTTCCTTTCAGTATGCTGTCACTCTCTGCTTCCGTAGATGTAAAATGCAGTCTGGCATCGCTGAATGGGACAAACGTCGGGACTGTTTCTGTTTCTGAGTCTCCTTGTCCTTCCCTCACCCACTGATCGTAGGGGAGGGGCAGAGGCACACGCCTACAGTGGGACGAATGCACCCAATTCTTCCGACCTTCTACTTTCACGGCGGTGCGGGTGGCCAGCAACACCTGACGGGGCTGTGTCCAGCGGGGTTCGAGGCTCTTAGTCCGTTGAAAATTTCTTACTAAGACCCAATCACCAGGTTGGATAACGTGTCCTGGGCCCTCGCTTTTGTCAGGTATGGCCTCATGCACCTGGTGATAAAGAGTACGAAAGGTATTAGTTAGACTGTACAGATAATCAGTTAATACAGGGTATTCAACATCAGACAGTTTCTTAGGCCGCGGGACACCCCATACATTGGCAGGCCTCCCGAACACAATCTCATGGGGGATAGCCCTATCCTGGTGTGGGCTGTTGTTCTTGTAGACAATAGGGCCAAGGGCAGAGCATCAACCCAAGTGACACCTGTCTCGGCTACTATTTTGGCCATTTTAGTTTTTAGGATGCCATTGTACACCTCCACTAGACCTGCTGACTGGGGGTGGTTAGCTGCATGAAATTTTTGTTTTATACCCAATGCTGTTCAGATATATTCCATAATTTGAGCCGTAAAGTGTGTCCCGTTGTCACTCCAGACCAAGCGGGGCAAACCGAATCGTGGGAGGTACTCTTTTAATAGCATTTTGGCGGTAGTGATAGCGGTGCAGTCTTTGACGGGGTAGGCCTCCACCCATCGGCTGAAGGTACAGACCACCACTAGGACATATTTTAAATTGTTACATCGGTCCATCTGGATGTAATCTATTTGGAGGACTTCAAAAGGGAAGGTAGGAGGAGAGAATCCTCCCTTAGGAGTAACTGTGCCTTTTCCTGGGTTATACATTAGGCAAATCATGCATGTTTTAACCAGCTTTTCAGCATATGTTGGTATCTTAGAGTTGTACCATGTAGGTTCCAACAGTTTACATATCCCTTTTGCACTAATGTGAGCAGGACCATGGGCCATCGTAACTACTGGTAGCACATGACTGTCAGGTAACATCCATTGTCTTTCCATAGTCGTGCGGACCCAGCAACCATCAATTCCCTCCTTTGCTAATTGCTCCTTCCACACCCGTAGTTCCTCAGGAGTAGTATGGGACTGAATATCGATCACACTCTGTACTGTGTTTTCAACCATGCCCTCGTCTGCCACCCACCTAGCGGGACCTCCTACATACATTCCTTCCCTTTTTCTAAGAGCTGTTTGTCTGGCCGTCTGGTCAGCCAGTGCATTGCCTTTCCCAACATCATCTGTCACTTTCTTATGGGCCTTACATTTTATAATGGCCACCTTTCTGGGGAGTGTCAGGGAGTCTAACAAACGGTGAATTAGGGGGCCATGTTGAATCTTGGTCCCATGGGAAGTAAGGAAATTCCTTTCTTTCCATAACCTCCCGAAGTTGTGGGCCACCCCGAAGGAATATTGGCTGTCAGTATAAATATTTACCGTCATCCCTTTGCTTAACTCACAGGCTCTAGTGAGGGCCACTAATTCTGCTGCTTGAGCAGAGCACTGCGGAATCTGAGCTGTTTCTACTACTTGTCCTAATGTCGTGAGGGCATAGGCGGCTGAGGTGTTACCATCTGGCCCTCTGAGACATGATCCGTCCACATATAGTGTACCTTCTGGTTCTGCTATCGGGGTATCCTGTAAGTCAACCCGTCCCTTCGTCTCCTCCTCTGTCCTTAATATGCAGTCATGTGGGTCTAAGCGGGCATCCTGAGTATCCAGTGGGAGTAATGTTGCGGGGTTCAGTACAGTGCATCTCTTGATGTTAATGTGGCTGGAAAAGAGTGTCAGTTCATATCCTGTGAGTCGTGCGCTAGTGAGGTACTGTGTCTTGGTGTTATTAAGGAGGGTATCTACAGAATGGGGGACCATCAGAGTCAGGGGAGTTCATGACGATCCCCGCACTCTGACGGACCATGAGGGCGGCCGCAGCGGTCGCCCGTAGGCATCCTGGGAGAGCCCTTGCAACAGGATCTAAGGTGGCTGAAAAATAGGCACATGGTCGATGGTGACCTCCGAACATCTGGGTCAAGACAGCGCATGCACAGCCGTCTGTCTCATGTACAAAAAGAAAAAATTGCTTGCTATAATCAGGAGTACCGAGGACTGGAGCAGTACACAGAGCCCTCTTTAAATCTTGGAAGGCCTGCGCATGCTCTCTAGTCCATGGAAAGGAACTGTCTGATATGTCTTTAGTGGTGAGGGCAAGAAGAGGTTTGACCATGGCCGAAAAGTTGGAAATCCACTGTCTACAGTATGAGGTTAGGCCTATGAAGGCTCGCACCTGCTTTTGTGTTCGTGGGGCCGTCATAGCATTGATAATGGCTACACGATCAGCGGTGAGCTGCCTTCCTTCCTTCGAGAGGAGATGACCTAAATAGGTCACCTTCTCTTGACAAAACTGAAGCTTTTTAAAGAGACTTTGTGATTATGGAGGGCAAGGTGGCGTAACAAACAGAGAGTAGCTTCTTTACATGATGGGGCAGAATTTGCAGCAATGAGGAGGTCATCTACATATTGTAATAGTGTGGAGTTATCAGGGAGTTCCAAGGAATCTAGTTGACTTTTGAGGGCTTGACTATAGATACTGGGGCTCTCGGTGAAACCATGAGGCGCGGCAGAATCTAAAGCTTCGTCCACCAAGGGAGAAACCAAAAAATGTCTGCTGTCAGGATGTATAGGAATGCTGAAAAAAGCATTCTTCAGGTCTATGACAGAAAAGTGCGTTGCGTCAGAAGGGACCATCATTAAGAGGGCTGTAATGTCGGGGACAACAGGATATTGGGAGATTGTTATTTTGTTAAGGGCTCTCAGGTCAATCACGAATCTGTATATTTTAGGGGAGAGAGCATCTCCATTGGTCTTTTTAAGAACGGGAATAATGGGACTGTTACAGATATTGCCACGTGTTTCCTCCACTACGCCCTTGTCCATTAATTCAGATATTATTGTTAAAAGGGCCATTTCTCCTTCCGCGGGTAGTCGATACTGCCGGAGGCGGGGAGAAGTGCACCTGGCTCGATGCGTACCACATGAGGGGATATGTTGAGACACCCTACATCAGTGTCTGATGATGCCCAGAGGGAGGAAGGTAAAAACTGCAATTCTGGTGGGAGGGGACCAGACAGATACATATAGGAAGCTGCGGTGGGAGAAATTGTTAGGGATACACCTTGGGGACTACATGATATGGTCGCATACAGAGCTTTCAGTAAATCCATGCCTAACAAGTTTTCACTGCAACCTGTAGTAAGGACCAAGGGAGCGTCAACATGTGCAGGGCCAATATCGAGAGGGAGGGGTTCAGAGACAGGGCTCGTCACAGGTGTTCCTGCAAAACCCACGGAGACATTTATTTTGCCAGAAAGGGTGCCTCCGGGACTGACAGACGTGCAATAGAAGACCTGGTGGCCCCAGTATCCAAAAGAAAATTCTGATCGTTCCCCACAACTGACATTTGAACATACGGGCCCCTTTGATCCACTGGAATTTGCACTCTGGTAATACCCCTTTCCTGGCTGTCCTATGCTTGGTAGGACCCTATCTCATCAACTTCGTCATAATCATCATTGTAATAAGTGCGTGTTGCTTCGTACCCATCAAACCTATTGGCCGGGCGCGGCCGGACGGGAACGTGATCCCTGGGCCTACGTTCTTTATCCTGTGGATGGGGCGGGCCATGGTCCCTAGTCGGCCTTCCCTCCCTGGGAGCGCGAGGCCGAGTCTTCCCTGTTCGGATGTTTTCAGCTAACACGGGACACTCGTCTATCCAATGGCCGTACCCCTTACAATAAGCACACTGATCTGTTTGGAGGGCTCCCGTATGTTGAGGGCTGGAGGGGGTAGACTGGCGAGCCCTCGGAGGGTGTTGGGGTTGAGGTCTGAAATTCCCGCGGGCATCGGGACCTCGGGGAGGGTAAGCCTGCTGCAGAAGTGCCTTAGTCTTAAGATCCCTAACCTTCTTACTTTCCTTGTCTCTATCTTCATTCTCCCTATTCTCATGATATTGTGCCATAGCCAAGATACCAGTGATAGTTTGGGCAGACCACGTACTTTCAACTTTCTTAAGCCTGGTGGAAATCTCAGGAAGCAAGTTGCTGACAAACTTATCGACAAACACTGGGCCAGAACCTGGGGTCCGGGGATCCAAACCACTATGTCCCTTGTATTCTGTCTCAAAACGGGTAAAGAAGTCCGCCACATTCTCATCTTTTCGCTGCCTACAGGCGTTTATTTTATCCCAGTTAATGACAGTTTCCGGCAAAAGTGTTTTCATAAACGTTATTATTTTACCGGGCAAAGTCAGGATGGCAGCTTCTGGTTTAGTCCCTCCTACCCTTGCTTCTTCCATAGCCTCTAGGTCAGCACATTTACCTCCCAACGCCACTTCATGATCAGTATGTCGAATCTTGTCCCAAATTTCAGTGGGAACAACCGTACCAAAAAGTAAATCTATATCCTCAAGAACGAGAGTACCTGCAGATATAATCTGACCTAATTCTCTGTAAAAGGCAGCCGGATTCTTCCGGGGATCTGGTAATTGTTCTTTTAACTGCATTACTTCTGACCTTTTCCAAGGAACATGAACCCAAAGCCTGCGCCAGTGTGCCTCAACAGCCCCTCGGCCATTATTTTGGGCATCGGTAAGTGCGTTAACAAAGACAGGGGCCGCCTCTCTCATTGGCATAGCTGTCTCTAGAGGGGTGTTGGAATAAGCGGTCATATCACGGTAAGCCATTAAAGCAGCCACAGCACCAAACATCCCCTCTCCCTGAACATCGCCTCTTCTTATTTGTGACCTAAGGTCCATTAATCCAGTGGGTATCTGCATAAGCGCATTCTCGAATTTTTGCATGACCAGCGTACACATGTATTCAGCCCAGGTGGTCTGTTCCATAATCGTCCACTGGGAAAAGGTGGACCTTATGTCTTTAAAGGCATAAATATTCCCGTTCTTTATCCAACATTCACACTGTTGCTTCTGTAGGTCATTTTCTCGAAGGGACGAAAAGCTGACTGCAGAGCGCAAGGAGGCCAGTCGGGGGGAATTGAACATTTTATATAAATCCTGCTTAACTGTAGACCACGGGGAAGTAGGAAAAGGGCGGGTAAGGGTAAAGCCGCAGGGGTTGGGCGGATGGAGACTTGTTGTCATTCCCGCAGTGAGGACAGGGTTAGCGGGCGTGGTCGGTGTCATAGGAAAAATCGGGAGGGTTGGTGTGACAGGAAGAACAGTAGGAGGGGCAGTGGGGGCAGGAGTGGGCGGTGGCGGGGGGACATGTGGGGTGTGAGGCGTCAGGGCAGGGTACATTGGGGCATATGCAGGAGGGCTTTCTAGCATGGTATCAAGCAAGGAATCACCTTCTTCTCCCCATCCATATGGCCCTTTCTTTTCTCCTCACGAGCTGGATAGCATTTTTGTACCCGGGCCCCATGCTCCCTGTTGGCTATTTCTACCGATTTTGTCATTTGATTTTGTAAATTTACTCTGGCGTGGTCGGCCATTGACATGCGTTCCTGTTTTCTTTCTTGAGCCTTCTGCTTTCTAGCTCTCTGCTCTATCTCTTTCCTCCAAAATCGGACAGATTCAAACATAGACGGGCGCGTTTTTCTTTTCATTAATTGTTCCTCTAAGTTGGAGAGAACTTGGGAATTAAAGGAGCCATAAAGTGGCCACTGTAATTCCGCGTTACTTTGTTTCGTATATTTTACCCAGAATGAGGAAAACATTATGGCAGAAGGGCCATGTTTAACATACATCGTATGGCCGGGGGTCCCTTCTGGAGGAAGCGGACAAGCCGCCTCCAGCTGGGAGTCCTGCGTACACATACAACAACATAATTTCTTGAACTTACTACTGACTGGCATACTTGTAAATAGGTAACAGACACCGGCGGGTTTTAAAATTCACCCCGCCTGCTTGGCTTTTGCGAAGGTCAATAACAGCAGAATCATACAGACTTGGTGGGTGATCAGTCCACCCTTACCTTACAGGGGTAGTTCTCTTCTGCAGACGTAGGGCTGTGTCCTGCTCCAGAAATTATTTGCTAGGGGACTCCAGCGAGGACGCGGTCATGTGGCCCAGACCGGGTAGGGAGGAACAGCGGGCGAGTCGTTCGGCTTACCGGATTGCAAGAATCCCTCGGGTAGGGCGCCTCCGTCGGAGTCTCTCCGTGCACCTCCTCACATCCACCGGGCCTGACCTTCGTACTCGTGGAGTCCCTATTCGGGCGCCATTTGAAGAACCGGAATAACCCACTCACTGGGTCTCGGCGGCGGGGGAATTGCCCAAGTCTTCCATACCCTTCATACGTAGTAAAAGGAGACACAGGAGCCTTCGTCTGCAGGAGGAACCCAGATTTATTCAAATAGCCCGGGCTATGGAACAGAGTCCCAAGCTCGTTAGAAACAAGACAGAGGAGGCTGCTGCTTTACTCCGCAGCTTACAAGCCTTTTATACTTTTTCATTCCAGTCTTTTGGCTGTTAGTCCATTGTTCAATCAGGTCAGTGTTTGCAGTTGATAACCAGATCCAGACGGTGTTTGTAGTTGGTGACCTGATCAAGGCTTGGTACTCAAATTATTGTTCACTCAGCTTGATCAAAGCACGGTCATTCAGGTCATTGTTCGATCAGCTTGATCAAAGCTCGGTCATTCAAACCATTGTCCAATCACCCTGATCAAGGCCCAGCAGTCAGACCATTGTCCAGATAACCTGATCACGGTGTCAAGGATGTTTACCAGGCAGGGAGCAGGAGATGGGAAACAAATCATTTACACAGGGCGTGAGTGTCTCATAGTTTTCTGTCGAACTGCAAAGAACAGGGGGGTTGGGTGTGCGACAGTTCCTGGGCAGAAATGCAGGCTGCAAGATGGTTTTTGTCGTGTTAGTTAGAATTTCCTCAGGCATCAGCAGAAACGACCAGGTGGGTCGTGTGGAAGTGTTTGACACGAAATGGCAATGAAAAAACAATGGAGTCCTGGTACAAATGATACCGATCAGAAGAACACTTTTCCTCAATTAGTTAGATAAAAGAGTATCATTACCATCAACTATTCAACTAATTGGTTCATCGACCAAGTAGAGGAAGAGTTGATTGATGAATCAGATAGGTTTTTGGGAAGAAATGCCATATATGAACAGATATGAGAAAGAGAATTGGACTTGTACAAAAATTGATAACCAGCGCATCAGGGATTTGGGTGAGTGTGTATGGGCCATTGTTCTGCTATATTATTGAGTATTGATCCTTGATTAGGCATTGGCCGCGCGCTGGATCAAATCTCTGGGCCATATGTACAAGGACTGGTGAAAACTACCGCTAACACTAGTTAGCGGCAGTTTTCGTACCGCTGTGTACCGCTGAAAACTATCGCCTTATTAGCGACGTATGCACAAGACGTCGCTACATGGCGATAGCTTCAGGGATCAGCGGTGAAAACTGCTACTAACATTAGCGTGATGGCGATAGGAATTCCGGCGTTAGCGGGCGAAAACCAACGAAAGGCCCATTAGCGGCAAAAAAAACGCACGTTAGTCAGCCCAACGTGAGTTTTTTTGCCTCTATTGGAAAAAATAGCCTATTAGTCGACCTCCAATAGAAAATAGGCAAAAAAAACAATGAAATGCAGAATGGAGCAGCCAGGGCCAAGTGCAGCACACATCAACAACACCCTCTAGCCACCCAACATCCAGGATGACCAGGATGAGAGCCTGGATGCCTCGCAGGACCTGCGCCTGGAGCCTGGATGCCTCGCTGGACCTGCATCTGGAGCCTGGATGCCTCGTTGGACCTGCGTCTGGAGCCTGGATGCCTCGCTGGACCTGCATCTGGAGCCTGGAGTGGGATGCGGAGGTGCTGTGGAGTCGATGAGCCATGGCGGTATAGATTGAGGCACGGCGATCGCCCGTGCCTGGTGGGGAAGTCTGGCAGGTCGCATGGAGACACGTTGCTGACCTGTGTGAGAAGACCACCTTGAGCCCCTTGGAGCTGTAAATGGTAGAGGCGCCCCTGCGCACCAACGTAGGGAGGTCTGCATCGCATACTACGATCCACCACTACACCGGGGTGCATTTAGGGGATTACCAACGGTAGGTGGCGCCTCTCTGCATCACAGGCTGGATGATGTTGCGCTGGCCGGACGCTGTGGAGGATGAGGCCCCTGATCTGCGCCGAGATTGTGTGGCGGGAGCGCTGCATCTCCACGCATATGGGGGCCCTGTTGCTTCAAAAAAGGGGGTTCTCTACCTATATAGTTCAGTGCGTGCAAAAAGTCACGGATTATAAAGAGCAAGGCCAGTGCATGAGACAAGAAAATAGTGAACCACAAAAAGGAGAAAAGATATATCAAAACGGCTTTTATTCAAATTTCATATTATAAGACATCATAAAATTTCCATAATAAATATAAATAACCAGAACACATCCCACAACTGAATCACTCAAACCTCAGACATACCTTCTCATGTACTCGCATTCTCACACGCCTACCAGTATCAAACATTCACTCACAATATACATGAATAGAGGTCCCCCAGAAAAAGGGATACAAGCAAACACATAAGACCTAACAAAGAATGACACAGGATCTCTTGAGAGAACAAATAAATCAAAATACATCAATCCAGAACAATCAATAATGTGATGGGAAAACAAATGTTAAAGAATATAAATATTCTTAAAGAACATAAATGGGGGGGATTTTCTCTATTTCAATACATTCCAACAAGTGGAAAACAGCGCCGACGCGCGTTTCGGTGTTAGCCCCGATATGGGCACCACCTTCCTCAGGGCGACAGAGTCAACAACACAAAAGCAGTGGGATGTGCCTGTAACGAAAAAGGATATTACAAAACAGATATGGATATCTAAATGCTAATAATTCAGTTCATTTCATAATTAGAGGATAAAGATCATTAACTGCGGTTCATATGGCACTGGAAAAAAGCATAAAATAAGCATAGTGGTGGGAGAAACTTGTGCACAAACAAAACATTACAAAAGAAGAACCAATTCAGGCATGAGCTAAGATTAAAGTAACGCAATCTGAATAAAATGAGAAAAGACAAATGATTTAAGAAAAGTGGAGGAAACTAACGTACAGACTACTAAAGGCTAATACAAAGACGAAAAATAACGAAACAGATGAAGGAAAAAGAAAAATTAATAAAAGAAGAAGGTTAGATAGGTGAAGAGCAAAAATAAGCCAAAAACATAAAAGAATAAAGAAAAAAGAAAAAGATAAAGGATAAACAGAGACATGTGGTCCCATTTAATAACCTTCAAGCGGCTCTCGCAAAATACCTTAACGGCAGATCCAGGGTAAGGTGGATACGGTGAAGGGCTGGTCGTAAAAACAAAGAGGAAGAGCCTATAGTAGTGAAGGGATAGAAAAGATTTAGGCTTCAACCGGGACCAAGGCCCTCACAGGTGATGGTAAAAAACCGAGGTACGAAGATGCAGTTTTTACCTTGGCTGCAGACACGCACTAATAGTTTGATGAGCAAAGGTGAAAACAAGTCCAAAAGACGTGAGGCCTGTGCGGGGACACAAAAAGAGAAAAGAACAGGGAGAAATGTTTCTGTATAAGAACACAGAACCTTAAAGGGCGAAACAGTGAGGGAAACAGCAACAGAGGTGTGTAACAAATACGCAGGCTCACCGTCAAAACGAGGCAGATGAGAAGATAAAATATCCTAGAGTCAACATTCACGATGTGGTTGGGTTCTGAAAGATAGTGACAAAGGAAAAGCTGCAGCTGCATATGACGGGTCCCTAGCAACAGATCCCAAGGTACAGTCAGGGTTTGAAGTAAGCGCGCGGAGGCAAAGGCGTCAACTGAGTTCCTGAAAACGGACAAATGAGGGAGATGAGTCGCATTCAAGGACATAGTAAAATAACGGTATGTCAATTCAGGGTCTAGAATAATGCAGGCTATGAGGAAAACAGCAAGAGGCTGCACCGGGAGTGACCTACCTATTGGTGATTAAAGGTTCCAAAATGGAAGTACGCGCCAGGAAGCAGCTCGTCTGGTCGAGGAGGCTGCAGAATCAATAGAGGCGTAAGCAGGAAGCTCCGGAGGCTGCAATGGACATGAACATGAATTCAGTAGAGTGCAAAGGTAAGGGAAGCCGCGGTCAGAGCAAGGCAGGCTAGAGAGTAGATGAAATATCGCGGCCGGGCAGAGAGGGTCTTACCGATCGATCAGGGAATCTGTCAGACGGGCGGCATGATAGCCAGAGCGATGCGAGGGCTCCAGTAATAAGGGAAGCAAAGGGAGGGTCGGCTAATTTAAACTCGCCGGTTCGGCAAGAACCGCCAATCGGCAAAGAATGCCAGAAGCATCTGACTCGGAAGTGGGTCAGTTGATGGCAAGGTCAAATGGAATCAAAGCTTCACGGAACAAGAAAGAAGTGAAAAAAGAGAGAGAGAGAACTCCTCCCCCCACGATCGCGACCCGGGTGTGCAAAGATAGGCGAAAGTCCTCCGCCAAGGAAATAAAAGGCAGAGGAAATTTACGTCAGGGTACCGGATCGTATTCCGAGAGCAAAACACTCAGTAAAGAAACTCCACGGGGAAAAATGAAAAGTGAAAAATAAAAAATAAAAAGGGGGGGGAGGGGGAATGTCAGATGAGATATCCGAAGGTATGTAAATGGTGGAACTTCTATGAACACAAAAATAAAACAAGAGATTGGAATACCTTCTCAAGATAGAAAGAGGGAGATACAAAATAGATAACGAACCAAGATAAAAATGGATCTGGAAGAAGGACAAGACTCACAGACAATATAATCAAAAAAATAAATTAAAAAAGACTAAAAACTACTAAGGTGAACGATACATGAACAAGAATAGGAAAGACATATAAGCGACCATAAAGCCTTATGGTCGATAAAGTCGGAATACACAATCAGGATCAGGCTGGAATAACCAAGGGAGATTAGGAGTTTCAAGGAAACTCCTAATTTGAGGAGAAATCAATAACGGTCAAGGATTTACAGGATGGCATTTTCCCATTGGAGGCTCTCATTAAGTCCCTTGTCTTTAGTGTTGAGGGAAAACATCCAAAAAACTTTGCGTTTTCTGCGTATAGCTGTAGTGTCCAAACCTAAGGTGGAGCAAACTTTTTCCATAATAGTCCAGCGTAAATCTGCTTCAGAGTGTCCAGCTGATGCCCAATAGCTAACTAGGGGCGCCGTAAATTTAAGCAGCCTGATATTGGATTTGTGCTCGCCAATGCGGGTTCGACATTCTCTTGAGGTTTCTCCTACATAGGCCAGATCGCATGGGCATAAGATGACATACACGATGTTGGACGATCGGCAATTGGTCATCTCATTTAAAAATACAGTGCGCTCATTAATACAGATTTGGTCGCTGACTATCGCGTTGACACACGCATGGCAGGAACCGCATTTGTGATTTCCTTTAACGGGCTGATCCCCAGTGATCGATCTTTGGGTTGAAGTGATCTTTCTAGAGCTCTTAGCCCTCACCAGCATGTTTCTCAAATTTTTATTCCTCTTAAAGGCAAAGAGAGGTTTAGCTAACTGAGGTGATTGGTGATCCAAATTTAGGAGGTGCCTCTGAGAGTTGATGATTAGTCGCACTTTATTGTCAATCGTAGAGTGTTTAGTAACGCAAATCAGTTGGTCGAGTTGGTCTTTTTGTTTAGGCTGAAACATGGTATTGCGGTCATAGTATCTTGCCCTCTTAAGGGCATCTTTCACGAGTTTGTTAGGGTACCCCCTCGCTGTTAGTTTGGATTTGAGGATCTCAGCATGTTCCAGATAGTGCTTAATGCTGGTACAATTCCTACGAAGACGTAGGAATTGACTGAAGGGGATTCCATCTTTTTGGCATCTGGGATGGAAGCTATTAAAATGCAGGAGTGTGTTCCTGGATGTGGGTTTAGTGTAGAGTGACACTGTGAGTTGGGAGTCAGCATGTTCAATCCACACATCCAGGAATTCCAGTTTGTGTGTACTGGTATGCGTGGTAAATTTCAAGTTGGGGTCCGCTAAGTTTAGCCAGATGATAAACTCATCCAGGGTGTACTGATCGCCTCGCCAAATGAAAAAAATATCATCGATAAAGCGGGACCAGTAAAATACGTTCTTGTAGAACGGGGCCACTTCATTGTATATGTTGAGGTTTTCAAAGTGTCCCATATACAGGCAGGCCACGCTGGGGGCACATGCCGCACCCATGCTGACTCCCTGTATTTGTTGGAAAAAGGAGCCCTCAAATTCGAAGAAATTTTCAGACAGAACGACCTCGAGGCATTGAAGGATAAAGATGGAATTGATCAGAGTGGATTCTGCCTCGACTATGTCCCTAATAACACTAAGCGCCTCCTGTTGGGGAATGTTAGTGTATAGGGACTCAAGGTCCATGGTAACAAGGATTTCATTCTGATCGTTGTAGGGTAAACCCTCTATTTTCTAAATGAAGTGGCCCGTATCCTTGATATAGGATGGAGGGGGTTGTAAAAACCGGTCCACATATTTGGACAGGGGCTCGGTGGCCGCCCCGATAGTAGAGACAATGGGTGTAAGAGGGGGGTCCAGTTCATTTTTGTGTGTCTTGGGGACCCCGTAGATAATGGGGATACGAGTAAATGAAGGAGTTAAAAATTCAGCTTCCTTTTGACAAATCTCTCCTCTTTCGACCGCAGCCTCCACAAGTTTGAGGATGCGTTTTTTCAATTTGGGCTCAGGATTGGACATGATTTTCCTATAGTGTCTTGGTGAGCCCAAAAGGCAATCCATTTTTTCTCGGTATTTGTGGGAGTCAAAGATCACAATGCCTCCGCCCTTGTCGCAAGGCTTAATCGTCAGGGTGGTATCATCTTTAAGTTTTTTGAGAACAGTATTCTCTTCACTGGTGATATTAAAGGAAGGTTTAGGAATGTATTTGATAGTCTTATGAATCTTATTAAGGACAGCCTTTTCAAACAGATCCACTTCAGGTCCGAACCATTTCGTTACCTGGATTGAAAGTAGATGGTGGTTTAAGACCAGATCTATTGTCTTCTACGGTATTAGCATTCCCATTTAGGAAAAACTTCTTAAGCCTCACTTTGCGAAATAAGGAATGGATGTCCCTAATAAGTTCGAATTTATTGAGATGGGTGGTGGGGACAAAAGAGAGCCCTTTCGATAAAAGAGTCTGCGTGAGGATCAATGATGCTAGAGGACAGGTTGAAAATGGGTATAGTACTTATGTTCGCCAGTACTGATGGTGGCGTGTCTGAATGTATTTCTGAGGTGGTTCCTGTTCCTCGAACCGATTCCTCTGAGCTTGTCCCTGGACGGGGAAGAACCCTCTCTGATGCTCTTGGCCCAATTGGAGCCCTATCTGTTGTTCTGAGCCCAATGGGAACCCTCTCTGTTGGTGGTTCCGATATCTGGGGCGAAAAATGCCCCTGCGGTTGCCTAAAAACGATTCTCTGGTGGGGTCCTTTCGGAGTTAAATCTAGATTGGTGGTTGTGATATGAGGGGCCCTCACTGTCAGAGTCAGTCGTGTCAGAAAACGTGGTAACACGTCGGTATCCCCAATTGGTGCTTTTACTGCTTGTGTGGTTGTCACTGTTGGTGTTATAAAAACCCTCGGTGAGGTACGGATAAGCTCGTTCTTGAGTGAACAGGCGGATATCTTTCCTCAGTTTTTCAGTCTTCCTTTTCAGAAGATATTCGCAGAAAGAGTCCAACTCATAGGTGATTTCCTCAAGTTTCTTTTTGCCCTACTCTACACTGTTCGACTGTTTAAGTTTCTCCTCAAGCTCTTGAATTTCTTTGTTCAAAATGTCCACTACCTCCCTAGCTGTCTCAATAATCAAAATCATCCAGTCCCTGGAGCATCTGTTGGAAATGAGAGCCCATTTCTCCAGGAACTGTCTGATTTCGATGAAAAGGCCCGAAATATTTCAGACCCTAAGGCCAATAGGTATAGTACCTGTCTTTAGGTACTCAAGCATGAAATTTGCATGAGATTCAGTGCGTTTAGATTTCTTCCTGAGATTGAACAATTTGGTCCATTCCTCATTGAGTCCTTTAGACAGGGTAAATAGCTGGTTATTACCCGGGGCTTGTCCTAACAAGCGGGCAAGGTCCTCGTCGGAAAAGCCAAAGGTTTTAATGCTCTCCGTAGACATGGGGAAGAGAGCTGGAGATGGAGAACAGCAAGGGGGAAGAAATCACGGCGAGATTGTAAGGTACCTTGTCAAGATAGAAAAACAAAATCTGAAAAGGAATAAAGTAAATGGTCGTCAGGATGATATAGATTGTTACAAGGCAAGAAAGTCCAGGGGTGCAAGATACATAAGAATAGACTACAATAATATAAACAGAGGTGCACATGTTCCAACTCAGACCATTTGGTCAATACACAAAGCACAAAAAAAACAAAAAACCCACAGCCACGGGCTTTATAATCCGTGACTTTTTGCACGCACTGCACTATATAGGTAGAGAACTCCCTTTTTTGAATTTTCTGTGCATTTCCCCTGTTTTTCTCTACCTTTATTCTAATCAGGGGCCCCCTCCTTGTGAGTTGTTGCATCACCTGCATTGGGAGGTTCCCCAGCGGACTTGGCGGTGACTGCTGTACCCAGGCTTGTGAAA